>CM019692.1:4656326-5276326 GCA_009760885.1 Achatina immaculata
TAGATTATATAGAATATTGGAAATGTGTCACGTGTAGCAAGACTTCTAATGTATGTACAATACTAGAAATATGTCACGTGGTAGCACATGTAGCAAGACTTCTAATTTATGTACAATACTAGAACTGTGTTACATGGTGGCATATGTAGAAAGACTTCTAATTTATGTACAATACTAGAAATGTGTTATATGGTTGTACACGTAGCAAGATTACCAATTCATTTGCAATACTAGAAATGTTAAAAAAAATTGTTAATGCCAAATGTCAAGTGGAATGAGTGAGGACTAAGAAAGAAAGGGGGAATTATCATTGTCATCATGGGTCTGCGATCCAAAATAAGTTTGAGAACCGCTGATGAAAGTTTTCTGTCCGATAATATCTGCAGATGTTTATCATGCTATTATGTTGTTTGTAGACAGCATAAAGTCCCACTTCATGTTATTGGTATTATGTAAATAGTCCCACCTCATGTTATTCTGTTGTTTGTAAACAACAGGTAGTCCCATCTCATGTTATCATATTGTTTGTAAACAACAGGTAGTCCCATCTCATGTTATCACATTGTTTGTAAACAACAGGTAGTCCCATCTCATGTTATCACATTGTTTGTAAACAACAGGTAGTCCCATCTCATGTTATCATATTGTTTGTAAACAACAGGTAGTCCCATCTCATGTTATCATATTGTTTGTAAACAACAGGTAGTCCCATCTCATGTTATCATATTGTTTGTAAACAACAGGTAGTCCCATCTCATGTTATCACATTGTTTGTAAACAACAAGTAGTCCCATCTCATGTTATCATATTGTTTGTAAACAACAGGTAGTCCCATCTCATGTTATCATATTGTTTGTAAACAACAGGTAGTCCCATCTCATGTTATCATATTGTTTGTAAACAACAGGTAGTCCCACCTAATCTTACCCTGTTGCTTGTAGACAGTACTCACATCTCATGTTGTCATGTTCATTTAAGACATTCAAAACTTCAGACGTTTGTCGTATGACATGCACATTTTAAAACATTAACACATTTGTATTTTCTGCTGACACATGACAAAAAAATATTAACAAGAACGCTCGTGCTCAAGTCAGTCCAACTCTTACAACAGTTGCATGGAACAACTTTCACATATAAATAAATTCCTTCCGGTTAAAGTATTTATAATCGAATACTGGGAGCGCCTGTCGCTTTAAGTTTTATGTTTGTAAGTTAACTATTAGCGGATTTTTTCAGTATTTCTTTTCAGTTGTTGATTTCCAGCATTTTATGTGTTAGGCACTTGTATTTCTATTCTTTTCTTACATCTTACATCCTTTCTGTGCCATTAAACGTCACACAGGGCTCGCATGGTAGTTCGCCAGGTTTTCCTGTTTTGAACGAGTTTTTCAACTTCATCCCGCTAAACTGGCGTCTTAACAATGTCTTCTTTAGAGTTTCACGTGGTCGACCTCTTTTTCTTCAGTCTGTTGTGTTCCACTGGCCAGCCATCTTTTGGTGACACAAAAATAAATAGTAAATAAATAAATGAAAATAAAAAAAAATAGTTTCTCCGAGTATTATGAAGACAACATTTGGTCAAATGCTGATGCTCAAAATAAATTACTGTAGATAATGAGCGAAATGTCGGTAAACATTGACGAACAGCGATGACAAGTGAAATATGGCGGCAGACTTCTGAAGAGACATCTGATCTAGTAGAATAATGAACTCTAGTTCAAAAACTGATGATGATGATGACGATGATGATGACCATGATGATGACGATGATGATGACGATGATGACGACCACAAAAGTGATGATGATGGTGGTAACAGCAATGCCCGAATCCCACACAGACAAAACACTGTTCGTTAGTCTGTCCTTCCTCGTCTTTCTCCTGTTTTTTGTTGTTGTTTGTTTGCCTGTCCATCCACTTGTCCTTCTTATCTGTCCATTCACTTGTCCATCTTATCTGTCCATCCACTTGTCTATCTTATCTGTCCATTCAATTGTCCATCTTATCTGTCCATACACTTGTCCATATTGCCTGTCCATCCACTTGTCCATCTTGTTTGTCACTTTGTATCTGCTTATCAAACTGCGAGACAAGTAATGTCAGTGAAGAATCTTTCCAAATTCGTTGCAAGAAACCTCGGGTGGTACCAACAACTGTGAGTGTACAGATTATGTACAGATGATCCCGTAGCTCCGTCGAAAGATTTGAACCAAAGCATGTTTACCATAAACAGCAAACTTCCAGCTCTTGTCTCAGCCTGATGACTCTTTCCACATTTATCTTACAAGATGGCGAATGACTATTATAAACTACTACAGTTTATGACATATGACTTTGTGTGCCCACTAAAGCGGGAAATTCACGTCCATCTCTCTGAATGATGGACATTTTGACACTTAGAATCCCGGGGGTAGAAACTGAAGAGTAAGTTTCTGGCTCATCACTTGGATGGACCACCCCTTCCAAGCAGCATCGCCAAGTCTACAATAATGGGTACATTACACTTGTGTTAGGGAATTACATTTGAAAGCAGAGAACATCAGAGCACAGATGTGCACATCACGCCCAACGAAGTAAGAAGGAAACTCCGACATGTTCACATGAGAGTACGCCAAGGTTTGCAAGCGATTCAATGACAAAAAAGAGGTTTTGGAAGATTCTCTCTCTCTCTCTCTCTCTTGTATCTTTCTCTCTCGTACCTCTTTCTCTCATACCTTTCTCTCTCTCGTATCTCTCTTTCTCTCTCTCTCGTGCCTGTCTCTCTCTCTCAATCTCTCTCGTACCTTTCTCTCTCTCGTATGTCTCTTTCTCTCTTTCTCTCTCGTACCTTTCTCTCTCTCGTATGTCTCTTTCTCTCTTTCTCTCTCTCGTATGTCTCTTTCTCTCTCGTACCTTTCTCTCTCTCGTATCTCTCTTTCTCTCTCTCGTATCTCTCTTTCTCTCTCGTACCTTTCTCTCTCTCGTATCTCTCTTTCTCTCTCGTACCTTTCTCTCTCTCGTATCTCTCTTTCTCTCTCTCTCTCTTGTATCTTTCTCTCTCGTACCTTTCTCTCTCTCGTATCTCTCTTTCTCTCTCTCAAGTCAGTCCAACTCTTACAACAGTTGCATGGAACAACTTTCACATATAAATAAATTCCTTCCGGTTAAAGTATTTATAATCGAATACTGGGAGCGCCTGTCGCTTTAAGTTTTATGTTTGTAAGTTAACTATTAGCGGATTTTTTCAGTATTTCTTTTCAGTTGTTGATTTCCAGCATTTTATGTGTTAGGCACTTGTATTTCTATTCTTTTCTTACATCTTACATCCTTTCTGTGCCATTAAACGTCACACAGGGCTCGCATGGTAGTTCGCCAGGTTTTCCTGTTTTGAACGAGTTTTTCAACTTCATCCCGCTAAACTGGCGTCTTAACAATGTCTTCTTTAGAGTTTCACGTGGTCGACCTCTTTTTCTTCAGTCTGTTGTGTTCCACTGGCCAGCCATCTTTTGGTGACACAAAAATAAATAGTAAATAAATAAATGAAAATAAAAAAAATAGTTTCTCCGAGTATTATGAAGACAACATTTGGTCAAATGCTGATGCTCAAAATAAATTACTGTAGATAATGAGCGAAATGTCGGTAAACATTGACGAACAGCGATGACAAGTGAAATATGGCGGCAGACTTCTGAAGAGACATCTGATCTAGTAGAATAATGAACTCTAGTTCAAAAACTGATGATGATGATGACGATGATGATGACCATGATGATGACGATGATGATGACGATGATGACGACCACAAAAGTGATGATGATGGTGGTAACAGCAATGCCCGAATCCCACACAGACAAAACACTGTTCGTTAGTCTGTCCTTCCTCGTCTTTCTCCTGTTTTTTGTTGTTGTTTGTTTGCCTGTCCATCCACTTGTCCTTCTTATCTGTCCATTCACTTGTCCATCTTATCTGTCCATCCACTTGTCTATCTTATCTGTCCATTCAATTGTCCATCTTATCTGTCCATACACTTGTCCATATTGCCTGTCCATCCACTTGTCCATCTTGTTTGTCACTTTGTATCTGCTTATCAAACTGCGAGACAAGTAATGTCAGTGAAGAATCTTTCCAAATTCGTTGCAAGAAACCTCGGGTGGTACCAACAACTGTGAGTGTACAGATTATGTACAGATGATCCCGTAGCTCCGTCGAAAGATTTGAACCAAAGCATGTTTACCATAAACAGCAAACTTCCAGCTCTTGTCTCAGCCTGATGACTCTTTCCACATTTATCTTACAAGATGGCGAATGACTATTATAAACTACTACAGTTTATGACATATGACTTTGTGTGCCCACTAAAGCGGGAAATTCACGTCCATCTCTCTGAATGATGGACATTTTGACACTTAGAATCCCGGGGGTAGAAACTGAAGAGTAAGTTTCTGGCTCATCACTTGGATGGACCACCCCTTCCCAGCAGCATCGCCAAGTCTACAATAATGGGTACATTACACTTGTGTTAGGGAATTACATTTGAAAGCAGAGAACATCAGAGCACAGATGTGCACATCACGCCCAACGAAGTAAGAAGGAAACTCCGACATGT
The DNA here is from genome assembly GCA_009760885.1 of Achatina immaculata. NCBI lineage: Eukaryota > Metazoa > Mollusca > Gastropoda > Stylommatophora > Achatinidae > Lissachatina > Lissachatina immaculata. The sequence continues at coordinate 4,660,914 of CM019692.1, forward strand.
TCACATGAGAGTACGCCAAGGTTTGCAAGCGATTCAATGACAAAAAAGAGGTTTTGGAAGATTCTCTCTCTCTCTCTCTCTCTCTCTCTCTTGTATCTTTCTCTCTCGTACCTCTTTCTCTCATACCTTTCTCTCTCTCGTATCTCTCTTTCTCTCTCTCTCGTGCCTGTCTCTCTCTCTCAGTCTCTCTCGTACCTTTCTCTCTCTCGTATGTCTCTTTCTCTCTTTCTCTCTCGTACCTTTATCTTTCTGTCATGTCTGTCTCTTTCTAACATGTCTCTCTCTCATACCTGTCTCTCTCTGGTACATTTCTCTCTATCTCTTTCGTACCTTTCTCTTCCGTACCTCTCTCTCGTACCTTTCTCTCTCTCATATATATCTCTCAATCTCTCTCTTATCTATCTCTCTCATACTTGTCTCTCTCGTACATTTCTCTCTCTCGTACCTTTCTCTCTCTCGTATCTTCTCTCTCTCTCTCCCTCTCGCACTTTTCTCGCTCTCTCGTACCTTTCTCTCTCTCTATCTTTCCCTCTTCAGCGCCGAAGTGATCACAAGTCCCAGAACACCTTTTATCCTTTCACTTCCTGTTCCGTCCACGCTTCTAGAGCTTATCACGTGACAAAACTACACAACCAATGGCGCGAAAACGTTGACATAAAATATTAGATTCTCAATAATTCTGTCAACTGTACTTACCTCAGCGTTATCTAGGCCACGTTTCTCTTTGCTCTTTGATTTCCCTGTCTCTTTGTCTAATAGTAGATCAGGGCTCTCTCCCTCTCTGTCTCTCTCTCTGTCTCTCTGTCTCCCTCTCTCATATCAGTCCACCTTTCATTGCTTATCTTTTCTTTCATGATTCTGCCAATTCTATCTATCTATCTATCTATCTATCTATCTATCTATCTATCTATCTATCTATCTATCTATCTATCTATCTATATATCTATCTATCTATCTATCTATCTATCTATCTATCTATCTATCTATCTATCTATCTATCTGTCTGTCTGTCTGTCTGTCTATCTATCTATCTGTCTGTCTGTCTGTCTGTCTGTCTATCTATCTGTCTGCCTGCCTGCCTACCTACCTATCTACCTGTCTGTCTGTCGTCTAATCGTCTGTCTGCCCTGCCTCTCTGTGAGGGCCCCCTCCCCCATGTCTGGCTGTCTATTATGGTCTCAACATCTGTTTGGCTGTATTTCTATATACGTTATTTAACCGAATGTTCACTCTGATGACTTTCATACAACACCGTAGGTATTATCTCGCCCACTATATCACAGTACTAATCAATTCCAGCAATCCCAGTCAAGTGCTTACCAGCCCACGTGTTGATGTATATTCACCCCCCCACCCCCCCCCCACCCCACGTACTCAAGAAAACTCAGACCCGAACGACAAAGCCTCGCATTTTCTTCTGGGATTGCAAATGAAACCATCGATATATAGACCAGATTTAATTACCTGAAGCCAATTGCGACTTGCGTTGTTGGATGGCACTTCTACAGAAATCTGGCTTATTACTAGTCGCGAGCTGACAGTTTGTACTGTTGAAGTTAATTCTGTCTCGGAAATGGCTGCAGTCGCGTAGCAGGTAGCTCTTAAGATTAATATTTTTTTGTTGTTGAAATACTGGCAGTGCTGATCAATACCCGGCCGTTCATGTGTCAGGTTGCGCTGGCAGTAATGAAAGTAGATAATGTTTTCTGAGTGAGTTTTAAAATAATGAGACGATATGACCAGAGATAAGACATAAAATGGCGCTGATAATGATGGTAGGAGCTGATGCACTTATCGAAGTTGTAAAATAGATAATGCTAGCAGCGATTGTGGACGCTGGTGATGATACTGTTGATGATGGTAATGACGACTGTAGTGGCAGGTGAGACGATAACGAAGGCAACGGAAATGATCACATTAAATAAAACTATAACAATGGCGAAGACAACGATAGAGTTGACGGTAATATAAAGTTTTCAGAATAATATGGTTAACAATAATGGCTTAATAACAATCAGAGGAAGGAGATGGTGGTGATGAAGATGAAAATAATACAATTTCATGGATAATTATTGAAACTTCAATACAAGTATATGCGCGTACGCACGCACGCACACACACGCACACATATATATATATATAGTTAGTGCATAGGCAAGGAAAATTAGGTTGTGAAAAAGTCCACTTTTTTTACACATTTTTTTTAACCTTTCCAAAATTTTGCATTAGCTAATCAGAGCTCTTCAGTCAAATCTAGACAAAAAGCTACCGGACGCGACTTCGAACTACGGACTATAAATCCAAAGCAAACACTCGCGTTTCTCTGATGGGCCCTTAATAGCAGGCTATCAGGACTCCACACTCCACACTCAAGTGCATGAAATCAATACAGGCCGGCTAAATGTGACAATTCAGGAAGTAGTAGAGTAGCAAAGTTCCCACAAACGACGAAGACGAGACTTACTCTTAACTAAAGACCTTACAGTACGTGGGATTTCATACAGTGCTATTTTCCCAGTGGGTAAACAAAAAAAATCATGACAAAATAAAAGGCATGTGTGAGAGTCTTGACTGAGTTAATTAAGTATGTTTATATTATAGCAATACAGTGAAGTATGTTTCTATTATAGCAATACAGTGAAGTATGTTTCTATTATAGCAATACAGTGAAGTATGATTATATTATAGCAATAGAGTGAAGTATGTTTATATTATAGCAATACACGCTGTGACAGTTCCAAAAATGATGGGTCAAGGAATGAAAAAAAAATGATCTGCACTTCTGGCACCTCTACCACTTAAAGTTTACCATGCCCAAAGAAAAGCATCAGTGACTTAACAGAACAAAATAAAAGCAAGAACAACAACAACAACAAAAGCAAAAACCAAAGTGATTATTACTACCAAAAATCTCGTGAAATGCGTTTAACATCTGGTCTTCCAAGTATTGCCTCCTCTGTTAAGTTTAGGTCTCTACAGCCAGGAGAACATACACGCACGCGCGCATATACATGCACACACACAAACATATAATCACACGTACATACGTGTACACATACACGCACACACATTTGCATACATTCACGCATGACACACAAACACATGTACACGCATATGTGCACACCCCAACACTCCTACAGCAATATTCATATACACATATACACACTCGCACTTGGATATGCCCCCCCCCCCCACACACACACATATACCAGACGAACAACTGGGCAAAACAGGATCTGTCAGAACGGAGACATGTTTACATCATTATCTGTAGCAAATGAGATCAAACATATTTGACTGACCTTTCCAAGATTCAGACTGACAAATTTGACAAGATACACATTACAGGAACTACTTCTACAAGCAATAACTTCTTCTACAAGCAATAACTACTTCCACAAGCAATAACTACTTCTACAAGCAATAACTACTTCCACAAGCAATAACGACTTCCACAAGCAGTAACTACTTCTACAAGCAATAACTACTTCTACAAGCAATAACTACTTCTACAAGCAATAACTACTTCTACAAGTAATAACTATTTCTACAAGCAATAACTTCTTCTACAAGCAATAACTACTTCAACTACTTCCACAAGCAATAACTTCGTCTTTTAGCTGTTTTTTTCTTTTTTGCTTCTTTGTCAAGTCCTGAGGGACTTTTCTAGTTTATAAACAACGAGTTTATAAACAACGAGTTTATAAGCAACGAATTTATAAACACCGAATTTATAAACAACGAGTTTATAAGCAACGAGTTTATAAGCAACGAGTTTATAAGCAACGAGTTTATAAACAACGAGTTTATAAGCAACGAGTTTATAAGCAACGAGTTTATAAACAACGAGTTTATAAACAACAAAATTTCTACTTTTAGATCTTGGTGTTAATTCTGGCAGTAACGTTACGACTCGTACATCCATACCCCAAAGATCCTTGACCTTCAGAATCCTCCATATTTACTTTGAAACTCTCGGGGATTGTAAGATTGGGAAACTCCAAAAGAATTACTTCCGTGTTAAGGTAACCTGTGAATAAATTAACACTGTTTCTACTGGGAAGGGGCGGGCTGATTTAAGGAGAGACTTAATTGTGACAACCGTTCGCTTTTTGTGACACAGGACTGTCACATTTCGTGACTTGCCTATTTGGATTAAAATCAGAAAATTAAGCTTGTCACAAACTGATTGACACGCAATAAAGTCAGGCCTGGACTGTATCACTGTTGTTGGTTCATGGACATCAATTAAAACTATTTCTTTCTTTGTTTTTCTTGCACTTTTCTTCCATTTATTTCAACAGCACAAATTATTTTCTTCTTTTTTCTATCATTCTCTGCGGAGTAATACTCTGTACTGTTGATTTCCGCTTCAGCGAGTGACAGAATCAGAGGAGGAAACTCCAGAGAAGAACTAGATGTCTGGAATATCTACTGAGTTGATGGACATCTCTTGTCGGGGGCCTCCGTGTACTTTGGATTAGAGTTTAATCTCGGATGTTGGAAGCTTTGTGGTTCATATCCCACCTGGAGTGGCAGGGGAATAACCTCCCCTGGTCTCCAGGCAGCGGGACCGAACATCCGTGCATTGTCGCACGCGGTAAAAGTCCCTCTTAGATGTCTCAAAATACAGAAGGACACACCGCGGCTGCCCGGACAAGCTTCTAGGACATCCACCACAGAGACTTGTAGCCGCCGGGAGTGTGTGTACTGCCTGCGACACCCTGATGTGGTAGGAACACCAAGCAGATGCATGAATGTCGTGGCTGTGATGAAGCCATTTTCTCAACAAGGAAGGAAGGCAGGAAGGAAGGAAGGGAAAGAGGAAGGAAGGAAGGAAGGAACAACGGGCATAAAGGAGTCAGGGCAAAAGTGATAGCTGTAAAAGTGAGAAGATTACTAACAACGTCAGTATACGACCTGTGTAAGCAGCTGGCCATAAAGGGACAAGCAAGAGCAAGGGCATTCAAAAGCCTTTCAGAAACATCAGAAAAGGCCTCATGCTGGCTGTGGAGTATGAGAAACAACCATTGAGAACTTAAATAATTTCGTTTGTCACAACCATTACCAGTCCTCCGTAGCTAAATCGCTAAAGACGCATTTCACAGTGCAGTGCCTGTGCATAAAGATTGGGCCACAGAAGTCTGGCTACAGAGAAACAACATAAAGATTGGGCCACAGAAGTCTGGCTACAGAGGGACAGCATAAAGATGGCCACGGAAGTCTGGCTACAGAGAAACAACATAAAGAATGGGCCACAGAAGTCTGGCTACAGAGAAACAACATAAAGAATGAGCCACAGAAGTCTGGCTACAGAGAAACAACATAAAGATTGGGCCACAGAAGTCTGGCTACAGAGAAACAACATAAAGATTGGGCCACAGAAGTCTGGCTACAGAGGGACAGCCTAAAGATGGCCACAGAAGTCTGGCTACAGAGAAACAACATAAAGATTGGGCCACAGAAGTCTGGCTACAGAGGGACAGCATAAAGATGGCCACAGAAGTCTGGCTACAGAGAAACAACATAAAGATTGGGCCACAGAAGTCTGGCTACAGAGAAACAACATAAAGATTGGGCCACAGAAGTCTGGCTACAGAGGGACAGCATAAAGATGGCCACAGAAGTCTGGCTACAGAGAAACAACATAAAGGCTGGGCCACAGAAGGTCCAAAAAACTACTAAATACGTGCATCCCAAAAAGTGAAAACTTTAATTCTTATCATTTATCAGACCAAAGTACGGGCTGTCCATAAATTATTCGTGTCGTCCATTAAAAAAAAATTGGAGTCAAGTGTAATAAAGCTACTTTGTAGTAACATCTACATCGGACAGTTTTGTTTTTTTCCGTGACGTTAGCAACACTCCATACCATCATGCATTGCGACAGAACCGTACAAATGGCGACCGTGCATGAAAAGACAATACGTCTTGCGGTTATGGGAAACAAAATCCCCTGTAAATGTTAACTGTTTTTGTAGGAAAGAATTGAAGAAGGCTCCACCTACTCAACAATCTCTGGGGCGTTGATTAAAACAATTTCAAGAAACACTATTTTGCATTTTCGATATTTTGGTATCTAATCAGGTGAGTCATTTCTGGACACCTTGTAGTAGTAAAAGTAACACAGAACGGACTCAGACTTCAGACAGAAAACCAGACTTCAGACAGAAAACCAGACTTCAGACAGAAAACCAGACACTTCAAACTGAATTAATATTCATCGCGGACGTGCTGGAGGAAGGTGTCTGGTAGTATCAGCACTGTCTGCAGCTGTCTTGGAGTTTAAGAAAGCGTTAAACAAAGATGAACTTATTGAACTAGTAAGCACTTCTATATAGAACAAATAATGAACTTTTCTCGTTCATTTTTACTTATGAAGACGGATTTTTAAAAAAATATTTAAAAGCTTGAGCAATACTTTGTTTCTATTTTTAAAGTGTCACTTTCTGAAGAGAAATCGTAAAATTCGCACATGAACAATGTGAGCTGCTCCCCCTCCCCCATCCCACCCCCTTATTGTTCTCTCATATGTTCACTTTTCCGCAAGGTGTTAAAGCCCGTAACACATCCTCATCTTACACACTGAACATTACCCTCCATAAAACTCGCTGTAAAATGTGATTGTTGCTGATGTTCACATTCACTACACCAGTGGTTTTCAACTTTCTGAGATGCCAGCACACTAGTCTCACCATCAAGAATTTTCCACGCCGTATATTGATTTTATTGGTAGTTTCTTTCCTAGTCTCTCACAAACTTTTGAGGCACATCTCATGACCCTTAGCAGAACACCTGTTGGTTGCCGCAGCTACATGATCTTGGCAGATTCCAAACTTGTTGCTTATAACTGTATGTTTCAATTGTTTCGGCGCCTGCTAATACCCCACTATATGGAACGTGCTCACTCTGAAACATCATCATCATCATCATCATCTTTCTCCTTTTAAGAAACACTTAAAATAATGCTGGTGAGCCCCGCTGTAGCGGACTGAAGACAGTTTACTATGTGCCGGTCTCGGCTTTAGTCTAACCAAATACAAACATAGGTACCTGACAAAATATTTTAGGGAAAACTGTGTCTGAAGCCAAAGAATGTCGGTCAACAAGTGTTAATTCACTAGAAGGTATTTTATATAGGGTTTCCAGTGCACTGGAACAAAACATGACAAGAAATATAAAGTACATATATGGCTTTCAGTGCGCGAACTATTTAAACAGGATGTGTACATGGTACATGGTACATGTGTACATGATTATTAGTCTCGTGCATTCATACTAGGCATGAAAAAAAACAGTATTTGATCTTATTTGTGACTAAGCTCTCCAAAAACTCAAATTTCTCCTCTTCCAAGACTGAAGCAACAAAAAAGTGTAAAAAAATGGCTACAGGAAAAGAAAACAAGGAGAAATACTTGGCGTAGATCCTTGACGTAGATCATTGATGTAGATCATTGATGTAGATCCTTGATGTTGATCCTTGACGTAGATCCTTGATGTAGATCCTTGACGTAGATCCTTGACGTAGATCCATGATGTAGATCCTTGAATCAACTTGGCGTAGATCCTTGATGTAGATCCTTGAATCTACTTGGTGTAGATTCGTGATATAGATCCTTGGCGTAGATCCTTCGATTACATCATCAACAACTCTACCCAACAACAGCAGACGGTGGAGAAGTTCAGAGACATTTGAGAGCAATTTTGTGCCAGGAAATGAATTATCAGCTACAGTAAATGCATAATGGAGTATGACTGAAACACGTGGTACGTATGTGCACATTGAAATATGCTAGAAATGTATGTCAAGCTGAAGGTCAGGAGAGAAACAAGAAATCTGTGAGAGGATTGTTATTGACCTGAATCTCCAAGAACATAACAAGGACCTGAAAATGAAATGTTCTATAGAGAGAAGATCCACCTTTTCTAAGCAAAAAAAAAAAAAAAAATCTTGAAACATGAAAGTACGCTACAATTATTCTAATGTCAAATTCAGTGAATTTGGATACAAGTAGAGATGTCAAGTTCCTTTTTTTTTGTGTGTGTTGCCTAGTTTTTGCAGCAGATGTTGCATGTTTATTATTGTAGAGACAAAGAAATGCATCAAAGCCAACATGATATTCACTGTTTTAACATCAGCCACGTTGCTCAACTTTCACGCACGAAGACCAGTGTTATAGCACCCTATAACATGGGAACCGTATTTTCTTATTAGCTGAGCTGTGCGTTCTTCTCTCAGCTAAAAGTACTTATTTATGTGCGTAGTTTCAAAGTAGTTTTATTTATTTTACTTAATCCCGTAAAACATATCGATGTCGGATGTGGAAAAAATAAATCAAATCGGCCCGCAGTCTGCCATTTTGTTGTTATCTTATGTTTATTGATCTCTCCGTCGTGCCCTGGGGGCTTACAGTCCATCTTCTGCTCTACTCCCCCCCTCCCACCACCCCAACCCACACACCCATACACCCACACACCCACACAGTGCGTTCAGCTGCGTCTCGTAAAAACTTAAGATAAACGGAAGCTGGAATCAACTTTGGATTCCGATTACTTTATATCAGGAGACGGGGATAATTTTATTGTTATACATTTGTCAATCCTAGAATTTCACAGAAAATGGGATTTCCTAAATAAACAGTGTAGAGCTGAGATCTCCATAATCTGGGCATTGCTGAACCTTCGGCTTTATTTTGTTCTGGCAGAGTTTATTTCGTTCTGTCAGAGTTTATTTTGTTAACTTGAAGGAAGATGTAGTATATGGCAGGGCAGTTTCCGCCGGTTCTTAAGACTAGTTTGACAAACGAAAAAGTAGAAGTAGCTTTAGTGAATAACTTGTAAGGTTTCGGTTCAAACTTCATCATTATGATTAAATGTCTCAATACTAAGTCACATTTATGATTAAATCTCTCCATACTAAGGCTGAAGCTTTCACCATATGATTAAATGTATCCATACTAAGGTTGAAACTTTCACCATTATGATTAAATGTCTCCATACTAAGATTGAAGCTTTCACCATTATGATTAAATGTCTCCATATTAAGGTTGAAACTTTCACCATTATGATTAAATATCTCTATACTAAGGTTGAAACTTTCACCATTATGATCAAATATCTCTATACTAAGGTTGAAACTTTCACCATTATGATTAAATATCTCCATACTAAGGTTGAAACTTTCACCATTATGACTAAATGTCTCCATACTAAGGTTGAAACTTTCACCATTATGATTAAATGTCTCCATACTAAGGTTGAAACTTTCACCATTATGATTAAATGTCTCCATACTAAGGTTGAAACTTTCACCATTATGATTAAATGTCTCCATATTAAGGTTGAAACTTTCACCATCATGATTAAATATCTCCATACTAAGGTTGAAACTTTCACCATCGTGATTAAATGTCTCCATACTAAGGTTGAAACTTTCACCATCATGATTAAATATCTCCATACTAAGGTTGAAAGTGAAACGTTACAGCTGCGTTAAGTACGAGATTAAAGTTGTTCCTAGTTTTTGTTCTAAATATTCTAAACATTTTGTAATCACAGCTTTGCTGCAACGGTTTTGGGGGTGTGTATGTACGTAGTTTTGTATCTATTTATATCCAGTTTTATATCTATTTATATATAGTTTTATACCTGCTTATATCCAGTTTTGTGTCTACTTATATCCAGTTTTATATCTACTTATATCCAGTTTTGTGTCTACTTATATCCAGATTTATATCTACTTATATCCAGTTTTATATCTGCTTATATCCAGGGACTATTCCTGGCGGTTTCTGGACCTCTGATAATTAAAATTCGCGCTGTCTACCGTCTAAGAGAACTTTGTGATGTTGTAAGAGATATATCAAGGTCCTATATGATGTATCACAAGGTCATGTAAGAAGTGTCGCAAGGTAGTGTAAGAGGTATATCAGTGTGCTGTGAGAAGTATCACAATATGATATAGTAAATGTAGTTGCAAATGTAGTAGCGTAGCGTTTTTTAATAATCCTGTGATGATGATGATGATGATGTGTCCTCGTGTTTGACCTTGGGCTGATGTGTAATAAAAGTGTGAATAACAAAGTTTTGTTCCTTGTCCGTGTTTATTGTTCTCTATTATCAACAAGGGCTCTGGTGTGTTTACAAGAAAGGGCTCTTGTGTGTTTATATAAGCAGGGGCTCTGGTGTGTTTATAAACAGGGACCTTCCATGTTTATGAGCAGGGGCTCTTGCGTGTTTATAAACAGAGACCCCTGCATGTTTATTAGCAGGGGCTCTGGCGTGTTTATCAGCAACAGTTAAGGCACAAACGATAGTCACCAACTGAACAAACAAACAAAACACCCAGAGTAAGACACGCCTATTGTCTTCTGCTTCCAGAGTAAGACCTGTCTATTGTCTGCTGCTTCCAGAGTAAGACCTGTCTATTGTCTGCTGCTTCCAGAGTAAGACCCGTCTATTGTCTGCTGGTCCCAGAGTAAGACCCGTCTATTGTCTGCTGCTTCCAGAGTAAGACCCGTCTATTGTCTGCTGTTTCCAGAGTAAGACCCGTCTATTGTCTGCTGTTTCCAGAGTAAGACCCGTCTATTATCTGCTGCTTCCAGAATAAGACCCGTCTATTGTCTGCTGCTTCCAGAATAAGACCCGTCTATTGTCTGCTACTTCCAGAGTAAGACCCGTCTATTGTCTGCTGTTTCCAGAGTAAGACCCGTCTATTGTCTGCTGGCCCCAGAGTAAGACAGGTCTATTGTCTGCTGCTTCCAGAGTAAGACCCGTCTATTGTCTGCTGGTCCCAGAGTAAGACCCGTCTAGTGTCTGTTGCTCCCAGAGTAAGACCCGTCTATCGCCTACTGCTCACCAGCGCTTTTTCAGTGAGAGAATGAATTCGATTCATTGTTTTCGCAGGTAAAGGTGTAGTAGGGACGGTTCTGGCGAAGACGACTAGTGGGAACGGTTGTAGCGTGGACGACTGTAGGCGGGGGGGGGGGGAACAATTGTAGCGTGAACGTTATAGCTGGGACGGCTGTAGTAGGGGCGGCTTTAGCGTGGACGTTATAGCGGGGACGGCTGTAGTAGGGGCGGCTTTAGCGTGGACGAGTATCTGACCCAGTCTCACAGCTCCGCGGTTTTTAAACAGACTAAGCTTGAGAGCTTGATGTCCTAACGGCACGCATCCTAAGCTACACCACCACAGAGATATCACAAGGTGCTGCACAATGTATCACTTAGTACTGTACGAAGTATCACATGGTACTATAAGAAATATGACAATATGATGTAAGAAATATCACAAGATGTTGTAAGAAGTATCACAGGGTGCTGAAAGAAGTAAGAAGTATCACAAACTTAGTTATATAGTTTCCCCTCTTCGCCCACTAGTCTTCTCTTTTGACTTAAATTCACGTCTTTACTCCCATCTTTCTACGTAACACTGCAAGAGAAATGTGTGTTAAATTATCATCATCATGTGTCCTGACGGGAATGGCCGTAGTTTTAATGTTTACTCTGTCTGACGTGGGACGGCCAAATAAAGTCCTTGTTGCCGTTCTTACCTGTCGCGGGGACGGCCAAATAAAGTCCTTGTTGCTGTTCTTACCTGCCGCGGGACAGGCAAATAAAGTCCTTGTTGCCGTTCTTACCTGTCGCGGGGACGGCCAAATAAAGTCCTTGTTGCCGTTCATACCTGCCGCGGGACAGGCAAATAAAGTCCTTGTTGCCGTTCTTACCTGCCGCGGGACAGGCAAATAAAGTCCTTGTTGCCGTTCTTACCTGCCGCGGGACAGGCAAATAAAGTCCTTGTTGCCGTTCTTACCTGCCGCGGGACAGGCAAATAAAGTCCTTGTTGCCGTTCTTACCTGCCGCGGGACAGGCAAATAAAGTCCTTGTTGCCGTTCTTACCTGCCGCGGGACAGGCAAATAAAGTCCTTGTTGCCGTTCTTACCTGCCGCGGGACAGGCAAATAAAGTCCTTGTTGCCGTTCTTACCTGCCGCGGGACAGGCACATAAAGTCCTTGTTGCCGTTCTTACCTGTCGCGGGACAGGCAAATAAAGTCCTTGTTGCTGTTCTTCCTGCAGTAATGTTGAGAAAAATCCCTTGCTGTTGCTTTTATTTTCTTTTATCTAGAGAGTCATTTCATTCAAACCCTAAAGATTAAAAATATTTCAAGATTTAAACATCTCTAAAGATGTTTCCCTGTCCAAATGTTGAAGCAACATGTTACCACGTTCTGGTTTTTGCCGCCATCAACTATCAACTTTGTTGTGATCTTGTAAGACTGAAACTGATGTGCACGTGAGTACCTGGCCATCCACTAATGCCCTGACAGCCACACGTACCGGGCAGAGTGCCCTAATTAGCTTAGAGCGACAGAAAATGTTATAATTCAGAGGCATTTTGCTTGAAAAGCGTGTCAGGTGACCATATTTTATACTGTGACGCTGTAGGACGGTGGGGTTTGTCTCAGCAAGCCACTGACTTGAGTTACAGTCGATTCAGTGTGATAAATCACTCCTTGGCATGGCACAATGGTTTTTTGTCACGTAAATAATGGAATACATGCAAGTACACACAGGGTTACAGAGGACAAAAGGGAGGGAAAATGCGATCACATGCAGGCCTGGGTAGTTGTTTCCCTTGATTTTACGTCAGGGTTTCCCATTCTTTCAACCTTGACTGAAACTCTGAAACAATTGTAAGGTTCCAAGGAACCCCAGTGTAGTAATTATTACACATGACTCGCTTAATAATATAATAACTGATAATAGTCTGTGTTGTCTAGATCATTATGTTTGTTTCGTAAGTTTTTAGTTTACGCAATATTTTTATTACGTCTTCTCCCGAAACTTTAGCAGCACTTCTTAAGAACCTTGGTTGGGGGATACTTGCAGAGTTTTGAAAAGCCCAGACTGAAAAACCCAGGTTGAGAAACCCTAGTTAAGAAATCCTAGAAGAGAAACTCAAGTTGAGGAACCCTAGATGAGAAACCCAGACTGATAAAACCTAATTGAAAACTCCAGATTGAGAAACCCCAGTTGAGAAACTCAGGTTCACAATCCCAGGTTGAGAAACCTTGGTCGAGCGCCCCTGTAGACAAGCCATAATCTCGGTTGTTTTTATGAAATGATGACTTTTTATATACAAAAAGAAAGCTTTCGTGCTGCTAGTTTTGATGCCCATTCTCTGAGGCCACTTCTTACAAAGAATGTTCACAAAGTCAAAGTTAAGAATGTAGTTTGTTTTGAAACAAAGCATTAGCCTATAACTGACCAGAAGAATTACAGGTCAATCATATTTTACAACAACTGATGGCTGATATCAAGAATAAATGTTATGATCAGCCGGCAATGTCAGCACAGCCGGCGCCAGGGAGTCTCATGAAATAAAAAAACTGACCGAACAAGCCGCCATTAATTCAATGTAGTGGGTTGTTATTGATTGGAGAATGGTTGGCAAGTGTTCTCGTGTCATGTAAGCGCTAAGACTGGACGGCGGCGATATTATGTTCTGGGATAGACAAAATTAGTTTTTCTCTAGACATTGTCTATGCAGGGGGTCACGGTCAAGGTCACAGAGGAGGCAGCAACCCTGTTCTCCCTCCTCTCCGCCTCACCCATTCTCATCTAGACCAGAGGTCAGTGAGTCGACGTGTTCCTGGAGATATCCCTGGTGTGTAGATCTCGTGTAGAGCACATTCAGTAAAGTTGGATGAGGAGTGGATCACTGTGAGTTTTTATTCTCAGATCCGGTTTACTTAACAACGTCAGCATGCTCGGCCGCCATATTTGTTTCTCATAAGTCAGGCAGACGTGGCACAACAGCATACTTCTTAGTTGGGCATCATTTCATGTACATGTGGCTACCTTCTGTAGAGTTTACTTAAACCAAATCTTTAGCAGGAAATGACATCAATCTATGACCTAATAATGCATACGCTGGGTGGGGGGTGGGGGTGGTCAATATGGCCCCCCTTAAAGTCAGGACCACCTTGCGACTGTTGACTTTCTTGCAAGTTTATACCAGCACTGAAATCAATATTCCAGCCATGATAATCAAAATCATAATACTTGAAAACATGAGCATTTCACAGACTAACGAAAGCAATCTCTATAATGGAAGAAGCAGCCTCTACAACGGAAGAAGCAACATTCACAACGGAAGAAATAAAATCCGCAACGGAAGAAGCAACATTCGCAACGGAAGAAATAAAATCCGCAACGGAAGAAGCAATATCCAGAAGGGAAGAAGCAACCTCCAGAACAGAAGAAAAAAACCTCCTTAAGCGAAAAGGCAACCTCCATAAGGGAAAAAGCAACCTCCAGAACAGAAGAAGCAACTACCAGAACAAAATAAACAAATTCCATGACGTAAGGAACAACAACCACCAAGAACAAATAATGTTTCTAGGAGGAAAAACAACTTTAAGAGATTACATAAGCATACAAAATACATTTTTCAGAAATGCTGTATAAAACAATAACTGATCGATTTTCAATATCCTATTAAAACTTTGTAGCTAATAAAATAGTTAAAACGCCATTCAAATCAACATACTGAACATAAAAATAGATTCATCCTCAAAATCTGTCTCTTTCATGAAAGTTTCTATTTTCATTGGCTGCGTTTTAACTCTTTACTATATTTGTTGGTCAAAAATTTCTGTCAAGGACAAGTTTTCACACTCCAGACATCGCGTGCCCAGTTCTTTTCTGCCAGTGGTTTATTTAAAAGCAAAAACAAAACAACAATATTTAGATATGAAACAAAAAAATATAATTCAAGTTATATTAGTTCATGTTTTAAAGTGTCTCTCGTAAGCTTTACCTGCATGTGAAAATAAACGAAAGGGTTGCGGTGTAAACGAAACAAAATTGGCGAGTGAAAGTTTTAATTGCCTAATTCTTCAGCCAGCAATTGTCCTCTCTTTTATTCAAATGTTGAATAGAAAGAGACAGAAAACAATACAAGGAATGGCTATTTCAGAGTTAGTTTTTCTAGAGTTTCTCTGATTAGTTTTTTTTTTCATCGCGACAAACATTTTGTTTCGTTACACATTCCCATATACATTTTAAATTGCATTTTGTTCAAATAAAAATAAAATTACTTTTTAAAAAAACCGCTCCATGTTTGGATAGAACTGTAAGTTCATGAACATTCTGTTCATAAATACTGAAGCTTTTAAAAGTGGACGGGAAAAAAGTCAAAGTGGTTTGAATTCTAGCAACAGAAAATATGATTGTTTGTTGTAGTGATGTTTGTTGCAGTGTTTGTATTCTGCTCGCTTCTTTCTGTTTTCTGTTCTCTACAAACACTTCTTTGTATGCCATGTAGGATCGCTTGCTTGTGACTGAAATATTTCTCCCAAAATCTTCTATCTTAATGGCAGTCACAAGAGAAAGTCATCTGTATCGCTGTTCAGAATCTCAGGTTGCTCTGTCTTAGAGGCAATCACAAGATATGTCTAATATGTTCTGTCTTAATAGCAGTTACTTATCTTATATCCTTCCTGTGCCGTTAAACGTCACATAGGGCTCGCAAAGTAGTTCGCCAATTTTTCCTGTCTTCGGTGAGTCTTTCAACCTCATCAAAGGATTTTATGCCTGTTAATTTGGCCTCTCTTAATAATGTCCTCTTCAGAGTTTCACGCTGTCTGCCTTTTTTTTTTTTTTTTGCCTGTTGTGTTCCACTTGATAGCTTGTTTTGGGATTATCTGATCATTTCTTCTCATCAAGTGACCAACATATGTCCATCTCCTTTTCCTGATCACCCATGAGACTGGTTGTTGTTCAGTCATCTCTCATATCTCTGCATTGTTCTTGAATTCGTTCCACTTGATGCCGAGTATTTTTCCTTAGGCATTTGTTTTCAAAAGAGTCTAATTTCTTGTCTATTTCTTTAGTTGTTTCCCAGCTTTCACATGCATAAATGAGGGTGGATATTACATTTGAATTGAATAGTCTTAACTTAATAGCAGTTACAAGATATGTTTAATATGTTCTATCTTAATAGCAGTCACAAGATATGTTTAATATGTTCTGTCTTAATAGCAGTTACAAGATATGTTTAATATGTTCTGTCTTAATAGCAGTTACAATATATGTTTAATATGTTCTGTCTTAATAGCAGTTACATATATGTTTTGCCCCTAAATACTGCATTGTTGTATGCTCTTCATTTTTCTGTACTCATCTTGCTTTCTGCCATTCTTGTTTCTGTCCACTTTCTCATTCTTTCTATCTTTCTGTAAAACTGAACCACACACTTTCATCTATGCTCATTATTTTTTAATTGGATGTACAAATGTACACTTTATTGACATCAAAGTTGAATTTGTGAAGATAATTTCTTCATAAATACGTGACTAGCTTGAATACACGAAAGTTTTTGTATTTAATTAGTTTAAATTGTGTTCCTTGTATCAGATGTCTGTCTAACACGTATATGACAAAAGACAGACAAGGGCTACTTGTCTTACCTGCCGGAGGTTTTCTCGTCCCGTATTATACAGTTCTTGGTTCTGTTTTCTATTTCAAAACTCATTTAGATAGTTCTTTTTTACAGTTGTGTGTGTATGTATGTGCGTGTGTAAGGATAGTTCTTTTTTAAAGTTGTGTGTGTATGTGCGTGTGTAAGGATAGTTCTTTTTTAAAGTTGTGTGTGTATGTGCGTGTGTAAGGATAGTTCTTTTTTACAGTTGTGTGTGTATGTGTGTGTAAGGATAGTTCTTTTTTACAGTTGTGTGTGTATGTGTGTTTGTAAGGATAGTTCTTTTTTTTACAGTTGTGTGTATGTGTGTGTGTGTAAGGATAGTTCTTTTTTTACAGTTGTGTGTGTATGATGGTGTAAGGATAGTTCTTTTTTACAGTTGTGTGTGTATGTGCATGTGTAAGGATAGTTGTTTTTTACAGTTGTGTGTGTATGATGGTGTAAGGATAGTTCTTTTTTACAGTTGTGTGTATGTATGTGCATGTGTAAAGATAGTTCTTTTTTACAGTTATGTGTGTGTATGTACGTGTGTAAGGATAGTTCTTTTTTACAGTTATGTGTGTGTATGTACGTGTGTAAGGATAGTTCTTTTTTACAGTTGTGTGTATGTACGTGTGTAAAGATAGTTCTTTTTTATAGTTGTGTGTATGTGCGTGTGTAAGTGTGTGTTTCATGTGTTTGTTGTATTTACAAGGAATATGTCAATTACATGTATCTAATAAATAGTCCAACATTTTACTGTAAACTCTAGACATCTTCTTTATGTTGTAAACTGTATTGTAAATGACACCATCTCAGTCTCTCTCTTTCTCTCTCTCTCTCTCTCTCTCTCTCACACACACACACACAAATGCACTCACACAGCTTCACACAAATCACAGTATACTTGTAATGAATCCCTATGCTTCCATTATTATGTTCTTTACATCTTCCATGTAAATCTAAACTTCCTAATAGTTTCTGATTTCTCTGACCTGTTTGTGAATGGATAGAAAGCAAAGGGAAACATTGCAACTGCCTGCTCGTAGTAAATAAAGCTATTCACATCTTGTTAGAGTTAACATAATTATTGTTTTTATCCCAAAAATGTTTGACTTTAACAAATTGGAAAAATTGAAGGAAGAAGAGAGAGAGAGAGAGAGAGAGAGAGAGAGAGAGAGAGACAGAGAGACAGAGACAGAGAGAGATAGAGAGAAGTTACTGGATGGGCTATCAGTGTGGCTAGGAAGAAAGCCACTGATGGATCTCATAATCAAGTCTAAAGACAGGGAATTGTGGAGAGAAATGATCGCCTACCCCACGCGGCATGGCACTTGAATTCAACAAATAAATACTCTAAAACTATTTTAAAACTCTTGTTATATTTTATCACAGCATATGTTAGTTTTGTGAACTTTGGAGTAAAATTTTTAAAACCAGAATTGTTTTCCTAAAGATTATTTTGATGTAAATTTTAAATAATGGTTCCATGAACGATCGAGAATCCCAAAACAAGCTATCAAGTGGAACACAACAGGCCGAAGAAAAAGGGGCAGACCGCGTGAAACTCTGAAGAGAACATTATTAAGAGAGGCCAAGTTAACAGGCATAAAATCCTTTGATGAGGTTGAAAGACTCGCCGAAGACAGGAAAAATTGGCGAACTACTTTGCGAGCCCTATGTGACGTCTAACGGCACGGGAAGGATATAAGATATAAGATGAACGATCGAACACGTGCTCTCTTCTCGGAGCTTGTACGACGACATATGAGAAAGTAAAGAGAATAAAGAAGTATTAGACGCTGTTTATTCCACGCCAAATTCCCTTTTTGTGTGAACAAAATCAAAATCTGGTCAGTTTTTGTAGGAAAAGTACAGAAACTGTGAAATTAAAGGATTAAAAATGTGTCAACATGGCGGATAACCCTGGCCATGCGTATTAGGTCAAATTTTGAACTGCTGAGGTCTAGAAAACGTTTCAACAACAGAAGCCGATTCTACTTGTAGTAATAATTATAACCTCTACATGGCTTCAAGAAAGTATCAGTATTCCAAATGATGATTATGTCAGTGAATAACACAGTATAAAGTTTATATTAATGAATACAATAAAACAAAGTTTGTATTACCGGATAAGATAGTACAAGGTTTATTTTACTGGATAAGACAGTACAAAGTTTATTTTACTGGATAGGACAGTCATCATCATCAGGTGCTGGTCCGATAAGACAGTATGAATTTTATATTAGGACAGTATAAAGTGCATACTATTTGTTAAGACAGTGCTTAGTTTATATTAATTGATAAGACAGAATATAATTTATATTACTGAATAAGA
This sequence comes from Achatina immaculata, assembly GCA_009760885.1. Classification (NCBI taxonomy): domain Eukaryota; kingdom Metazoa; phylum Mollusca; class Gastropoda; order Stylommatophora; family Achatinidae; genus Lissachatina; species Lissachatina immaculata. The sequence goes on from CM019692.1 coordinate 4,679,714, forward strand.
CAATACCAAGTTTATTTTACTGGAGAAGCCAGTACAAAGTCTATATCACTGAATTATAACGAGTATAGAGTTTATATCAGCAAGAAGATGCGAAGATTACAAAGTTCAAGACAATATAAACTTCCTGCCAGTGACGAAGAAAGAACATCACTTTGTTAACAAGATACAAAAAGTTTATAATGCTGAAGAGTACTGCATAAAGTTTATATCTCACCAAAAGGTAGCATAAATAATAAAGTTTATACTGCTGAAAACTACAAAGTTTATTTTACCAGGAGAATGCAATAAAGTTACTTTTCTCAAGAAGACAGCATAAAGTTTACATCTCATAAGAGACAGCATAACGTTTATGTCTCACAAGAAGACAGCAGTTCGGTGTACATAATGTGTCCAAATCAGTACATATAATGTGCCCAAATCAGCCTATATAATGTGTCCAAATCAGTCTACATAACGTGTCCAAATCAGTCTATATAATGTGCCCAAATCAGTATATATAATGTGTCCAAATCAGTATATATAATGTGTCCAAATCAGTCTATATAATGTGTCCAAATCAGTATATATAATGTGTCCAAATCAGTCTATATAATGTGTCCAAATCAGTCTATATAATGTGTCCAAATCAGTCTAACTTAAGCACATGAAAGTAACATTTAGACAGTCAAACAATAAAGGAAATGAGTATGTGGAAAATGCTTGCCATGAGTCACATAACAAGAAATGAAGTTGGAATCGAAAGTTTGTTTTCATAACTTTAGCTATCAGAGACAGGGGAATGTTGGCTTTGTTTTGTTGTTTGTTTAAGAGAGTTCTTAGTTTTAGCTGATATGTGGAGATGGCTGAGAAAGACGCAGTGCATAACGACGAAGAGAAAGAAGAAAATTATGATGATGACGACAAGAACTGACCTGTTTTCTGGCGAATCTAGAAACAAGAAAAACGTACTTCCTCAGAATATAGATCGGTGCTGCCGGTCTGTAAGTGAAGGCGTACACTAGCAGGGCCGTACAACTCGGAGTTTAACTTTTCAATGATTTAAATTTAGTTTCATCACAGGCAGACCTAGTGAGAAAAGGTTCGAAACTTGACTTGTTGTCACTAAGAATTGCTGGTGTTCAATGAAAAAGTTTTTCTCTGTGAAATTTTTACAGCAGCGATCTGGCCTGGACTACGACCGCCGGGGCGTGTGTGCGGCTACTAGACGTGCGGCCCGCGATCTTGTCAACAGATTTCTAGGTTCCAGATCAGCGTGGGCGTAGATGGGGGGTTGGAAAACAGCGGAAGGGGGCGGCCGAAACGCCCACCCTGGGCTTGGCATGCGCGTGCCTCCGGTGAAACATCAGCGGGCTTTCTCTGTAAACATGAACAACGTGGGCGCTTGGCCAGAATAGAGGGGGGGGGGGCTGTGGGGGTGGCGGGGGAGGGGTAGAGGGTTAGGGGGTAGGGTAGAGGGTTGGGGGTGGTTAGTGTTGTAGGGAGTAGCAGGGGCCAGGAACCAACAAAACCAGATATATGAGATATCAACCATGATATCATTTGATACACGGTAACTGAGTCACGATGATAAAAGATAATTATATCGCGATGATACATGATAACTGGGTCATGATGATATAAGACAACAGAAAGGTGGTGACAGACATATTGTGACAGAAAGGTTGTGACAGAAAGGTGGTAACAGAAAGATTGTAACAGAAAAGTGGCAACAGAAAGGTTGTGAATGACAGATTGTGACAGAAAGGTTGAGATAGAAAGGTGGTGACAGAAAGGTGGTAACATAAAGGTGGTGACAGACAGATTGTGACAGAAAGGTTGAGACAGAAAGATAGTGACAAACAGATTGTGACAGAAAGGTGGTGAATGGACGTTCGGATAGGTGATTAGTAACTAGTAGGTGGTGATAAAAAGGTGGTGAATGGACATATGTGAAGATGTTTATTGACCGGTAAATGAATGACTTATCAATGGTGTTAACGGCTGGTAACTGGTTAATAGTGACGGTGTAGTAACTGGTTAATAGTGACGGTGTGGTAACTGGTTAATAGTGACGAGGTGTGTGGTAACTGTTAAGCAGTGACTGCTTCTAGAGATTAACAGTGGTGACTGGTGAGAGAGCACTAGAAATTAGTAACTAACAGTGATGATTGTGAGTGTTACCATGAATGAGTGTTATCATGAGAGAGTGTTACCATGAGTGAGTGTTACCATGAATGATGACTGTGAGTGTTATCATGAGAGAGTGTTACCATGAGTGAGTGTTACCATGAATGATGACTGTGAGTGTTACCATGAATGATGACTGTGACTGTTATCATGAATGAGTGTTATCATGAGTGAGTGTTACAATGAATGAGTGTTACCATGAATGATGACTGTGACTGTTACCATGAGTGAGTGTTACAATGAATGAGTGTTACCATGAGTGAGTGTTACCATGAGTGAGTGTTACCATGAGTGAGTGTTACCATGAGTGAGTGTTGCCATGAGTGAGTGTTACCATGAGTGATTATTCTTCTTCTTTTTCGTTCGCTTCTACCACCAAAACCGCACTGTGATCCTACTGAATTTACGCCTGTGGTCATCGTTAGGTCCCGTGGTCTCCTGTGTGGTCCCCGAGATCCCCGAGAGTACCACAAGAGGTTCAGAGTATCGCAGGGCTTGAGCCTGTATTCTTGGTGGGTCTCTGAAGCGGATTGCGTGACACCGTGGTTTTCGTTGCACCAGTTTAGTATAGAGTTGGACTTTCTCACCGGAAAAACTCGACGTGTTTTGAGATACCCGTGTATCACCGCCGGGTGAGAGGTGGTTGCCCATCCAGGCCAGAGTTGGACTTTCTCACCGGAAAACCTCAACGTGTTTTGAGATACCCATGTATCACCGCCGGGTGAGAGGTGGTTGCCCATCCAGTCCAGTGTTGGACTTTCTCACCGGAAAACCTCAGCGTGATTAGGATACGCAAACATCCCCGCCGGGTGAGAGGTGGTTGCCTATCTAGACTGCCCTGGTCCAGTGTCTCCGACTTCAGCATTTTGCGGTCGCGGCCGCTACCCTTCCTAGTTGTGACCAGGATGGAGCTTTTGTCCAGGAGGACGAATCCTCGCCACTAGTGGCTTCCACCCCTGGGTTGAGCCGGTTTAGGCATATTATCCCAGTACGAGTGTGTTTGGGACGTGACCGACCTCTAGAGCAGAGGTACCGCGACATGCTTAGCCTTCAAGATTCACCCTGGTGTGGGAAGGTTTAGGCAAAATTCACCAGTATTGGTGTATATCAGGCGTGACCGACCTCTAGAGCGGAGGTGGCATGACATGTCTAGCCATCAAGTTCCACCCCTGGTGTGTGCCGGTTTAGGCATATTTCACCAGTGTAGGTGTATTTCAGACGTGGCCGGCCTCTAGAGTAGAGGTGCCGTGGTATGTGTAGCTCTCGTAGCGATACTACTGGACATATCGATTAAACTTCACTTTATCCTTTCCACCACCTTTTCACATTGGCGCCGCACAGCAACCTTTATTTCTTTTCCGCATTTCTTCCTTGACCGGGAGGAGCTTCACTCCACGCGCGGCATTCGAAGAGTCTCGCCAGCAGTGTCTTAACCTCTGGGACAAGCCGGTTCATGCATTTCACCCGATATGACTGCACTCAGGACGTGGCCGACCTCCAGACCAGAGGTGCAGTGATTTGACTGTTTGCTTCGCTTTATCCTTTCTACCACCATTTCCGCAGTGATGCTGCGCGGCAACCCCATTTGCACCTTTCATCATTGGCCGGGAGGAGCACCGCTCCACACACGGCAGCTGAAGAATCTCGCCAGCAGCGATGAGTCATTCGCGGTTTCACCGTGAGACAGTGTGAACTTAGACATGCATGGCTTAATCTTTGAGACAAGCATATGACTACTGGCAGGATCAACCAGATAGCTTTCTTCACCGAACCTTAGTCGGATATCTACCGACAGACCGACGCGGGGCAAGGGAGACAGCGCTCTGCTCAGAGCGGATCCCTTTCGACCCCGGCGGCGTTTCACTTCCTTTAACCGGCGGGCGCGGCCGACGGCTCACTCTGCTCTAGCGAACGAGACGAGAGCCCAGCCACCCACAACATATGCACATTACATACTGCAGACCCGATACTCTTTGCGAGAGATGGGCCAATTTCGAGACCATCGGTGGACAAAACCGTACTACATCGTTATCAAGAACCTGGCTGGCTAGCCGTTTACATGCTTCGCTCGACGGACAAACCACTTGCTTCTGCATAGAAACACCTTAACTCCCGCCGTCCGGGAAGGGAGCGAAAGCCTGTCTCCCCACGCACGGAACTCGAGAGCGCTTTTTCGCCAAAAGAACGGTCGGCCTGCGCAACAGCAGCAGCCCGCGCTGTGTAGCTCGGCGCGGCTTTGCGCGGCTGACACCATGAGTGATGATTGTGAGTGTTACCATGAATGATGACTGTGAGTGTTAACATGAGTGAATGTTACCATGAGTGGTGATTGTGAGTATTACCATGAATGATTACTGTGAGTGTTAACATGAGTGGTGATCGTGAGTATTACCATGAGTGAGTGTTACCACGAGTGAGTGTTACCATGAGTTATGACTATGAGTGTTATCATGGATGAGTGTTACCATGAGAGAGAGAGAGAGAGAGAGTTACCATGAGTGAGTGTTACCATGAGAGAGAGAGTTACCATGAGTAAGTGTTACCATGAGTTATGACTTTGAGTGTTACCATGAGTGAGTGTTACCATGAGAGATATATAGAGAGAGAGACTTACCATGAGTGACGATTGTGAGAGTTACCATGAGTGAGAGTTACCATGAGTGAGTGTTACTAAGAGTTATTATTGTGAGTGTTACAATGAGTGATGATTGTGTGGTATCATGAGTGAAGATTGTGAGTTTTATCATGAGAGAGTGTTACCATGAGTGAGAGTTACCATGACTGATTGTGAGTGTTACCATTAGAGAGAGTTAACATGAGTGATGATTGTGAATATTACCATGTGTGTGAGTTACCATGAGTAAGTGTTACTAACAGTGACAAAAATGAATGTTACTATGAGTGATGATTGTGAGTGTTACATTGAGTGAGTGTTACCACGAGAGAGAGTTAACATGAGTGATGATTGTGAGTGTTACCAGGTGTGAGAGTTACCATAAGTGAGTGTTACTAAGAGTGATGATTGTGAATGTTACTATGAGTGATGATTGTGTGGTATCATGAGTGAAGATTGTGAGTTTTATCATGAGTGAGTGTTACACTGTGTGACTGTTACCATGAGTAATGATTGTGAGTGTTACCATTAGTAATGATTGTGAGTGTTACCATGAGTGATGATTGTGAGTGTTACCATGAGTAATGATTGTGAGTGTTACCATGAGTGATGATTGTGAGTGTTACCATGAGTGATGATTTTGAGTGTTACCATCAGTGGTGGTTGTGAGTGTTGTTACGAGTGATGAGTGTTAGTGTTGTTATGGGTGCTGATGGTAACTTAAGGTGGTCACAGGTAGACGATGGAAAGTAATGGTCGCTAAAAATTTAAAACCTGGTGGATCAGTCTTGCTTGTGATGACAAAGAGGCGATGACAGATATAAAGTGGCACATCGCCATCTTCTGCATCTTTGGGTACGTATGTGTCTCCAGATTCATAGTTCCATCTGTCTACCTCCTGCTCTTTTTCCTTCCACCTTTTCTTCTAGTATGGTCTTCAGTATGTTTTTTGTTATATCTTTTGATATGACGAGTGTGCTTTGTATTCTTGATCCCTGTAGCCCATGTTGTATTTGTAATTGTTTTAATACTTGGACATTTGTTCTCTTCATATGACCTACTTACAGGTGATGACAGAATAAGTTATGGGATGACATGATAATCTGACTTATGTATGCCGAAATCATGAAGTCACCATGTTCTGCGTTGTTTTTGTGTTGGATTGCTTTGTTTACTGTGTGGTCTGGTGCATAATGTGTGATGATGTGTGGGTGGTGACTTGTGTTTGAGATAAGATGTGTGGTGTCTGATGTGTTGTGACTTGTGTGTGGTATGTAATGTGTAGTTCTAGACGTGTGGTGTATTATATGTAACAGCCTGGATGTGGTTACTAACTTTACTATCACTCTCCAAGTCTCTCTATATGCAGGAAACTCTCTACCGTAGAGAGCGGAACAACAACACAACTCCTTCAGATCATCAGAGGAAGTACCCCTCCTCAGACAAGTGTTTCGGCCCTTTAAACTCTTGACACTCTAAGGGGGGTGGGCCCCTCTGGGTCATGACTCCCAGAGGTCTTGTGAGTTGTTGCTTTTTTTTTCCCGGTCCCGGGATCGAACCCATGATCTTCCAGTTGCCACTGCACTTTTTTGAAGTGCGTCTTTAGCGATTTAGCTATGGAGGACTGGTATTGGTTGTGGCAAATGAAATTACTTATGTTCCCAATGCTTGTTTCGCATACTCCACAGCCAGCATGAGGCCTTTTCTGCTGTTTCTGAAAGGCTTCTCAATGCCCTTGCTCTTGCTTGTCCCTTTATGCCCAGTTGCTTACACAGGTCATATGCTGATGTTGCTACGAATCCTCTCACTCCCACTTCTACAGCTATCACTTTTGCCCTGACTCCTGCCCCCTGCCTCAGTTGCTTGACCAGATCATTGTACTTCTCAGATTTGAACAGATGCTGTTCCTCTATTCTAGTTTCATACGGGACCTAAGCTCGATCATTATTAATTCCTGTTTTTCTATGGAGTACACTACAATGTCCGGTCGCATTCCTGTGTTCTTGATGCAGTCGGGTATTCTCTTCTTCCTGGTAGGTCCGCTATCACATCCCAGTCATTTGTATCATCTAGCAGTGATGGTAAGGGAATGTCCCTGATTTCAATATTTGATGTCGTACCAGCGCCAATAAAGTATTTAGGTGGGACCTCAGCTCTTTTGCTGTGATTTGCTTTATCGTTTTCCCTGTCTACGATGGCTACTAGTTCCTGCAGCACTCTGTTGTGCCGCCAGGTGTACTGTCCTTGCCCTAAAGACACTCTACATGCTGACAGCACATGTTCCAATGTTTGCCTTTCGTTGCAGAGAGGGCACTTTGTGTCTTCTGATACACCCCATTTGTATAGCCTGTAGGCAGAAGGTCATAAGTAGCTCTGATGATGAAACTGAGCCTCAAGGGTGCCATTTTCCAGATGTCATTCCATGTTAGTGATCTCTGCAGGACTTCCTCCCATGTTGTCCATTGCCCTTGTTGTGATTGTTGGACTGCCTTCTGGACCCGTTTGTCATCCTCTGAATTCCTTACTTCACTGATGATCATATCCCTTCTTTTCTTGCAGGAGGCCTTTGACCACTATTTCATTTCGCCATGACCAAATCACCTTCTGTTGGTCTGGGTGTATCCTATTACTTCTTTCAGCTCCTGCGTTTCCCTGGCTGTGGTCACTTCCTCACCTACTTTCCATTTTCGTCCAGTTTTAAGTGTTGGCTGCACTTCTCGTACCACCCGATCTGTAGATTCTTGTAGCATCAATACAAGTCTTGTTTTTCCTACCTTGTATTCTTCAACTACAGATTTGAATGGCAGCTGAAGTTTTCTCTTCTTGCAGTACAGCGCTACATCAGTTAATCCTGGTGGTACGCCCAACCACTTTCTTATGGGTTTATTTATCTTTCTTTCGACTGCCTCTACTGTGCTAGTACTTACTTCGTAAATGAGTAGTGGCCACATCAGTTTTGGAATCAGCATAAACTGGAGACACCATATTTTGAACTTCCCCAGTAGCCTGCTTTTGTCTATGATGCTCAGTCCATTCTGCACCATTTCTATAACCTGCTTCACAGCGCTTGAGTCCTTCACGGATGCATCATATACTCTGCTAAGGCTCTTCACTGGCTCTTCTCCTACAGTCGGGATTATTTGATTTGCCACTGTGTACGATCTTTCTATCACTTTCCCTTTCATGAGTGACAGACTTCTTGACTTCTTTGGCTTGAAGCTCATGCGGCACCATATGATAAGGTTGTCCAAACGCTCTAACATCTTTCGTGCCTGTGCTTCACTGGTTGTTATTACTGTTGTGTCATCCATGAATGCTTTTAGTGGTGGCATTTGACATCCATTTCTGAATCTTGGGCCTTCTGCTGCTCCTTCTGCTGCTTTCAGGATTACTTGCGTGGCTAGTACGAACAGTATGGGAGATATTGTACAACCCATTGCAATTCCTACCTGGAGCTCGATCCATCTTGTAGTATATCCTGATGTTCCAAACCTCATGAGGAACCCTGTGAAGTACCTTTTCAGCATATTTGTGATTTCTTTTGGCACATGATACATGTCTAGTGCTAGCCATATCATCTGGTGCGGTACTGAGCCATACGCATTGGCTAGGTCAAGCCATATTACCTGTACATCTTGCTTTCCAGATTTTGCCTGCTGAATAGCTTCCCAAATCATTGACGCATGTTCGAGACATCCTGAGAAACCTGGAATTCCTCCCTTCTGCACGGATGTATCAACGTAACCATTGTCTAGGAGGTATGTTAGTCTTTTTGCCATCACAGAGAAGAATATCTTTCCTTCCACATTCAGAAGTGAGATCGGCTTGAACTGGTTGATTTCAGTGGAATTCTGCTCCTTGGGGATATATATTCCATTAGCCTTTTTCCATTCCTTGCATATGACTTCTTTGGTCCATGCTGTTCGTAGGAGTTTATGAAGCTTCTTTAGTACTTCAGGGCATCTTTTGTATAGTATGTAAGGGACGCCATTTGGGCCTGGTGCTGACTTGCCTTTAGCTTTTCCTACGATGCTCTCTACTTTTTGTAAGGTTGGTGGGCTGCATTTGAATTTGCTGCCTGGTGCACAGGGCCACACTAGACCTTTCATCTGCTCAAGAGGTGCATACTGCTTTTTATCAGAGTATGTCTTGCTCAGATGTTCCTCGAGCACCTCCTTACCTGCTTTCAGCGTACCTGATTTTGGCTGTTCAAATAACTGCTTGGCAAATCCGAAGGGATCTCTGTAGAACTTCTCTCTTGCGTATCTGGTTTCCCTCTTCCTTTTACATAGTCTTTCAGCTCTGCAAAGGGCATTGTGCTGGAATTTTAGATGCTGTCAAACCTGTCTTAGTCCTTCTTTTCTGATTCATGTGCCTTCTTGAACATTTTCCGGGCATGGTTCTTCTGCTGTCTTATTGCTTCTATTTTTCCTCTGTCTTCTGAACTTTCTTGGTGTTACTTTTTGCCTGTTTGGTTCCAAACCCTTTGTGGCAGTGAAGATATATGATGTTACCAAATGCTTCCAGCTTTTGCTCCAGGTTTTTTCCTCTTAGCTGTTTGTCCAGTTCTTTGCATAATCCTGTGTCCAGGTTTTCCCATATGCTTTTGGCACTTGCTGGTGGAAAGTTAATCTTGTCTCTGGTCTCGTCGGAGGGCTGCATTGCCTCCCTGCTGCACGGATGTATCAACGTAACCATTGTCTAGGAGGTATGTTAGTCTTTTTGCCATCACAGAGAAGACTATCTTTCCTTCCACATTCAGAAGTGAGATCGGCTTGAACTGGTTGATTTCAGTGGAATTCTGCTCCTTGGGGATATATATTCCGTTAGCCTTTTTCCATTCCTTGCATATGACTCCTTTGGTCCATGCTGTTCGTAGGAGTTTATGATATTTAGTACTTCAGGGCATCTTTTGTATAGTATGTAAGGGACGCCATTTGGGCCTGGTGCTGACTTGCCTTTAGCTTTTCCTACGATGCTCTCTACTTCTTGTAAGGTTGGTGGGCTGCAATTGAATTTGCTGCCTGGTGCACAGGGCCACACTAGACCTTTCATCTGCTCAAGAGGTGCATACTGCTTTTTATCAGAGTATGTCTTGCTCAGATGTTCCTCGAGCACCTCCTTACCTGCTTTCAGCGTACCTGATTTTGGCTGTTCAAATAACTGCTTGGCAAATCCGAAGGGATCTCTGTAGAACTTCTCTCTTGCGTATCTGGTTTCCCTCTTCCTTTTACATAGTCTTTCAGCTCTGCAAAGGGCATTGTGCTGGAATTTTAGATGCTGTCAAACCTGTCTTAGTCCTTCTTTTCTGATTCATGTGCCTTCTTGAACATTTTCCGGGCATGGTTCTTCTGCTGTCTTATTGCTTCTATTTTCCTCTGTCTTCTGGACTTTCTTGGTGCTACTTTTTGCCTGTTTGGTTCCAAACTCTTTGTGGCAGTGAAGATATATGATGTTACCAAATGCTTCCAGCTTTTGCTCCAGGTTTTTTCCTCTTAGCTGTTTGTCCAGTTCTTTGCATAATCCTGTGTCCAGGTTTTCCCATATGCTTTTGGCACTTGCTGGTGGAAAGTTAATCTTGTCTCTGGTCTCGTCGGAGGGCTGCATTGCCTCCCTGCTGCCTGACTCAACCTGAATATTCTCTGTACTGTGGATTATATCCTGACAGAGATCTTCTAATGTCTTATCTGAGACTGGCGTCACAGTGCACTGTTGAGTATTGGGCAGCAAGGAACCACCACATCCCTTCTTCGTTCTGTGTATCTTCATGCCACGTTGAGTGTTAATTTTCCAGCCACAGATGCATGGATATTCCATCCGCTGTTCTGAACTCGAATTAATTGAGGCGGGCATGGCCATTTCCGTATAGTCACCCGTGGATCCATCATTCTCCCCCCCCCCTTTCGGTGAATCCTGGGGACATTTCTTCTTTTTGGACTTTGTAGCAATAGTATGTCGGCTGACAGGGTTGCTGGCCCGGACAGCCCAGTTCAGGGACGCTTTCCCAGTGAGGATTCTGGTCTTTCCCAGTGTCTGTCGGTCTTTCCCGAATGTCCATCGGTCTTTCCCGACTGTCCATCGGTCTTTCCCGATTGTCAATGGCATCATCATGCTCTATATGCAGGAAACTCTCTACCGTAGAGAGCGGAATAACAACACAACTCCTTCAGATCATCAGAGGAAGTACCCCCCCCCCCTCAGACTTTAGTATCACACTCCTTGTCGTTCTAACTTTAGTATCACACTCCTAGTCTCTCGAACTGTACTATATAACTCTTAGCCTCTATAACTTTATTATCACATTCGTAGTCGCTCTAACTTTATTATCGCACTCCTAGTCTCTCTAACTTTACTACCGCTCTCCTAGTATCTTTAACTCTAGTATCACACTCCTAGTCTCTCTAACTTTATTATAACACTACTTGTCGCTCTAACTTAAATATATCACACGCCTAGTCTCTCTAACTTTATTATTATAACACTGCTTGTCGCTCTAACTTTAATATCACACTCCTAGTCTCTATAACGTTATTATCACACTTCTAGTCCTTCAAACTTTAGTATCATATGCCTAGTCTATCTAACTTAAGTATCGATCTCTTAGTCCATCTAACTTTATTATCACGCTCCTAGATTCTCTAACTGTACTATCGATCTGCTAGCATCTATAACTTTAGTATCACTATCCTAGTCCCTCTAGCTTTAGTATCACTCTCCTAATCTCTCTAACTTTATTATCATATTACTAGTCTCTCTGACTTTATTATCACACTTCTAGTCTTTCTGACTTTATTATCACCATCCTAGTCTGTCCAACTTCATCATCACTCATCTACTCTCTAACTTTAGTATCACACTCTTAGTCTACCTTTTTTATCATACTCCTAGGTTATCTAACTTTAGTATCACACTCTTAGTCTACCTTTTTTATCATACTCCTAGGTTATCTAACTTTAGTATCACACTCTTAGTCTACCTTTTTTATCATACTCCTAGGTTATCTAACTTTAGTATCACACTCTTAGTCTACCTTTTTTATCATACTCCTAGGTTATCTAACTTTAGTATCACACTCTTAGTCTACCTTTTTTATCATACTCCTAGGTTATCTAACTTTAGTATCACACTCTTAGTCTACCTTTTTTATCATACTCCTAGGTTATCTAACTTTAGTATCACACTCTTAGTCTACCTTTTTTATCATACTCCTAGGTTATCTAACTTTAGTATCACACTCTTAGTCTACCTTTTTTATCATACTCCTAGGTTATCTAACTTTAGTATCACACTCTTAGTCTACCTTTTTTATCATACTCCTAGGTTATCTAACTTTAGTATCACACTCTTAGTCTACCTTTTTTATCATACTCCTAGGTTATCTAACTTTAGTATCACACTCTTAGTCTACCTTTTTTATCATACTCCTAGGTTATCTAACTTTAGTATCACACTCTTAGTCTACCTTTTTTATCATACTCCTAGGTTATCTAACTTTAGCATTACATTCCGTGTTTCTCAAACTTTATTATAATAGTACTACTTTTTCTAACTTTATTATCACACTACTACTTTTTCTAACTTTATTATCACACTACTACTTTTTCTAACTTTATTATCACACTACTAATTTCTGTAACTTTATTATAACACTCCTAGTCTCTCTAACATTATTATCACACTCCTATTCTCTTTAACTTTAGTATCACACTAGGAGTCTTTCTAACTTTATTATCATTTCTAGTCTCTCTAACTTTAGTATTACACCTCTAGTTTCTCTAACTTTGTTATTACTCTTCGAGTCTCTGAAACTTTAGTATCACTCTCCTAGTCTCTCTAACTTTAATATCACGCTCCTAGTCTCTCTAACTTTAGTACCACGCTCCTAGTCTCTTTAACTTTAGTATCACACTCCTAATCACTCTAACCTTATTACCACACTCCTAGTCTTTCTAACGCTATTATAACATTCCTAGTCTCTCTAAATTTACCATCACTCTACTAGTCTCTCTAAATTTATTATCACACTCTTAGTCTCTCTAACGTTATTATAACACTCCTAGTCTCTCTAACTTTATTATCACGCTCTTAGTCTGTTAGTCATAATTATCACACTCCTAGTTTCAGTACCTTTACAACCATAATCCTAGTGTCTCTCAATTTAGTATCACACAATTAGTCCCTTAACTTTAGTATCACACTTCTGTTTGATGTACCATTAGTATCACTCTCGTAGTCTCTATAACCTTAGTATCAAATTCCTAGTGTCCTTTACTTTATCATCATTCTGCTATTCTTTCTAATATTAGTATCACACTCCTAGTCTAAATTTGTTATCACACCTCCCACTCTCTCTAACTTTATTATCACACCTCCCACTCTCTCTAACTTTATTATCACACTTTTAGTTTTTTAACTTTATTATCACATTTCTATTACTTCTACATTTAGTATCACACTGCTAGTCTCTCTAACTTTATTATCGCATTTCTAGTCTCTTTAATTTTAGTATCATACTCCTAGTCTGTGTAATTTTATTATCACATTCCTATTCCTTCTACCTTTAGTATCACACTCCTAGTCTTTCTACATTTATCTTCTCTCTCCTAGTTTCTCTAATTTTATTACACTTCTAGTCTAAATTTATTATCATACTCCTAGTCTCCCTAACTTTAGTATCACATTCCTTCTTTAACGTTATTATCAGACTTCTAGTCTCTCTAACATTAGTATAATACTCCTAGTCTCTCTAAATATAGAATCACATTCCTAGTTTCTCTAACTTTATTATCCTACTGCTAGTGTGTCTAACTTTATTATCACAATCCTATTCTCTCTAACATTAGTATCACACTCTCCTAGTCTCTCCAACTTTAGTATCACATTCCTAGTCTCTCTAACTTTAGTATCACACTCCTGGTCTCTCTAACTTAGTATGACATTCCTAGTCTCTATATTTTTAGTATCACAATCCTAAACCCTCTAACCTTATTATCTCACTCCTTGTCTCTCTAACTTTAGTATCACACTCCTAGTCTCTCTAACTTTAGTATCACACTCCTAGTCTCTCTAACTTTATTATCACACTCATAGTTTTTCTAACTTTATTATCACAATCCTAGTCTTTCTCACTTTAGTATCACACTTCTAGTTTCTCTAACTTTAGTATCACACTCCTAATCTCTCTATCTTTAGTATAATACTCCTAGTATCTATAATTTTATTATCACGCTCCGGGTCTTTCAAACTTTAGTATCCCACTCCTAGTCTCAAGTCTCTTTATCTTTAGTATCACACTCCTAGTCTCTCAAACGTTGTCTCAAGCTCCTAGTCTCTCAAACTTTAGTATCACACTCCTAGTCTCTCTCACTTTAGTATCACACTCCTAGTCTCTCTCACTTTAGTATAACTTTCCTAGTCTCGCTCACTTTAGTATCACACTCCTAGTCTCTCTCACTTTAGTATAACACTCCTAGTCTCTCACTTTAGTATCACACTACTAGTCTCTCTCTCTCTTTAGTATCACATTCCTAGTCTCTCTCACTTTAGTATCACACTTCTAGTCTTTCTCACTCTAGTATCACACTCCTAGTCTCTCTCACTTTAGTGTCACACTCCCAGTCTCTTTCACTTTAGTGTCACACTCCTAGTCTCTCTCACTTTAGTATCACACTCCTAGTCTCTTTCGCTTTAGTATCACACTCCTAGTCTCTCTCTCTCTTTAGTATCACACTCCTAGTCTCTCTCACTTTAGTATCACACTCCTAACCTCTCTCACTTTAGTATCACACTCCTAGTCTTTCCCACTTTAGTATCACACTCCTAGCCTCTCTCACTTTAGTATCACACTCCTAGTCTCTCTAACTTTAGTATCATACTTTTAGTCTCTCTAACTTTACTATCACACTCCTAGTCTCTCTAACTTTATTATCACACTCCTAGTCTCTCTAACTTTATTATCACACTCCTAGTCTCTCTAACTTTATTATCACACTCCTAGTCATTCAAGCTTTAGTATCACACTCCTAGTCTCTCTAACTTTATTATCACACTCCTAGTCTCTCTAACTTTATTATCACACTCCTAGTCTCTCTAACTTTATTATCACACTCATAGTCTTTCTAACTTTATTATCACAATCCTAGTCTTTCTCACTTTAGAATCACACTTCTAGTTTCTCTAACTTTAATATCACACTCCTAATCTCTCTATCTTTAGTATCACACTCCTAGTATCTATAATTTTATTATCACGCTCCGGGTCTTTCAAACTTCAGTATCACACTCCTAGTCTATTTATCTTTACTATCACATTCCTAGTCTTTTTAACTTTATTATCACACCCCTAGTCTCTCAAACTTTAGTATCACACTCCTAGTCTCTCTCACTTTAGTATCACACTCTTAGTCTCTCAAACTTTAGTATAACACTCCTAGTCTCTCTCACTTTAATATTACACTCCTAGTCTCTCTCACTTTAGTATCACACTCCTAGTCTTTCTCACTTTAGTATCACATTCCTAGTCCCTCTCACTTTAGTATCACATTCCTAGTCTCTCTCACTTTAGTATCACACTCCTAGTCTCTCTCATTTTGGTATCACACTCCTAGTCTCTCTCATTTTAGTATCACACTCCTAGTCTCTCTCATTTTAGTATGGCACTCCTAGTCTCTCTCATTTTAGTATGGCACTCCTAGTCTCTCTCATTTTAGTATGGCACTCCTAGTCTCTCTCATTTTAGTATGGCACTCCTCACAAGCTGAAAAAATTATTCTAAAAATCCACCGATTTTTTTTTTTGGGGGGGGGGGGGGAGGGTGTGGGTTAAAAAGGAAAGTATTCCTAAAAATCTGATTGCTTTTGTTTATTTTTTGGGGAGTTTATTTCTTTTGTAAAATTTGCCATGTGTTGTCTAGATTCTATTTATGGTTGTAAAATTTGCCATGTGTTGTCCAGATTTTATTTATGGTTGTAAAACTTGTCAAAAACACGTTCAGACTATGACAATCTGCCGCCCAAACCCCGCCCCTTTTTCTTATGTTAGTGATCAATATCTCAACCGGTATCCTCTTTGTAGAGTCAGTAATTTCTATCTTAAGTTCAACAGACCTTCCAAACATTGATTTTTTATTTCTTTCCTTGGTTTTCTTTCTTTTGGTTTCCTGTGATCATTTTTCTTTCTTTTTGTTTTCTTTCTTTTCGTTTTCTTTCTTTTCTTTTTCTTTTATTTAGTTTTCTTTCTTTTGGTTTTCTTTCTTTTTCTTGTCCTTCTTTTGGTTGTTTTCTTTCCTATGCTGACATTCTTTAGGTTATTTTGCGAGTGTTTTTCGCTCTTTTCTTCCGTTTGTTGCGATTTTAAACATAATGTCTTTCCTCGTCGTCGTCACCATCATAATCTTTTTCTTCTTTCTCTTCTTCTTTTTCTCTAATTTCCTTCTTGTTGTTTTTTGTTCTTCTTCTTCTATCTTCATCTTTCTTTTTATTCTTCTTTTTTTCTTCTTATTCTTCCTCCTTATTTTTTTCCTGTATTTTCTTGTTCTTGTTCTTCTTTCTTCTTCTTCTTCTTCTTCTTCTTCCTCTTCTTTTTCCTGCATCTTCTTCTTCCTCTTCTTTTTTCTTCTTCTTCTTCTGCTTGTTCTTTGTCTTCTTCTTTCTTTTCATTCTTCTTCTTGTTCTTCCTCTCCTTTCTCCCTCTTGTTCTTCCTCTTCTTTCTGGAATTCCTCCCTTCTGCACGGATGTATCAACGTAACCATTGTCTAGGAGGTATGTTAGTCTTTTTGCCATCACAGAGAAGAATATCTTTCCTTCCACATTCAGAAGTGAGATCGGCTTGAACTGGTTGATTTCAGTGGAATTCTGCTCCTTGGGGATATATATTCCATTAGCCTTTTTCCATTCCTTGCATATGACTTCTTTGGTCCATGCTGTTCGTAGGAGTTTATGAAGCTTCTTTAGTACTTCAGGGCATCTTTTGTATAGTATGTAAGGGACGCCATTTGGGCCTGGTGCTGACTTGCCTTTAGCTTTTCCTACGATGCTCTCTACTTCTTGTAAGGTTGGTGGGCTGCATTTGAATTTGCTGCCTGGTGCACAGGGCCACACTAGACCTTTCATCTGCTCAAGAGGTGCATACTGCTTTTTATCAGAGTATGTCTTGCTCAGATGTTCCTCGAGCACCTCCTTACCTGCTTTCAGCGTACCTGATTTTGGCTGTTCAAATAACTGCTTGGCAAATCCGAAGGGATCTCTGTAGAACTTCTCTCTTGCGTATCTGGTTTCCCTCTTCCTTTTACATAGTCTTTCAGCTCTGCAAAGGGCATTGTGCTGGAATTTTAGATGCTGTCAAACCTGTCTTAGTCCTTCTTTTTCTGATTCATGTGCCTTCTTGAACATTTTCCGGGCATGGTTCTTCTGCTGTCTTATTGCTTCTATTTTCCTCTGTCTTCTGGACTTTCTTGGTGTTACTTTTTCTCTTTTTGCCTGTTTGGTTCCAAACTCTTTGTGGCAGTGAAGATATATGATGTTACCAAATGCTTCCAGCTTTTGCTCCAGGTTTTTTCCTCTTAGCTGTTTGTCCAGTTCTTTGCATAATCCTGTGTCCAGGTTTTCCCATATGCTTTTGGCACTTGCTGGTGGAAAGTTAATCTTGTCTCTGGTCTCGTCGGAGGGCTGCATTGCCTCCCTGCTGCCTGACTCAACCTGAATATTCTCTGTACTGTGGATTATATCCTGACAGAGATCTTCTAATGTCTTATCTGAGACTGGCGTCACAGTGCACTGTTGAGTATTGGGCAGCAAGGAACCACCACATCCCTTCTTCGTTCTGTGTATCTTCATGCCACGTTGAGTGTTAATTTTCCAGCCACAGATGCATGGATATTCCATCCGCTGTTCTGAACTCGAATTAATTGAGGCGGGCATGGCCATTTCCGTATAGTCACCCGTGGATCCATCATTCTCCCCCCCCCCTTTCGGTGAATCCTGGGGACATTTCTTCTTTTTGGACTTTGTAGCAATAGTATGTCGGCTGACAGGGTTGCTGGCCCGGACAGCCCAGTTCAGGGACGCTTTCCCAGTGAGGATTCTGGTCTTTCCCAGTGTCTGTCGGTCTTTCCCGAATGTCCATCGGTCTTTCCCGACTGTCCATCGGTCTTTCCCGATTGTCACACTCTTAGTCTACCTTTTTTATCATACTCCTAGGTTATCTAACTTTAGCATTACATTCCGTGTTTCTCAAACTTTATTATAATAGTACTACTTTTTCTAACTTTATTATCACACTACTACTTTTTCTAACTTATTATCACACTACTAATTTCTGTAACTTTATTATAACACTCCTAGTCTCTCTAACATTATTATCACACTCCTATTCTCTTTAACTTTAGTATCACACTAGGAGTCTTTCTAACTTTATTATCATTTCTAGTCTCTCTAACTTTAGTATTACACCTCTAGTTTCTCTAACTTTGTTATTACTCTTCGAGTCTCTGAAACTTTAGTATCACTCTCCTAGTCTCTCTAACTTTAATATCACGCTCCTAGTCTCTCTAACTTTAGTACCACGCTCCTAGTCTCTTTAACTTTAGTATCACACTCCTAATCACTCTAACCTTATTACCACACTCCTAGTCTTTCTAACGCTATTATAACATTCCTAGTCTCTCTAAATTTACCATCACTCTACTAGTCTCTCTAAATTTATTATCACACTCTTAGTCTCTCTAACGTTATTATAACACTCCTAGTCTCTCTAACTTTATTATCACGCTCTTAGTCTGTTAGTCATAATTATCACACTCCTAGTTTCAGTACCTTTACAACCATAATCCTAGTGTCTCTCAATTTAGTATCACACAATTAGTCCCTTAACTTTAGTATCACACTTCTGTTTGATGTACCATTAGTATCACTCTCGTAGTCTCTATAACCTTAGTATCAAATTCCTAGTGTCCTTTACTTTATCATCATTCTGCTATTCTTTCTAATATTAGTATCACACTCCTAGTCTAAATTTGTTATCACACCTCCCACTCTCTCTAACTTTATTATCACACCTCCCACTCTCTCTAACTTTATTATCACACTTTTAGTTTTTTAACTTTATTATCACATTTCTATTACTTCTACATTTAGTATCACACTGCTAGTCTCTCTAACTTTATTATCGCATTTCTAGTCTCTTTAATTTTAGTATCATACTCCTAGTCTGTGTAATTTTATTATCACATTCCTATTCACTCTAACCTTATTACCACACTCCTAGTCTTTCTAACGCTATTATAACATTCCTAGTCTCTCTAAATTTACCATCACTCTACTAGTCTCTCTAAATTTATTATCACACTCTTAGTCTCTCTAACGTTATTATAACACTCCTAGTCTCTCTAACTTTATTATCACGCTCTTAGTCTGTTAGTCATAATTATCACACTCCTAGTTTCAGTACCTTTACAACCATAATCCTAGTGTCTCTCAATTTAGTATCACACAATTAGTCCCTTAACTTTAGTATCACACTTCTGTTTGATGTACCATTAGTATCACTCTCGTAGTCTCTATAACCTTAGTATCAAATTCCTAGTGTCCTTTACTTTATCATCATTCTGCTATTCTTTCTAATATTAGTATCACACTCCTAGTCTAAATTTGTTATCACACCTCCCACTCTCTCTAACTTTATTATCACACCTCCCACTCTCTCTAACTTTATTATCACACTTTTAGTTTTTTAACTTTATTATCACATTTCTATTACTTCTACATTTAGTATCACACTGCTAGTCTCTCTAACTTTATTATCGCATTTCTAGTCTCTTTAATTTTAGTATCATACTCCTAGTCTGTGTAATTTTATTATCACATTCCTATTCCTTCTACCTTTAGTATCACACTCCTAGTCTTTCTACATTTATCTTCTCTCTCCTAGTTTCTCTAATTTTATTACACTTCTAGTCTAAATTTATTATCATACTCCTAGTCTCCCTAACTTTAGTATCACATTCCTTCTTTAACGTTATTATCAGACTTCTAGTCTCTCTAACATTAGTATAATACTCCTAGTCTCTCTAAATATAGAATCACATTCCTAGTTTCTCTAACTTTATTATCCTACTGCTAGTGTGTCTAACTTTATTATCACAATCCTATTCTCTCTAACATTAGTATCACACTCTCCTAGTCTCTCCAACTTTAGTATCACATTCCTAGTCTCTCTAACTTTAGTATCACACTCCTGGTCTCTCTAACTTAGTATGACATTCCTAGTCTCTATATTTTTAGTATCACAATCCTAAACCCTCTAACCTTATTATCTCACTCCTTGTCTCTCTAACTTTAGTATCACACTCCTAGTCTCTCTAACTTTAGTATCACACTCCTAGTCTCTCTAACTTTATTATCACACTCATATTCCTTCTACCTTTAGTATCACACTCCTAGTCTTTCTACATTTATCTTCTCTCTCCTAGTTTCTCTAATTTTATTACACTTCTAGTCTAAATTTATTATCATACTCCTAGTCTCCCTAACTTTAGTATCACATTCCTTCTTTAACGTTATTATCAGACTTCTAGTCTCTCTAACATTAGTATAATACTCCTAGTCTCTCTAAATATAGAATCACATTCCTAGTTTCTCTAACTTTATTATCCTACTGCTAGTGTGTCTAACTTTATTATCACAATCCTATTCTCTCTAACATTAGTATCACACTCTCCTAGTCTCTCCAACTTTAGTATCACATTCCTAGTTCTCTAACTTTAGTATCACACTCCTGGTCTCTCTAACTTAGTATGACATTCCTAGTCTCTATATTTTTAGTATCACAATCCTAAACCCTCTAACCTTATTATCTCACTCCTTGTCTCTCTAACTTTAGTATCACACTCCTAGTCTCTCTAACTTAGTATCACACTCCTAGTCTCTCTAACTTTATTATCACACTCATAGTTTTTCTAACTTTATTATCACAATCCTAGTCTTTCTCACTTTAGTATCACACTTCTAGTTTCTCTAACTTAGTATCACACTCCTAATCTCTCTATCTTTAGTATAATACTCCTAGTATCTATAATTTTATTATCACGCTCCGGGTCTTTCAAACTTTAGTATCCCACTCCTAGTCTCAAGTCTCTTTATCTTTAGTATCACACTCCTAGTCTCTCAAACGTTGTCTCAAGCTCCTAGTCTCTCAAACTTTAGTATCACACTCCTAGTCTCTCTCACTTTAGTATCACACTCCTAGTCTCTCTCACTTTAGTATAACTTTCCTAGTCTCGCTCACTTTAGTATCACACTCCTAGTCTCTCTCACTTTAGTATAACACTCCTAGTCTCTCACTTTAGTATCACACTACTAGTCTCTCTCTCTTTAGTATCACATTCCTAGTCTCTCTCACTTTAGTATCACACTTCTAGTCTTTCTCACTCTAGTATCACACTCCTAGTCTCTCTCACTTTAGTGTCACACTCCCAGTCTCTTTCACTTTAGTGTCACACTCCTAGTCTCTCTCACTTTAGTATCACACTCCTAGTCTTTCTCACTTTAGAATCACACTTCTAGTTTCTCTAACTTTAATATCACACTCCTAATCTCTCTATCTTTAGTATCACACTCCTAGTATCTATAATTTTATTATCACGCTCCGGGTCTTTCAAACTTCAGTATCACACTCCTAGTCTATTTATCTTTACTATCACATTCCTAGTCTTTTTAACTTTATTATCACACCCCTAGTCTCTCAAACTTTAGTATCACACTCCTAGTCTCTCTCACTTTAGTATCACACTCTTAGTCTCTCAAACTTTAGTATAACACTCCTAGTCTCTCTCACTTTAATATTACACTCCTAGTCTCTCTCACTTTAGTATCACACTCCTAGTCTTTCTCACTTTAGTATCACATTCCTAGTCCCTCTCACTTTAGTATCACATTCCTAGTCTCTCTCACTTTAGTATCACACTCCTAGTCTCTCTCATTTTGGTATCACACTCCTAGTCTCTCTCATTTTAGTATCACACTCCTAGTCTCTCTCATTTTAGTATGGCACTCCTAGTCTCTCTCATTTTAGTATGGCACTCCTAGTCTCTCTCATTTTAGTATGGCACTCCTAGTCTCTCTCATTTTAGTATGGCACTCCTCACAAGCTGAAAAAATTATTCTAAAAATCCACCGATTTTTTTTTTGGGGGGGGGGGGGAGGGTGTGGGTTAAAAAGGAAAGTATTCCTAAAAATCTGATTGCTTTTGTTTATTTTTTGGGGAGTTTATTTCTTTTGTAAAATTTGCCATGTGTTGTCTAGATTCTATTTATGGTTGTAAAATTTGCCATGTGTTGTCCAGATTTTATTTATGGTTGTAAAACTTGTCAAAAACACGTTCAGACTATGACAATCTGCCGCCCAAACCCCGCCCCTTTTTCTTATGTTAGTGATCAATATCTCAACCGGTATCCTCTTTGTAGAGTCAGTAATTTCTATCTTAAGTTCAACAGACCTTCCAAACATTGATTTTTTATTTCTTTCCTTGGTTTTCTTTCTTTTGGTTTCCTGTGATCATTTTTCTTTCTTTTGGTTTTCTTTCTTTTCGTTTTCTTTCTTTCTTTTTCTTTATTTAGTTTTCTTTCTTTTGGTTTTCTTTCTTTTTCTTGTCCTTCTTTTGGTTGTTTTCTTTCCTATGCTGACATTCTTTAGGTTATTTTGCGAGTGTTTTTCGCTCTTTTCTTCCGTTTGTTGCGATTTTAAACATAATGTCTTTCCTCGTCGTCGTCACCATCATAATCTTTTTCTTCTTTCTCTTCTTCTTTTTCTCTAATTTCCTTCTTGTTGTTTTTTGTTCTTCTTCTTCTATCTTCATCTTTCTTTTTATTCTTCTTTTTTTCTTCTTATTCTTCCTCCTTATTTTTTTCCTGTATTTTCTTGTTCTTGTTCTTCTTTCTTCTTCTTCTTCTTCTTCTTCTTTCTTCTTCCCTCTTGTTCTTCCTCTTCTTTCTTCTAATTCCTCTTCTTCTTCTTCCTCTTCTTTCTTCTTTCTATTCTCTCTTTTCTTCTTCTTCTTCTTCTTCTTCTTTTTTATTCTCTAACTTATAAATTCAAGGACATAATCATTCTAGGCGACTTCAGTATAGATTTTAATCAGCCAAATCTGACTTTAGAAGAACATTTTAACATCTTACAACTTCTCCCAAATTGTTAACAAACCTACTAGAGTAACTGAATCATCATCAACATTAATAGATCATATTTATGTAGCTGATCCAGGAAACATTACTGAATGTACTGCGCCTCATGTGTCGCTGAGTGATCACTACCTGGTCTGCTGTATGTGTCACATCATCATCATCATCAGGTGCCGTGCCGACTGGCGTTGGCTATTATGCTTCTCCAGAGTACACGATCCTTCATGCAGGCCATCAGCTCAGTTGGTGATCTCCTCTCACACCATCCCGTCAGACTGTCCAGGATCATTTCTCTTGGTCTTCCTCTTGATCTTCTTCCTTCTATTTTTCCTGTTGTTATAATATTTTCAATGTCCCCTCTTCTCATTGCATGTCCTATGAAAGTACATTGTCTCTCTCTTATCTTTTTGACAAGGTTTTTTGTCTCTCCAGCTCTTCTCATACATTCTCTATTAATTACTTTTGCTGTCCAGGGGATTCGCAACATTCTTCTAATAAACCACATTTCTGCTGTTCCAATGATTTTTGTGCAGACTTGCCTATTGTCCATGATTCACTTCCATATAACAAGATAGGTTCAATATAGCATTTTAGGACTCGTTTTCTAACATTCATTGATAAGGATGTGTTAGCCAATATGTTTCTCATTCTCTGAAATGCAGTCTTTGCTTGGCCTATTCTGTTCCTAATTTCTGTTCTGAATTTCCCATCTGAAGTTATTACTGCTCCAAGGTATTTGAATTATGTGTCACATCAGGGGTATAAAATGTCTAAACACAAACATACCACCATCAAATATAGAAACTTTAAAAACTTTAACTTGGAATTATTTTTAACTGATCTAAAAGCTTCGCCTCTTACGTACGTTTTCCAGTTAACAAATCCAGATGAGGCTATGGAATACTGGATCAAGATATTTCGAAATATTTTTGACAAGCATGTCCCCATCAAAGAAATGAGAGTAAAATACGTAACAAAATCCCCGTGGATAACTCCCGATATATTGCAACTCATGAGGAAACGGGATGAAGCTCACAAAAGCAGAAATTTCAGTAGCTATCGTTCACTTAGAAATAAGGTGTAGTATTTAATTAGGCAGGAAAAGAAAAATTACTTCAGAAATTTAGTGAAAGACAAAACTGATAGTAAATCAATCTGGAAAGCAATTAATACTCTTGTAAATAAAAGGAAGCAATCTGACCCACAAACACTTAATGGTGAACATACTTGCACTAACTTCAGTGAACATTTTAGGGAAGAAATTAGTATTCTAAAATCTTCATTACCGACCCCAAATTGCGACCTGAGCGTGTTCAGCGACAGTAAATGTGTAAAGCTAAAACAAATTAATATTCCTTTCCTCACAGTCGGTGAAGTTTATAACTACATCCGGTCCTTAAAGAACACTAACTCAGCAGGATGTGATGACATTAGTAACTTCTTCTTCCTCTTCCTTTTACTTCTTTTTTCTTCTTCCTCTTCATTCATCTTTTTATTCTTCCTCTTTCTTCTTCTTCTTCTTCTTCTTCTTCTTCTTTCTTCTTATTTCTTCTTTCTTCTTCCCTCTTGTTCTTCCTCTTCTTTCTTCTAATTCCTCTTCTTTCTTCTTCCTCTTCTTTCTTCTTTCTATTCTCTCTTTTCTTCTTCTTCTTCTTCTTCTTCTTCTTTTATTCTCTAACTTATAAATTCAAGGACATAATCATTCTAGGCGACTTCAGTATAGATTTTAATCAGCCAAATCTGACTTTAGAAGAACATTTTAACATCTTACAACTTCTCCCAAATTGTTAACAAACCTACTAGAGTAACTGAATCATCATCAACATTAATAGATCATATTTATGTAGCTGATCCAGGAAACATTACTGAATGTACTGCGCCTCATGTGTCGCTGAGTGATCACTACCTGGTCTGCTGTATGTGTCACATCATCATCATCATCAGGTGCCGTGCCGACTGGCGTTGGCTATTATGCTTCTCCAGAGTACACGATCCTTCATGCAGGCCATCAGCTCAGTTGGTGATCTCCTCTCACACCATCCCGTCAGACTGTCCAGGATCATTTCTCTTGGTCTTCCTCTTGATCTTCTTCCTTCTATTTTTCCTGTGTTATAATATTTTCAATGTCCCCTCTTCTCATTGCATGTCCTATGAAAGTACATTGTCTCTCTCTTATCTTTTTGACAAGGTTTTTTGTCTCTCCAGCTCTTCTCATACATTCCTATTAATTACTTTTGCTGTCCAGGGGATTCGCAACATTCTTCTAATAAACCACATTTCTGCTGTTCCAATGATTTTTGTGCAGACTTGCCTATTGTCCATGATTCACTTCCATATAACAAGATAGGTTCAATATAGCATTTTAGGACTCGTTTTCTAACATTCATTGATAAGGATGTGTTAGCCAATATGTTTCTCATTCTCTGAAATGCAGTCTTTGCTTGGCCTATTCTGTTCCTAATTTCTGTCTGAATTTCCCATCTGAAGTTATTACTGCTCCAAGGTATTTGAATTATGTGTCACATCAGGGGTATAAAATGTCTAAACACAAACATACCACCATCAAATATAGAAACTTTAAAAACTTTAACTTGGAATTATTTTTAACTGATCTAAAAGCTTCGCCTCTTACGTACGTTTTCCAGTTAACAAATCCAGATGAGGCTATGGAATACTGGATCAAGATATTTCGAAATATTTTTGACAAGCATGTCCCCATCAAAGAAATGAGAGTAAAACACGTAACAAAATCCCCGTGGATAACTCCCGATATATTGCAACTCATGAGGAAACGGGATGAAGCTCACAAAAGCAGAAATTTCAGTAGCTATCGTTCACTTAGGAATAAGGTGCAATATTTAATTAGGCAGGAAAAGAAACATTACTTCAGAAATTTAGTGAAAGACAAAACTGATAGTAAATCAATCTGGAAAGCGATTAATACTCTTGTAAATAAAAGGAAGCAATCTGACCCACAAACACTTAATGGTGAACATATTTGCACTAACTTAATTGAACATTTTAGAGAAGAAATTAATATTCTAAAATCTTCATTACCGACCCCAAATTGCGACCTGAGCGTGTTGAAAACTTTCAGCGACAGTAAATGTGTAAAGCTAAAACAAATTAATATTCCTTTCCTCACAGTCGGTGAGGTTTATAACTACATCCGGTCCTTAAAGAACACTAACTCACCAGGATGTGATGACATTAGTAACAAGATACTACGCTACGCTGCACCAGTTATCACAGACACACTAACATACTTATACAATTTGTGCATTGACAAACATTATTTCCCTGACGCTTTTAAACTCCCCAAAGTTTTTCCTCTTTTTAAATCTGGACAGACTAGTGACCTCTCAAACTATAGACCCATATCCACTCTGTCATCACTATCTAAACCTCTTGAAAAGCATATACAAAAGTTAACACTGCTACACATGCAAGAAAACAATCTACTAATAGACAGTCAGTCAGGTTTTAGACCAAATTACTCCTGCCACACAGCATTAACTAAAATGACAGAAAGCTGGCTGTCTAATATAAATAATGACAAATTGTGTGGTGCTGTCTTTGTTGATTTCAAGAAAGCCTTCGATATGATTGATCATGAAATTCTTGCAAAAAAAGCTGGAAGGCTATAGATTACACCCTGACCTAACAAAATTTATTACATCTTTTCTCTCAGGTAGAAAACAAGTAGTTTGCTTTAGAAACAAAATATCTGGCTCGTCTGTGGCTGATACTGGTATTCCTCAAGGCTCTATTCTTGGTCCTCTTCTCTCTGCTACCTATATTAACGACTTACCACTACATTTAAAGCACTCTTCGTGTGATCTTTTTGCTGATGACTGTACTGTTTACAATAGGTGACTATGACATCAATAAACTACAGACGACGCTTCAAAATGATATAAACAGTTTGATTAAATGGAGTAATAAAAATGGTATGTTGATAAACAAGGTAGACAGAGGTGTATGGTACAGTTTTACAAAGTGAGGGAGGGAGTGAATAAGGTGAGAAAAAAACGAATAGAAAGTATGAGAATGTATAAATGAAAAACATACAACATCCGATATTTCAGCGTGAGCCTTATTCGAGGACACATACACAACGAAACAAAAACACGAAGAACTTATCTGAATGTGTCTTCCTCCAAGTAGGAAACAGAAACATTTCTTTTTTTCTTTACATTTCTTTTCTTCTTTACATTTCTGATTTGTACTGGGACTAAAGCAATAGAAAATGTTCATGAACATAAAACTCTAGGACTCATCACTGATCAGCATTTAACTTGGAATTCTCACGTACATAACCTAACAAACTTGATTGCACAGAAAGTTTACCAATTATCTAAAATTGAACACTTTATCGACAAAGACACAAGAAAGATATACTACATATCACACATACAAACACACTTAGATTACTGTTCCACAGTTTGGGATGGATGCTCAGTCCAAAAAGTTCGAAAAATAACTTGTTAGACATTGTTAGAAATTATTTTAATGTTTGTTAAAAAAAACATATGTTAGAAGATCTGTATTTACAACGTATTTTTGTTTATGTATACGTCTGTGTATGTATGTGTGCGTGAATGCTATTAGATTAATTACTTCTCTTTTACTTTGAATGTAGTAGTTAAATCTTACATTCTTTTGATATGTTTTTTTCCTAATTTAATTTGTATATTTGTACTAAATCAAGTGTGTGGGAAGAATGAAAGATGGAGTGATGAAGGGCAGAATGTAAGACAGGCCTGCGTGCCCAATTCTTTACCCTTTAAAAATAAAGATTATTCATTCATTCATTCATTCATTCTTCTATTTCTTCTTCTTATTTTTCTTCCTCTTCTTCTTTTTCTTCTTCTTTTTCATTCTTCTTCTAATTTCTCCTTCTCCTTCTTCTTCTTCTTCCTCTTTTTCTTCTTTTTGTTCTTCTTATACCTTTTCCTTCTTCTTCTTCTTCTTCCTCTTTTTTCTTCTTCTTGTTCTTCCTCTTCTTTCTTTTTCTTCTTATTGTTCTTCTTTTACCTTTTCTTTCTTCTTCTTCCTCTTTTTTCTTCTTCTTGTTCTTCCTCTTCTTTCTTTTTCTTCTTATTGTTCTTCTTTTACCTTTTATTTCTTCTTCTTCTTCTTCCTCTTTTTTCTTCTTCTTGTTCTTCCTCTTCTTTCTTTTTCTTCTTATTGTTCTTCTTTTACATTTTATTTCTTCTTCTTCTTCTTCCTTCTTATATATTTTGTTGCTGATTATGTTTTATGCTGCAGGTTATATACTTTGTTGCTGATTATGTTTCATGCTGCAAGTTATATCCTTTGTTGCTGATTATGTTTTATGTTGCAGGTTATATACTTTGTTGCTGATTGTGTTTTATGCTGCAGGTTATATACTTTGTTGCTGATTGTGTTTTATGCTGCAGGTTATATCCTTTGTTGCTGATTATGTTTTATGTTGCAGGTTACATACTTTGTTGCTGATTATGTTTTATGCTGCAGGTTATATACTTTGTTGCTGATTATGTTTTATGTTGCAGGTTATATACTTTGTTGCTGATTATGTTTTATGTTGCAGGTTATATACCTTGTTGCTGGCTATGTCTTATGTTGCAGGTTATATACCTTGTTGCTGGCTATGTCTTATGTTGCATGTTATATACCTTGTTGCTGGCTATGTCTTATGTTGCAGGTTATATCCTTTGTTGCTGGTTATGTCTTATGGTGTTGGTTATATCCTTTGTTGCTGATTATGTTTTATGTTGCTGGCAGGTGAACGGCCAAGTAGACAAAGATTGAAGACTAAAAAAAAAGAGGAGCTAAAACTGTGAAATATAAACAGAAGAAAATATTCTGTCCTTCAGTCCCTAGATCATTTGGTTCCATTCTTTTTTTTTTGTTCTTGTTCTTGTTCTTATTCTTGTTCTTATTTTTCTTCTTTTTCTTCTTCTTCTTCTTTCTTTCCTTCTTTCTTCTTCTTCTTCTTCTTCTTCTTCTTCTTCTTCTTCTTCTTCTACCTCTCCTTCTTATTTTTGTTACTCTTCTTTTCTTATACTTCTTCTTTTTTTCTACTAATTCCTCTTCTTTCTTTTTCTTCTTCCTCTTCTTTCTTTTTCTTGTTATTGTTCTTCCTCTTCTTTCTTCTTCTTCCTTTATCTTCTTCTTCTTATTCTTCTTCTTGTTCTTCTTTCTTCTTCTTGTTCTTCTTCTTCCTTTTCTTTCTTCTTCTTCTTCCTCTTCTTTCTTCCTTCTTCTACTTCCTCTTCTTTTTTTACTTCTTCTTTCTTCCTCTTCTTCTTCTTCCTCTTCTTTCTTCTTTTTTTCCGTATTGTTCTACCTCTTCTTCTTTCTTTTTCCTCTTCCGTTTTCTTTCTTCGTATTCCTCTTCTTTCTTCTTTTTCTTCCTCTTCTTTCATCTTATTCGTCTTCTTCTTCTTTTTTCTTTCTTCTTTCTTCTTAGTTCTTCTTTCTTCTTAGTTCTTCTTTCTTCTTAGTTCTTCTTTCTTCTTAGTTCTTCTTTCTTCTTAGTTCTTCTTCTTCTTCCCCTTCTTTCCTTTTCTTCTTCTTCTTCCCCTTCTTCTTCTTTCTTCTTCTTCTTCGTGCTATTCTTTCTTCTTTTTCTTTCTTTCTTCTTCTTCTTCTTTCTTCTTCTTACTCTTATTTCTTCTTCCTCATCTTTCTTCCTCTTCGTCTTCTTCTTCTTCCCTCTTCTTCTTCCCTCTTCTTCTTCTTCTTCACACAGTAACAAATCTTACCTCCACAAAGTCGACGCTATGATGCATAGACTAGACGAAAGCTGTGAGTTTTGCGGGCCTTGAGTTATTTATGATAGACATACCCAGTAGTTTGTTGGCATTGACCTGTTCTCTTAAACACATTTGATTTGCATGTTATCCGCCTCCAGGCAGTCGCCTTCTGGTTGTTGATGATTATAACACCTTGCAGACAGAGGTCTTGGCTAGATATGAATTAATCTTTAGAGAAACTTTGTCCTCTTGTAGCAAGGCGGTTATTTCTCTGAAATAAAATGTCTTGAGGCAGTCAGTCTTGATGGCAAAGACATCAAGATTATAACAGATCTCTACTGGGAAAAGGAAGCACCAATAAGATATAGCACAGTGACATCAACAAATGTGCCCATAAAGAGGGAAGTGAGACAAAGGTGTGTTTTGTTTCCATGTCTGCTCAACTTGTACAGAGAAAATCTTCAAACACTCAGATGAACTACCAGGACTGATCATAGAGGGGAGAAATGTCAGCAATTTAGGATATTCAGATGATACAGTCCTTCTAGCAGAGAATCCACAGAACCTACAGAAATTTATGATACACAACACAAGCCAAGATCGGGGACTTGAGTTCGGTATCAAGTAATGGTGCTCAGCAGGAAGCTCCAGAAGCCACAGATGGATATAACCATAAACAAAGAGAGACTGGAACAAGTGACAGACTACTGTTACCTAGGACATACATTAACTGAAGATGGGAGATGAGAGATGGAGATAAAGAAAAGAAGAAGAATCCATAATTCAAGTCATAATCATTCTTCTCTAAATGTTGTCCTTTCTGTCACGTCTTAAGTACTTGACATTTGATGTCTTAAGTACTTGACATTTGACGTCTTAAGTACTTGACATTTGACGTCTTAAGTACTTGACATTTGACGTCTTAAGTACTTGACATTTGACGTCTTAAGTACTTGATATTTGACGTCTTAAGTACTTGACATTTGACGAAGTTAAAGATACGATGCCGTGCTCCATGGTGGGCTCAGAATATATAAGAGGGTTCTTCAACACCGAACTAGTTCCTCACACAGATGCAGGAGTAGTAAAGTCAATAGTGGACTGTATTTTTATACCAAAGATGTAAGCTTTGGGGATTTGCTACAGATGTGTACCAGATGAATAGGATCACAAATGGATACTTGATACACAAGTTTGAGGTTTCCGTGAAAATAAAAAATACCCTTCACAAACGGTTGCCAGTGCACACAGAAAACCCGGATGTCACGTAGAACTGAGCTCTGTGAATACCAAATAGGACAGTGGTTCTTAACTATTTTTGGCCGTGGATTCCTTTTACAGTTTGAGAACTGCTGTGAAGCCCTCGTTAAAAATAAACCAACAAATAGAACTCAGGGGATACTAAGATCTTTTTACTTAATTAAGTCAATCCTCTTGATGGTCCGTGGACTCTCTTGGGATTGATGAAAGCCAGGCTAAGAACCACTGAACCAAGGCGCAGACCTCAGCGTGTGGCCAGGAGAAAGTAAACAAGAATGAACAATCCGCGTAAAATCTAAATATTGTCCACTCGGAATCGATGGCCGCCTCCAGAATAATTTCCCGCTTTACTTCCGGTGTCACCTTGGGGTCAGTCCGAACAGGAAATGGTCATTTTCAGAACTGATTTGATCATCTCTTCGTGACCGAAATTCCTTAAAGTGAACCATTGTTTTCTTCACTGCTGAAAGTGAAGTCATTGCTGAAAATGACAAAACGACAATTTTTACTACCAAGTGTGAACTGATGTCCTCTTCTCTGTAGAAAGTCAAGTCAAGCGCTCCTCTCTGTTGAAAGTCAAGTCATGCTCTCTTTTTTGTAGAAAGTCAAGTCAAGCTCTCCTATCTGTAGAAAGACAAGTCAAGCTCTCCTCTCTGCTGAAAATCAAGTCAAGCTCTCTTCACTACAGAAAGTGAACTAATGTTCTTCTCACCGCAGGCAGTGAACTGATGATATCACTGCTGAAAGTGAATTGCTTTTCTTCTCACTGCTGAAAGTGAATTGCTTTTCTTCTCACTGCTGAAAGTGAATTGCTTTTCTTCTCACTGCTGAAAGTGAATTGCTTTTCTTCTCACTGCTGAAAGTGAATTGCTGTTCTTCTCACTGGAGAAAGTGAATTGTTCAAAATGTGATGTACCTACTGCAGTCTGAAACAGCAATAAGCATCATCATCATCATCATCATCATCATCATCACCACCACCAAGTGGTAACCTCTCAAAATTTAAAGTTAGCCGAAACAGAATTCCACTCCCTGTCTATTGCCTGGATGATACAACTGACAGGGCAGGCAACTATTCTGTTGTGAATGTTGTCCAGGCGCCTACGCTGTCGCCATATTTATCTTCTGTTGTGAATGTTGTCCAGGCGCCTACACTGTCGGCATATTTATCTTCTGTTATGAATGTTGTCCACGCATCTACGCTGTCGCCATATTTATCTTCTGTTGTGAATGTTGTCCAGGCATCTACTCTGTCGCCATATTTATCTTCTGTTAAATGTTATCCACGCATTTACGCTGTCGCCATATTTATCTTCTGTTGTGAATGTTGTCCACGTATCTACGCTGTCGGCATATTTATCTTCTGCAAATGGGTTCTCCGGAAAAGATGTGATGTATGTGTATATGTTTCTTTCTTTGTCTGCTCTTTTGTTTGCATGTATTCCTGTATGTATATTATGCACGTATTTGTTTCTAAGTTTGTATGTATGTATAATGTTTGTCTGTATGCAGTGATGCATATGTATGTACGTATGTACGTATGTATGTATGTATGTATGTATGTATGTATGTATGTATGTATGTATGTATGTATGATGTTTGTCTGTATGCAGTGATGTATATAACGTATATATGTGTTTATATACTTATGTAAGTATTATGTATGTGATTATATACTTATGTATGTATGTGTTTATGTACGTATGTATGTATGGTTTTATATACGTGTGTGTATGTGTGTTTATATACGTTTGTATGTATGCGTGTGTTTATGTATGTATATATGTGTTTATATACATATCTTTGTATGTGTGCGTTTATTATGTATGTATGTGTGTGTTTATATAGATAAATATGTATGGATGTGTGTGTTTATAAACGTATCTGTGTATGCTTTCACTCTAACGAGGTTGTCTTTACTCGTTACAATAGTCAGGAGGATTTCTGGAGCACAGGATATTTTGACAGAAGAAGAAGAACAAGAACAAGAAAGAAAGAATGGAACCAAATGATCTAGAGACTGAAGGACAGAATATTTTCTTCTGTTTATATTTCACATTTTTAGCTCCTCTTTTTTTTAGACTTCAATCTTTGTCTACCTGGCTGTTCACCTGCCAGCAACATAAAACATAATCAGCAACAAAGGATATAACCTGCAACATAAAACATAATCAGTAACAAAGTATATAACTTGCAGCATAAAACATAATCAACAACAAACTATATAACCTGCAACATAAGACATAGCCAGCAACAAGATGTATAACCTGCAGCATAAAACATAATCAGCAACAAAGTATATAACCTGCAGCATAAAACACAATCAGCAACAAAGTATATAACCTGCAACATAAAACATAATCAGCATCAAGGTATATAACCTGCAACATAAAACATAATCAGCAACAAAGGATATAACCTGCAATATAAAACATAATCAGCAACAAAGGATATAATCTACAACATAGAACATAATCAACAACAAAGTATATAACCTGCAATTGTATATACTGCTTACAATAAGAAATATAATTTATTAATCTGGCGGCCAGGCTAAGATTGTTGTGGAGCAAGCTGGTCATCTTGTCAGAATGTTGTAAGAGATCTTAAGACAATCACAGATTTTAAACCGACAACCGGCGAAGAAAAAGGAACACACTCACTGGGATGAGGAGTCACGTGAACAAACAGAAGAAATCTTTAGTGTACCTAAGAGACACATACGACACGGATATAGCTGGACTCGCACAATATCCTCCACATATATAGGCTGGCTAGTAAAGAGGATTAAAGAGAGAAAACTTAAATATTTTGGCCACATTAAACGTCATGATAATTTAGAGAAGACCGTATTGGAAGGATACATAATGGGAAAAAGAAAAAGAGGAAGACCGAAACGAAGATGGCTGCAAGACATCGTTGATGATCTGGAAATGGATGCATCAGCAGCAGGCCATCTTGCTCACAACCGAGAGGCCTACAGGAGTGCTGTTTGGGAGGCAAAGTTCCGCAAGGGACATGCAAAGGAATGAATGAATGAATATTCTTATATGTGCACATATACATACAGGAATGAGACGTGGAAAGATGTTATATGACTGTAGATAATTGGAGAATAAAAACAAAGACTTTATGGATAGATGCATACAGTTTGTGGATGAATACAGACAGTTTGTGGATGAATACAGACAGTTTGTAGATGAATACAGACTGTTTGTGGATGAATGCAGACAGTTTGTGGATGAACAGTTTGTGGATGAATACAGAGAGTTTGGGGATGAACACAGACAGTTTGTGGATGAAAACAGACAGTTTGTGGATGAACACAGACAGTTTGTGGATTAGCACAGACAGTTTGTGGATGAACACAGACAGTTTGTGGATGAAAACAGACAGTTTGTGGATGAACACAGACAGTTTGTGGATTAGCACAGAGAGTTTGGGGATGAACACAGACAGTTTGTGGATGAAAACAGACAGTTTGTGGATGAACACAGACAGTTTGTGGATTAGCACAGACAGTTTGCAGATGAACACAGACAGTTTGTGGATGAATACAGACAGTTTGTGGATGAACACATCTCGTTATCTAGCCAGGATGTCTGCTTCAGTGAGCGTGGTGTTTAGAGTGTCATTGCTCATCGTCTCTTCCTCCGTCCCCATTCCTGTTTCCCATAAACATACTCTTCTATAATTATTATTGTCCCTAGACCAGATATTCAGCTGTGGATCAGCTTTCTTCCCTGAAAACAGCCGTAGATTCCCTTTCTTCCCTGAAAACAGCCGTAGATTCCCTTTCTTCCCTGAAAACAGCCGTGGATTCCCTTTCTGTCCTGTAAACACCTGTTGACTCCTTTTCTTGCCTGAAAGCTCTCAAACAGATCAGCACTTATACAACACGATATAACAAAAGGTCCAACTTACTGACTTATGAAAATGCTCCATGGATCCGCACACAAAATTCTCAACACAAAGTACCAGACCTACAGGTCCTAACGCAATCTAAAAAAAAAATGTTTCACATTCTTTGGTTCTACACTTCTAGTTCACATAAATATGAAACAACATCAGAGCCAAATACATGGATCCACGAAAACTACTAGAGCACATCCTAGCCACATTAACGACACTCACATCATGCTAGCTCTATCTCTACTTCAGCTATCAACGCATACTTCAGCTAGCTCATCCTCAATATTCAGTCAACAATAATCTGTCCCATCCTACGTAAAACCAGTGCTTAAATATAAGGCTACAATTTTACATCATACTTTCTTGAAGTTTTTTTTTTATTTCAGGAAGAGTCTAACCCTCGTGAAATTGCCTGTTTACTGACCTTGGGTAATAAAGTGTCAAAACATCTCCAAATTTAACTTTCTGTTACTAAATATAACTAGTCTAACACACAGCCGACAAAAAATAGTCGCAAGTCTCGTGAAGATAACATGTCATAACTGACCTTTCCTTGACAAACCAACACATCTTCTCACTTCAACATCTAGAACAAACCAACACATCCTCTCACTTCAACATCTAGAACAAACCAACACATCCTCTCACTTCAACATCTAGAACAAACCAACACATCCTCTCACTTCAACATCTAGAACAAACCAACGCATCCTCTCACTTCAACATCTAGAACAAACCAACACATCCTCTCACTTCAACATCTAGAACAAACCAACACATCCTCTCACTTCAACATCTAGAACAAAGTAACACATGCTCTCACGTCAACATTTAGAACAAACCAACACATCCTCTCACTTCAACATCTAGAACAAACCAACACATTCTCTCACTTCAACATCAAGAACAAAACAATATATCCTCTCACTTCAACATCTAGAACAAACCAACACATCTTTTCACTTCAACATCTACAACAAATCAACACATCCTCTCACTTCAACATCTATAACAAACCAACACATCCTCTCACTTCAACATCTAGAACAAAATAACACATCTTCTCACTTCAACATCTAGAACAAATCAACGCATCCTCTCACTTCAACATCTAAAACAAACGAACACATGCTCTCACTTCAACATCTAGAACACAGCAACACATCTTATCACTTCAACATCTAAAACAAAGCAACACATCCTCTCACTTCAACATCCAGTCAACAATAATCTGTCCCATCCTACGTAAAACCAGTGCTTAAATATAAGGCTACAATTTTACATCATACTTTCTTGAAGTTTTTTTTTTTATTTCAGGAAGAGTCTAACCCTCGTGAAATTGCCTGTTTACTGACCTTGGGTAATAAAGTGTCAAAACATCTCCAAATTTAACTTTCTGTTACTAAATATAACTAGTCTAACACACAGCCGACAAAAAATAGTCGCAAGTCTCGTGAAGATAACATGTCATAACTGACCTTTCCTTGACAAACCAACACATTCTCTCACTTCAACATCTAGAACAAACCAACACATCCTCTCACTTCAACATCTAGAACAAACCAACACATCCTCTCACTTCAACATCTAGAACAAACCAACACATCCTCTCACTTCAACATCTAGAACAAACCAACACATCCTCTCACTTCAACATCTAGAACAAACCAACACATCCTCTCATTTCAACATCTAGAACAAACCAACACATCCTCTCACTTCAACATCTAGAACAAAGTAACACATGCTCTCACGTCAACATTTAGAACAAACCAACACATCCTCTCACTTCAACATCTAGAACAAACCAACACATTCTCTCACTTCAACATCAAGAACAAAACAATATATCCTCTCACTTCAACATCTAGAACAAACCAACACATCTTTTCACTTCAACATCTAGAACAAACCAACACATCCTCTCACTTCAACATCTAGAACAAACCAACACATCCTCTCACTTCAACATCTAGAACAAAATAACACATCTTCTCACTTCAACATCTAGAACAAATCAACGCATCCTCTCACTTCAACATCTAAAACAAACGAACACATGCTCTCACTTCAACATCTAGAACACAGCAACACATCTTATCACTTCAACATCTAAAACAAAGCAACACATCCTCTCACTTCAACATCCAGAACAAATCAACACATCCTCTCACTTCAACATCTAGAACAAACGAACACATTCTCTCACTACAACATCTATAACAAATCAACACATCCTCTCACTTCAACATCTAAAATAATTCTAATCCATTCGTACACCCCGCCAGGTCAGACCCCTTGATTGACCAGTTAGTCAGAACACATATCTCTCATCCCCTTGATTGACCAGTTAGTCAGAACACATATCTCTCATCCCCTTGATTGACCAGTTAGTCAGAACACATATCTCTCATCCCCTTGATTGACCAGTTAGTCAGAACACATATCTCTCATCCCCTTGATTGACCAGTCAGTCAGAACACATATCTCTCATCCCCTTGACTACCCAGTCAGAACACAGATCTCTCTCTTCCCCTTGACTGCCCAGTCAATCAGAACACAGATCTCTCTTCCCTATGACTGCCCAGTCAGTCAGAACACAGATCTCTCTCTTCCTCTTGACTGTCCAGTCAGTCAGAAAACAGATCTCTCTCTTCTCCTTGACTGCCCAGTCAGTTAGAACACATATTTCTCTTCCCCGTGACTGTCCAGTCAGTCAGAACACATATCTCTCTTCGCCGTGACTGTCCAGTCACTAAGAACACATATCTCTCTTCCCCGTGACTATCCAGTCAGTCAGAACACAGATCTCTCTTCCTTGTGACTGTCCAGTCAGTCAGAATACAGATTTCTCTTCCCCGTAACTGTCCAGTCAGTCAGAACACTGAGATCTCTCTTCCCCGTGACTGTCCAGTCACTCAGAACACAAATATCTCTTCCTCTTAATTGACCCGTCAGTCAGAACACATATCTCTCTCTTCAACTTAATTGACCCGTCAGTCAGAACACAGATCTCTCTTCCCCATGACTGTCCAGTCAGTCAGAACACAGATCTCTCTTCCTTTTAATTGACCAGTCAGTCAGAACACATATCTCTCTCTTCCCCTTTATTGACCAGTCAGTCATAACACAGATATCTCTCTTACCCTTGATTGGCCAGTCAGTCAGAACACAGATCTCTCTCTTCCCCTTGATTGACCAGTCAGTCAGAACACAGATCTCTCTTCCCCTTGATTGACCAGTCAGTCAGAACACAGATCTCTCTTCCTCTTAATTGACCAGTCAGTCAGAACACAGATCTCTCTTCCCCGTGACTGTCCAGTCAGTCAGAACACAGATCTCTCTTCCTTTTAATTGACCAGTCAGTCAGAACACAGATCTCTCTCTTCCCCTTTATTGACCAGTCAGTCAGAACACAGATCTCTCTTCCCCTTGATTGACCAGTCAGTCAGAACACAGATCTCTCTCTTCCCCTTTATTGACCAGTCAATCAGAACACAGATCTCTCTTCCTCTTAATTGACCAGTCAGTCAGAACACAGATCTCTCTTCCCCTTGATTGACCAGTCAGTCAGAACACAGATCTCTCTTCCTCTTAATTGACCAGTCAGTCAGAACACAGACCTCTCTTCCTCTTAATTGACCAGTCAGTCAGAACACAGATCTCTCTCTTCCCCGTTCTCAGTTAAACAGCTGAGCGATCTTTGTCAAGATTGTTACCATACTAAACCAAAGTAAAGAACCCATTCTGCAATCGAATAAACATTCTTTTACACAAAGTGTGGAGTAGTGGATAAGAGATGGTTTATTATTTATCTATTTATTCTTTTTTCTTTGGTCTTTCATGCTTTTATGTTCACTAACAAATACTGAATGACTGTGACTGAGTGAAACTTGCACGATGAGGGGCAGAATGGTAGACGGGCCTGCGCGCCCAATTCTTAACCCTTTGAAAATAAAGACTGTTCGTTCTTCCGTTCATTGTCTCACGTTCCCTGGATTCTCTCTTCTCTTACATACCAGCTCATTTTGCGGCAATATCTGCCACTGAAATAAAAAGATTAGAAGATTTAGAGATATTTCTGTTATATTTCAGTGAAACTGCGAGAAATAAGTCACTTGCGGGCGATGCAGTGAGGATGGTGTAAGAAAAGGTCGAATAACTCAGCTTAGCTGGGAGAAGGACGTCACTTGCGGGCGATGCAGTGAGGATGGTGGAAGGAAAGGTCAAATAACTCAGCTTAGCTGGGAGGTCTATGTCTCCTACTAGAACAATTCTAGTATTTCAGTGTAAGCTCCTAGCACCAGACGGCAGACAATGGTAGCACATCTCAGAATCTTGTTCCGCATCGGAGCGTGATGATGATGATGATGATGACGATGATGATGACGATGATGATGATGATGATGATGATGATGATGATTATGATGATGATGATGATGATCTATTTGCAGAATCCTCCATTGCAACACTTGAGGAAGCTGTATTTTCTGACGAGATTTTCGTCACTGGTCCATGGCCTTCTCCACGGGAGGCAGCCAGTTTACCTTTTTGTGGCAGACATGACGAAGGAGGATATAGCAAAATGTGTACAGTAACAGTATCAGTCGGTCAAGCCGAGACAAACTGCAGGCAATAAGTTAATAACAATACAGGAACATTCAGAAATGGCAAGACATGAAATACTTTGGCAGCAAGTAAAGACTGATAACACTTACATCATATTACAAGATATACCACACTTATATCATAAGACAAAATATACAACACTTAAGCACACGATAAGATAGGCAGCACTTGTATCACATGATACACTTATGTCGCACGTTAAGAGAGGCAATAAATATCACACAACAAGATAGAAAACACTGATATCTCACTAAAAGACATACACATTTATATCACACGACAAGATATACAACACGTTTATACTACGACAAGATAGACAAAACTTACATCTCAGGACAAGATATGCAACATGTATGTCAGACGACAAGATAGACAACACTTATATCACATGACACGATAGACAACACTTATATCACATGACACGATAGACACCACTTATATCACATGACACGACAACAAGATAGAAAACACTGATATCTCACTAAAAGACATACACATTTATATCACACGACAAGATATACAACACGTTTATACTACGACAAGATAGACAAAACTTACATCTCAGGACAAGATATGCAACATGTATGTCAGACGACAAGATAGACAACACTTATATCACATGACACGATAGACAACACTTATATCACATGACACGATAGACACCACTTATATCACATGACACGATAGACAACACTTATATCACATGACACGATAGACAACACTTATATCACATGACACGATAGACAACACTTATGTCACATGACACGATAGACAACACTTATATCACCCAGTAAGATAGACAACGCTTATATCACATGACAAGATAGACAACACTTATGTCGCATGACAATACAGACAAAACTTATGGCACATGACAAGATAGACAAGTGTAGTTGTGCAATCATTTTTCATGGTGATGATTTTTTGTGTGTGGTAATTCTCAGATTAGGCCAAGCAAAGACTGCATTTCAGAGAATGAGAAACATATTAACCAACACATCCTTGTCAATGAATGTTAGAAAACGAGTCCTAAAATGCTATATTGAACCTATCTTGTTATATGGAAGTGAATCATGGACAATAGGCAAGTCTGCACAAAAATCATTGGAAGCAGCAGAAATGTGGTTTATTAGAAGAATGTTGCGAATCCCCTGGACAGCAAAAATAACTAATGAAGAATGTATGAGAAGAACTGGAGATAGAAAAAATATTGTGAAAAAAATAAGAGAGAAACAATGTACTTTCATAGGACATGCAATGAGAAGAGGGGGCATTGAAAATATTATAACAACAGGAAAAATAGAGGGAAGAAGAGCAAGGGGAAGACCAAGAGAAATGATACTGGACAGTCTGACAGGATGGTGTGAGAGGAGATCACCAACTGAGCTGATGGCCTGCATGAAGGATCGTGTACTCTGGAGAAGCATAATAGCCAACGCCAGTCAGCACGGCACGTGATGATGATGATGATGATGATGATGAATTCTCAGTTTGAGGAGTATATTATATCAGCTTGTGAAGTGTTGTACTATTAGGAGTGGGATTTTCAGTAAGTTGTATGTTGTAAGTGTGGAATTGCTGAAGTTTTGCAGTTTAATTTTCCTGCTTCCTGATGACAAATGAGTTCTTGCCGGGAAGATGAGCTGACTGTTTTGTCAGCCGGGAAGACGTGATTACTGTTTTGTCAGCCGGGAAGACGTTGTGACTGTTTTGTCAGCCGGAAAGACGTGCTGACTGTTTTATCAGCCGGGAAGACGTGCTGACTGTTTTATCAGCCGGGAAGACGTGCTGACTGTTTTATCAGCCGGGAAGACGTGCTGACTGTTTTATCAGTTCCTGCTGTGTGGCAGACAGGTTTTCTCATCCTCACTTAATTCATCCTCGTTCTTTCCGTTAATAAATTGCTTTGTTATGTTTTTGTTGTTGTCAATCTATTCTACACCAATGCCTCTATGGTTTTTCTGACATGTCAAGTTGTGAAGTCTTGAGAGTCTGCCAAGTATAAGTCACATTGTTTCTATGTTGTCCTAGTGGCATTGTTTCTATGTTGTCCTAATGGCATTATTTCTATGTTGTCCTAGTGGCATTGTTTCTATGTTGTCCTAGTGGTATTGTTTCTATGTTGTCCTAGTGGCATTGTTTCTATGTTGTCCTAGTGGCATTGTTTCTATGTTGTCCTAGTGGCATTGTTTCTATGTTGTCCTAGTGGCATTGTTTCTATGTTGTCCTGGTGGTTGTACTTCGCTTGCGTGGGTAGTTTTTGTACGTTCCTAAGTGTGTAACATAGGAACAAGAAGTCAAGATCTCTAATTTAGATCTCAGAGAAGTTGTATACTGAAGTAACTTTCTTACAAGAA
This sequence comes from Achatina immaculata, assembly GCA_009760885.1. Lineage (NCBI taxonomy): Eukaryota > Metazoa > Mollusca > Gastropoda > Stylommatophora > Achatinidae > Lissachatina > Lissachatina immaculata. The sequence goes on from CM019692.1 coordinate 4,721,567, forward strand.
GAAAAAGTCCGCCAGACAACCAATTCTAGTTCAGAACTGACGAGATAATGGCACATTCTTGAATATGGCGAACGACAATAAAACGTTAAGAGATCTTCAAGGTTTTAAGCGCCTCTTTCCAAGTCTAGGAAAGGGAAGTTATTATTAGTATCTCAAGGAATTATCATGAATAAATGAATTATTTCCCCTACGTCGACATTCATCATTTTGTTGGATAAACTAGAACTGACTGTTCTAAACAGAGAGTAGATTTTGTACAGGGAGGAGTTTATAATGCACTGACAAGTGACAGGTTCATAGATGTCATATTGTCTTATTCTTATAATGAGACGTTTATGAGTTGTTCTGTCTATACAAGATTGACAAGAAGAATGTTATGTGTTCTGTCTATATAAAGTTGACAAGAGGAATGTTATGTGTTCTGTCTATATAATGTTGACAGGGAAAATGTTATGTGGTGTAATTTTCCTGTTTATTTCGGATTTGCGTGTACTAAGGATGAAAAATTGTCAAAATTTCACCAGTTTTATATTTATTATTACCTTGCTATTTTGTGTGCATTGTTCTATCATGAATTCTGCTTGAGAAACACATAAATGCCTTTGAATGTAAATGCTATAGAAGAGTTCTCCAAATATCGTGGACACAAAAAAGAACAAATATATCTATACTACAAGAGCTTAATCTTGAAGAAGGCTGGCTAGTAAAGAGGATTAAAGAGAGAAGAATAATAGCCAACGCCAGTCAGCACGGCACGTGATGATGATGATGATGATGATGATGAATTCTCAGTTTGAGGAGTATATTATATCAGCTTGTGAAGTGTTGTACTATTAGGAGTGGGATTTTCAGTAAGTTGTATGTTGTAAGTGTGGAATTGCTGAAGTTTTGCAGTTTAATTTTCCTGCTTCCTGATGACAAATGAGTTCTTGCCGGGAAGATGAGCTGACTGTTTTGTCAGCCGGGAAGACGTGATGACTGTTCTGTCAGCCGGGAAGACGTGATGACTGTTCTGTCAGCCGGGAAGACGTGATGACTGTTCTGTCAGCCGGGAAGACGTGATGACTGTTCTGTCAGCCGGGAAGACGTGATGACTGTTTTGTCAGCCGGGAAGACGTGATGACTGTTTTATCAGTTCCTGCCGTGTGGCAGACAGGTTTTCTCATCCTCACTTAATTCATCCTCGTTCTTTCCGTTAATAAATTGCTTTGTTATGTTTTTGTTGTTGTCAATCTATTCTACACCAATGCCTCTATGGTTTTTCTGACATGTCAAGTTGTGAAGTCTTGAGAGTCTGCCAAGTATAAGTCACATTGTTTCTATGTTGTCCTAGTGGCATTGTTTCTATGTTGTCCTGGTGGCATTGTTTCTATGTTGTCCTAGTGGCACTGTTTCTATGTTGTCCTAGTGGCACTGTTTCTATGTTGTCCTAGTGGCACTGTTTCTATGTTGTCCTAGTGGCATTGTTTCTATGTTGTCCTAGTGGCACTGTTTCTATGTTGTCCTAGTGGCACTGTTTCTATGTTGTCCTAGTGGCATTGTTTCTATGTTGTCCTAGTGGCATTGTTTCTATGTTGTCCTAGTGGCATTGTTTCTATGTTGTCCTAGTGGCACTGTTTCTATGTTGTCCTAATGGCACTGTTTCTATGTTGTCCTAGTGGCATTGTTTCTATGTTGTCCTAGTGGCATTGTTTCTATGTTGTCCTAGTGGCATTGTTTCTATGTTGTCCTAGTGGCACTGTTTCTATGTTGTCCTAGTGGCACTGTTTCTATGTTGTCCTAGTGGCATTGTTTCTATGTTGTCCTGGTGGTTGTACTTCGCTTGCGTGGGTAGTTTTTGTACGTTCCTAAGTGTGTAACATAGGAACAAGAAGTCAAGATCTCTAATTTAGATCTCACAGAAGTTGTATACTGAAGTAACTTTCTTACAAGAAGAAAAAGTCCGCCAGACAACCAATTCTAGTTCAGAACTGACGAGATAATGGCACATTCTTGAATATGGCGAACGATAATAAAACCTTAAGAGATCTTCAAGGTTTTAAGCGCCTCTTTCCAAGTCTAGGAAAGGGAAGTTATTATTAGTATCTCAAGGAATTATCATGAATAAATGAATTGTTTCCCCTACGTCGACATTCATCATTTTGTTGGATAAACTAGAACTGACTGTTCTAAACAGAGAGTAGATTTTGTACAGGGAGGAGTTTATAATGCACTGACAAGTGACAGGTTCATAGATGTCATATTGTCTTATTCTTATAATGAGACGTTTATGAGTTGTTCTGTCTATACAAGATTGACAAGAAGAATGTTATGTGTTCTGTCTATACAAAGTTGACAAGAGGAATGTTATGTGTTCTGTCTATATAATGTTGACAGGGAAAATGTTATGTGGTGTAATTTTCCTGTTTATTTCGGATTTGCGTGTACTAAGGATGAAAAATTGTCAAAATTTCACCAGTTTTATATTTATTATTACCTTGCTATTTTGTGTGCATTGTTCTATCATGAATTCTGCTTGAGAAACACATAAATGCCTTTGAATGTAAATGCTATAGAAGAGTTCTCCAAATATCGTGGACACAAAAAAGAACAAATATATCTATACTACAAGAGCTTAATCTTGAAGAAGGCTGGCTAGTAAAGAGGATTAAAGAGAGAAAACTTAAATATTTTGGCCACATTAAACGTCATGATAATTTAGAGAAGACCGTATTGGAAGGATACATAATGGGAAAAAGAAAAAGAGAAAGACCGAAACGAAGATGGCTGCAAGACATCGTTGATGATCTGGAAATGGATGCAGCAGCAGCAGGCCATCTTGCTCACAACCGAGAGGCCTACAGGAGTGCTATTTGGGGGGCAAAGTTCCGCAAGGGACATGCAAAGGAATGATGTTCTATCATATTGTGTGTATTGCTCCATCATATTGTGTGTATTGTTCTATCATATTATGTGCTTGTTCTATCATATTGTGTGTATTGCTCCATCATATTGTGTGTATTGTTCTATCATATTATGTGCTTGTTCTATCATACTCTGTGTGTTTCTCCATCATATTGTGTGTATTGTTCTATCATACTGTGTGTATTGCTCCATCATATTGTGTGTATTGTTCTATCATACTGTGTGTATTGCTCCATCATATTATGTGTATTGTTCTATCATACTGTGTGTGTTGCTCCATCATATTGTGTGTATTGTTCTATCATACTGTGTGTATTGATCCATCATATTGTGTGTATTGTTCTATCATATTGTGTGCTTGTTCTATCATATTGTGTGTATTGTTCTATCATATTGTGTGCTTGTTCTATCATATTGTGTGTATTGTTCTATCATATTGTGTGCTTGTTCTATCATATTGTGTGTATTGTTCTATCATATTGTGTGCTTGTTCTATCATATTGTGTGTATTGTTCTATCATATTATGTGCTTGTTCTATCATACTGTGTGTATTTCTCCATCATATTGTGTGTATTGTTCTATCATATTACGTGCATTGTTCTTTCATATTATGAGCATTGTTCTACCGTACTATATGTATTGTTCTGTCATATTGTGTGCATTGTTCCATCATACTGTGTGGATGATTCTGTAACATTATATGATTTGTTCTGTCATATTGTGTACATTGTTCTATCACAGTCTGGGCAATTTTCTATTGCATTGCGTCTAATGTTCTGCCATACTGTGTGCACTGTTCTGTCATATTGTGTACATTGTTCTATCACAGTCTGGGCATTGTTCTATTGCATTGCGTCTAATGTTCTGTCATATTGTGTGCACTGTTCTGTCATACTGTGTACATTGTTCCATCATATTGTGTTCATGATTCTGGTATGAGATATATAAACTGAGTAGTGACTGCATATAACCTCATATCCATATAATCAACAATACGTTAAATAAAACATACAGCTGAATCATATTATATTCTCACACATTTATCCTGTTTTATTTATTTACTGATACTCATCATATTCTCTTTATTTTGTTACATTCTAGCACATTCAGTGAACAACAAATAAAAGTTTCATCCACAAAAGTGTCTGGCTCACAGTTTTTATTTTACAATGTCAAATTTATATCAGGAAAATAGCAAAGCTATGAAATCTTTCTGCCTTTAAGAGAATAACTCTGTATAAAACATGACACAAAAAGCTTACTAAGGAGAGAAAAGGAGAAAGAGAAATGCACTGCTTATTTTGTCGCAGTTCTCAGCTTTAACACAAAGAGGGGAGGGGAGATAACCCAATGTTAGACATACACATTTAGAAATGCAGAGAAATGTATTTATTTTATTTATTATAATTTACCATGTTACCACTGATTGTTCAGCAGTCGTTACCAGACTGGATTAGCTTTGATGAACAAGACTGACCATTCAGTGACCACCAGACAGGATTAACTTTTGACGTGACAAACTGACCAGACAGGATTAACTTTTGACGTGACAAACTGACCAGACAGGATTATCCTTTGACGCGACAAACTGACCAGACAGGATTATCCTTTGACGCGATAAACTGACCAGACAGGATTATCCTTTGACGCGACAAACTGACCAGACAGGATTATCCTTTGACGCGATAAACTGACCAGACAGGATTATCCTTTGACGCGATAAACTGATCAGACAATGACCGACAGACAGGATTATCCTTTGACGCGACAAACTGACCAGACAATGAATTTCAAAAGAAATAAAGATCAATCAATCAATCTCTCTCTGTCTTCCTCTGTCTCTTTTTCCCTTAATTTTTCCAGTTTATTCCGGATTTGCAGACACTAAGGATGAAAAATTGTCAAAATTTCGTCAGTTTTATATTTATTATTACCTTGCTATTTTGTGTGTATTGCTCCATCATATTGTGTGTATTGTTCTATCATATTGTGTGTATTGTTCTATCATATTGTGTGTATTGGTCTATCATACTGTATGGATGATTCTGTAACATTATATGATTTGTTCTGTCATATTGTGTGCATTGTTCTATCATGGTCTGGGCATTGTTCTATTGCATTGTGTCTAATGTTCTGTCATATTGTGTGCACTGTTCTGTCATATTGTGTACATTGTTCCATCATATTGTGTAAATGATTCTGGTATGAGATATATAAACTGAGTAGTGAGTGCATATAACCTCGTATCCATATAATAACAATACGTTAAATAAAACATACAGACATACAGCTGAATCATATTATATTCTCACACATTTATCCTGTTTTATTTATTTACTGATACTCGTCATAATCTCTTTATTTTGAACAACAAATAAAAGTTTCATATGCAAAAGTGTCTGGCTCACAGTTTTTATTTTACAATGTCAAATTAATATTAGGAAAATAGCAAAGCTATGAAATCTTTCTGGCTTTAAGAAAATAACTCTGTATAAAACATGGCACAAAAAGCTTACTAAGGAGAGAAAAGGAGAAAGAGAAATGCACTGCTTATTTTGTCGTAGTTCTCAGCTTTAACACAAAGAGGGGAGGGGAGATAACCCAATGTTAGACATACACATTTAGAAATGCAGAGAAATGTATTTATTTTATTTATTATAATTTACCATGTTACCACTGATTGTTCAGCAGTCGTTACCAGACTGGATTAGCCTTGATGAACAAGACTGACCATTCAGTGACCACCAGACAGGATTAACTTTTGACGTGACAAACTGACCAGACAGGATTAACTTTTAACGTGACAAACTGACCAGACAGGATTAACTTTTGACGTGACAAACTGACCAGACAGGATTAACTTTTGACCTTGACAAACTGACCAGACAGGATTAACTTTTGACGTGACAAACTGACCAGACAGGATTAACTTTTGGCGTGACAAACTGACCATTCAATTACCACCAGACAGGATTAACTTTTTACGAGACAAACTGACCAGACAGGATTAACTTTTGACGAGACAAACTTACCAGACAGGATTAACTTTTGACGTGACAAACTGACCAGACAGGATTATCCTTTGACGCGACAAACTGACCAGACAATGACCGCTAGACAGGATTAACTTTTGACGTGACAAACTTACCAGACAGGATTAACTTTTGACGTGACAAACTTACCAGACATGATTACCTTTTGACGTGACAAACGTACCAGACAGGATTAACTTTTGGCGTGACAAACTGACCAGACAGGATTAACTTTTGACGTGACAAACTTACCAGACATGATTAACTTTTGACGTGACAAACTTACCAGACAGGATTAACTTTTGACTTGACAAACTTACCAGACAGGATTAACTTTTGACTTGACAAACTTACCAGACAGGATTAACTTTTGACTTGACAAACTTACCAGACAGGATTAACTTTTGACTTGACAAACTTACCAGACAGGATTAACTTTTGACTTGACAAACTTACCAGACAGGATTATCCTTTGACGCGACAAACTGAGCAGACAATGACCGACAGACAGGATTAACATTTGACGCAACAAACTGACCAGACAATGAATTTCAAAAGAAATAAAGATCAATCAATCAATCTCTCTCTGCCTTCCTCTGTCTCTTTTTCCCTTAATTTTTCCAGTTGCCATAATTTGTTCCAATTTTCCTCTTCTCAGAAAATGTCCTACAAATCTCGCTTGTCTGCCTCTGTTCCTTCCTGCATTTTGCTTTTTTTAACTCCAGCCTCTCTTAAGACTTCTTCGTTGGTTTTCCAGTCTCTACTGGATCTAAGTAAAGCGAAAGTTTATTTCTGTACTGAATAAAATATTGATAGGGTGTTAATTAACCAAGATGAGAGTAACCTACAGTACAACTGCATTTTCTGTATGTGATTGTAAAAATTCTAGTAAGAAAAGAAACAACGATAGCTTAGAGAAGCGTGGCTGATAAATAAAGCTCGCCAAGTTTTCATGCAGACACCAACTTTCCACAAATACGTAATCCAACTTTTCTTTAATCCAGGCCATATAATGGAGCAGTAGAAACACTAAGTCAGTCATTTCCATGTCCCTTTAGGAACTTTGCCTCCCTAACAGCTTTCTTGTAGGCCTCTCGGTTGTGAGCAAGATGCCCTGCTGCTGATGTGTCCATGTGCAGGTTACTGATGATGTCTTGCAGCCAGAAACACCGGGTGGACAGTAGAAACAATGGGTGGACAGTATAAACACTGGGTTCATTGTAGAAACACTGGGTTCATAGTAGAAACACCGGGTTCATAGTAGAAACACCGGGTTCACAGTAGAAACACTGGGTTCATAGTAGAAACACTGGGTTCATAGCAGAAACACTGGGTTCATAGTAGAAACACTGAGTTCACAGTAGAAACACTGGGTTCATAGTAGAAACACCGGGTTCATAGTAGAAACACTGAGTTCACAGTAGAAACACTGGGTTCATAGTAGAAACACTGAGTTCACAGTAGAAACACTGGGTTCATAGTAGAAACACCGGGTTCATAGTAGAAACACTGGGTTCACAGTAGAAACACTGGGTTCACAGTAGAAACACTGAGTTCACAGTAGAAACACTGGGTTCACAAGCTAAGTATGCTGTCTGTTGGGTGATTTATCAAAGATTTGTTGAAGAAACAAGACTTGAAGAACTTTTACTTGACGAAAGACAATTACATATGGCAAAATCTGACAAAAATAAAACAGCTTCACCTAAATAAAATATATAAAATAACTGATAGCACCGTCTTTTAACAAGCACACTCATCTAAAACTGCATTTCACATTTATTTTAATTAACTATCATTAATCCTGTACAGTCCATTCCACGCCATTACTGTTGCACGAACTCGGCAATCATAACACGGCTTCTGTGTGTAGTCTATGTCCTTATCAACATTTACAACACGTTTGTGTCATTCAGTCTGTTCAAGTTTTGTTTTAGCATCACTCACAGAAGTCGCCTTCTCCTGTTTGATTATAATAATCTCGGATTACTAGCTAAATTGCTTTCATCCAATGACAGCTCTGATACGACCAGGGACCTGAATGAGATCACGTGCTCTTGGGCGCCTTGATACACCTAGGGAGTCCTTGATGAGGCATGCTCTGAGTGGGTTGTGCCTTTGATGGTTGTCGCTGCTCAAAGTCAACACGCTCCAGACTGCATTTCGGGTGTCTCTGGACTTTGCTAGAGCCTGGTCTACAAGTAAAGACTTGGCTCGCGGATTGTTGAAGATGTTCACTGATGTCCACTTGAGGCAGCAAACCATCCATCGACCTGGAGAACGTCTGGAGATGACCTCTGACCTGCTCAGTGTCCATGTCAGTCTTGTCGGCCGTGGGCGTGGCTTCCTCGTCAACCTCTTTGATCTCGTCGAAGGTGACAGGCTGTGTCTTGTAACGAGACCCACTTCTCTGGGCCCTGGTTTTCCTCTTCCGGTATGACCCTGCCAGATTAAAGTCCTCATTCAGGTGGAGCCTGGAGAGGCGCTCTGGGAAATGGGTGTCAAAGCTGTACATGGGGTCTTGGACTTTGGCCGCCTGGAATGTCATTGCAGTTGGTTCAAGTCTTGTGCTGGTAACCTCTCCTTTAGCTCAGACAAGATGGAAGACGTTTCTGCAGGAGTAGAAACAAATATTTCTGACGTGTGGTATTAACTTGTAGAGCAAATGGAAACAAAATATTACCTATTGTTCGTTATTATTTGTCCTTATCAACAAATGTTCCCTGCACAGCGAACAGTCTAAAAAAAATGATGTTTCAACAGTGGAATGAGTAACTTTCCAGTAGCACTGCTCATATTTGGTAATGTCTCCATGAGAAATGAATGAGAAACAGAACAAAAGCCATTAGTTCGAGGTTCTGTCAAATATTTCATATTTGTGTAGAAGATATGTAGATCAGCCAGTTCTTCTCAAGAGCTTCCTTGCCGTGTAAAGGGAGGCGTCATTTTGTTTTGTCTTTTTTTTAACTCGAAAACATTTTCTGAATATATCAAAACAAAAATCACATTTAGATGTGTGATGTGTTTAAGACGCAAAAAGCACCTTGCGTACTACGGTCCAAATTCAAAACGTATATTTTGTAAGCATTTTCATGTACACGTGTACACTTCTGTACACATAAAAGACAAGAGAAAAAAACTAAAGCATCAGGAATATGCCAAGAGAGTAATTGCCATTCGGAAACACTTGCGGAATAGCCAAAGGTCAGCTTTATGTGGAAGTTGTTGAGCAAGCAAAGATAAGCTTTATGTGGAAGTTGTGGAATAGACAAAGGCGAGCTTTATGTGGAAGTTGTGGGGCAAAGGCGAGCTTTATGTGGAAGTTGTGGAGTAGACACAGATCAACTTTATGTGGAAGTTGTTGAACAGACAAAGCCGAGCTATATGTGGAAGTTGTGGTTTAAAGATCAGCTTTATGTGGAAGTTGTGGAGCAAAGATCATCTTTATGTGGAAGTTGTGAAGTAGACAAAGGCGAGCTTTATGTGGAAGTTGTGGGGCAAAGGTCAGCTTATGTGGAAGTTGTGGAGTAGACACAGATCAACTTTTTGTGGAAGTTGTGGAGTAGGCACAGATCAACTTTATGAAGAAATTGTGGAGTAGACACAGATCAACTTTATGTAGAAGTTGTGGAGTAGACAAAGATCAGCTTTGTGTAGAAGTTGCTGAGCAGCGTTTTGCAGTACAGCATCTATCATGACTAGTTCTATCTGCTGTATAGCTTCTATCATGACTAGTTCCAACTGCTTTATAGCTTCTATCGATCATGACTAGTTCTATCTGCTGTACAGTTTCTATCATGACTAGTTCTATCTGCTGTACAGCTTCTATCATGACTAGTTCTATCTGCTGTACAGCTTCTATCATGACTAGTTCTATCTGCTGTACAGCTTCTATCATGACTAGTTCTATCTGCTGTACAGCTTCTATCATGACTAGTTCTATCTGCTGTACAGCTTCTATCATGACTAGTTCTATCTGCTGTACAGCTTCTATCATGACTAGTTCTATCTGCTATACAGCTTCTGTCATGACTAGTTCTATCAACATTTGATGTTCACAATCGGCCACGGCAACAACGAATAATATTTTCTCCATTTCTAACTTTAGCTCTGATTCCATCACCTAGTGCTCCTATAATTACTTTTTCTTTTCTTCCGCTGGTATACACAATAATAATAGCCATCCTCCTCAGTGTTGGTCCATCTCTTGGTCTTATTCCCTTCCAGAAGTTTGCAAATAGTCTACGAAGGCCTAATACTAGTGAAATGTAGGGGTCAGAGGTCAAACATACAAAATAAGCAGGCATAATAAGCAGACAGAATTTGAATAATGAATAACTAATTCTACTCAAATATTAAAAACTGGGTAATCAGCATCAATATGTGTTTATAAACGTAATAATCGTCTGTTGACAGGCATTTCATATTTTTCGACTTGTACATCCTTTTCTTAAGTCTGAGCTTCGTGGACGTAGGAAGGCCTAACTGGATTCTATGTTCCACTTGATGATAATATATTACCTCAGACGCGTTAGGGACGGCTAACTGGATTCCATGTCCCAGCTGGAGGTAGTTTATTATCTCAGACACGTTAGGGACGAATGACTGGATTCCATGTCCCAGCTGGAGGTAGTTTATTATCTCAGACACGTTAGGGACGAATGACTGGATTCCATGTCCCAGTTGGAGGTAGTTTATTAGCTTAGGCATGAGAACATTACTAGTTTAGTTCAAGTACTTGTTTACTCCTGACCACACAATACAGAGCTTTCCTAGCACAAACTCATATCTGCCCAAGGACTCCAGTGTTGTCCACGTATCAGATGATGTACATCTCTGTTGTTATATGACTGAACTCCAGTGTTATCCACGTATCAGATGATGTACATCTCTGTAGTTAAATGACTGAACTCCAGTGTTGTCCACGTATCAGATGATGTACATCTCTGTAGTTAAATGACTGAACTCCAGTGTTATCCACGTATCAGATGATGTACATCTCTGTAGTTAAATGACTGAACTCCAGTGTTATCCACGTATCAGATGATGTACATCTCTGTAGTTAAATGACTGAACTCCAGTGTTGTCCACATATCAGATGATGTACATCTCTGTAGTTAAATGACTGAACTCCAGTGTTGTCCACATATCAGATGATGTACATCTCTGTAGTTAAATGACTGGTACTAAACACTCTTTCGGGGGAGGGAGGGGGAATAACTACATTCTGGGCTGGCAATCATCGGAACACTGCAAGTGAAAATATTTTTCATCGTATTAAATTATTTCTCCTTATTTTCCAAGCAGTTTGGAGTCTAAAATCGAGACAATATCTAGACGCAAAAATCCCCCACTTTTATGCTTCTCTATACTGACACTGCAGAATATTTAGACATTAAGTTCGGCACCGCTATAACGGGTTTTTTTAATGACTATCCTATTGAAATCTCAGAGTGGTATGCCACGCCCTGCAGTTCGGCATCTTCCATCGAAACATAAGCATCTTCTCATGTAATAGTTTTAACTTTATTGTGAGATTTCTTTCTGGGAGTTGGCATAAAATGCAGATCCACGGCCACGATTTGTTGTCTGTCAAAGTTCGGCCTCCTGATCTCCATCTTGAAGTGATGATGTTTCACATTTGTGCTAGCTTTATCGTTGTCTTAGTGAGAACATTAATAAAGATGATTATGCTGATGATAACGATAAGGAATGTGAAAAAAAGTAAATATGTTTATTATGAGGAGAGACCTGGTTTTAGAAAGATTTGTTTTATGATGATGATGATGATGACGATGATGATGATGATCTAATCTTCCTCCAGTTCTAGAAACTTTCTTTCTCTTGGTATCACTGTAACCTCTTGCCTTCTTAAATTTGCTTTGACTCCAAAAGTCACAAAATATTCTTGCCAAAAAATCTTTGGTCTCCTCTTGAAGAACTGAAAAAACCTGATAATTTATTTCTTCCTGGAGGATGAAGTGTCTGTGAATGCTAGCGAAAAACATGAACCTACAAACAGCGAAAGAAAACTAAGCTATCTTCCCCAGTAGGACCTTCTCAGTCTAAATATACTTTCAACCAATCAGACAAGCTGAGTCATCCTGTACTCGGCTCAATCAGTCAAGTCTAGTCTAAAATAAAGCTAGACAGAGCTATATTGTTCAAGTCCCCGTCTTTATTTCTAAGATACTAAAAAAAAAAGTCAAGTGTTTAATTTTTCTTGTATTTTTCGTGTTTTTGTCTTTTTTGTTGTTTTTGCGTGTGGTCCTTGAAAAAGTCTTGCCGAAATATTGGATTGTTAAATGTGTTTTACTTTTACGTACTCATCTTACTTTCTGCCACTCTATTTCTTGCTCACTTTTTTTCACTCTTTCTATCTTTTCGTAAAACTGCACCACACATTTCTCTCTACCTTCATTGCTAGAACCAGTGTTATCTCAGTCTTCATTTCTCTAGCCTGGACATTTGCGTCATGGTTGCCATGCAACCGACTAGAAACTTCAGCTCTAGATTGTTCTAGACTTCGCCGCTTAAGAAAAGTTTTTGTACATTTTATGATGTTGCCAACTCTGAAACATTGATCTTCAGTGATCTAATGAGGGTTCACAACTATCACTTTGAGAGAAAGAAGCATGTGTAAGGAAAATATAAGTAGATGTATGTTTTTGTGCTAAATATATGTTTATAAAAGGCATAAAGAATCATCGAGTATATGAGTAGTTTAAATTATTATAAGCAAAATATATTTAATTTAAATTACTTATAGGCAAAATATATTTAATTTAAATTACTTATAGGCAAAATATGTTTAATTTAAATTACTTATAAGCAAAATATATTTAATTTAAATTACTTATAAGCAAAATATATTTCATTTAAATTACTTATAAGCAAAATATATTTCATTTAAATTACTTATAGGCAAAATATATTTTATTTAAATTACTTATAGGCAAAATATATTTAATTTAAATTACTTATAGGCAAAACATGTTTTAATTCAAATTACTTATAGGCAAAATATATTTCATTTAAATTACTTATAGGCAAAACATGTTTAATTTAAATTACTTATAAGCAAAATATATTTAATTTAAATTACTTATAAGCGAAATATATTTAATTTAATTTAATTATAGGCAAAATATATTTAATTTAAATTATTTATAAGCAAATTATATCACAAACTGTTTAGAAAGTTTCACTGTACTGTAGTATCAACTCGCAGAATACAAGAGAACAAGATACAGTCGGGCTTGTGTATGTGCATTTTTTAAACGAAGGGGAGATAAATGCCACCTGGTAGCAGTTACGTCCCTGTCTGACATTTTCAAAGTGTTTGATAAGTGTACCTGTGTCCTTGGCGCTAATTTCGCGTGTAAATACCGAGTAATGTGGATCTGTAGGTTAGTTCTAGGAGAACACGTAAAGTTATCATTTGTCTTTGAGAACAAAATTTATAATTTGTCTTTGAGAACAAATAAAGTTATAAAACTTGTTGAATTACTGAGAACAAATATAGTTATAAAAAGTGTTGAATTACTGAGAACAAATATAGTTATAAAACTTGTTGAATTACTGAGAATAAATAACGTTATAAAACTTGTTGTTGAATTATTGAGAACAAATAATGTTATAAAACTTGTTGTTGAATTACTGAGAACAAATAAAGTTATAAACTTGTTGTTGAATTACTGAGAACAAATACATTTATAAAACTTGTTGTTGAATTACTGAGAAGAAATAAAGTTATAAAACTTGTTGAATTAATAAAAACAAGATTATAACTTGTTATTTATTCCAGGAGACCTTCTTGGAACAAGTAAACTTAAAACATGCAGCTGATTCTAGAAGACCTTCTTGGAAAAAGTAAACTTATAACATGTAGCTGGTTCTAGAAGACCTTCTTGGAAAAAGTAAACTTAAAACATGAAGTTGGTTCTAGGAGACCTTCTTGGAACAAGTAAACGTATAACGTGTAGCTGGTTCTAGGAGACCTTCTTGGAACATGTAAACTTATAACATGAAGCTGGTTCTTACTTAAAATAAATGAATATATCTCTGAAGAAAATGAATCTGAAGCGTTGTCTGCCACGATAATGGGAAGAAGGAGGCTCTCCCAAGTTGTTTTGGATGTGGAGAAGGGGCTATTGAAATGACCTCGCTCTGAATGTTGATGAAGTCTAGGCTGTAACATACAAATAAAACAATAGCACCAAACCATGTTTGTTTAATGCATCTGTTGTTATACGAAAGGGAAGTAACTTACTGAACTCCTCAAACTTACTTTGTGGCACAGAAGATGTAAACACTGGAATAAAGTGTAAAGTAAAGTGAAGCTACAGAAACATAGCTACCCTTGTGAAGAGAGGGGGCTTTGTGGCAGGAAATAATTATTTAACAACGGAAAATAAAGTGTGAAGTGATGAACTCTGTAAGAGAATGTAATGATGAACGCTGTAAGAAAATGTATCAGAGAATGTTAGAGATCAGTGGTGTAATCATGCAGTGAAGACTTACATAAGAGAAACACTCACTCCAAGAAGAACAAGAATTACAGCTGGATGAACAAGTTCAAAAGATGAGCAGTTCCCTGAAGTGTTGCATGAAGAGATGAGGCAAAACAATCTGAAGATTCAGACTGGATAAGCTCCCTTGGGATAATGACACATGATGATGATGAATCTATTTAACAACAAGGCTAGTGTTTGTGTGTTTGAAGTAACGTGGGATCTGGAAATATCACACACAGAAAAGCTCTGATTGTGCACACAAAAGGGAAGTAATCATGAAAGCGTCATTAGCAACGAGGAAAAAACTCAACTCGTGGTATTCTGTAGCTAACCCTGGCATTACATCAGTTATAACCAACTTGAGACAGGTAAATGCCCTCGTTTTAAATGACTTTAAACTTCAGAAAACAGCCTGCTGACTCACATTATTTGGCAAAACAGCAAAGCCCCATAGCACATTTTCTAGAACTCTCTGATACTGGAAGTAGAACAAAGCCTTCCATTCATGACAGAGAATCATGATTTACCGTCGACAGGTTAACACAGACTGTCATGCTGCTGCTTCAAGTGCTGAAAAATCTGTGCCTGCAGCTCCACACATTTAAAGATTTTAATAGATCTGGTCGGCTGCCAAAGGGAGATCACTAGAGCAACAAAGTGCGCTTTCTTTCCTGTGGTGTTGTGTGAATATTGTGTGCCTTATCTGTGCGAAGATGATTGTTGTTGTAATAAAGTGGATGTGATTGTGCTGATGATGGTGAGGACGTTTGTAAACTGAACATGTTCATGTAATGTACAGATAAAGCAAATAATGAGAAGGGAGAAAGCGTGAGTTTAAAACTTTGTTACATCAGTGGTTCCCAAAGTCTTCACGCCACAGCCCCTAAGGCTAGGTATAGTTCTCCACAGACCCCTAAGTGATAAAGCATACATCTCAACTTGACATTAAATTTGTGATAGAACACATATCTCAACTGGACATTAAATTTGTGATAGAACAAATATCTCAACTTGACATTAAACTTCAAAATAGAGCACGTATCTCAACTGGGCATTAAATTTGTGAAAGAGTACATATCTCAACTGGACATTAAATTTGTGATAGAGCACATATCTCAACTGGACATTAGATTTGTGATAGAACACGTATCTCAACTTGACATTAGATTTGTGATAGAGCACGTATCTCAACTTGACATTAAATTTGTGACAGAGCACATATCTCAACTGGATTTGTGATAGAACACATATCTCAACTTGACATTAGATTTGTGATAGAGCACGTATCTCAACTTGACATTAAATTTGTGATAGAGTACATATCTCAACTGGACATTAAATTTGTGATAGAGCACATATCTCAACTGGAGATTAGATTTCTGATAGAGCACATATGTCAACTTGACATTAAATTTGTGATAGAGCACATATCTCAACTTGACATTAAATTTGTGATAGAGCACGTATCTCAATTTGACATTAAATTTGTGATAGAGCATATATCTAAATTTGACATTAAATTTCTCATAGAACACATATCCAACTTCACATTAAATTAAGTCCACATTTCATATGTAAAGGAGATGTAAAATAACCAAATAGATAAGTGCGATGTATCCTCTGACTAAAAGGCTGCTTGTCTCGCTGGAGTCCGTGGTTCAAGTCTCGGTCCTTATCTCTTCGTGTCATATCTCTATCTTTCACGACAAAAGTGCTTTGTTTACTCGTTTCCAAAGGCTAACCACACAGCGTTGTGCTCTATTTCTTTACATAAGAAGAAAACCACACAGCGCTGTGCTCTGTTTCTTTACATAAGAAGAAAACCACACAGCGCTGTGCTCTGTTTCTTTACATAAGAAGAAAACCACACAGCGCTGTGCTCTGTTTCTTTACATAAGAAGATAACCACACAGCTCTGTGCTCTGTTTCTTTACATAAGAAGAAAACCACACAGCTCTGTGCTCTGTTTCTTTACATAAGAAGAAAACTATACAGCTTTGTGCTCTATTTCTTTACATAAGAAGAAAACTATACAGCGCTGTGCTCTAATTCTTTACATAAGAAGAAAACTATACAGCGTTGTGCTCTAATTCTTTACATAAGAAGAAAACTATCACTTCTAATAATCTACATTTATCACGGCCAAGTACGTCCTAACACTCACTCCCGCGGACTGACTCCTGCCTCTAGAGAATTCCTACAAATATGATCCTCTCAGGTTTCTTCTATTTATGAATATAATGATAATCCTCAGTCCATAAACAGCTGCTTACCTTTCTGTTGTATGTCTCCACATAGACACAATATTCCTTTTCAAAATTCATCTTTGCGCAAACTGAATACACTTCCTCAACACACAATATTTAAAACATGTATTGTGGGCAGATACCTTGACTATCTCACACAAACCCTCGGCTTGTGGGCAGATACCTGGACCCTCTCACACAAACCCTCGGCTTGTAAGCAGATACCTGGACCCTCTCACACAAACCCTCGGCTTGTGGGCAGTTACCTCGACTATCTCACACAAACCCTCGGCTTGTGGGCAGTTACCTCGACTATCTCACACAAACCCTCGGCTTGTGGGCAGTTACCTCGACTATCTCACACAAACCCTCGGCTTGTGGGCAGTTACCTCGACTATCTCACACAAACCCTCGGCTTGTGGGCAGTTACCTCGACCCTCTCACACAAACCCTCGGCTTGTGGGCAGTTACCTCGACTATCTCACACACACTCTCGGCTTGTGGGCAGTTGCGTCGACTATCTCACACAAACCCTCGTCTTGTGGGCAGTTACCTCGACCCTCTCACACAAACCCTCGTCCTGTAGGCAGTTACCTCGACCCTCTCACACAAACCCTTGTCTTGTGGGCAGTTACCTCGACCCTCTCACACAAACCCTCGTCTTGTGGGCAGTTACCTCGACCCTCTCACACAACCCTCGGCTTGTGGCAGTTACCTCGACCCTCTCACACAAACCCTCGATTTTTGGGCAGTTACCTCGACTATCTCACACAAACCCTCATTTTGTGGGCAGTTACCTCGACCCTCTCACACAAACCCTCGATTTTTGGGCAGTTACCTCGACTATCTCACACAAACCCTCATTTTGTGGGCAGTTACCTCGACCCTTTCACACAAACCCTTGTCTTGTGGGCAGTTACCTCGACCCTTTCACACAAACCCTTGTCTTGTGGGCAGTTACCTCGATCCTCTCACACAAACCCTCGGCTTGTAGGCAGTTATCTCGACTATCTCACACAAACCCTCGTCTTGTGGGCAGTTACCTCGACCCTCTCACACAAACCCTCGTCTTGTGGGCAGTTACCTCGACTATCTCACACAAACCCTCGTCTTGTGGGCCGTTACCTCGACTATCTCACACAAACCCTCGGCTTGTGGGCAGTTACCTCGACTATCTCACACACACTCTCGGCTTGTGGGCAGTTGCGTCGACTATCTCACACAAACCCTCGGCTTGTGGGCAGTTACCTCGACCCTCTCACACAAACCCTCGTCCTGTAGGCAGTTACCTCGACCCTCTCACACAAACCCTTGTCTTGTGGGCAGTTACCTCGACCCTCTCACACAAACCCTCGTCTTGTGGGCAGTTACCTCGACCCTCTCACACAAACCCTTGTCTTGTGGGCAGTTACCTCGACCCTCTCACACAAACCCTTGTCTTGTGGGCAGTTACCTCGACCCTCTCACACAAACCCTCGTCTTGTGGGCAGTTACCTCGACCCTCTCACACAAACCCTTGTCTTGTGGGCAGTTACCTCGACCCTCTCACACAAACCCTCGTCTTGTGGGCAGTTACCTCGACCCTCTCACACAAACCCTCGATTTGTGGGCAGTTACCTCGACCCTCTCACACAAACCCTCGTCTTGTGGGCAGTTACCTCGACCCTCTCACACAAACCCTCGTCTTGTGGGCAGTTACCTCGACCCTCTCACACAAACCCTCGTCTTGTGGGCAGTTACCTCGATCCTCTCACACAAACCCTCGGCTTGTGGGCAGTTATCTCGACTATCTCACACAAACCCTCGTCTTGTGGGCAGTTACCTCAACTATCTCACATAAACCCTCGGTTTGCCCATACTTCTTCCGTTCTCGTGAATCTGTTGCTATTCCAACTCTGCTCCTTCTGCCCCCCCCCCCCGGTCCCAAATCTCATCTGTTTCTGTGCTAGTTGCCCTTACAAGAGTGATATTCAACACATACACCCATACATTCAGCCACATCCACACATGCACATACAACTAGTTGTGACATTTGCCACACCCACACATGCACATACAACTAGTTGTGACATTTATGACTGGCACAAATTCGGCAGCTATTCCGCAGCAAATATGGACGCAAGGTCAGCAGAACGTTTCACACGCCATATTTCTTGCCTGTTTCCAAGGGCGGAGCCAGTAATGAGATCCTCTGACAACTACATCCAGGCGACCCAGCTGGTCAGGACAAGGCAAGCACTTGGTCATCTTGATTACATCTTAGGGAATACGGTAAAAGATACAAATAAATGCTCAACATTCCCCACAATCTACCCTCAGAAAGGTTGTGAATATTCTCTGCTTACGAGCGATAAATAGTGAAGAACTACTTACCCAGTGTGCGGAGGAATACGTGAACATAATTATAGGGAAAAGGAACCGCAAGAAATGGATTGGTCACGTTCTCATAAGTGAGCTAAGCGACATTGATAAGAACAGTCAGGATGTAGCAGTTGAGAGATGATTGTTTTTTTTTCTCCACAGAAAGGGCATTTCTGGCCTTATGAGGCTTTATTTTGAACGAGAAGGTCACGTTGTTTGAGAATCCCGTGACTGGGAACATGGGAGAAAGGATAAGTGAGTTAGTCTTGGTCTGTGTGGACGTTTTGGGTTATGTCTCCCTGGAGTATATGGACGTTATATCTCCCTAGAGTATATGGACAATATATCTCCCCGGAGTATATGGACGTTATATCTCCCTAGAGTATATGGACGTTATGTCTCCCTGGAGTATATGGACGTTATATCTCCCTGGAGTATATGGACGTTATATCTCCCTGGAGTATATGGACATTATATCTCCCTGGAGTATATGGACGTTATATCTCCCTGGAGTATATGGACATTATATCTCCCCGGAGTATATGGACGTTATATCTCCCTGGAGTATATGGAAGTTATATTTCCCTGGAGTATATGGACGTTATATCTCTTCTGTACTTTTGTTAGTATGAATGGGCTGGCCACACGACAGTGGTAGCCTGCTGGCAGTCAGATTATGTCATCTCCATCAGCATTATCATCAATTCCATCAATAAATCCTCATGTCAAATGATACGCAGGGCTGGCTTGACAGTTTGTTGCCAACTTTGGGTTGTAAGAGCATGTAAATGAAGAACGGTTGAAGACAGTGAATGACTAATCCAGAAATGTGAAGCTGATGGCTGGAATTATGAGCACAACAACTCCAGCAACACTCGGCTAACACGGCTTTCAAGATAGGTACACACCAGAATCAGCGTGGGCGTCAGGGCAGCACAGCACGGCTGAACGAGTGCCCGTGTAACACACTACAGTAAACACACCCGGCCCACAGTGCTATTTTAAGGAGATGGGCGACTCAGAGAAGGAGAAAGAGACCAAAGGCTACCTGCTACAGAACTTTGGAAGCACTGATGAATAGCATGCATCTCAGTTGGGCACTTTACAAAGGCTGGCTGCAGGCCGTAAGAAGTGGATGGAGTCTGTTGCTGCTGCCTGCAGATACAAAGGAGATGTAGTAGACGGTGACTGCTTAGCTGATTACCGGCCCAGGACATGGGTGGATGGAGGAGAATATAACAAACATGATGATGTATGTATAAAATAGCAGTAAGAGAATATATAACAGTATAACAAACATGATGATGTATGTATAAAATAGCAGTAAGACTATATATAACAGTATAACAAACATGATGATGTATGTATAAAATAGCAGTAAGACTATATATAACAGTATAACAAACATGATGATGTATGTATAAAATAGCAGTAAGACTATATATAACAGTATAACAAACATGATGATGATGTATAAAATAGCAGTAAGAGTATATATAACAGTATAACAAACATGATGATGTATGTATAAAATAGCAGTAAGAGTATATATAACAGTATAACAAACATGATGATGTATGTAAAATAGCAGTATAAAGTAAGAGTATATATAACAGTATAACAAAAACAGTGAAGTAACATATCCTTCATTTATAATAACAAAACATTCAACCTCTCTACTTCTCTTGCCTCGTGGCTGCCACTGCTGGTTGTGTCTGTGCTGTGAGATCTACATTTTCTTCCGTCAGAAAACAAGACAATTTTTTTTCCTTATCTTCACAGCGGTTGTATTTGATATCAGAATAATAAAACTTTTGTAGAGTAGAGACTTGTGCTTCGTTGTTTAGTTCCTGCCTCGACTAAAATGTTCTTCAAACTAAAATGACAAATGTGTGTTATGTGAGCTGAAAACAAGCCTACCCAGTATAGAGCCAAAATACTAGATGTACCCCAGTATAGAGCCAAAATACTAGATGTACCCCAGTATAGAGCCAAAATACTAGATGTACCCCAGTATAGAGCCAAAATACTAGATGTACCCCAGTATAGAGCCAAAATACTAGATGTACCCCAGTATAGAGCCAAAATACTAGATGTACCCCAGTATAGAGCCAAAATACTAAAAGTACCCAATATAGAGCCAAAGTACTAGAAGTACCCAATATAGAGCAAGAATTACTAGAAGTACCCAATATAGAGCCAAAGTACTAGAAGTACCCAATATAGAGCAAGAATTACTAGAAGTACCCTTTATAAAGTCAAAATACTAGAAGTAAAAGATAATTGTAACAAATGCAAACCCAATGCTAAAGGTGATCACTTTTAACAAAAGGAGAAGTATAAACAAACAACATTATATTCTTCTTGTATCATTCCTGTCAACGGCGACTTCCGGATCTCTGCGAGTTCCCGGTTTACAAGATTGTTGATGCACATAAAAAAAGAGCGAACATTCGCAAAATAAATTTCAGATTTTAGATTTTCTTTCTTATCTTTTGTTGAAAATAAGTGTCAGACACAACAGGCTGGGAGCACTGGGAGGGACAGACATAACAACTTTAGTTTTCTGAACAGAACTCTTCAATGACTAAGTTAGGAAGAGTGCCTTAATGCACGAACAGTGAGTCTTAGGTCGGCTTACATCCAGGTTGTAGGCTGTCACGAGAATCATTACATTCAGGCTGTAGGCTGTCGTGAGAATCATTACATTCAGGTTGTAGGCTGTCACAAGAATCATTACATTCAGGTTGTAGGCTGTCACGAGAATCATTACATTCAGGTTGTAGGCTGTCTTGAGAATCATTACATTCAGGTTGTAGGCTGTCTTGAGAATCATTACATTCAGGTTGTAGGCTGTCACGAGAATCATTACATCCAGGTTGTAGGTTGTCACGAGAATCATTACATTCAGGTTGTATACTGTCTTGAGAATCATTACATTCAGGTTGTAGGCTGTCTTGAGAATCATTACATCCAGGTTGTAGGCTGTCTTGAGAATCGTTACATTCAGGTTGTAGGCTGTCTTGAGAATCATTACATTCAGGTTGTAGGCTATCACGAGAATCATTACATTCAGATTGTAGGCTGTCACGAGAATCATTACATCCAGGTTGTAGGCTGTCTTGAGAATCATTACATCCAGGTTGTAGGCTGTCTTGAGAATCATTACATCCAGGTTGTAGGCTGTCTTGAGAATCATTACATTCAGGTTGTAGGCTGTCACGAGAATCATTACATTCAGGTTGTAGGCTGTCTTGAGAATCATTACATTCAGGTTGTAGGCTGTCACGAGAATCATTACATTCAGGTTGTAGGCTGTCACGAGAATCATTACATTCAGGTTGTAGGTTGTCACGAGAATCATTACACTCAGGTTGTAGGTTGTCACGAGAATCATTACATTCAGGTTGTAGGTTGTCACGAGAATCATTACATTCAGGTTGTAGATTGTCACAATAATCATTACCTTCAGGTTATAGGTTGTCACGATAATCATTACATTCAGGTTGTAGATTGTCACAAGAATCATTACATTCAGGTTGTAGATTGTCACAATAATCATTACATTCAGGTTATAGGTTGTCACGATAATCATTACATTCAGGTTGTAGGTTGTCACAATAATCATTACATTCAGGTTGTAGATTGTCACAATAATCATTACATTCAGGTTGTAGATTGTCACAATAATCATTACATTCAGGTTGTAAGTTGTAATGAGAATCATTACATCCAGTGACTGCTGGAGAGTGGTCAGTTGGTTTCTAGTGGCAGGTTTAGTTACTTGATGGTGGACAGTCGTCAGGTTTCTATGGACGTTATATCTCCCTGGAGTATATGGACGTTATATCTCCCTGGAGTATATGGACGTTATATCTCCCTGGAGTATATGGACGTTATATCTCCCTGGAGTATATGGACGTTATATCTCCCTGGAGTATATGGACGTTATACCTCCCTGGAGTATATGGACGTTATACCTCCCTGGAGTATATGGACGTTATACCTCCCTGGAGTATATGGACGTTATACCTCCCTGGAGTATATGGACGTTATACCTCCCTGGAGTATATGGACGTTATATCTCCCTGGAGTATATGGACGTTATACCTCCCTGGAGTATATGGACGTTATATCTCTTCTGTACTTTTGTTAGTATGAATGGGCTGACCACACGACAGGGGTAGCCTGCTGGCAGTCAGATTATGTCATCTCCATCAGCATTATCATCAATTCCATCAATAAATCCTCATGTCAAATGATACGCAGGGCTGGCTTGACAGTTTGTTGCCAACTTTGGGTTGTAAGAGCATTAACTGAAGAACGGCTGAAGACAGTGAATGACTAATCCAGAAATGTGAAGCTGATGGCTGGAATTATGAGCACAACAACTCCAGCAACACTCGGCTAACACGGCTTTCAAGATAGGTACACACCAGAATCACCGTGGGCATCAGGGCAGCACAGCACGGCTGAACGAGTGCCCGTGTAACACACTACAGTAAACACACCCGGCCCACAGTGCTATTTTAAGGAGATGGGCGACTCAGAGAAGGAGAAAGAGACCAAAGGCTACCTGCTACAGAACTTTGGAAGCACTGATGAATAGCATGCATCTCAGTTGGGCACTTTACAAAGGCTGGCTGCAGGCCGTAAGAAGTGGATGGAGTCTGTTGCTGCTGCCTGCAGATACAAAGGAGATGTAGTAGACGGTGACTGCTTAGCTGATTACTGGCCCAGGACATGGGTGGATGGAGGAGAATATAACAAACATGATGATGTATGTATAAAATAGCAGTAAGAGAATATATAACAGTATAACAAACATGATGATGTATGTATAAAATAGCAGTATAAAGTAAGAGTATATATAACAGTATAACAAACATGATGATGTATGTATAAAATAGCAGTATAAAGTAAGAGTATATATAACAGTATAACAAACATGATGATGTATGTATAAAATAGCAGTATAAAGTAAGAGTATATATAACAGTATAACAAACATGATGATGTATGTATAAAATAGCAGTATAAAGTAAGAGTATATATAACAGTATAACAAACATGATGATGTATGTATAAAATAGCAGTATAAAGTAAGAGTATATATAACAGTATAACAAAAACAGTGAAGTAACATATCCTTCATTTATAATAACAAAACATTCAACCTCTCTACTTCTCTTGCCTCGTGGCTGCCACTGCTGGTTGTGTCTGTGCTGTGAGATCTACATTTTCTTCCGTCAGAAAACAAGACAATTTTTTTTCTTATCTTCACAGCGGTTGTATTTGATATCAGAATAATAAAACTTTTGTAGAGTAGAGACTTGTGCTTCGTTGTTTAGTTCCTGCCTTGACTAAAATTTTCTTCAAACTAAAATGACAAATGTGTGTTATGTGAGCTGAAAACAAGCCTACCCAGTATAGAGCCAAAATACTAGATGTACCCCAGTATAGAGCCAAAATACTAGATGTACCCCAGTATAGAGCCAAAATACTAGATGTACCCCAGTATAGAGCCAAAATACTAGATGTACCCCAGTATAGAGCCAAAACACTAGATGTACCCCAGTACAGAGCCAAAATACTAGAAGTACCCCAGTATAGAGCCAAAATACTAGAAGTACCCAATATAGAGCCAAAGTACTAGAAGTACCCAATATAGAGCAAGAATACTAGAAGTACCCAATATAGAGCCAAAGTACTAGAAGTATCCAATATAGAGCAAGAATTACTAGAAGTACCCTTTATAAAGTCAAAATACTAGAAGTAAAAGATAATTGTAACAAACGCAAACCCAATGCTAAAGGTGATCACTTTTAACAAAAGGAGAAGTATAAACAAACAACATTATATTCTTCTTGTATCATTCCTGTCAACGGCGACTTCCGGATCTCTGCGAGTTCCCGGTTTACAAGATTGTTGATGCACATAATAAAAAAAGAGCGAACATTCGCAAAATAAATTTCAGATTTTAGATTTTCTTTCTTATCTTTTCTTGAAAATAAATGTCAGACACAATAGGCTGGGTACACTGGGAGGGACAGACATAACAACTTTACTTTTCTGAACAGAACTCTTCAATGACTAAGTTAGGAAGAGTGCCTTAATGCATGAACAATGAGTCTTAGGTCGGCTTACATCCAGGTTGTAGGCTGTCACGAGAATCATTACATTCAGGTTGTAGGTGGTCACGAGAATCATTACATTCAGGTTGTAGATTGTCACGAGAATCATTACATCCAGGTTGTAGGCTGTCACGAGAATCATTACATTCATGTTGTAGGTTGTCACAAAAATCATTACATTCAGGTTGTAGATTGTCACAATAATCATTACCTTCAGGTTATAGGTTGTGACGATAATCATTACATTCAGGTTGTAGGTTGTCACAAGAATCATTACATTCAGGTTGTAGATTGTCACAAGAATCATTACATTCAGGTTGTAGATTGTCACAATAATCATTACATTCAGGTTATAGGTTGTCACGATAATCATTACATTCAGGTTGTAGGTTGTCACAATAATCATTACATTCAGGTTGTAGATTGTCACAATAATCATTACATTCAGGTTGTAGATTGTCACAAGAATCATTACATTCAGGTTGTAAGTTGTAATGAGAATCATTACATCCAGTGACTGCTGGAGAGTGGTCATTTGGTTTCTAGTGGCATGTTTAATTACTTGATGGTGGACAGTCGTCAGGTTTCTAGTGGCATGTTTAATTACTTGATGGTGGACAGTCGTCAGGTTTCTAGTGGCATGTTTAATTACTTGATGGTGGACAGTCGTCAGGTTTCTAGTGGCAGGTTTAGTTACTTGATGGTGGACAGTCGTCAGGTTTCTAGTGGCATGTTTAATTACTTGATGGTGGACAGTCGTCAGGTTTCTAGTGGCATGTTTAATTACTTGATGGTGGACAGTCGTCAGGTTTCTAGTGGCATGTTTAATTACTTGATGGTGGACAGTCGTCAGGTTTCTAGTGGCAGGTTTAGTTACTTGATGGTGGACAGTCGTCAGGTTTCTAGTGGCAGGTTTAGTTACTTGATGGTGGACAGTCGTCAGGTTTCTAGTGGCAGGTTTAGTTACTTGATGGTGGACAGTCGTCAGGTTTCTAGTGGCAGGTTTAGTTACTTGATGGTGGACAGTCGTCAGGTTTCTAGTGGCATGTTTAATTACTTGATGGTGGACAGTCGTCAGGTTTCTAGTGGCAGGTTTAGTTACTTGATGGTGGACAGTCGTCAGGTTTCTAGTGGCAGGTCTAGTTACTTGATGGTGGACAGTCGTCAGGTTTCTAGTGGCAGGTTTAGATAGTAGCTGATGATCAATAGATTTTTGTTAAGAAGTCCAGACAGTGGCTGATGGACAGTGGTCAGTACATTTCTTTTTCAAAAGTCCAGTAAGTAGATGGACATCAGCAGTGATAGGTGGCTGGAGTGAAGGCGAGGTGACCCAAAGAGCATGGCTAAGACCACTGTTTTGGCCAGTGGCGTAGAGGAAATATCTACCAAAGTCATAGTACTACTCAATAAAGATGAATAATAGTTTACCTCAATCTCTCATGATTGACTGACTGATTGAAAGCAAAGTTTTAACTAGGTCATACTGTCTACATACACGTGAAGAAGGTCATAGGTGATAGTAAACGACTTAAGGACTTGTTGATAAAGAGAATAATGAAAGAAGAAATAGGAGAAATATAATAGAAAGGAATGACAGAACAAGAATCCTCTACAGGATTATCATACACTGTAACAGGATTATAGTGTTAGAGATGACGGCCTATAATCTAAGACTACAGTATTACTCTGACTCAGAGAGGACGGCGTCTAACCTAAGACTACAGTATTACTCTGACTCAGAGAGGACGGCGCCTAACCTAAGACTACAGTATTACTCTGACTCAGAGAGGACGGCGCCTAACCTAAGACTACAGTATTACTCTGACTCAGAGAGGACGGCGCCTAACCTAAGACTACAGTATTACTCTGACTCAGAGAGGACGGCGTCTAACCTAAGACTACAGTATTACTCTGACTCAGAGAGGACGGCGTCTAACCTAAGGCTACAGTATTCCCCTGGCTCAGAGAAATCTTCACCCGTGAGAGGGTGTGATGGGATGTCAACCATCCTTAGTTCTCTGATCCCGATAGCTGCATATTCTTTTGCACCAGTGGTTCTTAAATTGGGATCCGTAGACCCCAGGGGATATACGGAAGGATCTGGGGGGCCTGCGGATCAAAGATTGGGTTGAATGCTTTTAAAAGTCTTGGCGACACTTGGGTTTTGTTTATTATAAATTCAAAGAAGGGCCAATAGCCATAAAAAAATAAAAATAACTTCTCGACATAACTATTATATTAAGGTAAGAACAACTTCTTTACACAGCTATAAAATGATAAAAACCACTTCGCCACACAGGTATAAAAAAGATAAAAACCACTTCACTACAGAGCTATAAAAAATATTAAAAACCACTTCTCTACACAGCCATAAAAAGATAAGAACCGCCTTTATTCCCGAAAAGAAAAGATTTAGATGTACACGTAATGCAAGTTAGTACAGTATAAAGATGTAAACCTATGAATGCAATGAAGATATTATCACAAAATGTATAAAGTTTTCGTGACAAAGATATGTTATAAAGATTTAACTACAAAGAGATAATGTTATCACTGTCAAGATAAAGCTATAAATACAAGTATATAAAGTTATAGAAAGTAAGGAGGAAAGCTATAGAAACAAAGAAATAAAAGTATCGGCTCTATGATGAATGATTATCAAGATTAACCCTTTACTATCCTTTGTCAAATATGTATGACACAAGCTTTCGACATACGCACAAACAAATTGTATTACTGTTTAAATATACAAAAGTACAATTTATTCAAGTTAGCTACAAATTCTTTATAGAATTTAACGTTGACGTCAGTAAAGTGGAAAATTTTACGTCCAGTTTGAATTAATAGTTGAAAAAGATGTTGTAAATGAGCTAAAATTACTCAGAATTCGTAAAGTTGAAAAAAAAAATGTATCACAAAATGTGACATTATTTCAGTAAAGTAATCAAATATGGCTAGAGAGATTATGAAGTCACTTTGTAAAATAAATACGGAGACCGTATATTGGTCAGAAAAGCTCACTTATAATACAGAGAGAAACAACATACTTACAGGAATTAGTTTGCTTAAGAAACTTTCGACCAGATAAGAAATTTCTCCAGTCAGGCCATATGTTCCCTGCCACAGGCGAACAGCCAGCACCGCATGTGCCACTTAGCAACACCTTGAGTCTACCTGCCCCTTAACAGCAGGTTTGTGTCTTGTTCCACCTGAACTTTGTCTGGCCACGCGGTTCCTGTCTACAACAGGCTCTTCTGGCGGGGTTTCCCGCTCACTAACATAAACATATCACACATCACAGACTCATACACCAACATACATACATGAACACTCACTACCTCTCTCTCTCTCTCTCTCTCTCTCTCTCTCCATCTCTTTGTGCCATCTGCTACAAAATGTCAGCTCATTTTCTTCTACGTCATTTCGTCATTCTATGATGGTCACGTGACTTTTATTAAGGTTTAACAGTTTGTCTTTCGCTTTTGTTAAAGTAACTGGAGGTTGTCTCACAACACTCGCTTCTATAACCACGTCAAACAACTGTACCACGACAGATACATGTACCACGACAGATATATCAGAATAAATACTAGTACCACAAGAAAAAGACCGACCACAATAAACAGATCAACCACGACAGACACACCACAATAAACAATTGTACCACAACAAACTGATGTACGACGATGAAGAGATGTACCACAACAAACTGATGTACGACGATAAAGAGATGTACCACAATAATCAGTCGCACCAAAGCAAACTAATCTACGAGAAGTGACTGATAAGTTCTCGGCATAAGGTACAACGGATTTTTTGTGGAGAACTTTTTGGGGGTTATTTCTCAACATGGTCCCCTTGCAAGTTTATGCACTTAGTCTAGCGACCCTGGAGCATATGGATCCCTTCTTTGTAAAAGTCAGCATCTTGTGCCAGCAGAAAGTGGTCTACAGCATGAATGACGTCATCATCTGAAGCAAATTTTCGACCACTGAGCTCCTTTTTGAGTTTGGTAAACAGGTAATAGTCCGAAGGGGGCAAATCTGGGGAATAAGGAGGATGTTCAAGAAGCTGGAAGCCGCATTCATGAATGGCAGCCATTGCCACCACCGACTTGTGAACTGGAGCTTTGTCTTGATGAAAGATGACTCTTTTCGTCAATTTCCTCCGACGCTTTTCCTTCAGTTTGAGACGCGGTTCCTTCACAAGATTAGCGTAATAGACCCCGGTGACCGTTCTGCCCTTTTGAAGATAGACTACCACTAGCACACCTTCTGAATCCCAAAAGATGGAAGGCATGACTTTGCCTGCAGACAGAACCACCCTTGCTTTCTTTGGAACAATTTTTTATAAATAGGAAACTACGAGGTTTTGGTACGGTAAAGTAAGAGAACAAATATTGTAGGATTAAGGTAATTCTCTTGTGATTTTTCTTTCTCTCACGTCTCACTAAAGTGCTTTGTCTACGATTTTTTCGAGGTTTAATCCTACAATATTTGTTCTCTTACTTTACCGTACCAAAACCTCGTAGTTTCCTATTTATAAAAAATTGTTCCTTAAAACTATACCTGAAACTAACTTCATGTAATAAGTATTCGTTCGTTTGTTATTGTTGTCCAAGTTTGCACCAGACATGGCAGGAGACCGTGTGTATGTTTGTCTAGTTGGTACCTGCTAGAGAGAATGAATCTAAGCTACGGAATTTCTGTGTGTCACGACCTCGTTTCTTTCCGGGTGTCACGATCTCTCATGTCTGCTGAGCAGTTACTAAAGACTATGTCAATAAAACACCTTTCTGGGGTGCTAGTTGGCTAAGTCGATAGTACGCTGTTCTCTCGTGGCTAGACGGCTGCTCGTCCTACCGGAGTCCGTGTTCGAATCCCAGGTAATTCTCTTTTGATTTTTCTTTCTCTCACGTCTCACTAAAGTGCTTTGTCTACGATTTTTTCCAAGTTTAATCCTACAATATTTGTTCTCTTGTTTTCTTTGGAGGGGAGATCCATGATGTTTCCGCTGCTTTAGCTGTTGTTTGGTTTCTGGTTGAAAATGATCAACCCAGGTATCATCCATAGTCACAAATTGCTAAAGAAACTTTTGATGATCTGCAGAAAATGGCCAAGATTGTCTCTTGATATGTTGAGACACTGTCGTTTGTGATAAGCTCCAAGAAGTTTCAGGACCCATCGAACAGAGACCTTTGTCATTTGAAGATCATTGTGAATAATCGCATGAACACGGTCCTGGGAGATGCCCAACTCAGTACCAATATACTACTCAGTTAGTCGTCGATCCTCCATTATCAAGTCATGGATTCTGCCTGTGGTTTCATCGGTGGTTACTGTTCTTGGTCTTCCTGGACGGGGATCATCTTCCAGACTCTCCTTTCCATGTTTGAAATGAGCTGCCCATTTCTTCACTGTGCTGTAAGAAGGGGTACTCTCCCCTAGAGTCTCTACAATATCCTCATGGATCTCCTTTGATGATAAGCCTTTGATGCAGAGGTAGCGAATGACTGCTCGATGAGACATTTTATCCATTTTCTCAATTTCTGCCACCCCTTACCATTTCAGTAGCCTGTAAAAAAATTGGTTGCAGTTAATTTCTTGAAACGTGGTGTTTAATCTTACATTAGCCTGATCTACAAATAAACATAATATCAACAATGTGTTTCAAGCATTTGTACCTTATGCCGAGAACTTATCACTCACCCCTAGTGGCTCAATAAACAAGTGTACCACGACAGATATAGCAGAATAACAATAAACAATTGTACTGCAATAAGCTGGTGTACCACAATAAACAACTGTACTACAATAAACTGATACACAGTTGTACCACTACAAACAAATAACACAATAAATAATTGTAGCACAGCATCGCACCTTCATGTGCCCAACGTCATGGATATATTCCGCACCCTCAGAATACCTTAATAGCATGGAGACGGGGATTTTTACATTTACTTTACCACAATAAACAGATGCACCATAATAAACACTTGTACCACAACAAACAGATGCACCATAATAACCACTTGTATCACAATAAACCGATGTTACAGAATAAACAAACGAACTATGGCAAACACATGTACCTCAATAAGCAGATGGTCCATGACAAAAAATGCACCACAATAAGCACTTTTGTCACAACAAACAGATGTGAAACAATAAACAACTGAACCATAACTAATAGGTGCACGACAATAAACACATGATTTATGGGAAATAGATGTAAAACAATGGACAATTTGATTACGACAAACCACTATAACTAGATGTACCTCATCAAATAAATGTACCACAGTAAATAGATAAACCACGACAAACAGATATAAAACAATAAATAGATGAACCACGACAAACAGATATAAAACAATAAACAGATGAACCACGACAAATATATCATGATGAATTTTACTCAGTTAAAAGAAAAAAAAGTAGAAACAGTTTCACCCACTAGCGATTCCCAGCTTTAACGTTTCGACTTATAATCATACAACAACATATAACAACATACAACAACATACAACAACATATAACAACATACAACAACATACAACAACATATAACAACATACAACAACATATAACAACATACAACAACATATAACAACATACAACAACATACAACAACATATAACAATCATACAACAACATAAAACATACAATGCGAAGAAACAAAAAAAGGAATGATGGTCTAAATTCACGTGATGAAAATAGCATCGACATCAGTGATATATAGCAGTCTTACACATCAGTGATATATAGCAGCCATACAAGTTCTGCGTCAGTGATGCATAGCAATCATACAAGTTCTGAGTCAGTGATATATAGCAGCCATACATGTTCTGCGTCAGTGATATATAGCAGCCATACATGTTCTGCGTCAATGATATATAGCAGCCATACATGTTCTGCGTCAGTGATATATAGCAGTCATACAAGTTCTTAGTCAGTGATACATAGCAGCCATACAAGTTCTGCGTCCGTGATATATAGCAGTCATACAAGTTCTGAGTCAGTGATATATCAGTCATGCAAGATGTGAATCAGTCTCAGTCACGCAAGATGTGAGTCAGTCATATGTCAGTCAAGCTTATTTTAGTCTGTATGTTTGCGTCACAAATTACAGGCAAATCTAAGACTCTTGTATGCAGACTTTTATTCTGTAGAGATCAATGGCCTAATAGAGCCTTCCCCCCCTCATCCCGCCCCCTCCTTTTTTCCAGTACATACTCACATATAAGATAATGAAAATGGCACATTTAGCATCCAGTACATACTCACATACAAGATAATGAAAATGGCACATTTAGCATCCAATACATACTCACATACAAGATAATGAAAATGGCACATTTAGCATCCAGTACATACTCACATACACGATAATGAAAATGACACATTTAATATGCAGTACATACTCACATATAAGATAATGAAAATGGCACATTTAGCATCCAGTACATACTCACATACAAGATAATGAAAATGGCACATTTAGCATCCAGTACACATTCACATACAAGATAATAAAAATGACACATTTAGCATCCAGTACACATTCACATACAAGATAATAAAAATGACACATTTAGCATCCAGTACACATTCGCATACAAGATAATAAAAATGACACATTTAGCATCCAGTACACATTCACATACAAGATAATAAAAATGACACATTTAGCATCCAGTACACATTCACATACAAGGTAATACAAATGACACATTTAGCATCCAGTACGTGCTCACACAAAAGGTAATGAAAGTGGCATATTTAATATAAGTTAAAAGTCTGGACATTTTCTTCCCGCAAATATGTACCAGAACGAGACTCTGAAGTAAAACAGGACATGGTTATCTGTGTCATATTTTGTTTTTGTCTCCAATTTTTACTTTTGTTTACGCTAAAAAGACTGGAGCTAATGGTGGATCAGTGTCTTAACTTTATACTTTTGTTTAAGATAAAAAGCTGGAGCTAATGATGGATCAGTGTCTTAACTTTATACTTTTGTTTAAGATAAAAAAGGTTGGAGCTAATGGTGGATCAGTGTCTTAACTTTATACTTTTGTTTAAGATAAAAAGTTTAGAGCTAATGCTGGATCAGTGTCGTAACTTTATACTTTTGTTTAAGATAAAAAGACTGGAGCTAATGGTGGACCAGTGTCTTAACTTTAAACTTTTGTTTAAGATAAAAAGGCTGGAGCTAATGATGGATCAGTGTCTTAAATTTATACTTTTGTTTACGCTAAAAAGGCTGGAGCTAATGGTGGATCAGTGTCTTAACTTTAAACTTTTGTTTAAGATAAAAAGTTTAGAGCTAATGGTGGATCAGTGTCTTAAATTTATACTTTTGTTTAAGATAAAAAAGGTTGGAGCTAATGGTAGAGCAGTGTCTTAACTTTATACTTTTGTTTAAGATAAAAAGTTTAGAGCTAATGGTAGATCAGTGTCTTAACTTTATACTTTTGTTTAAGATAAAAAGTTTGGAGCTAATGGTAGATCAGTGTCTTAACTTTATACTTTTGTTTAAGATAAGAAAAGGTTGGAGCTAATGGTAGATCAGTGTCTTAACTTTATACTTTTGTTTAAGATAAAAAAGGTTGGAGCTAATGGTGGATCAGAATTGTTAATCTTGGACTGCATCCAGTTCCAAAACCCATTTCTTTTTCTTTCAGAACCCTTTTTTTTTTTAATGTCCTGTCTTTACATACTTTTGCTTTACAGTTTATATAATGATAAAAATATTAGACCTGGTTAATTTCATTTTCTCCAGACATTGCTATCTCCCCTACTTGATGGGAAATATTTTCTTCTTACTTCAACATTTTGTGAAAGTGTGTGGAGGAGACAACTCTTGGCGAGTTTACAAAACATTCTTGACAGAGGGAGTACTTGAGGCTATATGTTTGTTAAGGTGATGTTTCAACTTTCTTGAGGCTGTCTGTTTAAGTTGAAGTTTCAGCTTTCTTGAGGCTGTCTATTTGTTAAGTTGATGTTTCAGCTTTCTTGAGGCTGTCTGTTTGTTAAGGTGATGTTTCAACTTTCTTGAGGCTGTCTATTTGTTAAGTTGATGTTTCAACTTTCTTGAGGCTGTCTGTTTGTTAAGTTGATGTTTCAGTTTTCTTGAGGCTGTCTGTGTGTTAAGTTGATGTTTCAGCTTTCTTGAGGCTGTCTATTTGTTAAGCTGATGTTTCAGCTTTCTTGAGGCTGTCTGTAAGTTGATGGCTGTCGGTTTATAAGTTGATGTTTCAGCTATTTTTTCTGCTTCTTCTCCTCACTTTCAGCAACAACAACAACAACAACAACAAAGATATATTGTCACAGACAAAACTCTTCGACGCTTGAAAAGAAAAAAAATGGAAGGACAAATAATTCTGAGACAGAGTTCACAGAATGTAGTTTTCATTTGATGCTTTTCTTTTCTAAAACATCAAGGTCATGATGTTATCTTCTTCTTCTTCTTCTATCTCCCAGTAACTGTGAGGTTGATGCTCTTTGCGCCGATGCTGTGAAGGTGATCAAACACAGTACTGTGTCGGATGGGAAGCGGATTACGGCTGTTATTTTTTTTATTTCGGTCTCTGAATGTAGCTAAAAAGCAGGAAGTGTGCAAAGCTTCTTTGACAGACTCCACCACCATGGGCATTATGGCGATCCCAGCCCTGTTAGCCAGGTTAGACCTGCTACCTGGAGAGGTCGGTCAGTTCTGGGGCTAGCATGTCCGATATGGGTGGTCAACCACTCATACATCAACAAACAATAACATACAACAATCACACAACGCCATATAACAGCATATAACAATCATACAACAACATACAATACCATATAATAATCATGCAACAACAACATAAAACAACATACAACAACATATAACAATCATACAACAACATATAACAATCATACAACAACATATAACAATCATACAACAACATACAACGCGAAGAAACAAAAAAAAAAAGGAATGACGGTATAAATTCACGTAAATAAAATAACAGCGATATCAGTGATATATAGCAGCCATGCAAGTTCTGAGTCAGTGATATATCAGTCAGTCAGTCAGTCATTTGCATGTCCCTTGCGGAACTTTGCCTCCCAAACAACACTCCTGTAGGCCTCTCGGTTGTGAACAAGATGGCCTTCTGCTGATGCATCCATTTACAGATCATCAACGATGTCTTGCAGCCATCTTCGCCTTGGTCTTCCTCTCTTTTTCTTTTTCCCATTATGTATCCTTCCAAGACGGTCTTCTCTAGATTACCATGACGTTTAATGTGTCCAAAATATTTAAGTTTTCTCTCTTTAATCCTCTTTACTAGCCAAACTTCTTCAATATTAAGTTCTTGTAGCATGGATATATTTGTTCTTTTTTGTGTCCACGATATTTGAAGAACTCGTCTGTAGCATTTACATTCAAAAGCATTTATTATATAATATATATATATATACACACATAAATAATAGATCAATCATGCTTATTTTAGTCAGTATGTCAACGTCACAAGTTACAGACAAATATAAGACTCTTGTAATCAGACTTTTTCTGTAAAGATCAGTGTCCTAGTAGAGCCTTTCCCCCCTCACTCAGGCCCCTCGTTTTTCCCAGTGTATACTAGCATGTCAGATATGGGTCGCAAACCCTGGGGCTAGCATGTCAGATATGGGTCGCAAACCCTGGGGCTAGCATGTCAGATATGGGTCGCAAACCCTGGGGCTAGCATTTCAGATATAAGTCGCAAACCCCGGGGCTAGCATGTCAGATATAAGTCACAAACCCTGGGGCTAGCATGTCAGATATAAGTCGCAAACCCCGGGGCTAGCATGTCAGATATAAGTCACAAACCCTGGGGCTAGCATGTCAGATATAAGTCGCAAACCCCGGGGCTAGCATGTCAGATATAAGTCGCAAACCCCGAGGCTAGCATGTCAGATATAAGTCGCAAACCCCGAGGCTAGCATGTCAGATATGGGTCGCAAACCCTGGGGCTAGCATGTCAGATATGGGTCGCAAACCCTGTGGCAAGCATGTCAGATATGGGTCGCAAACCCTGGGGCTAGCATGTCAGATATGTTTCGCAAACCCTGGGGCTAGCATGTCAGATATAAGTCGCAAACCCTGGGGCTAGCATGTCAGATATAGGAAGCAAACCCCGGGGCTAGCATGTCAGATATAGGTCGCAAACCCCGAGGCTAGCATGTCAGATATGGGTCGCAAACCCTGAGGCTAGCATGTCAGATATGGGTCGCAAACCCTGTGGCAAGCATGTCAGATATGGGTCGCAAACCCTGGGGCTAGCATGTCAGATATGGGTCGCAAACCCTGTGGCAAGCATGTCAGATATGTGTCGCAAACCCTGGGGCTAGCATGTCAGATATAAGTCACAAACCCTGGGGCTAGCATGTCAGATATAAGTCGCAAACCCCGGGGCTAGCATGTCAGATATAAGTCGCAAACCCCGAGGCTAGCATGTCAGATATAAGTCGCAAACCCCGAGGCTAGCATGTCAGATATGGGTCGCAAACCCTGGGGCTAGCATGTCAGATATGGGTCGCAAACCCTGTGGCAAGCATGTCAGATATGTGTCGCAAACCCTGGGGCTAGCATGTCAGATATGTTTCGCAAACCCTGGGGCTAGCATGTCAGATATAAGTCGCAAACCCTGGGGCTAGCATGTCAGATATAGGAAGCAAACCCCGGGGCTAGCATGTCAGATATAGGTCGCAAACCCCGAGGCTAGCATGTCAGATATGGGTCGCAAACCCTGAGGCTAGCATGTCAGATATGGGTCGCAAACCCTGTGGCAAGCATGTCAGATATGGGTCGCAAACCCTGGGGCTAGCATGTCAGATATGGGTCGCAAACCCTGTGGCAAGCATGTCAGATATGTGTCGCAAACCCTGGGGCTAGCATGTCAGATATGTTTCGCAAACCCTGGGGCTAGCATGTCAGATATAAGTCGCAAACCCTGGGGCTAGCATGTCAGATATAGGAAGCAAACCCTGGGGCTAGCATGTCAGATATAAATTGCAAACCCTGGGGGTAGCATGTCAGATATGGGTCGCCAATTGTGGGGTTTTATATACACACATACATCCACATGTAAACACATAAAGACATGTGCATATACACACAAATATATGTTTAAACACATGCTTATATATATACCCATGCATACATACCAACATATATGTATACACATACACACATGCACATATGCGTATATATAAACATACATATACATACCTACACCTATTCATACATGTATATAAAGTATGTACAGACATATATACTCGTACATACTAGGATTGCATATATTCAATCTCAAACAGATATTGACAAAGTCTGAAGTTGTGAGAATGAATGTTCCTTATAAGTTTTACATGACTTGGTAGGGTCTTCCAAAGGTGGGCAGCTGAGTAGGAGAAGCTTTTTTTAAACATGTCAAGCCTTGGTTTTGGGAGAATACAATTGCTTACGCGTTGACTGTGTTTTGGGTTGGATTTGAACAACGACCACAAATAGGGTGGACCATTGTGTGATCTGGCGAAAGCAACATACAAAGAAATAGACAAGAAAGTAAAAAAGTTCAGCTAGAGGGGATAAAAGAGAATACATAGACAATATGGCGAAAGAGACAGAGAAAGCAACAAAACAGGAGACAGCAAAACTCTATATAAAATACAAAAGAGGCTAACAGGTAATATTACATCTAAAGAAAGACCAATCCTTAGCAAAACTGGAATCCTATTAACATCAAGTAAAGGCCAAAAGCAAAGATGGACTGAACACTTCCAATAAATACTTAATCGACCACACCCAAAAGAAACCCTTGAAACCGACGTATCAGCCCCACAACTAAATGTCAACCTAGATGAAATTAAATTGCATGAAACTTAAACAGCAGTGAATTTAATGGCTAATAACAAAGCTGCAGGTGACGATGAAATAACACTCGAAATGTTAAAAGCTATCAATAGTGACAACATCAGACGACTACAGAGAATGTTAAATAAGGTTTGGAAAGAAGAAAAGGTCCCTTCTAAATGGAAAAAAGGAATCATTGTTAAAATACCAAAAAAGGCAACCTTAGTGACTGTAACAAGTGGAGAGGAGTAACTTTAACATCAATTGTGTCAAAAGTATTTTCCAAGGTCATTTTGAATAGATTTAAAGATATAATGGATACCGTAATGACAGAAGAACAAGAAGGATTTCGAAAATGGACAAGCTGTCTCGACCAGATCTTTACTCTCAGAATAATACTTGAAGAACATATTGAAAAGCAGAAACCATTAATACTGAACTTCATAGACCTTAAAAAGGCATTTGATAGGATACATAGAGATTCATTGTAGAGAATTTTAAGTCTATATGGAATACCGTCTAAAATTGTCAACATCATTAAGGACCTCTACAGTGGATATGTTTATGTAGTCAAAACAGAAGAAGGGATGAGTGAATGGTTCCACATTGAAACAGGCATGAAACAAGGATATATATTGTCTCTTTCGATTTTTTGGAAGTGCAATAGACTTCATAATGAAAAAAAATGCTGCATATGTAACACAAGTATTGATTGGGTACATGGAACCCAACTGGAAGATCTTGATTTTGCTGATGACACAACTCTTATCAGTAACAATGTGAATTCCATGCAAGAAAAAAACAGATATCCTGTCTTCACTGGCTAGCAAAATAGGACTTGAAATTAACAAGCACAAAACAAAAATAATGAAACTTCCCATTAATCAAAATGGAAAAATACACGTAGAAGGGACAGATGTTGAAGAAGTCAATCAATTTTCATACCTTGGCAGCTACATAGACCAGGATGGTGACACCAGAAAGGAAGTTAGAATTATTATTGCAAAAGCAGCATAGATTTTCAAGAATCTTGAGAACATATGGAATTCAAAAGTTATAAGCACAAAAACCAAGTTAAGACTATTCAATTCAAATGTAATATCCACCCTCATTTATGCATGTGAAAGCTGGAAAACAACTAAAGAAATAGACAAGAAATTAGACTCTTTTGAAAAGAAATGCCTAAGGAAAATACTTGGCATCAAGTGGAACGAATTCAAGAACAATGCAGAGATAAGACAGATGACTGAACAACAACCAGTCTCATGGGTGATCAGGAAAAGGAGATGGACATATGTTGGTCACACACATTGACAGTCAGAGAATCCCAAAACAAGCTATAAAATGGAACACAACAGGCCAAAGAAAAAGAGGCAGACCACGTGAAATTCTAAAGAGGACATTGTTAAGAGAAGCCAAATTAACAGGCATAAAATCCCTTGATGAGGTTGAAAAGCTCGCCAAAAACAGGAAAAACTGGCGAACTACCATGCGAGCCCTATGTGACGTTTAACGGCACGGGAAGGTTATAAGATATAAGATTGTGTGCTAGAGTTTTATGAATTGACTTGGCCCTTGTTGAAAATAAATCTCTTCTTGAGTGATAGAATGTCAAGATGTTTGTCCTTATTTGTAACATGTGCTATATAGTTGTTGCCTAGAAGCTTACTGCTCGTTTTTGAAGTGAATAAAGTCTTTTCATGTTTGACATGGAGCAAGCATCCCCAGACTGTGGAAAAGTAGTTCAAGTGTGTTTGTATCTGTGATAT
This sequence comes from Achatina immaculata, assembly GCA_009760885.1. Classification (NCBI taxonomy): domain Eukaryota; kingdom Metazoa; phylum Mollusca; class Gastropoda; order Stylommatophora; family Achatinidae; genus Lissachatina; species Lissachatina immaculata. Next base: position 4,761,405 of record CM019692.1, read on the forward strand.
GTAGTATATTTTCTCTAGTATGAAACATTGACAGAATCATCCGTGGGACAGAAGCCATCTCAACAACATCTTCTACAAACAGCTAGTATCTACAGCCGTGTTGGAAGGCAGGAAATAAAGTTACTTAACCATAACGGCTCTTCCAGAACTGGGATATTCACAATTACGTCCTTACCCACATATTTTTAATCTACCTTGCCTTGTGTTCACGAGAATTAGTTTATGTCCAGATGTTTTCTGTGTTTGTAGAGACAGGAAAAAAAAACAAAACCCCCGACATTATTTGTACAACTGCAGGACCGTGTACCACCCAAGAAGCCAAGTCTCGAGGGGCGGTAATCAAGAACTGAAAGTCTACTGCCTTCCATTTCATTTTTATCTCCCATCTCCCATATGGGACCCAATAAACAGCACACACACACAAAAAAATTAACTGCTGTGAAAATGTTTACCTGGTCAGTGATTCATCCTGGAATCTGTTCAGTGATTTATCCTGGAATCTGTTCAGTGATTTATCCTGGAATCTGTTCAGTGATTTATCCTGGAATCTGTTCAGTGATTTATCCTGGAATCTGTTCAGTGATTTATCCTGGAATCTGTTCAGTGATTTATCCTGGCTAGTGCAGGTCATCATAACTTTCAGGTGACCTTATTCAATCAATCTGGTATTTCTCAACATACCCATATGTTATTTTATGCACAGAAAAGATCATAATTTTAATATGTGATTGTCTCTATTTTTATCATAAATAAATGTAGAATTTTAAAATGACGATGAACGAAATGAAATAAAGGTTTTTACCTTGTCATTAAACAATATCTTTCATTACAACTGTGAACTCGGTGCTATCAAAACTTGTGTTTAGCAAATAATCGACGATGATTCAAACAAATACAAATAGTACACAATTTTGATATAGACTTTTATATCACACAAACAGTAAACAGTTATCGTATAGATGCAGCTATCGTATAGATGCATGCATCACGCTAACGGTTAACAAAAAATGGCCGATTTATCGTCTCTCAAAAGAGAGTGTTAGAACACTGTTAGTAAACTGTACAATATAAGAATAAAAATAGATCTTTTTTACAGCTACAGGCTGGAAATTACGACTCAGATATACTGCAGACACACAGATCTATAAATATACAGATATACTCGCATTCAACAATTGAAACATTCAAACTTTTAACTTATTAGCTTCTATAGAATAAAAAAAGGTTTTAAAATGGGAGAATAATTTCTGTAATTTATAATGTTGTTTATATTGTATTTGTATGATATTGCTGAAGGGTGATTATATGGCTACACATTGACATGTTACACAAATGAAAAGAAACACGATAAAACAACTCTTCTTTAAAATAATCATGGAACTTATATTGTTGTAAATTATCAGTTTACACCGTTAGCACAAATCAACAGATGAATCATCAATTATTATGTTATTCATCAGCTTATGTCGTTAACAATATAGTCATTAAAAATTATTTCCTTAAATATTCAGATTCCTAGATTATCTTGATCGATAGTGGAACTTCTAAAGAATCAATTTAACCTCTTGTACATAACCTTATACAATCTCTAATCTTCCTCATTAAATGATTGAGCATCTGATGTATTATAAGCAACTAACTGGTAATAATTGTTGCAACATACATATTCATAAATTTCAGCAATACATGTTTATGTGCACACATAAGCCATCATTGTACACTACCAAAAAGACCTCTAAATCTTACCTAGACAAATATGTTACACTAGAATTATAATTATTCATGTACCCGTCAGTTACCCTGATCACAGCTAAGTGGGTCGGGATGTGAATGGGAGGAGTCGACAGCACGGCCTTGCACGCGTCCACATGACAGAAATATAAACCCCAGTATTAACTTACATTTTATCCGCAGACGAAAACCCTCTCTTACGCAGTCGAAACGACAACATGACCGCCTCGGATCCGCTCAGCGCACAAATCCCGACCTATTAAAATTATATCCTGTTATCTTTACATACTAAGCCAGTACGCCGATATTTTCTCAGAGTTGTGCACCTTAAAAAAAATTCACCTATAACCGACCCATTATTCCTACTCTTAGGGTTGCCAATCTTCTTCTGCTTCTTCTTCTTCGTTCGCTAGGGTTGCCAATCAACCCAGGTAACTATTGCATATCTATTCCCTACACTTCAACTTAACTCTACTTGTTTTTTTTTTTTTTTTTTTTGCAGAAAACACCATTTTTCTGTGTGCATGTTCTCAGCAGACTTACTAGAGCAAACCAGGCTTTTGCAATGCTGCAGACTATATGGAAATAAAAAAAAAACTAAGCATAAATATGAAAATCAGGATATTTAAGAGTAATGTTCTAAGTGTACTACTCTATGGAAGTGAATGCTGGAAAATCACCAAAACCATAGAAAACAAGTTGAATTCTTTCCAGACTAAATTTTTACGAAGAATTAGAAAAATATTTTGGCCAAAAACCATAAGAAATAACATCTTATTTACAGCTACAGGCTGGAAATTACGACTCAGATATACTGCAGACACACAGATCTATAAATATACAGATATACTCGCATTCAACAATTGAAACATTCAAACTTTTAACTTATTAGCTTCTATAGAATAAAAAAAGGTTTTAAAATGGGAGAATAATTTCTGTAATTTATAATGTTGTTTATATTGTATTTGTATGATATTGCTGAAGGGTGATTATATGGCTACACATTGACATGTTACACAAATGAAAAGAAACACGATAAAACAACTCTTCTTTAAAATAATCATGGAACTTATATTGTTGTAAATTATCAGTTTACACCGTTAGCACAAATCAACAGATGAATCATCAATTATTATGTTATTCATCAGCTTATGTCGTTAACAATATAGTCATTAAAAATTATTTCCTTAAATATTCAGATTCCTAGATTATCTTGATCGATAGTGGAACTTCTAAAGAATCAATTTAACCTCTTGTACATAACCTTATACAATCTCTAATCTTCCTCATTAAATGATTGAGCATCTGATGTATTATAAGCAACTAACTGGTAATAATTGTTGCAACATACATATTCATAAATTTCAGCAATACATGTTTATGTGCACACATAAGCCATCATTGTACACTACCAAAAAGACCTCTAAATCTTACCTAGACAAATATGTTACACTAGAATTATAATTATTCATGTACCCGTCAGTTACCCTGATCACAGCTAAGTGGGTCGGGATGTGAATGGGAGGAGTCGACAGCACGGCCTTGCACGCGTCCACATGACAGAAATATAAACCCCAGTATTAACTTACATTTTATCCGCAGACGAAAACCCTCTCTTACGCAGTCGAAACGACAACATGACCGCCTCGGATCCGCTCAGCGCACAAATCCCGACCTATTAAAATTATATCCTGTTATCTTTACATACTAAGCCAGTACGCCGATATTTTCTCAGAGTTGTGCACCTTAAAAAAAATTCACCTATAACCGACCCATTATTCCTACTCTTAGGGTTGCCAATCTTCTTCTGCTTCTTCTTCTTCGTTCGCTAGGGTTGCCAATCAACCCAGGTAACTATTTGCATATCTATTCCCTACACTTCAACTTAACTCTACTTGTTTTTTTTTTTTTTTTTTTTGCAGAAAACACCATTTTTCTGTGTGCATGTTCTCAGCAGACTTACTAGAGCAAACCAGGCTTTTGCAATGCTGCAGACTATATGGAAATAAAAAAAAAACTAAGCATAAATATGAAAATCAGGATATTTAAGAGTAATGTTCTAAGTGTACTACTCTATGGAAGTGAATGCTGGAAAATCACCAAAACCATAGAAAACAAGTTGAATTCTTTCCAGACTAAATTTTTACGAAGAATTAGAAAAATATTTTGGCCAAAAACCATAAGAAATAACATCTTATTAGCAGAAATGCAGATGAAACCACTGACAACAATTACTGAGGAAAGACGCTGGCGATGGTTGGGACATGTGCTCCGAATGACGGACAACTCACTACCAAAAATAGCACTAAGATGGACACCACAGGGGAACAGAAGTAAGGGTAGACCAAAAGAGACATGGAGAAGAACAACAGAGAGGATGTTGAGCAATAGAGGGCTCACCTGGGCAAGAGCAGAAAAAAAAGGCAAAGGACAGGCATTTGTGGAAAACCCTTGCGGAAGCCCCATGTGCCCTGGGCACTTAAGGTTCAGAGAGAGAGAGAGAGATGTTCTCACCTACGTAACAAATTATCCCTTAAATAATTTGAAACGCTAAAATCTGTGGGGAAAAAAAACTGAAAACGACTTTCTCTGGTTGAAATTCTCTCCTGATAAAGTTTCTGAAATTCACCGTTTCCGGTCATGACAACCTTGCTGAGCTGACTATAGAACAAAAAATATACCGCTGCTGCTTAAGTTTTATAACTGAGCTTAGATTTATACTGCAAATATTTCATTTTTACTTAACAGCTTCCTTGAAGTACAGAAGCTAGAGATTCGACGAGCTATGTACACCTCACTTCCAGTTAAAACTGTAATACAGACGCAAGGGCAATAACTGTAATAAAAAAATGTAAGGCCAGTAACTGTAATAAAAAATATATATAGTGGGTGACAACAGATAACGGATAGGGAGGGTGCATCACTAGCATATAACATTTCTCTCTAAGATCTTGACCGTCTGTCACGTGATGTCACAACAGTCCGGGCAAGCCATCTAGTTAATGTGAGATCAGAACTTTCCTCACAGTGTTTCTATTATACAGGTCGTGAGATCAGAACTTTCCTTACAGTGTTTCTACTGTACAGACAAAACGTGTAATTCAGGAATTCGGGTCTACCCATGGACACACACACACACACACACACACACACACACACACACAAACACACACACACACACACACACACACAATAACAAATAAATCCATACTACAAGAACTTAATACTGAAGATGGTTGGCTAGTAAAGAGGATTAAACAGAGAAAAATTAAGTATTTTAGACACATTAAACGTCATGATACTTTTGAGAAGACCGTCTTGGAAGGGTACATAATGGGAAAAAAGAAAGAGAGGAAGACCAAGGACATCGTTGATGATCTGCAAATGGATGCATCAGCAGCAAGGCATCTTGCTTACAGGCGAGAGGCCTACAGGAGAGCTGTTAGGAAGGCAAAGTTCCACAAGGGACATGCAAATGACTGACTGACTGACTGACTAACTGACTGACTGACTGACTGACATGGATTATACTAACGACCTCGCCCTACTTCTGTCAAAGAAACTATGTTTTAACACTAGCAATAATAAAAGTACTTACAATAAAACTAGTTTTCCGGCAGAGATGGGGGTGCAGTATTTCCTTCTTTGTAGCATGAGGCGCATCGTGTATGTTTTGTAACTTCTCACATGAAGAGCAGCTTTCGTTTCACGAACAACATAATTCATTTTATGAGAAAGTTTTTTTGTTTGTTTCGTTTGTTTTACTTCCACCACAGTAGTGTAAATCCTCGCTGTGTCCTCGAACGGATTATAACAAGATTGTGCCCAGATTTTTCTAGTACTCTGGTCACTTCCCGCTATGGAATAAAGCGCCCTCTTGTGCTATCTAAGTACTTTCACAAATATCTTGGATTATATTTCTTACTTTCACAAATATTTGTTTACATTCCTTACTTCCACAAATATCTTGGCTTATATTTCTTACTTTCACAAATATCTTGGCTTACATTTCTTACTTTCACAAATATCTTGGCTTAAATTTCTTACTTTCACAATATCTTGGCTAAAATTCCTTACTTTCACAAATATCCTGGCTTATATTTCTTACTTTCACAAATATCTTGGCTAACATTCCTTACTTTAGCAAATATCGGGATCTGAGACTAATAAAAGTTAATAACCATGGAGTCAAGGGAGATACGTTGTATGTGATTATTAGGATTTTGCTGTCTTTAACATGTTTTTATTGATTTGTTTCCCTTGTTTTCTGATACCCGGTGAGGCCTCTGTTGTTTTCAGCCTCATCATAATGCATAAACTAGGAAAAAAGTCGCAACAGCTTTATTACTAAACGAGCACATAGTTGGGACGTTTTCGAGGTGAACCTTAATCATACAAAAACACACAGGAGAAGAAATAGAGAAAGAAGATTAAATTCACATGAATGCTCTGTAAAAAAATAGGAATGGAAAAAAAATAGAATAAAATAAAATGAATGGTGCACTTAGCTGTGATTTGTAAGAAACTGTGGCTTGTAAGAGGCTGTGTTCAGAAGTGCGCTTAGTGGAGTGTAGATAGTGTTTAAATGGAGACTTATGATGTATGTGAGGTAGGGTGAAAGAGGAGAGAATGAGACACTGGTAATCTAGCTGAGAGAAGGTGGAATAGATGATTATAGCTGGAGTAGAGGAGTTGTGATCTGGTCCTGTGAGGCGGTTGTGAACTATGTGTCACAAGTGAGAAAGAGGGGAATGTTAGGCGTAGCGGAACTACGAGTTGAAACCATGCGGTTCCAGCGTCCCGTTTTCCTGAATGTAGCTGTTCTCAAGCGCTAGGCGGCTTCTGTCATCAGCGTGACATTGTTTAATGGCTGTTAACAGAACATCAGATTTGCCTCTGTAGCATCACCATGTCCTATACCAGGTGTGTGCAACTGGCGGCAATAGAGCCTTCATTTGTAGCCCGTGAAGTTATTAGGAAAATGTGATTTACTTTTAAAATGAATAATTAGACAAAAACTGCGCGTTCAAGTTTTTATGCCGCCACAGACACAAATCATCAAAGCCCCAGCTCATTTTTACTTCACTTTATAGCAGTTCTATGTAATTCTTTTTTTAAAAAAATGTTTTGATTTAGATGTGGCGCATCTAGATACATTTGTGGTCTTTGAGCCCTAGAAAGTTGGATACTCAATTATGCCATGTCAAAAATATTACATACAGAAGAAATTCCGAAATACAAGCGAGACAACTCTATATAAATCTATTTAACAAGCTGTCTCAAGTTGTTTCTCGTGTAATCCCAGCAGATTATCACTGCGCGTCGGACAAGTCAACAAGTGCTTCATTCTCCGTCTGCATATGAGGTTTTCGGCATATCACGCATACTCCGTAGCACCGCTGAGAACTCTGGTGAATGAGAGGTAACTGGAGGGATTCAATCCTAGGCCCTAAGTCTAGAATGATAGACAGGCTGAATCTCTCATTGATCCAGTAAAACCTGCCTCTATGCCACTGTCAGTTATGTTGAAGGATGGAGAGGTTCCCAGGTCTTTGGTGACCTGTCTTGCTGTGGCCAGATGTTATTTGAATGTATGTTTCCTGTTTTATTTCAGTGAAATATTAATATTTATCTTTGACTTAAATGTTGGGAATATTTATCTTTGACTTAACTGTTGGGAATATTTATCTTTGACTTAACTGTTGGGAATATTTATCTTTGAATTAACTGTTGGGAATATTTATCTTTGACTTAACTGTTGGGAATATTTATCTTTGAATTAACTGTTGGGACACAGATGAACTGGCATGATGCGCTTTCATCATCATCAAGATCTCTGGATGTTTATCTGTAGTGTCACTCCACTTTGCCCGGTCTCCTGCCGTCACAATGTACTTGATCACACTTTAGGATTGACGAACCATAGCTGACCACACACTTTAGGATTGACGAACCATAGCTGACCACACACTTTAGGATTGACGAACCATAGCTGACCACACACTTTAGGATTGACGAACCATAGCTGACCACACACTTTAGGATTGACGAACCATAGCTGACCACACACTTTAGGATTGACGAACCATAGCTGACCACACACTTTAGGATTGACGAACCATAGCTGACCACACACTTTAGGATTGACGAACCATAGCTGACCACACACTTTAGGATTGACGAACCATAACTGACCACACACTTTAGGATTGACGAACCATAGCTGACCGTTTGTCAGGATTGAAGAAACATAGCTGACCAAGACCCTATTCTACACCCTACTGGAGCTCCTGGAAAGAAAAAAAAGAATCTGACCAAGTTATTAGGGATCGCAGTGGGTAGACGAACCCGACCCTAAATACAAGTCAAGTCGAGGTCGGACGTGTTGGATCGAAAGGCACGTAAGTGGACACAACGCAACCAACGCACTTTTGAGGTCGAAAGTTGAATAAGAAAATCTATTCGTCGTGTAATTTTATTTTCTCCTGTTTTCCAGGAGTGGATTTTTTTTTAAAATCTTATTTTCTGTCAACAAAGCTCTCATTTCTAATGTTTCCTTCAAAATGTACGTTATATACATTATTTTATTTGTCCTAAATCTTCCTTTCAGTTTTTGATATACGAAAGTTATTTTTAAAAAAAAAGTTATAAAACAGAAAGTAACTAAAGATTCTGAAGAAATGTTGAACAGTTAAGAAGAATATCACAGCAGCATATGACAGTGTAAGGCACGAACACTGAAATTCTTGCGTGTTTGAGTTGTCTCAGGGGGTTTATGTTGTAAAAGGATCTGCATGCTTCATGAAACAAAAGAAGGATATTTACTTTCATCAGAAAGTAGAATATTAATCTGATTTTGTCTAGGCTACAAGTAGAAAAACAAAAAACAAGAGGTCACAGTAACCAAGTACACTTATTTTTATTTGCCTTTTCTTCTCATATCTGGAAAAATCTTTGTCTAACAATCTTTAGATCAATCCCGGTCAATTGGTTGGTAAAATGCCAAATTGTTTATAAATCAATGAAAAACAGATCTATGTTAATTTTTCTATAATTCTGAACTGTTATGTTTAGATTTACAAATTTTATATCCATTTTGAGATAATGTACAACAAATAGGATAATGATGACTTAATGACATACGAAGAACGACGCAACAATACTTTCTGGATTAGTTTAATATTTGTGATCTGTTAATGCTGATGACACATCTTTTACTTTCGTTGCTTTAGTGACAAATTAGGACAGGTTACAAAATAACAATGCAAAAACAAAAGTGGATTTGATTGTCTGGAAACGATATTTGTCACCAAGAATTGTTATATCCTTGAACGTTAAAATAGTTCATCACAGAGAGAAAGAGAGAGAGAGAGAGAGAGAGAGAGAGAGAGAGATCGATCGATTGATTGATTGATTATTGATCTTTATTTCAAAAGGGTTAAGAATTGGGCACGCAGGCCCGTCTGACATTCTGCCCTTTATCATACAACTTTCACTCTGTTCCAGACATTCTACAAATATGCTGCTCATATAACAAACATAACTAACATTGAAAATCTGAAAGACATAAAATAAAATAAAACATTTAAGATTCGTCCTTATCCAAGCACTCGGTACAGAAAGTAACTACATACATATATAAATAACTATATACTAAATAAAACTGGTACATTAGCAGCCATCTTTGTTCCACGCATCGCTGATCTTTGTTTTGTTCAGCCTAGTAAGACTCCACTTCTATATCCTTGAACATCATGAAGCAGTCTGCACACTGAGCTCAAAACAGATTGATTGGCTGAGAGAGAGAGAGAGAGAGAGAGAGAGAGAGAGAGAGAGAGAGAGGGTGTAAATCACTTTCATATGGTAGTACAGACTGATATATGTTTTAACGAAAGATCTTATATGATTCTGAGAGTCTGGAGAGTGTGGAGGCTGTCTCAAATATTTCAAGAGTAAGAAAATTCTGAATTCCTGTCCGTACTAAGAGAAAGCCGAAGACGAACGAAGAAAGCCGAATTGGGGAAAATACGCGATTGGTCGATATGAAGTCTCGCGAGAAGAAACTGGCACAGGCCCGATTGCAATTTCGCGGGTTAGCCCGGCTGCCAGGTTAGAAGCTAATCTCCACTGGGATGTGACATAACCTGCAAGATGTTCCCTGCTTAATGTAGCTCGCAAATTATATGTCCTGGGTGTTTGGACAGGAGGAGAAAACTATGTTTGGCTGTCATCATCATCAGGTGCCGTGCCGACTGGCGTTGGCTATTATGGTTCTCCAGGGTACACGATCCTTCATGCAGGCCATCAGCTCAGTTGGTGATCTCCTCTCACACCATCCCGTCAGACTGTCCAGTATCATTTCTCTTGGTCTTCCTGTTGATCTTCTTCCTTCTGTTTTTCCTGTTGTTATGATATTTCCAATGCCCCTTCTTCTCATTGCATGTCCTATGAAAGTACATTGTCTCTCTCTTATCTTTTTGACAAGAGTTTTTGTCTCTCCAGCTCTTCTCATACATTCTTCATTAGTTATTTTTGCTGTCCATGGGATTCGCAACATTCTTCTAATAAACCACATTTCTGCTGCTTCATATGTATTTTGTGCAGACCTGCCTATTGTCCATGATTCACTTCCATATAATAGGATAGGTTCAATATATCATTTTAGGACTCGTTTTCTAAAATTCATTGATAAGGATGTGTTGGATAATATGTTTCTCATTCTCTGAAATGCAGTCTTTGCTTGGCCTATTCTGTTCCTAATTTCTGTTCTGCATTTCCCATCTGAAGTTATTACTGCTCCAAGGTATTTGAATTTCTGCACCTGCTTTAGAATAGTTCCGTTTAATTTTATATTGCATGTTGGTGGATTACGTTTCTTAGATATAACCATAGTCTCTGTCTTTTTTGATGTTCAAAGTAAGCCCTTTCTGTTCACTTCCTTTGGTGATCAAAGAGATCTTTGCCGATCCAAGAGATTTTGCAGGTCTTGTTGGTTCTCAGCTATCAGTACTGTGTCGTCAGCATACCGAAGGTTGTTAATATTGTATCCATCAAATTTTATGCCTGGTTCTGTAGTGATTGTTATTAGAATATTCTTGCTGTACAGAGAAAAAGGGTCTGGAGATAGTACACATTCTTGTCGCACCCCTTGTTTTATAGGTTGATATTTTCCAGTTTTGTTTTCAACTCGAATTGCTGCCAGTATAACTTTTACAATTGTGAGGTCTTTGCCGTCTATATTGATGTCTTCAAGCATTTTAATAGCTATAGGAGAAAATAGTGTATAAATGCATGAACAAATAATGAGGAGACAACCCATGTTCGGACAGGAGGAGAAAACTATGTTAAGCTTCAGAAGAAGATCGTTATGTTTAGTTTCATGAGGAGCTATGTTCAGTTAAAAGGAGAAGATACTCTGTTTGAGAGGAGATAATTTTTGGCTTTATGAGGAACGATCATCATTTAGAAATGATTCAGAGTTATGGAAGTTATTGTTTCACTGAGAGTTCGGGCTAAATAGGGTGCAGGTCCGTGTTAAACAACAATAAACCCTGTTGCTTCTGGAAGCGATCCTTTTTATTTACTTTATTCTGCATTTTGTCTTCTTTATTAATTTTGTGGTGGCCGAGAGCACGGGAGAGCGAAACCGCTTTGAGCTATGACACGGATAGAAACGAATAGGTTATACATCTAAGTCAGCTCTGAGCTATGACACGGGCAGAAACGAATAGGTTATACATCTAAGTCAGCTCTGAGCTATGACACGGGCAGAAACGAATAGGTTATACATCTAAGTCAGCTCTGAGCTATGACACGGATAGAAACGAATAGGTTATACATCTAAGTCCGCTTTGAGCTATGACACGGATAGAAACGAATAGGTTATACATCTAAGTCAGCTCTGAGCTATGACACGGATAGAAACGAATAGGTTATACATCTAAGTCAGCTCTGGGCTATGACACGGGCAGGAACGAGTAGGTTACACATCTAAGTCAGCTCTGAGCTATGACATGGACAGGAACGAGTAGGTTACACATCTAAGTCAGCTCTGAGCTATGACATGGACAGGAACGAGTAGGTTACACATCTAAGTCAGCTCTGAGCTATGACATGGACAGGAACGAGTAGGTTACACATCTAAGTCAGCTCTGGGCTATGACATGGGCAGGAACGAGTAGGTTCCACATCTAAGTCAGCTCTGAGCTATGACATGGACAGGAACGAGTAGGTTACACATCAAAGTGCTCCTGGTAGGGAACACGACTTCGTGGGTCAACTCCCCCCTCCCAGCTTCTAGTAGAAGTCATATGTCGCCAGTCCTCGTCCTGCTTTCCGTTTTGTCTACAAAGTCCCCACAGCCACCAGCCACTCATTGACCACACGACAACTACAACCATCAGACACATCATCAGACACATCATCAGACACATCATCAGACACATCATCAGACACATCATCAGACACATCATCAGACACACCATCAGACACACCATCAGACACATCATCAGACACATCATCAGACACATCATCTCTATAATATAATATTATCATCTTCATTTCCCATCTTCTCTCACCTGCTTCACCCACTCCACGCCGCCACATAATATTAATGGAAACATAAATATTAATTTTTAACTCAAGATAACATCAGGAAATCACATTTTCATACTTTTACTATTAATGTACGTAATTTTCCTGAGTGTTCTATTAATGTAACATAAACTATTAATCATACTTGGAAAGGGCAGTAATGGTATATTTATTATAAGCTTAAATAACAAGGGACAAAATGTACTTTTATTTCGAGACGTGGAGTGCTAGAGGAGAACTGAACAGAAGCCACATATTGTAGGAATGTGAAGTGATACTGAAGTTACAGTAAAGTAAAAACAATATTTAACTACTGAGATAGGCTGTCAACCAGTCAATATTTAACCACTGAGACAGGCTGTCAAGCAACCTCATTCCATCGCAAACATTCCACGCCTACGAAACCTGACTCACAAACAGTTCATCACTGACACACCTACAAAAAGCTGCAGCTAATGAAGACAGCCGTGTCAGGTTGATTTCTCATTCAAATTAATACCATATATGAAGTTACAATTTGTCCATGATCTTTGTATCCGCCTGACGCAGGCACCCATTATTCTGGATAAGCTAGCAACACCAATTTCAGATATGCATGAACATGCTGAAAGGAATATCCAGCTGTAATATGGCCATCTCATGCAATACTGGCATCACTTGAGACCTTCATAGTGAATCCTTCACGTGAGGTCGCTTCACGTTCAACAACCTGGTGGTTCATGTGAACGTGACAAACAGATGCCCAGGTGGGTGGGGGGGGGGGGGGTTCTAACAGAGGCTACGTTTAGTGTAGGATGACAAAGTTAGACTTTCATCAAAGAAAAATGAGAAAAATGAAAGGTTTTTATCATAAGGAAATGAGAGATAAAGGAAACGTTTTCATTAAAAAAAAATCAGCTACAGAAATATATGTTGACGTATATATGTGGGTGTATGTATGTGCATGAACATAGATCTGGAAAGAGAACATGTGTCAGTCACAACCTCCTCTAGTTTCCTCAAATCTTACCTGACAGCAGATCAGGCAAGTTACTTTTTTGTTTGAAGGGAGGGGATGAGGGGCTGGAAAGGAGACTACTGCCACTTGCAGGACGAGCCATCATGAAAAAAACAGAAAGTAATTAGGTCACTTTGAAGTACGTTGGGAAACCTGGAAATGTTAAATAAACATAAACAGTAAAACAAACATGGCGACATTTATGGAGAGTACTCGTAAACTTTTAATATCAGCAACTTTACTCCTATCCCCTCCTCTTCCAGACACAGAATGGAATTAAATTCATTGCTATGTAAAAGCTGAATTTGTCACTTGAGGAGACGAGATAATTTAACAGTACCAAATATCTGTCTTTTCTAAAACTAAAATGGCGGACTGCTTGAATAATTCAACATGAATTTTGAGAGATCTTGCTGTTTTGTTGTACTGTTTTCATGGTGTTTGTTTGTCATGATGATATCTGATGTAAAAGTTCGTCTATGTTTTTGTTGTCTCTGTTTGAAACTGGTCTTCTCTTTCTTCCAGATTTTCTTTTCATCATTGTCCAAAACTTTCTTTCTGTCAGGATGAAAATCAGTGATGTTTTCTTTCTATCACGATGAAAATCAGTGGTGTTTTCTTTCTATCAGGATGAAAATCAGTGATGTTTTCTTTCTATCGCGATGAAAATCAGTGATGTTTTCTTTCTATCACGATGAAAATCAGTGATTTTTCTTTCTATCACGATGAAAATCAGTGATGTTTTCTTACAGCAGTCAGATTCGAGGTTTAGCAGGTTCTCGTTGCTCGACAAGAAAAAATTACTTGAACATAGATGATAAGATGAGTGCGGTGATGAGCTGGATGAGCTGATATGAGGAGTGAATTGATATGATGAGATTATAAGAAGAGGGAGGGGATAATATGGGGAAACTAAGATAGGTGAGATGATATGATAACTAAGTTAATAAGATAAGTAAGATGGTTAGATGCATAATTAAGATGTGTGAGATGACTTAATGAGTAAGAAGACAGATTGACTAAGATGAAGTAATGATTGATATGACACTATCATTTACTGATAAGATGAAAGAGATGATACAAAAAAAACGAAGTGATAAGATAAATGATATGATATTGTGTGTGAGATGATAATATGAGTAAAATAATTAGATGTTTCAGATGCTAATTTGAGTGAGATGTAACGAAGAGTGAGACGAAACGAAGAGTGAGGTGATATGATAAGAGGAATGAGGCGATGGGTAAATGAGATGAGATGATGTGTGTGGTGATAAAATGAATGTGTAGGCATAATGAGTGAGATGATGAGACGAGTGAGTTGATATGATGAGTGAGATGATGAGACGAGTGAGTTGATATGATGAGTGAGATGATGAGACGAGTGAGTTGATATGATGAGTGAGATGATGAGACGAGTGAGATGATATTATGAGTGAGATGATGAGACGAGTGAGTTGATATGATGAGTGAGATGATGAGTTCATATTTGAATTACTCTTATCTATATGTGCATCAAGGCCGGTCGTGACACAAGGCTACCCAAACCCTGAGACCGATGTATGTAAACACAAAATCTTCTCCCATATTTGGAATATAAAGCAAATCCAGGCTTTCATAAGTCAATCCCTGTTCATACATTTGTGGAGGCACGCTACGGAATACCGAATAACACATTTGTCATCATATTCCTTGTCTGGCTGAATCAAATCTTTGGTCCATGCAGGGATAATCTGAACGTCAGTTCTTGAAAATAACAATCAATTGTTTGTCTGAGCACCCTGACAGATACCACACCCTGGGGCTTGCTTTCCAAGGGGCGGGGGGCGGAGGTTCTTCGGTTGAAAAGGGAATGAATTCTCTGCACTCCGACTGCTTTCCTCTTATGTCTGCATGATGTAGACGATGATGACTGTAACCATGATGATGATGATGATGATACAACGTAATCTATATACAGCTTACATGAGACAACCAAGTCTGCATACAGATAACATGAGACACCCCAATATATATATATAAATATATATATGTATATATATATATATATATATATATATATATACAGCTAATAGGATACAACCCAATTTATATACAGATAACATGAGGCAGCCGTTTCAAATACAGCTAATCATGAGGCAATCCAGCATATATCGCTTCTCGACCTTTTGGCTAAGATCAAACTGGCTGAAGTCAAAGTGTCCTCTTGGCAGGTACCTTGACCAACATGCCCTTTGGTTAAGACAAAAGAGTAGTTTTTTTTTGTTAACTACGAGATGCCCAAGGCCTGCCCTGCACAGTCGATGCCTAGGGTATGGTCCACATCTCGTCTACAGGTGGACCCGGTTTGCAGCCCCACCAGATCCATGGCCTGTTTCCGTTGTCTTAAAAAAAAGCATATATTCAGCAAATCATGAGACAACCTAGTCTACAGACAGCGAACTGTGAGAAAATGCAGTTTATAGACAAAAAATCATGAGACAATACAGGCTATGAACAGAAAATCATGAGACAATACAGACTAGAGACAGAAAATAGTAAGACAGTACAGATACTACGGACTTAAAATCAGGAAACAATCCAGCTTTGCTCTCAGCTTAACAAATTCAGCCATTTCATTATAAGCGGAAGTTCTTGCTTCACGATAGAGCATACGACATTTGCAATAATTTCTCCTGTGTATTGATCTTGATTAAGTTCATGAACGCACCAACTAATCCCTCCCTTTCTAACTGAACATGAAAAAGAGAAAAAAAAACAACTCTGAACTAGATAAATCACCAAGACTTTCTGATTCTAGAATCAGCTAATGACCATGAATCTTCCAAGCGAAGTTGCTGTTAATGTTTCGATACTAGCACATCTATTATCTTATTTCCTCTACAAAACCTACTTTTGGTTTGACTCCACGGAGAAGGAAGTCAAGTCTACTTCTTTCTTTGATAGGTCGGGAGAACATACTCTAAACATGCCAAGTATCACTGTCTTCGTGCGGTATTCTCAGTTTGTAGATGTCTCGTAGTCTCAGTTTGTAGATGTCTCGTAGTCTTAGTTTGTAGATGTCCATAGTTTCAGTTTGTAGATGTCCGTAGTCTCAGTTTGTAGATGTCTCGTAGTCTTAGTTTGTAGATGTCCATAGTTTCAGTTTGTAGATGTCCGTAGTCTCAGTTTGTAGATGTCTCGTAGTCTTAGTTTGTAGATGTCCATAGTTTCAGTTTGTAGATGTCCGTAGTCTCAGTTTGTAGATGTCTCGTAGTCTTAGTTTGTAAATGTCTCATAGTCTCAGTTTGTAGGTGTCTCGTTGTCTTAGTTTGTAGATGTCTCGCTGCTGGTACTACTCGTTATTTCTTAAATGTGCCTGTTCTTCTCATTCTCTTCCTTAACTTGGCACACATTCACTGTCCTTATCTGTGTTTGTCTCTTGGATGAACTGGACTCTTTGTCCTAGTCCCGTGACAAAGCTTAAGTTCTTGTGAGTTTGGCCAGGTTAGTGGAGTTTGACTGAGTCATTAGCGTTTCATAGTTCTTACAGTTCTGGAGGATATATTCCACCTAGTTCTGGAGGATATATTCCACCTAGTTCTGGAGGATATATTCCACCTAGTTCTGGATGATATATTCCACCTAGTTCTAGAAGGTATATTCCACCTAGTTCTGGAGGATATATTCCACCTAGTTCTGGATGATATATTCCACCTAGTTCTGGAGGGTATATTCCACCTAGTTCTGAAGGGTATATTCCACCTAGTTCTGGAGGTTACATTCCACGCAGTTCTTAATATATTTTGTGTTTGATTAAAATCACTGAGTAATACAATATTTTTTGATGAGGTCCAAACCTTTCATTAAAGTGTAACCCACTTCCCATCCGACAGGTCACTGCATTTGTAGATGTTCGTGTGGACGGCTACAGGGATCTCGACTATGAGGGTCCATGGCCACCAGTGATAATGATGCTGACATGGAGAAAGAAAGAAAGAAAGAAAGAAAGAAAGAAAGAAGATCTAAACCACAAGTTCCTTCTGCAAATGCCGTCATCTCACAGACAGTTTGCCACTTTCTCGGCCTTTTGTTTTTCAACCCTGTAAGCTTCAAACCTCCACCCAAAGTTCAGCTACCGAGAAAAACTCACATTGGGCTCTCGTTTCGTTACTTTCCTCAACTACATAACAACGACTTGCACGTAACAAAAGGAGACGTAACTAAATGTATTTGGCTACACCCAAAATCTATAAATGGCAGGGGATCAAATTCGATTATCTCTGAATAGCTCGGTCGTGTACAGAGATGAATGTGTGTTTCTTTTAAAAACGTGCTTGAACTTGAAAATTTGAACTACTTAGAATTCTCCCTCATTAATTTTTGCTTTAGAAGTTGTTTGTAGCTGGAATGTTGCAACTTTTTGTTTTCTGTAACTAGACTTAATGTCGTAACTCTTGTGTCTTGTAACTAGAATTAATGTCTCAACAGTTGTGCCTTCCATGACTGGATCTCCTTGTACTGGTTTCGAATATAGCCTTATATTTATTTCAGAATTCACTGCATTTTTTTTCTAAAATAAGCACTAAATATAAGTGATATCCGTATTTTTCAGGCTATGTTAAGCCTTCCACCATTACTTAATTAATCATATGCATTAGGCCTTCCTTCATCACTTAATTAATCATATACATTAGGCCTTCCTTCATCACTTAATTAATCATATACATTAGGCCTTCCTTCATCACTTAATTAATCATATACATTAGGCCTTCCACATCATTTAAGTAATCAGACTGCATTAGACCTACCATCGTCGCTTGACAAATCAGGCCATATTAAAACTTCAGTCACTCCTTGATTAACCACACCATATCAGATCCTTTTTCACTGCCCAATTAACCACATCATTTTAGACCCTCTATCACTACCTAACTAACCACATCAATTTAGACCTTCTGTCACTACCTAATTAACCACACCATATAAGATCCTTTATCACTGCCCAATTAATCACATCATTTTAGACCTTCTGTCACTACCTAATTAACCACATCATTTTAGACCCTCTATCACTACCTAATTAATCACACCATATTAGACCCTCTATCACTACCTAATTAATCACGCCATATTAGACCCTCTATCATTACCTAATTAATCACCTCATATTAGACCCTCTATCACTAATTAATCACACCATATTAGACCCTCTATCACTACCCAATTAATCACACCATATTGGACCCTCTAGCACTACCTAACTAACCACACCAAATTGGACCCTCTGGCGGCCTGGTTAGCTTAGTCGCTCAGTTTACTAATCCGGTGGTGCCGAGTTTCAGTCCCAGCAGTGGGATTTTTTTTTTTCTGGTACACACCAAAAAGGTCCTGGGGTCCACCCAGCCTCTAAAAATGGGTACCAGAGAAATCTGGGAAGGTATATGCGGCCTGACGTGATACTGACCACATCAGACTTTCATGTGCCGAAGGTCTTGGAAATACAGGCCTAACACCGCATCCCCAATATGCCTTAAAGCCATGGAAACCTTTTTTATATTAGACCTTTTATCACCAATTAACCAGACCATATTAGACCTTCTATCACTAATTAACCAGACCATATTAGACTTTCTATCACTAATTAACCAGACCATATTAGACTTTCTATCACTAATTAACCAGATCATATTAGACTTTCTGTCACTAATTAACCAGAACATATTAAAACTTCCGCCATGTTGCCCCCATTAATATTTTGTTTTAAAGTTTCGACATCTGAGATTATTCTGCATTTCCTAGCACAAAGACTCATTCGTGAGTAGTTTTTCCTGTTTCCCTGAAGCTTTTGTCCGGATTTTTTTTCATTGTCTTAACCTCGATGTTTGCTACAGATACTGAATTGATCACCGACCAATCATAGAAATATTCTTTCATCTTTTCTTTACCTACCACCGACCAATTATAGAAATATTCTTCCATCTTTTCTTTATCTACCACCGACCAATTATAGAAATATTCTTCCATCCTTTCTTTACCTACCACCGACCAATCATAGAAATATTCTTCCATCCTTTCTTTACCTACCACTGACCAATCATAGAAATATTCTTCCATCTTTTCTTTACCTACCACCGACCAATCAGTTCTACGTCATGACACACATGTTTTTCTATATATTTTTTTTTACAGATTTTCCTGAACACATTTTCCGACACAACATCAAACTGGTTACATGATGAGAAACTCTTGTTTCTTTCCATTCTTGTTTGTTACATATCATACGTATGTGCAAACTCATACATCACATATGTTAACTTAGACATCATATATGTAAACTCAGACATCATATACGCAAACTTTGACATCATATAAGTAAACTTAGACATTATATATAATGGTCTTTCTAGCTTTCCTACTCCTCTATCCTGTATGTTTTTGTATGCTGGCCGAAATTTTACATGTTTTTTACTCCGGTGATGACTGAAGCTGTTCCTTCTACGTTTTAAAACTGTCTATTTGGCTTCTAATAAAAATAAAAATTAAAAAATCTCTCATCCCACCAGTATTTGTAGTCATTATTGAAGACATGGATAGCACAGCCGATAGAGAACTGATTCTCATCAAAGGGTTTATGGTCAGAAACTCTCTAGTGACTTCTTTTTTTTCACGTCATCATCATCATGTGTCTTCTCCAGAACGAAGGTTGGTGATAATGAATCTCCAGTTCCCTCATTCCCTTGCCTTGATGGTGCACTCAGTCAGACTGTTCTGTCCATTCTTGTATGTTATCTTTCCACCTACATCTCTATCTTCCTCTTGCTCTTTTTCCTTCCACCTTTCCTTCTAGTATGGTCTTCAGTATATTGCTACGTCTTTTGATATGGCCAAAGTATTTTGCTTTCTTCATCTTCATTTCTTTGAGAAGTTCACATTGTACTTGGAGCTGTTCTAAAACTTGTGCATTTGTTCTTTTCATTCTCCATGTTATATGACCTCCATACAGGAAAACAAACGCATTCACATGCCAGTGCATTAATCATTCACACGCCAGTGCATTAATCATTCGCATGCCAGTGCACTAATCATGCACATATCAGTGCATTAATCATTCACTTGTCAGTGCATTAATTTTTTTCTTCCTAGAGATTTGGAGATAGTCAAGCTTGAAAACTTCAGTCCACATTCACATGTGAGTGAGTGCATTAATCATTCACGTGTCAGTGCACTGAAGTTTTCAAACTGGACTTTGTCCAAGTCTCTAGGGAGGAAAACAAGAAGCAGTGCACACAGACACTGGGCCTGTAAAGGAATACAACATCTCTTGCTTTTGTCTGCGAGAATCCCGTTTCCTGCGTCATAGCCCGAGAAGACGGGACAGTCGCCACGTGACTGACAAGGTTATGGGCGAGCTGATGGTTCATTTATTTTCCAGTGTTTAACGCCCTCTTTTTTTCCCGGAGATAAATAGTCTGCGCAGACCGAACATTTATACTCTCAGGTAGATTTATACCTGCCCTTAGTGAGTTTTTTTTCTCATTTCTGCGCGAAGCGCTCATACTCATTTCGCTGGAGTAATTGTATGTGTAAATGTAAGAGAATCACTTTAGAGAGATCTGGGTGTTCACTTTATGGTTTTCTCTGACTTTTATTTCTTCTGACATGTGCTGCTTCGTAAAATTACACATTCTGTGACACAGAAGACCCTCTGATGCCACAACATCACAGTATCAGCTGGATACAAACAGGTAAATTCTACTGTTCCAGTCAATTCGATTTTGAAATTTGCTATTTCATAGTATTTATTATGTGGTTTTTTCATTCTTATTAATGTGTGTGTGTGTGTGTTTTTCAATTTTGAGTTGGATTGTTTACTTCTGTCTGGCTTTGCCAATTTAATGGTGTTTGTGACTTTCAGTATGGTTTGTTGTTCCCATCTGTTTGTATGGTGGTTCTTGTAGTATTTCCTTTCTGAGCAGTTTAATGAAGCACTTGATCTAGGCATCTTTCATTCCTTTTTTTTTTCCTCTTGACGTCAAGAAACTAGTCAGTTTTTCTGTCAAACTTGTTATTTTTGTCTATCCATTTTTGTACTTTTTTAAAATATAAATTGAACGAAATTACTTTTCTATTATTATGTTCATCAATTTATCTTCATCTTGAGGGTAGCAGCATACATTTCTGTGCTTTGATTTTCAAGCGATATAGTTCCTTACCTTTTTATATTCTTATCTTTTTTATATGTCTCATTTTGTTCATGAGAGGTAATTTTTTTCTTCGAATATTTTTTTTATTTTATTTTGTCTCTTTCTGTTTATTTCTGTTTTAGTTTCCGCTACCCTGAATCTCGCAAAAGGCCATGGTGTTTTTGTTCTGATTTCTGCTACACTGAATTTCGCAGAACTTCGTGGTATTTTTGTGCCTTTATTCTCTAGCACTATAACTGTTTCCTCCAGTAGCTGTAAATTCATCTCTAAAAATTTCACCACACTGTAGTTCACATTTTCAATTAGAATGTGGCTGCACTACAAGATATGGCAAAAGAATACTTATAGAACCACTGGATAAGATTTATGTTAGAAAAACTGGATGAGATTTATGTTAGAAGAACTGGAAGAGCTTTGTGTGGTTCAAAAATTTGAAAATAAATAAATAAATAAAGCAAGGATCACACATTGCAAGAACCGCTGTGAGACAAATGCGTGGGAGCAGATTATGCCCCATCTTGACATACGTCTTAGACTTCAGCATGCCTTTTATCTGTCAGAACCTCTGCCGTGACCGTTGTATTTGTGTTAGCCCTTGGACTTTCGTTGGATCGCTATCCTCTCTGCCAGTGCCACTCTTCATAGACAAGCTCCACTCTGAGAGACCTCAGACATCTGCTGGACGTGACTACAAGCAGGACAATCTTTTAGCAAGAGGCAAAGATCTGTCAGTGCCTTTACCACTTAAGACCCGAAGCAGTTCATTCATTAGCATGTTCCTTGTGGGACTTCGTCTCCTTATCAGGTCTCATGAAGGCCTTTCAGTTGTAATCAAGATGACTTGCTGCCAATGCATCCATTCTCAGTTCATCAACAATTAACCTGAAACCATCATTCACTCATTTGCATGTCCCTTGCGGGACTTTGCCTCCCTAACAGCTCTTCTGTAGGCCTCTAGGTTGTAAGCAAGATGCCCTGCTGCTGATGCATCCATTTATAGATTATCAACGATGTCTTGCATCCATCTTGGCCTTGGTCTTCCTCTCTTTCTTTTTCCCATTATGTACCCTTCCAAGACGGTCTTCTCTAGATTATCATGACGTTTAACGTGTCCAAAATGTTTAAGTTTTCTCTCTTTAATCCTCTTTACTAGCCAGCCTTCTTCAATATTAAGTTCTTGTAGTATAGATATATTTGTTCTTTTTTATGTCCATGATATCTGATTAACAATTCTGAAGCATTTACATTCAAAGGCATTTATGTGTTTCTCAGCTGTTGTGTTAAATGTCCAGGTCTCACAGGCATATGTTGCGATGGGAAAGAAACCTGAGACCACTGAAGTGAAAAACTTTCATTTGTGGGCGCCTGAGTGGCGCAGTGGTCAGTGTGCTCGCCTCCCATGCGTAAGTCAGTGATTTAACCGGCCGCCGGCTTCTAGTAGCGTCAGCTGTAGAAATGGGTACCTCATATCTTCTGGAGTTGGGGAAGGAAAAGCAGCCACTGACAACTTCAACCTGTAATGTGCCGCCATGTCAAGGAAGTTGTAATGACAAACACTACATATGTAAGTGTCTCGCTGTCTTCGTTTTCTTTACTTGCGTGCATGTGTTTCATCTAACAATTTCTTTTTCATTTAAAGGACCGTTCGAGTCAGCAACAACTTCAGACTTCTAGTGCCCGGACATTGAGATTTTTCGTTCATGCTGACACGTTACCTGCTCCATTTCGGTACAATCTTCCCTGACCTGACTTACTTCTACAGTCACCATGACAACACCAGCTGAAGCTGTCGCCGCACTTGCTGCTGTGACCATGGGGAAGGACGTGCTGCCACAGTCTGCAGACCAGGAACATCTAAGACTGAAATTAAGAAGTTCAAGTACCATGGGAGATAATCAGGTCCCAGGATCATTGGAGATGTTCAACAACACTTTCGACACGGTTATCAACCCTGTTGCTATAGCAACAGGTATTGTTGGCAACGCTTTACTGGCCTTAATTTTTTTGATTACGCCCTTGAGACTGCGACCTCTAAGTCACGTGCTTGCAGGCCTGGGCGTGGCAGATTTTGTGTACACGCTGTCATCCATGCTGACGTATCTTAGCGCCAAAGGTGTACAGGTTTACGATGTCCCAGGTGCCTGTCATATAGTGACCTTCACCTTGGTGCTTTCTAAATCTCTAGAGGGATGGTACATCCTAGCCTGCCATATAAGTAAGTGATCACTTAGAGTGCCAAATAAGAAAAAATAATGATAACATTAACCATAAAATAAGAGACGAGAACAATAATATTAATCATGACAGCCTTTCATAATGCCAGTAGAAAAGCTAAATCCATTGTATGTCCACTAATAGAAAAGGTATAAAACCCCACATTATTAGAGTTTGTTTCAAAGATTGGCGGCCAGTTTTGACTGGATATACATTCTGGTCCTTTTCTTCCATGATTTCTTCCTGAAAATGGCGGTATGAAAGAATTCAGGACGCTATCGGGCCAAGTAGTTTGTGTCATGTCTTTGTCTTCGTACATGGACAGCTGCTCGTTATGCTGAAGTTCAAGGTTTTGCAGTCTCTTGCGATGTCTCGTTCCCTCACGCAGTGCCGTCTTAACGCTTCGGCCCACATGGGCACTGCCTAGGAGCCCCGAGTGCATGGGGCCCAACCAGTCCTTGGAAATCTATGTATATGAATGTGTGTTGTGGGCGCGTGGTCGCAGGCGGCTTATTTTGTTATTTTATTATTACTTGGCCCAGGGGCCTCCGATGCTGTTACGATGGCTCTTCCCTCACGTCTACGTGCTTGGTTGCTTGGTCACATTCCCTCACGTCTACGTGCTTGGTCGCTTGGTCACATTCCCTCATGTCTACGTGCTTGGTCGCTTGGTCACATTCCCTCACGTCTACGTGCTTGGTCGCTTGGTCACATTCCCTCACGTCTACGTGCTTGGTCGCTTGGTCACATTCCCTCACGTCTACGTGCTTGGTTGCTTGGTCACATTCCCTCACGTCTACGTGCTTGGTTGCTTGGTCACATTCCCTCACGTCTACGTGCTTGGTTGCTTGGTCACATTCCCTCACGTCTACGTGCTTGGTTGCTTGGTCACATTCCCTCACGTCTACGTGTTTGGTCGATTGGTCACATTCCCTCACGTCTACGTGCTTGGTTGCTTGGTCACATTCCCTCACGTCTACGTGCTTGGTTGCTTGGTCACATTCCCTCACGTCTACGTGCTTGGTTGCTTGGTCACATTCCCTCACGTCTACGTGCTTGGTTGCTTGGTCACATTCCCTCACGTCTACGTGTTTGGTCGATTGGTCACATTCCCTCACGTCTACGTGCTTGGTTGCTTGGTCACATTCCCTCACGTCTACTGCTTGGTCGGTCGCTTGGTCACATTCCCTCACGTCTACGTGCTTGGTCGCTTGGTCACATTCCCTCACGTCTACGTGCTTGGTTGCTTGGTCACATTCCCTCACGTCTACGTGCTTGGTTGCTTAGTCACATTCCCTCACGTCTACGTGCTTGGTTGCTTGGTCACATTCCCTCACGTCTACTGCTTGGTTGCTTGGTCACATTCCCTCACGTCTTCTGCTTGGTCGCTTGGTCACATTCCCTCACGTCTTCTGCTTGGTCGCTTGGTCACATTCCCTCACGTCTTCTGCTTGGTCGCTTGGTCACATTCCCTCACGTCTTCTGCTTGGTCGCTTGGTCACATTCCCTCACGTCTTCTGCTTGGTCGCTTGGTCACATTCCCTCACGTCTTCTGCTTGGTCGCTTGGTCACATTCCCTCACGTCTTCTGCTTGGTCACAGTTTTTACCGCTGCCTGCTTTCTTACGTCACATTTATTTTGCATCAACTTTTCCAGTTATTATTTCACTGTCTCGTATGTTTGTTTGGTTTTTTTTTTGTTGCTTTTGTTCAACATTTATTTCCAGTTGTACTCAAACACTTCCTCACTTTGTCCCTGCATGATTAGTCAACTGGTTTTCTGAAAACAGTCGAAACTTTTCTTTGTTCCAAGTTCTTCTAACTAAATCTGTCGCTCTGATACCCGCCATTTCTGCACCATTCTCTCGCCATTATGTTTTCTTCCTTTTGGTCTGTGTGAAAACTTCAAACTATCACACTATTTCTCATCATTTTCTTTATAACTGTCACATTATTTCTGATCATTTTCTTTATAACTGTCACATTATTTCTGATCATTTACTTTATAACTATCATATTATTTCTGATCATTTTCTTTATAACTGTCACATTTGCACGAGAACAAGGTACTAGATGATAGTTATGGTTTATAGGCTTAGAATCCAGACATTGTCAGAACTCTATCCTACTTCTTTATGGTGCTCCTTCCCCGACACTTTTTTTATATGTAAAGAATGAGAAATGGGGTAGGATTTTTGTGGCCTCACTGTGGTGGAACCTTCCGAGAAGGTGGTTTCTTAGATCTAGTTTGGGTCCTCAAAGAAACCCACTATAATAGCAACTTATCTGACACGATTTTGGATGCAGAGGACATGGGTGTGCAGTTCCTGATAGACTACTGTAAAAATAGTGAAAATTACGAAGAAGAAGAAGAAGAAGAAGAAGAACAACAACAACAACAGCAACAACATGCTGCTGATGATGATGATGGTGATGATGATGATGATGATGATGATGATGATAACGATGATGATGATGATGATGACGACGACGATGATGATGATGATGATGATGATGGTGGTGGTGGTGGTGGTGGTGATGATGATGATGATGATAACGATGATGATGATGATGATGACGATGATGATGATGATGATGGTGGTGGTGGTGGTGATGATGATGATGATGATGATAACGATGATGATGATGATGACGATGATGATGGTGGTGGTGGTGATGATGATGATGATGATAACGATGATGATGATGATGACGATGATGATGATGATGATGATGACGATGACGATGGTGGTGGTGATGACGATGATGATGATGATGATGATGATGATGATGATGATGATGAATGCTACAAACTTTGTGATTTAGACTGTAGAAATCACAATGATTTTCTACAGATAGACTGACACACAAGACAAAACCAGGCTCTGAAGGGAGAAAAGCTCTGGTTTTCAACACGAAATTCGCCATCTTTTTCATCGCCATCCTCGTTTCTGCGCCACTGCTCCACGTACTCTGGTCAATGGAGACTCTTAGAGTGGCATCATCATCCTACTGCGTGCCGATCAGAGGCACAATGATCGTCCATTTAACACTGAAGTACGTAATGTTGATGGCATTGTCTTGTGGTTTCTGTGCTCGCAGAAGTAGTTGTAAGTGTTAGAGAATTGACGCAGTTGATACTATCAGCAACGGCATAGTCACTTAGGTTTCTATCCTACCTCACCGTGGCCAACACTAACACTTCAGATGGCTCAGTGATGTAGGGATCGACACGTGTTTCATGGTAGTGGATCTTGTTGAGAAGTCTGCCTCTCTGCGCAGTTCTGAGAAATAATTAAATTCATTCATTGTAGCACCGAAACAAGCGCTGACTAGCCCGGTTTTTTTTTCTTCACCTAGGATAAGTCAAAACAAAATTTTCGTTTTTTTTTTCAGATAAGCCATGAACAATCCATTTGATTTGCTAAGGTTAATAGGACTCCTGTAGGAACTAATCTGGAGGATAATGATAATAATAATAATGATAATAATAATAACAATAATAATAATAATAATAATTTCTCGCTTTATTTTTTAAATCCCTGATAATATTATTCACTATAATAGCGCTGAAATAAAATATGATAGTGCCACATGAGTTTGTTTTCCAAATTTGTTTGAATTTTAGTGGGATTTTTTTTTTTCTATGAGAACTTTAAATTCGGTCAGTCGGTCATTTGCTTGTCCTTTGCGGAACTTTAACTCCCTAACAGCTCTCCTGTAGGCCTCTTGGTTGTAAAGAAGATGGCCTGCTGCTGATGCATTCATTTGCAGATTATCAACGATGTCTTGCAGCCATCTTTGCCTTGGTCTTCCTCTCTTCCTTTTTCCCATTATGTACCCTTCCAAGACGGTCTTCTCTAGATTATCATGACGTTTAATGTGTCCAAAATATTTAAGTTTTCTCTCTTTAATCCTCTTTACTAGCCAGCCTTCTTCAATATTAAGTTCTTGTAGCATGGATATATTTATTCCTTTTGTGTCCACGATATTTGATGAACTCTTCTGTAGCATTTACGTTCAAAGACATTTATGTGTTTCTCAGCTGTTTTATTAAGTGTCCAGGTCTCACAGGCATATGTTGCGATGGGAAAGATGCATGCCCTTAAAAATCTTATTTTTGTAGTTCTGTCTGTTCCTCTCCACAGATTCTTTAGTTGTTTTAATTTCTGGAGAGCGATAGATGTCCTCCTTTTAATTTCCCTCATTGTATCTCCATTATTAGTTAGTAATGATCCAAGATATTCAAAACTCTCCACCTCTTCCAATTTTTCCTCACTGATACATATTTCAGCTGTATTATTTGTTTAGTCAGTTGTCATCAATTTAGTTTTCTTTGCATTAAGATAGAGGTTCTGCTCTTCGCTGTTCTTACGGACTGACATAATTAGTTGTTCCATTTCTTTTTTGTTGTGGACAGTAATACTGTGTCATCAGCATATCTAATCTTTGGTATTTCATAACCTCCAATTTTTATGGCATCGTAATATTCTTTGCCTACATCTTCTCTAATATTCCCTCACTATTTATTCAGTATACAAGTTAAATAAGTAAGGCAAGAGTATACACCCCTGACGGACCCCTTGTTTTATGCCAAACCAAGTTGTTGTTTCACCATTTATTCTCACTGCTGCATGTTGGTCTAGATAAAGCAATGATATTAATTGTATCAACTTTACATTATATTTTATAATTTAACGTTACGGCGCCATATTTTTGAAAGAGATATTTTGCTCATGTACTCAAAATTTTGAGCACGAACCCCAAAACTTTCGATGACACAAACCTGTGAAACCTGTTGTTTACCCAACATAAACCTTCCTCTCTCTGGGTGTCCGCTATACTAGAAGATTAACCGCGACTATTAGCGTTACAGAGTATCAAAGCTGTAATGCTTTTATAGAATTTCATAATTATGCCTCTGTGTACATAAATAGAGTTGACAAGCTGATGTTAAATCATTCTGGAATAAAATATACGAAACTTGAATAAATTATTTAACTTATATGTTTAATAGTTTGTTTATATTTGTGTTGGAATAGAAATGATTAAAATTTATGACCGAAAAAGAACTTTATAATCACCCTGTATAAACTCAACAGCAACTTCACTGCATGTCTTGTGATGTATATGAAACAGGAGTACAATAAACTTGAGTAAAAGTAAAGTTGTTCAGCCGTGACAATAAACTTGTTCAGGAGTAGAAGTAAATTTTTTCAGCACTGACAATAGCCTAGCTCAGAACTAAAAGCATGAACTACAACAGAAATAATTATTAGCTTTCTTGGCAAAAAAATTGTCTGCGGAAATTCTTTCTGTAAAATGTCAGTACACGTTTTACACAGTTCATGTTGTGAATAATGAAATGTCGCGAGCTTCGCGCCATGAAGGGTAGCAAGTAATCTACCATCCCTGTGTCATTCTGGACTTTTAAAAGACATTCTTGAGTGTTGGTGTATGGATAAGATGAAAGCCAAATCTGTTTTACTTCGTTAACAAATAAACCTTTTTCTACATTTTAAAGACTTCTAATTTCTTCGCGATCAAGTTACTTTCTTTTACGCAACATAAAGTAGACATAGAAAAGTAGACATAGGAAAGTAGACATAGAAAGTAGGCATAGGAAAGTAGACATAATAGTGTAATAGTCACATATACATATATTTCATCATATTAACTTTGTTGATATATTTAAATTGTCTTCTATGTATGTTGTGTGCATAAAATCATGGTGCGCATAAAAACTATTTGTTTTTAATAACTATACATATTATACAATGAAAATATACACTAAATGAAAGAGTAAATTACAAAATGTTGTCGGACATGTTTAGCGATTCATAGATTCACATTTGGTAAAGCCAGAGAACACACAGGACCTTCCCCTGCGCTGCCTGTTCATCCCGAACTGATGCGTCACGTGATGGCGGGATGACGCCTTGTATTGCGTCACCGTCACGTGACTAACTACATATACGAAACCAAACTGCTCAAGTTTCACTGATGTGTTTCTCGTAAGGCATACACACTGACATACACAGAGTCATACACACTGACATACACAGAGTCATATGGAGCATAAAGCAAGCTTGATTCATGTGTTGTGACATCATGGCACAGCTTACAAATTTCACGCTGACATTTATGTTCTGCTCAGGGAGATGGTCTCCCCTAGGTTAAACTCTGCCTCCAAACCGCGACTGGCCCAGCAAGCCGGCGGTGGACCTCTTTACCGCTCATAGAAAACACACGAAGAATAGACGGACTGGTACAAACGGAAAACAACTCGGAAATGTTAAACTTCAAAAAGACAAAAAAGCGATTCTTAAAGTATGAACTATCAACATGTGGCATAAATGATAAAAAGGAGGAATTAGTGGGGGAAATGAATAGGAGAAAAATAAAGATAATGGGAGTTGCAGACACTAAACTCGGAGGTAAAGGCTGTAAACAAATACATCAGATTTATGTGTTCCTATACTCCGGAGTGTGTGAGCAAGAAAGAACAAAACAGGCTGTCGGAATGATCATAGAACCAACCACCGCTGGCAAAATCTTGGAAACAAAACTTATATCAGAAAGAATTATAACTGTCCAAATAAAAGAGAATGAGGAGACCACAATCTATGTCCAGATATATGCTCCTTGTAGTGCACCAGACATGGAGGAAGAATGTGAGGAGTTCTTTGACAACCTCCATGATACGTAAGTAAAGAGGAAAATGTTACAATCATGTGGGACTTCAATGCAAGACTGGGAACTAGTAGAGCTGATGTAGCAGACCACCTGGGTGCCTTCAGTGACCTGCGGTGCGTTAGAAATGGAAATGGTAGCAGACTTCTAGAACTGTGCAGCCAGCGTGATCTTTTTATCACAAACACTTTCTTTAAACACAGAGAGTCCCAAATATATACCTGGTACAAATGTAATGATTTGACCCGCAGAAGCCAAACTGATTTCATACTAGCAAGGAACAGCAAGAAAAGGTCAGTCATAGATGCAAGAGCAGTACCCAACCCGAGATCAAGCACAGACCACAAAGCAATAGTAGCAGTCATCAGAGCACACAGGAAAAGCCATGGCAAAACTCCCGAGAAGAAAAGTGAAACAATAAAACTAAGCAAGCATAAGGAAGAGAATGTGAGAGAAGAATATGAGAAGAAAATAAGAGAATTGTTCATAAACTTACCAACAGAAACAAAATCAGTGGAAGAGGAATGGGCCTTGTTCAAAACCAGATTTTTTAGAGCAGTAAATGAAACATTTAAGTTAGGTTATATCTAAGAAGAAGAACAAGGAAAAGGATAAAAAATGGAGATAGCAGATGAACAGTTCGGATTTTTTGAAGGAAAGGGAACACACAATGCCATTTATGCTTTACGAACACTAACAGAAAGAGCTTTAGAAGTACAGAAAGATCTCTACTTATGCTTCATTGATTACACCAAGGCATTTGACAAGGTGAAACATAATGGAAATATTCAAATGCTTGAAGACATAAATATAGACGCAAAGACCTGAGGATTGTAAAACATCTATACTGGCAGCAAGAAGCAGCAGTTCGAATTGAAAATAGAACTGGAAAATATCAACCTATAAAACAGGGAGTGCGACAAGGATGTGTACTATCTCCAGACCTTTTTTCTCTGTACAGAAAGAATATTCTAAGAAAGATCATCGCAGACCAGGTATAAAAGTAGGAAGATACAATATTAACAACCTTCGGTATGCTGACGACACAGTACTGATAGCTGAGAACCAACAAGACCTGCAAAATCTCTTGGATAAAATTCGCCAAAGGAAGTGAACAGAAAGGCCTTACTTTGAACATCAAAAAGACAAAGACTATGGTTATATCTAAGAAACAGAATCCACCAAACTGTAGTATAAAATTAAATGGAACTAAATGGAACATTTCGACCCAACAGAGATTGTGAATGATGTTAATGGTGATCCACTATGCGAACCAGAGAGGATAGTACAGTTATGGAGACAGATTTTTCCACAAGTTACTCAATATACGATCTGAGGCAAGCCAAACCCATGATAACAACAGAGCTGGCCCCATAGAAGTGGAACCAGACATACTACAAGCTGAAATCAGGGAAGCCATCAGAAAGGCCCCAATGAGCAAAGCCTCAGGATTTGATGAAATACTCAATGAGTTAATCAAATGCGTGAAAGAGGTTGGAATAGCTTGGCTTCACAGACTCTATAACTTGGTATGGGAAAAACAAGAAATACCACAGGATTGGAGAAATGATGTAATTGTTCCAATATGAAAGAAAAAAGGCAGTAAAAGGGACTGCAACCAATATAGAGGAATCTCACTGCTAAGCCATACTGGAAACATGTTCTACAAGATCCTAGAGAACAGACTGCGACCAGTGATTGAACCACAGTTAAATGAAGCTCAAATGGGATTTAGAAAAAATATAAGATGTACAGATGCTATCTTTTCCATAAGACAACTAACAGAAAAATCAGTTGAACACAACCAGATACTGCACATAGCTTACGTAGATCAAGAAAAAGCATTTGACAGAATATATATATATATATATATATATATATATATATATATATATATATATATATATATAAACTGTGGGAAATCTTACAGCATTATGGATTTAGTACACATCTGATCAACCTATGCAAAAACTGATATGGAAACAAGTCTGTGTACAATTAGAACACATGCAGGACGCTCAGAACCATTCATCATCAAATCAGGAGTGAGGCAAGGCTGAGTACTATCTCTCTTACTATTCATAACATACGTTGACAACATCTACAAAGAAGCGAACATACGTAGTAAAAACTCCATGACAAAGCTGCCCAACCCAAGAAAGAATGCCGATAAACCCACAAAACCTTCCACAAGACATACCCAATAGGAGGACCATAAACGAACTCCTTTTTCCTGACAATCAAGCACTTATAGCCACATCAGAAAAAGACCTACAGCAGAACATGGATAATTTAGCTAGGGATGTTGACGTCACAACATGAAGATCAGTGCTGAAAAAAAGAAGTCATTACCTTAGAGAGAGAAGAAATCCAAACAAAGATTTTCCTAGACAACTAGACCTTGAAACAGGTGAAAGATTTCAAATACCCAGGTAGCATAATATCATCCCCAGGACAAGAAGAGACCAAATAGGAAATGACATCATCAGGGCAAAGGTTGGAGTAACACCAGTATTAAACTACACCCAGAAACAGAAAGTCAAACGGTTTGGCCATGTTACACGGTTACCTCCAGACAGTATATCACAGACAACATTCACACTAAGATTTGTAGGTAGCAGAGGAAGTGGCCGCCCACGCAAGAGATGGAGAGAGGAAATTACAGCAGCATTAAATATCGCATTATATGAAGTAAACCATCCAGCCCTATCAAGACGTCTATTTGTCCCCTCAACACCGAAAGGTATATGAGGCAGGAGATAAGACAAGACAAGACAAGACAAGACCACAAATCCAAAAAATGTGTCGGTTTGCTCTTTAGTGTAGTGTCGGTATCATGGCTGTACTACATCTAGTTGTGATATTTTATGAATATAAAACTGCACCATGGCTTTACGGACATACAATATTACATTTTGACATTGTATTACATTTTGATACTGTATTACATGTTGACATTGTATTACAATATAAACTTTCATTTCCCACAGAAAAGTTGAGGTGTTCGCTACAGTCCTACTTCCACTGACGCTGATTGTTGGTATAGATCTTCTGCTCCTCATAAAACTGGTTATGCACGTCGTCTTCAAGACGAATGTCCAGGCCGATGGGAGTTCTGAGAACAGTAATAATTACTGCTCGTCTAGCAGTCGATCAGGCGCTCGGACTGTGGTGCCACCTAGCAAGAAAGACTGCTGTAAAAACAAAGGATCTGATAGAAGTGACGACGCTTTTCACTCCATAAAATTTAGTGAATACAGTTTACAGTCGGACATGATGAAGAAATGTAACTTGAATGACCTATCGTCTGCTCTAGCAAAGAACAAAGAACTAGTGAACGTTTTGAAATGTGGGGTTGAACCTAATGTACACATAAACATCGACGACTTGAAACAGTTTAAGAAAGATCTTAATTCAACGTCTGAGATGTCCCCTATAGAGGACGCATGTGTTTTGAACACAGCTGAAAAATGTATGGCTATCCACCATGTCTTGAAGAACTTGAAGAACTCCAGTTATTGCGATCTCTTTGTTTCAGAAATACATAAACAGTCTTCAATGGAGGAGCACGATAAATTCACCACAACAGCATGCAACAGCCAAAGATGTTCGATTAGTACTTCTTCCTTGTGTTCAACCTTCTCTTACACTCCCAACACAATTCATTCTTCGCGGAGTCAGGCCACACTTGAAGACAACGCCTTCCCCAACGACGCCATGGCATGTACCATGACAACGGTGTTACTGGGCGTGGGATTCGCTGTCGCAGTTCTTCCATCTACCTACATACATGCTATCAGACTGTTTCTGGAGTCCCCATCAACGCGTCCTAGCCCTCATGCAATGCAACAGGCTATATTCTTTGAGAACTTCATTAAGCTCCACGCAGTCTACAAGCTGTTTCTGTATATAGTACTTATGCCTAGCTTCAGACAAGCAATCATGTGGTTGTTAACCAGCTGGTTGCCAGGTAAGATCACACGCATGCCCAGCTTATGTTCATGGAACCCAGCGAATGAGAAGAATGACATAACACCTGTATAATACTCTATAGAATGATACAGTACTCTGTATGATATTCTGCAGCATGGTACTCTACAGTATGATACTCTACAGCATGGTACTCTACAGTATGATACTCTACAGCATGGTACTCTACAGTATGATACTCTACTCTGTATGAAACTCTACAGCATGATACTCTTCTCTGTATGAAACGCTACAGCATGATAAACTACTCTGTATGAAACTCTACAGCATGATAAACTACTCTGTATGAAACTCTACAGCATGATAAACTACTCTGTATGAAACTCTACAGCATGATAAACTACTCTGTATGAAACGCTACAGCATGATAAACTACTCTGTATGAAACGCTACAGCATGATAAACTACTCTGTATGAAACTCTACAGCATGATAAACTACTCTGTATGAAACTCTACAGCATGATAAACTACTCTGTATGAAACTCTACAGCATGATAATTTACAGCATGATACTCTACTCTGTATGATACTCTACAGCATGATACTCTGTATGAAACTCTATAGCATGATACTCTGTATGATACTCTACATCATGATACTCTGTTTTGTATGAAACTCTACAGCAGCCCTAGCTTCAGGTGTTTCTCCACCAAACTGACAACAGACTCCTGCCAGGAGCCATGACTCATTCATGACCTAGGCCAGGACAGGCTACAAACCATCACTTCCTACCTGATAGTTGGAAATGCAGTGGTGTACTATTATTATTATTATTATTATTATTATAATCACAGCCAGTACCAAGTTGCAGAGTCCTAAATGGGCCAGAGAGCACAGATGGTCCCATGTCAAGAAAGCAACAACCCACAAGATCTCTGGGAGTTATGACCCAGAAGGACCCACCCCCTTATAGTGTCAGGAGTTTAATAGGAGTTTAAACACTTGTTGTAGGGGGTGGGGGGGGGGTAACTTCCTCTGATGATCTCATAGAGTTGTGATGTTATTCCGCTCTCTACAGTAGAGAGTTTCCTGCATACATGCATTTGCTAACTATTGTTGTAATGTCACACTTACACAATATTTACACTAAACTTGCAGGGATTGTTCAACAGTTACATCTGCTGTGATAGACTTGGAGGGACTAGTGAAAATGTTACACGTGCTGTGGTGAACAGACTAATAACAATGTTATATGTGTAATTGCATACTTGAACAGAGAAGTGAAAATGTTTTGCTTTATCACAGACTTGGACAGAAAAGTGAAAATATTATATTTTTGTAATAGTTTTGTACAAATTAATAAAATGTTTTGCGCTTTGTGATAGACTTTCAGGAATTCGTTGCATTTTCTTTCTGTTACTTGTTGATGTTTGTATCAGATCAGATAAGACAGTACCATACCGATAGGCGTAGGCGACCATCTCTCTCCATCTCACTCGGTCTTCCTTTCTCCAATCAATTTAGCCATTGTTCTCATAGCAAACTATGCAGTCAGGCCATCTAGGTATGTCTTTCTTCTTCTTCTCACACCAAACCATACAGTCAGGCCATCTAGGTATGTCTTTCTTCTTCTCACACCAAACCATGCAGTCATGTCATCTAGGTATGTCTGTCTTCCTCTCACACCAAACCATACAGTCAGGTCATCTAGGTATGTCTGTCTTCTTCTCACACCAAACCATGCAGTCAGGTCATCTAGGTATGTCTGTCTTCCTCTCACACCCAAACATGCAGTCAGGTCATCTAGGTATGTCTGTCTTATTCTCACACCAAACCATGCAGTCAGGTCATCTAGGTATGTCTGTCTTCCTCTCACACCAAACCATACAGTCAGGTCATCTAGGTATGTCTGTCTTCCTCTCACACCAAACCATGCAGTCAGGTCATCTAGGTATGTCTGTCTTCTTCTCACACCAAACCATACAGTCAGGTCATCTAGGTATGTCTGTCTTCCTATCACACCAAACCATACAGTCAGGTCATCTAGGTATGTCTGTCTTCCTCTCACACCAAACCATGCAGTCAGGTCATCTAGGTATGTCTGTCTTCCTCTCACACCAAACCATGCAGTCAGGTCATCTAGGTATGTCTGTCTTCCTCTCACACCAAACCATACAGTCAGGTCATCTAGGTATGTCTGTCTTCTTCTCACACCAAACCATGCAGTCAGGTCATCTAGGTATGTCTGTCTTCTTCTCACACCAAACCATGCAGTCAGGTCATCTAGGTATGTCTGTCTTCCTCTCACACCAAACCATGCAGTCAGGTCATCTAGGTATGTATGTCTTCTTCTCACACCAAACCATGCAGTCAGGTCATCTAGGTATGTCTGACTTCTTCTCACACCAAACCATGCAGTCAGGTCATCTAGGTATGTCTGTCTTCCTCTCACACCAAACCATGCAGTCAGGTCATCTAGGTATGTATGTCTTCCTCTCACACCAAACCATGCAGTCAGGTCATCTAGGTATGTCTGTCTTTCTCTCACACCAAACCATACAGTCAGGCCATCTAGGTATGTCTGTCTTTCTCTCACACCAAACCATACAGTCAGGCCATCTAGGTATGTCTGTCTTCCTCTCACACCAAACCATACAGTCAGGCCATCTAGGTATGTCTGTCTTCCTCTCACACCAAACCATACAGTCAGGCCATCTAGGTATGTCTGTCTTCCTCTCACACCAAACCATACAGTCAGGTCATCTAGGTATGTCTGTCTTATTCTCACACCAAACCATGCAATCAGGCTATCTAGGTATGTCTGTCTTATTAGCCCTCTCTGTCTTGTGCCGTTTATCTTTCCAGTCATGATCATTTTTTTGAGACTTCATGTCTGCAGATGTGTCCAAGAAACTTTGATTGTCTTTTTTATTTAATGGCACCAGTTTGGGATATTCTTTAGCCTGCTGTGATACTTCTTCATTTGATGTTTGTTTAGGAGGACTAACTTCATGAACTGTACAAGCTTTCTCCACGTGTCAGAAAATGCTGAAGCAAGGACTTATGTTTTTGACATGGAACATTATTATTTTGATATTCACTCATTTTCATATTAGCCGTTCTCTCATGTTCCCTCATAACCGATTTCCGTAAGATTATATCTTTCGTGTCCTGGGTGTTCCCAGTCATTGTGCCTTGGTGCAGATATTGATGAGGAGGTCGTAGGTCGTAGCAACGTGTACCGCGCGCATGAATGATAATCCTATCTAAATTATACATGCACAAATATCTGTGTGTAAAATTGCTCTTATCTTTCGTGTAGAAACTCTTCGAATTCAAGGAGAACATTCCCTAACACAGTGAACCAGGGCCCCATTTTTACAGCTGCATTGACTAGATCAAGTGAGCAATGGGGATTCAGAATTGCCTTCGTGTGCAAATGCAACTCACTATTAAATTATGTACTCCTTCGCCTGAGGAAATGATGATGAAGTAACAATTATTGCACAAAAACGATGAAGTCCATGCGTTAAAATATTGATCAAAATTAGAAGAGATGTCAGAAGATAAGCAAGAAAATACATGACAGTCAACTCTCTTAAGATGCTAGGCGTGTGATTTTCTGGTTAGGAGTTTTTTTTTATGTCTTAAACTTTCAAGATCCGTCCAGTAATATAATATATGGGTGTCTATTACAAAAAAATTATATGGATGTATATTAGAATACATCTTTATTAGACAGTCCAGTAACAAAGTATATGACTTTATTAGACAGTCCTGTAACAAAGTATATGTCTTTATTAGACAGTCCAGTAACACAGTATATGTCTTTTACAGTCCAGTAACAAAGTATATGTCTTTATTAGACAGTCCAGTAACAAATTATATGTCTTTATTAGACAGTCCAGTAACAAAGTATATGTCTTTATTAGACAGTCCAGTAACAAAGTATATGTCTTCATTAGATAGTCCAGTAACAAAGTATATGTCTTTATTAGACAGTCCAGTAACACAGTATATGTCTTTATTAGATAGTCCAGTAATAAAGTATATGTCTTTATTAGACAGTCCAGTAACACAGTATATGTCTTTTACAGTCCAGTAACAAAGTATATGTCTTTATTAGACAGTCCAGTAACAAATTATATGTCTTTATTAGACAGTCCAGTAACAAAGTATATGTCTTTATTAGACAGTCCAGTAACAAAGTATATGTCTTCATTAGATAGTCCAGTAACAAAGTATATGTCTTTATTAGACAGTCCAGTAACACAGTATATGTCTTTATTAGATAGTCCAGTAATAAAGTATATGTCTTTATTAGACAGTCCAGTAACACAGTATATGTCTTTATTAGACAGTCCAGTAACACAATATATGTCTTTATTAGACGGTCCAGTAACACATTATGTCTTTTTAGACAGTCCAGTAACACATTATATGTCTTTATTAGACAGTCCAGTAACACAGTATATGTCTATTAGAAAACAGTTTAGGGATGTCTGTTAGAAAACAGTTTAGGGATGTCTATTAGGAAACAATTTATGACTGTCTATTAGAAAATAGTTTATGGATGTCTATTAGAAAATACAGCTTATGTATGTTTCTTAGAAGGAATGTGACACGCATTGTATTGTAATAAGCATATCACAATATTTATGTGTAGCCGCGAGGATATCTGAGCCGTCTATTGCTAAATTCTTTGACTTTATAA
This sequence comes from Achatina immaculata, assembly GCA_009760885.1. NCBI lineage: Eukaryota > Metazoa > Mollusca > Gastropoda > Stylommatophora > Achatinidae > Lissachatina > Lissachatina immaculata. The sequence goes on from CM019692.1 coordinate 4,800,460, forward strand.
TATTTATAACTTTCCTTGACTTGATCCAAACAGAACTTGACTATGAACTGTAACGGTTATTTTGACTTTGTGCTAATTTACGGCTAATATACTGATTTTTTTATCATTAACTCGTCTTTTGGAGTTTCTCATAACCTGCTCTGTAAAATATGTTTTGTAGCTGATATAGTGCCCAGGTCTGTTGTTCAGAGAGAAGAACCAAAGCCTAACTAAACTTTATTTTCTGGTAATGTTTCCTGATTTTAGAACGCCACAACAGACTGATGAACGAGGAAATGGAACTGAAGAGACAAATGCGATGATCTAACTCGTTGGTAGACTTTGTACTGCGTTCTCACTTGAAGAAAATGAGTAAATCTTTTATTTGCTAAACAAGAAACTCACCACAGCCTGCTGCTACCGATACTTTCATTAAGAATATCATCATCATCATCATCATGGCTTGAAAAATAAGCACAAGAATCCTATATCCTTTAGGAAAATGATAAATCATAGCACGTAGCAGAAATTAAGAAACGCCAGCAGACGAGAAAAAGGGGAGGAGCGGAAAGAGAATATGTGTATCTGTGTTTGCTTCTGTGTTTGTTTGTTTCTTTGTGTGTTTGTTTCTTTGTGTTTATGTGTGTGTGTGTGCGTGTGTGTTTGAAAGTGATTCACTAAAAATAGCTTTTTTAAGAAAGCAATATATGAGGTATTTCCATTCATTTTTTGCATATTTGTGAGGATATAACAGAGAAGGTTTTGCTGCGTTTTTTTTTCAACAAGATCTTTTTTTGGTGTTTTTTTTCATCAAGATCTTATTTTATTGTTTTTTTTTTTCACCAAGATCATATTTTGTTGTTTTTTCCACCAAGATCTTTTTTTCCCACTAAATAACTTGTGCATGAAGTAAACTGCACACCAGTACGCCTTGCTGTGAAGCTTTTAGCTTCGTCATCAGGTTTTATTCTTTGACATTTCATGGCTGTAATAATATCTTCTAAATTAACTCTTTGGCTGTCGAGGGCTTGTTAGGACGTCGTGTGTTAATTAAAAAAAAACGTGTTGAGACGTTCACGTGATTTTTACATTGTCTCTCATGTATGCCTCTCTCTACTGCGGGCAAACTATTTTTAGTATTCGTGACCTTTGCACTTTGTAGCAACAAAAGAGATTGACGACAAAATTATAAAGAAAACAAGAACACAAACATTGTGTAATTATCATTCGGTAATGAATGCCAAGCTCCTTAATGAAACATTCTTTTAAAAATCATCAAGTAATTAATCAACATTTTTAACATCTTTTTTTTCCTACTTTATTTTTAGACATGGAAAAATGTTTTCTCTTCTTCATTTTTTCTTTGGAAATTTACATTTTGAAATCCATAAACTTGACAAACGTCAAGACTGTTTCCTGAGTCGACGTAACAAAACACATAAATGTTGATGTTTATATTTAGTAACAATATTAATCTGGGTAACGGCGTACGTCAAAATCTGAGTGGCGAGTTTTGTTCAACTTTTGTGCCTTAAAACTAAATCACTCTTTCTTTCAACAGATCTTGGGACATCTTAATCTATATAAGGTAATGAAGTGTTATCGTTCGGAATGTTTAGGAGTTATTGACCAGGCCGAAATATTAGCTGCAGAGCGGACATATTTATACAGTGGATTATGGTATATTATTTAATCTGTTTGTTCATTCAATGTTTCTGTTAAATGAACACATGTATGAAGAATATTATAATAAAATTTCTTTTTGCCTTTTCTTTATTGTCTTATTTTTTCATTGATTGTTTGGTTTGTTTTTGTTTGTTTGTTTGTTTGTTTTTGCGCTGTATGGCTTACCTATAACATGCCATGGGAACTTGAAGGTTGGAAAGATAGAAAGAAACATTACACAGGAAAAAAATGACACAAGAACTAAAAATGTCATATTTCAGCAAGAAGCCTTCGTCAAAACCAGTAACGAACAACAAACGTAAAGAAAGGAAGGAAAGCAAATGAAGTGAGTGGGGAAAGAAAGGAACGAACAGCAAATACAGTGAGTGGGAAACGGAAGTAAAGAAAGCAAATGCAGTGAGTGGGAAAAGAAAGGAACGAACAGCAAATACAGTGAGTGGGAAAAGGAAGTAAAGAAAGCAAATGCAGTGAGTGGGGAAAGAAAGGAACGAACAGCAAATACAGTGAGTGGGAAAAGGAAGTAAAGAAAGCAAATGAAGTGAGTGGGGAAATAAAGGAAGAACAGCAAATACAGTGAGTGGGAAAAGGAAGTAAAGAAAGCAAATGCAGTGAGTGGGGAAAGAAAGGAACGAACAGTAAATGCAGTGAGCGTGAAAAGGAAGTAAAGAAAGCAAATGCAGTGAGTGGGAAAAGAAAGGAACGAACAGCAAATACAGTGAGTGGGAAAAGGAAGTAAAGAAAGCAAATGCAGTGAGTGGGGAAAGAAAGGAACGAACAGTAAATGCAGTGAGCGTGAAAAGGAAGTAAAGAAAGCAAATGCAGTGAGTGGGGAAAGGAAGTAAAGAAAGCAAATGCAGTGAGTGGGGAAATAAAGGAAGAACAGCAAATACAGTGAGTGGGAAAAGGAAGTAAAGAAAGCAAATGAAGTGAGTGGGGAAAGAAAGGAACGAACAGCAAATGCAGTGAGTGGGAAAAGGAAGTAAAGAAAGCAAATGCAGTGAATGGGGAAAGAAAGGAAGGAAAACAAGTGCAGTGAGTGGGGAAAGAAAGGAAGGAAAGCAAGTGCAGTGAGTGGGGAAAGAAAGGAAGGAAAACAAGTACAGTGAGTGGGAAAAGGAAGTAAAGAAAGCAAATGCAGTGAGTGGGGAAAGAAAGGAAGGAAAGCAAGTGCAGTGAGTGGGGAAAGAAGTTTAAAAGGACCAGAGCAGCTGCAGGGATTTGTAGCTGATTCCTCGGCTGTCAGTGTCGAAAGATAATGCGTGTACAGTTGAATGGGCCAGGTAGAGTTTTGGAGTGAACTGATTCCTGTCTATCTGAGGGGAAAACATTGAAGACAGACGCTTCTGGAAACTGGGAGTGTCGAGAAAAACCTGATAATTTACCATTTAGTTGAGAAAATGAAAATCATTTTGGCATAATAATAAGGCTCAGTGTGACATGTTGTTTGTGTATAAGTGACGAGAGAGGTTTGTAACAAGCAGAGATAAGACAACTGGTGGGGTCAGCCATGTCATGAAAGGTTGCCAAGCTGATCATCTGAACTAGCAAAACTTCACTCTCTCTCTCTCTCTCTCCCTCCGTCCCTACTTCCTTCTCATCACAACACCTTGCCCGCCTGCCGCTATTAACATCCATGTTTATATACCGGGCAACCGTCCATTTAAAACTTTAACAATCTACGATACCTGGTCTTCATTTTTTTTTAAAATTTTTGTTATAACCAGACATTGGAGGTGTTGTTACCTGAACCAATGACCTCTTTTACTATGACCCATATTCATACTGTCTTCAGCATAATCCAGATTTGCAGTATCTGTTGCACTACAGCCACAGCCACGCCTTTTTGGAGCCCCAGCCACGCCTTAATTTGCTCCTAGCCACGCCTTACGTCGCCCCTAGCCACGCCTTACTGATGTCGGCGTTTCACAACTCACATAACATATAACATATCCGTGAACGATCATAAAGTGTCGTTGATTATACTTGAAATTCACCTTTACTAAATGATAGTCGTATATAGAAGAAAAGGAATATATAGAACCATATAATGAAGCTGCATTCTTCACAAGTGATTTAGAGATTTTCTGTGCTAGGAGAAATCATATCATAACTCACGTCCAGATTTGCATGATTTTATTGCCTCTGTTTCTACTTTGTGGAAACCTTCCCCATTGATCTCTACCAATATTCTGCTGTTAACTTTGGCCACTCTTCCAAAGTAAATGTTTCACATTTCAAAGTGCAGTTACGCTTCGTGAAAGTGTGTCACATTTGGAAGTGAAGTTATTCCCTCAACATCAGCGATATATCTTACTTTATCCTTCCTCTTTTCCTGTGACTTACTTTATTCTTCCTCTTTTCTTGTGACTTACTTTATCCTTCATCTTTTACTGTGACTTACTTTATCCTTCCTCTTTTACTGTGACTTATTTTATTCTTCCTCTTTTCTTGTGATTTACTTTATCCTTCATCTTTTACTGTGACTTACTTTATCCTTCCTCTTTTCCTGTAACTTACTTTATCCTTCATCTTTTACTGTGACTTACTTTATCCTTCCTCTTTTCCTGTAACTTACTTTATCCTTCATCTTTTACTGTGACTTACTTTATCCTTCCTCTTTTACTGTGACTTACTTTATCCTTCCTCTTTTACTGTGACTTACTTTATTCTTCCACTTTTCCTATGACTTACTTTATCCTTCCTCTTTTCCTGTCTTCTTCTACTTCTTCTTCTTCGTTCGCTTCTACCACCAAGACCGAACTGTGATCCACTGAACTTACGCCTGTGGTCCTCGTTAGGTCCCGTGGTCCCCTGAAAGGACCACACGAGATCCCACACGAGAACCACAAGGGGTTCAGAGTATCGCAGTGCTTTAGCCTGTATTCTTGGTGGGTCTCTGAAGCGGATTGCGTGACACCGTGGTTTTCGTTGCACCAGTTTAGTCTAGAGTTGGACTTTCTCACCGGAAGACCTCGACGTGTTTAGGATATCAGAGCATCCCCGCTGGGTGAGAGGTGGTAGCCCACCCAGGCCAGAGTTGGACCTTCTCACTGGAAAACCTCGACGTGTTTTGAGATACCCGTGTATCACCGCCGGGTGAGAGGTGGTTGCCCATCCAGTCCAGAGTTGGACTTTCTCACCGGAAAACCTCAGCGTGATTAGGATACGCAAACATCCCCGCCGGATAAGAGGTGGTTGCCTATCTAGACTGCACTGGCCCAGTGTCTCCGACTTCAGCATTTTGTGGCCGTGCCCGCTACCCTTCCTAGTTGTGACCAGGATGGAGCTTTTGTCCAGGAGGACGAATCCTCGCCACTAGTGACTTCCACCCCTGGGTTGAGCCAGTTTAGGCATATTATCCCAGTACGGGTGTGTTTGGGACGTGACCGACCTCTAGAGCAGAGGTACTGTGACATGCATAGCCTTCAAGATTCACCCCTGGTGTGAGCCGGTTTAGGCATAACTCACCAGTATGGGTGTATATCAGGCGTGACCGACCTCTAGAGCGGAGGTGGCATGACATGTCTAGCCATCAAGTTCCACCCCTGATGTGTGTCGGTTTAGGCATATTTCACCAGTGTAGGTGTGTTTCGGACGTGGCCGGCCTCTAGAGCAGAGGTGCCGTGGTATGTGTAGCTCTCGCAGCGATACTACTGGACATACCGATTAAATTTCATATTATCCTTTCCACCACCTTTTCACGTCGGCGCCGCACAGCAACCGTTATTTCTTTTCCGCATTTTCTTCCTTGATCGGGAGGAGCTTCACTCCACGCGCGGCATTCGAAGAGTCTCGCCAGCAGTGTCTTAACCTCTGGGACAATTAGCCAGTCTATCCATCCCTTTCTGGGTATTCCTGTACCTCTTAGCTTGAAGGCTCTCGTGCCTGGCTTTGAGTGTGTCTTTCTCACTTATATGTGCTTTTCACATTTTAAAAAAATTCTTTTTTTTTGCTTGTTAGTGACAACATTTATCCCTCTACTTTGTCCGGTCATTTTGAGCTTTATATTAGTAAATAAAAAATTATAAACCTTTTCCCTTGTCACGAAACAAAACACAAAAACATACAAAACAAAACAAGAACAAACAGACTACCCCCAACCCCCCACACACCCAAAAAAAAAAAATTTGAGCTTTATTTTCTTCAATCATTTATGAATGCCATGTAAATAGTAACACTACCATCTCACTCGTTAAAACAGAAAGGTCCAAGTCAGGTTAGAGTGACTCTGTCAGAAGGGAAAAAATTGCTTCCTTAAACTGACATAAAAGAATGTAGGAAAGCCCAAGATTTCGTATAAAGATTAAATATTCTCAACATCAGAATAAAGTTAATTAAGTTTCTCTGTCGCAGTCAAAACGTCCAAGTCCAGTGGCTCGGTGACCTTACAGCCGCGATATTTCCAGTTAAGAGTATAAAATAACTGAAATTTAATTTAAAAAAAGAGAGAGAGAGAGAGAGAGAGAGAGAGAGAAAGTTAAAAAAAACAGTCGTATCTGGTGATTACCTTTTCACGTGTGAAGTAACAGGTTTTCTAGCAAGATTTCCAGGTGTGTGTTAGCCAGGACCTCTTGAAGACTCGCCTGTGTGTATATGTGTGTATGAGTGTCTGTATGGGTGTTTGTTTGTGGAAAAGGGTGGGGGGGGGGGGGGGAAGAGAGGAAATAGCCCTCTGTACTAGCCAATCAAATCGCTCGAAGAAAATGCCACAAAAACTTTCTTACTCGGGACCAGATTCAAGAAAAAAAAAACTTCTTAACAACATCCACCACTATAAGGATCATGTTAAATCTGACTTCATTAGTCAAGATATGCTGTCACAAAACCATGTAACCACGAACTACATACACAGGTTCAGTAAGGTCTTGACCAGTTCCAGGTCGATGGTCCTCGTGGCTCTCTTCACTCTGTGGGTACAGCAGTCTGCGTTCGTGGAAAACTCGTCCGTCCTTCATAGAATGTCTCTCTCTCTCTTTACAGCCAATCAGAGAACAGTTTTTGGTGTGTTTGACCTAGCTAACTGCTTCAGTGAATCTGGTGTTTAACGTCTCAGTGATGTTCTGAGCCAGTCGTCAGATACCCCTATTCTGTTTTCTCAGAACCATACCCTCCATTATTGTTCTATCCAAGTCATCAAATCACTTAACATGATCAAAGAAATGTTTTCTTTCCTTTTGTAGTGCTATCTGTTCTTATGTACTTCAAGTTCTGGTGCAGGACAGCATGTCAAAATTCTATTTTGGAGTTTTGTTGTTGTTGTTGGTTTTTTTTTGCATGGTTAGTCATTCGCGCATCTTGCACAGTCATTAACATATCCTGCAAGATCATTCACACACCCTGCACAATCATTCACACAAACACACACTGCGCAATCATTCCCACACTCTGTGAAATCATTCCATCATTCACGCACAATGCGTACGCATTCCCACACCATTTACAATCATTCACACACACTGCCCAATCATTCACACAGACCGCATAATCATTCGCACAGCCTGTACAATCATTCACGCGCACTGCGCAAACGTTCACACACCCTGTACAATCATTCACCAACCGTGTACAATAATTCACACACACACACCCTGCACAATCATTCACTCTGTACAATCATTCACCAACCGTGTACAATCATTCACACACCCTGCACAATCATTCACACACTCTGTACAATCATTCACCAACCGTGTACAATCATTCACACACACACTGCACAATTATCCACATAGCTACACAGAACGCAGCAGTCATGTCAAACGAAGAAAAAAAACTACTAACCTTCTTTATTTATTTCTCACAATATGGTGACCCACCAATGAAGCAATGACTAATCTTTCATGGACTTTTTCACATCATCATCATCATCATCATCATCAGGCGCCCTGCAAGTTGCATTGGCAGTCTTGGATTCCCACTGATCTCGATCCTTGATATTTGCCATCAGCCCAGGTGGTAACTTTTTATTATGTAATCTCGTTAGACTGCCTGTATTTTTGTTTCTCTCTTGGCCTTTCCTTGTCTCTCTTTTCATTTGTCTTTCCGATGTATTATGAGGTTTTCGAGTCCTCCCCTGCTCATGTTATGTCCGATGATGATGACTGTCGTTTTCTTATGAATTTAATTAGATTCCGTTCTTCGTGTGCTTTTGTTGAACAATCATTGTTTCTCATCTTAGCTGGCTGTGATACTCTTAACGTTCTTGTAGGAAAAAAAACATCCATGCTGCCTCCAATGATCTTTACATTGATCTGTTGACTGACTCACTTCTATAGAGTAGGACAGGCTCAGACTGACTCACTTCTATAGAGTAGGACAGGCTCAGACTGACTCACTTCTGTGGAGTAGGACAGGCTCAGACTGACTCACTTCTATAGAGTAGGACAGGCTGAGACTGACTCACTTCTATAGAGTAGGACAGGCTGAGACTGACTCACTTCTATAGAGTAGGACAGGCTCAGACTGACTCACTTCTGTGGAGTAGGACAGGCTGAGACTGACTCACTTCTATAGAGTAGGACAGGCTGAGACTGACTCACTTCTATAGAGTAGGACAGGCTCAGACTGACTCACTTCTGTGGAGTAGGACAGGCTCAGACTGACTCACTTCTATAGAGTAGGACAGGCTCAGACTGACTCACTTCTATAGAGTAGGACAGGCTGAGACTGACTCACTTCTATAGAGTAGGACAGGCTCAGACTGACTCACTTCTGTGGAGTAGGACAGGCTCAGACTGACTCACTTCTATAGAGTAGGACAGGCTGAGACTGACTCACTTCTATAGAGTAGGACAGGCTCAATGTGGCATTTTATAATACTTTTTTCTGATGTTTGATAGAGATTCACAGAGATTAAGATGTTTCTCGTGTGCATGAAAGCTATTTTGACTTAAGATATTCTATTCTCTATTTCAGACGTGCATTTCCCATGTGAAGTTACCCGCGTGTCTAGATATTTAAATGTATGCACTTGTCTCGAGGTTGCTCCGTGCATTTTCACACTGCGGTTAAGAGATACATTCACTGTTTCTGTTTTCTTGGTGTTTAGCGTGAATTCTTTCTGTCGAGTTTTATGACAAGAACTAGGCACGGAATAAAGATGGAAATAGAAGATGAGCACTCTGGACCTTTAGTGAGGAAAGTGGATGAAGGACTATCTACAAGAACAGGAATGAAATAAAGGATTCGACATAAGAACAGGAATTAAATAAAGGATAGAATTCAACACGAGAACAGCAAGAAAATAACGGATTCGACGCAGGAAGGGGAAGTAAATAAAGGATAGAATTCAACACAAGAAAAGCAAGTAAATAAAGGATTCGGCACAAGAACAGGAATTAAATAAAGGATAGAATTCAACACAAGAACAGCAAGTAAATAAAGGATTTGACACAAGACGAGGAAGTAAATAAAGGATAGAATTCAGCACAAGAACAGGAAGGAAATAAAGGTTTCGACATAAGAACAGGAAGTAAATAAAGGATAGAATTCAACACAAGAACAGCAAGTAAATAAAGAATTCGACACAAAAACAGCAAATAAATAAAGGATTCGACACAAAAACAGCAAGCAGATAAAGGATTCGACACAAAAACAGCAAGTAAATAAAGGATTCGACACAAAAACAGCGTGAAGAGTTCTGCACTATCTGAGGATTTATATGGATGTTCCGTCCACTGTATTCCTTACAGATGACCTGTAAAACTGTGAGGTCAGAAAATGAGTCTGTAAAGCCACATAAGTCTGATTTAAAGGTATCTAGAACATTTTCACACTCAAGCAGAAGAAGTAAAGAAGAAAAATAAAGAGTGAATCGCAAATACTGTACAATCAATATTTCAACCAACAGCTTTTTACAAGAAAGCTAAGAAAAGGGGAAAAAAAACACATTTTAAACCACTTTTCTCGACGATGTAATTGAAATTGAAACATTCACCTCCACTGGTTTTTCTTTTTTTTTTTTCTTTGTGGTTATGAAGGAGTATGAAGAAAAACTAGAATATTACTTTCTCCTAGTTTGAAATTTAATCATCAAATATACATCAGCATAAGATTTTTACTGTTGAAAATGAGAATATATTTAACAAACCGTAACATGAATTCAAACATCCAAAACAAAACATGGAACTGACATTCTGTGTGTGACAGAAACGAAACAAAAAGGGAAAAAAATTACAGATGCAAGAAAGGACATAGCTTTTAATCTTTCCTCTGAATAAAGCATAAATCGATTAGGACAATCATACGTATCTTATCGCCCCACAGATGATAAAATTTATTTTTTTAAAAAGTTGACTCTGGACTGTTTTGTTCTTTACCGTAAATATGAATGTTGCTCTATTATCAAAAAAACTAATTCTGTTTACATTCAGTTTGACCAGCCGATCGCCATGCTCCAAGGTCACTCGCTGGTATCCCGAAATTCCTCTTCCGGTTGTCTGTGTCACGTGAGAAGAAGTAGCCACACGTTTTTTTCTCGTACGTGAAAAATGGCGACACAGAACTGTAGCTGAATCTCTTGCAGTTCTTCATGGATGTGTCAACACACGGTGCTGGGCATGTTGACCTGTTCACTTCAGCCTATGCAGCAAAACAAAAATCTTAGGATGTTTACTCTGAAAGGCCAAATTTCAAGACAGGAGACCCAGACATAAACAGACTAATCCTCGCAACACACAAAACAACGCCATTTTGCTCCTGTCAGTACTTTTATTGCCCGTTCCCACCTACTCCTTTTTTTCTCCACACACACAGACACACACAATGAAATAGAAAAATTCAACAATGTACATTTTAAAAAAAACCTGTGCGTGTTTCTCCATCATTCTGTAAAGAATCATAATGACAAATAATAAAAAGACAACACAAGTTTTCTGCCTGTAGCAATTTCCATTTTTTTGAGCGGTCCTGTGTTTAGGAGAGCATAATTTTACAATGTTCATGAATATTTAGTAAACAATTTCTTCTTGTGATAATTCTGAAGAAAACGGCCTCGAGTTACGGGACTTGGCTAGTTCCAGAGTATGAAGAAACTAGAGGATTTCTCGTTTTCTTGACTGGAGAGTGTCACTAAGTTAACTGCCAGGGGAACAGTCATATTTTCCTTTCTTTCTTTCCTCATATTTCCAGGGATATAATTTAATCTAGCCAGATAGTTTCCCTTAGTACACTCACGCATCTACGTGCACTTTAGTTTGCTAGCACAGTCAGTCACATCAGTGACAGCGGATGTGTGCGGACAATCATAACTGTGCTTAGAATAAAAACGGTCTATATTTTTCTGCTAAACCTGACTGTCGCTTCCAAACAGACGAAGTCAAATACGGAAGTGTTGAAGGCCGAACCAACTACAGTTCTAATATTTGCTATAACAGCGGATGCTCACATGAACCAACTACAGTTCTAATATTTGCTATAACAGCAGGTGCTCACATGAACCAACTACAGTTCTAATATTTGCTATAACAGCGGATGCTCACATGAACCAACTACAGTTCTAATATTTGCTATAACAGCAGGTGCTCACATGAACCAACTACAGTTCTAATATTTGCTATAACAGCAGGTGCTCACATGAACCAACTACAGTTCTAATATTTGCTATAACAGCAGGTGCTCACATGAACCAACTACAGTTCTAATATTTGCTATAACAGCGGATGCTCACATGAACCAACTACAGTTCTAATATTTGCTATAACAGCAGGTGCTCACATGAACCAACTACAGTTCTAATATTTGCTATAACAGCAGGTGCTCACATGAACCAACTACAGTTCTAATATTGCTATAACAGCAGATGCTCACATGAACCAACTACAGTTCTAATATTTGCTATAACAGCAGGTGCTCACATGAACCAACTACAGTTCTAATATTTGCTATAACAGCAGGTGCTCACATGAACCAACTACAGTTCTAATATTTGCTATAACAGCAGGTGCTCACATGAACCAACTACAGTTCTAATATTTGCTATAACAGCAGGTGCTCACATGAACCAACTACAGTTCTAATATTTGCTATAACAGCAGGTGCTCACATGAACCAACTACAGTTCTAATATTTGCTATAACAGCAGGTGCTCACATGAACCAACTACAGTTCTAATATTTGCTATAACAGCGGATGCTCACATGAACCAACTACAGTTCTAATATTTGCTATAACAGCAGTGCTCACATGAACCAACTACAGTTCTAATATTTGCTATAACAGCAGGTGCTCACATGAACCAACTACAGTTCTAATATTTGCTATAACAGCAGGTGCTCACATGAACCAACTACAGTTCTAATATTTGCTATAACAGCAGGTGCTCACATGAACCAACTACAGTTCTAATATTTGCTATAACAGCAGGTGCTCACATGAACCAACTACAGTTCTAATATTTGCTATAACAGCAGGTGCTCACATGAACCAACTACAGTTCTAATATTTGCTATAACAGCAGGTGCTCACATGAACCAACTACAGTTCTAATATTTGCTATAACAGCGGATGCTCACATGAACCAACTACAGTTCTAATATTTGCTATAACAGCAGGTGCTCACATGAACCAACTACAGTTCTAATATTTGCTATAACAGCAGGTGCTCACATGAACCAACTACAGTTCTAATATTTGCTATAACAGCAGGTGCTCACATGAACCAACTACAGTTCTAATATTTGCTATAACAGCAGGTGCTCACATGAACCAACTACAGTTCTAATATTTGCTATAACAGCAGGTGCTCACATGAACCAACTACAGTTCTAATATTTGCTATAACAGCGGATGCTCACATGAACCAACTACAGTTCTAATATTTGCAATAACAGTGGATGCTCACATGAACCAACTACAGTTCTAATATTTGCTATAACAGTGGATGCTCACATGAACCAACTACAGTTCTAATATTTGCTATAACAGTGGATGCTCACATGAACCAACTACAGTTCTAATATTTGCTATAACAGTGGATGCTCACATGAACCAACTACAGTTCTAATATTTGCTATAACAGTGGATGCTCACATGAACCAACTACAGTTCTAATATTTGCTATAACAGCGGATGCTCACATGAACCACGTGGACAGAGCAAGTCAGGGACCTTTTATACACTCTGATAACCCAGTCACTCAATGCGGAACGCGTCAACAGATTCTACTCGCTGAAAGACACCGCATTTCCAGTTTGTGATTCGTCAATTTTGCCTGCTTCTTCTCTGAGCTGCAGTTGATTTCAGCAGTTTTCTGAGCACTGAGTCTCAATGCTGTAGACAAGCCACGTCTCCACTCCTCTCTGTTCTTGATCTTTTCTTGTCAATTCCATGGAGCGTGTATATCTTCTTCTAGAGCTATCTTGGCATCGTTGTCTGGGTCCGGTCTTTGTCTATCCCCTCTTCATCACCGTCTTTGTTTATCTATCCTCCTTCATTCTCTATAAATGCAAGAGTCACCTCTGTCCGTTACTTTTTTCATAATGGCTGTTATACGTGGAGAGTTAAACAATGTATGGATTTTGTTTTTGCTGTGTTACAAAAATTAAATTCCTCTAATATTTCTTTTCCTGTAAAAGCACGTTCACACAACACGCGGACGGAGACAGAACTGACACTTACTTCCATCGCTTTGGCAAACTGACTGTTGTATACAATGTTACAATGCCTCGAAAATCTCGTGGGAATTCCCAACCTTCGTAACCTTCCGGCCTCTAACCTCTCCCAGGTCAAATGTTGAGAGTTCACGTTGAATGCTAAAGGCTGAAACAGAAATCACTTTCAAACGTTCTGTTCTAAGTAAGGAAGTCCTTGATTTGCGACGATGTTTTGACTACAACGTAGGGAAGCGAAATGGACGTACAACGGATTTCAAAGGGGGTGAGCACATTAACTTATTCTCAACAGACAAATTTATTTTAAAACATAAAAACTAAACAAGAGTGACCTTATAATTTGTACACAACCTTATGTACACAAGTAGTTTTACATTAAATAAATGTTGCTGCTGTATTAAACAATTATATATATATATATATATATATATATATATATATATATATATATATATATATATATCAGTGATATCAAAAGATTAAACAGAGAAAACTTCAATATTCTGGACACATTAAGTAAAAAAAGTAAAGATAGTCCCATAGCATTTCAAATGCCGTAGGGGGTGAAGCGTTAGAGACCTCATTATGCTGGGTTATCAGCGTATGAGGTAGGGTGACCAGTTCCTTTCCTCGCTGCCTTTACTTCCCAGATTTTCTCTGGTACCCATTTTACGAGGCTGAGTCGACCTCAGGGCCGTATTGGTCGGAAAAAAAATCCCGCTCAGCTGGGGATTCGAACCCTCGACCATTTGGTTGCTAGACGAGTGCGGACACATTAAACGTCATGATAATTTAGAGAAGACCGTCTTGGAAGGGCACAAAATGGGAAAAAGAAAGAGAGGAAGACCAAAGTGAAGATGGCTGCAAGACATCGCTGATGATCTGCAAATGGATGCATCAGCAGCAGGCCATCTTGCTCACAACCGAGAGGCCTACAGGAGTGCTGTTAGGGAGGCAAAGTTCCGCAAGGGAGACGCAAATGACTGACTGATATCAGTGATCGTGTTACCCTGCAATGACCGGTAAATTATCGATTAAAAAAAAAAAAAGAAAAGACGAAACATTTGTAGGCCGTCTGTTACCATAACCAGTTTATATGATCAAAATCCTAGTAAAACAGCAACCAGTGAAATGGGTTGGGGGATAATCAGGCTAGTAGGCTGATGATGAGAATGAAGAAAAATCAGCTGTTTTGACTTTAGTTCAGCACATGGGTATTTTGGTAAAGATTAAATCTCGCAAGTAATAAGATAAGAAAGGAAAGCTCACACGAACATTTAATTTTCAGCTGATGTTTGTAAAATATGTTTATTTTTATATTAGACGAAAAAGTATAGAGCACCAAATGCTATGCTGAGAAAACCGGTATTTCAAAAAGTACTTCTTCCAGGAAGAAAGCGACACTGCGTTAGAGATAGGGCTTTGCTTTTTACAAGAGACACTGCGTTAGAGGTGACCCTTTTTACAAGAGACACTGCGTTAGAGGTGGCGCTTTTTACAAGAGACACTGCGTTAGAGATAGGGCTTTGCTTTTTACAAGAGACACTGCGTTAGAGGTGGCGCTTTTTACAAGAGACACTGCGTTAGAGGTGGCGCTTTTTACAAGAGACACTGCGTTAGAAGTGGCGCTTTTTACAAGAGACACTGCGTTAGAGATAGGGCTTTGCTTTTTACAAGAGACACTGCGTTAGAGGTGGCGCTTTTTACAAGAGACACTGCGTTAGAGGTGGCGCTTTTTACAAGAGACACTGCGTTAGAGGTGGCGCTTTTTACAAGAGACACTGCGTTAGAAGTGGCGCTTTTTACAAGAGACACTGCGTTAGAGATAGGGCTTTGCTTTTTACAAGAGACACTGCGTTAGAGGTGGCGCTTTTTACAAGAGACACTGCGTTAGAGATAGGGCTTTGCTTTTTACAAGAGACACTGCGTTAGAGGTGACCCTTTTTACAAGAGACACTGCGTTAGAGGTGGCGCTTTTTACAAGAGACACTGCGTTAGAAGTGGCGCTTTTTTTACAAGTGACACTTCATTAAAGGTGGCGCTTTTTACAAGTGACACTGCATTAGAGGTAGCGCTTTTTACAAGTGACACTGCATTAGAGGTAGCGCTTTTTACAAGTGACACTGCATTAGAGGTAGCGCTTTTTTTACAAGTGACACTGCGTTAGAAGTGGCGCTTTCGTCACGACAACCCTACAGGAACTAGACAAGAACATCTTACTATCCTGCTTTTGTCACGATCAGCCTACAGGAAGTAGGCAAGAACATCTTACTATCCTGCTTTTGCCACGTCCAGCCTACAGGAACTAGACAAGAACATCTTACTATCCTCGCTGCCTTTACTTCCCAGATTTTCTCTGGTACCCATTTTACGAGGCTGAGTCGACCTCAGGGCCGTATTGGTCGGAAAAAAAATCCCGCTCAGCTGGGGATTCGAACCCTCGACCATTTGGTTGCTAGACGAGTGCGGACACATTAAACGTCATGATAATTTAGAGAAGACCGTCTTGGAAGGGCACAAAATGGGAAAAAGAAAGAGAGGAAGACCAAAGTGAAGATGGCTGCAAGACATCGCTGATGATCTGCAAATGGATGCATCAGCAGCAGGCCATCTTGCTCACAACCGAGAGGCCTACAGGAGTGCTGTTAGGGAGGCAAAGTTCCGCAAGGGAGACGCAAATGACTGACTGATATCAGTGATCGTGTTACCCTGCAATGACCGGTAAATTATCGATTAAAAAAAAAAAAAGAAAAGACGAAACATTTGTAGGCCGTCTGTTACCATAACCAGTTTATATGATCAAAATCCTAGTAAAACAGCAACCAGTGAAATGGGTTGGGGGATAATCAGGCTAGTAGGCTGATGATGAGAATGAAGAAAAATCAGCTGTTTTGACTTTAGTTCAGCACATGGGTATTTTGGTAAAGATTAAATCTCGCAAGTAATAAGATAAGAAAGGAAAGCTCACACGAACATTTAATTTTCAGCTGATGTTTGTAAAATATGTTTATTTTTATATTAGACGAAAAAGTATAGAGCACCAAATGCTATGCTGAGAAAACCGGTATTTCAAAAAGTACTTCTTCCAGGAAGAAAGCGACACTGCGTTAGAGATAGGGCTTTGCTTTTTACAAGAGACACTGCGTTAGAGGTGACCCTTTTTACAAGAGACACTGCGTTAGAGGTGGCGCTTTTTACAAGAGACACTGCGTTAGAGATAGGGCTTTGCTTTTTACAAGAGACACTGCGTTAGAGGTGGCGCTTTTTACAAGAGACACTGCGTTAGAGGTGGCGCTTTTTACAAGAGACACTGCGTTAGAAGTGGCGCTTTTTACAAGAGACACTGCGTTAGAGATAGGGCTTTGCTTTTTACAAGAGACACTGCGTTAGAGGTGGCGCTTTTTACAAGAGACACTGCGTTAGAGGTGGCGCTTTTTACAAGAGACACTGCGTTAGAGGTGGCGCTTTTTACAAGAGACACTGCGTTAGAAGTGGCGCTTTTTACAAGAGACACTGCGTTAGAGATAGGGCTTTGCTTTTTACAAGAGACACTGCGTTAGAGGTGGCGCTTTTTACAAGAGACACTGCGTTAGAGATAGGGCTTTGCTTTTTACAAGAGACACTGCGTTAGAGGTGACCCTTTTTACAAGAGACACTGCGTTAGAGGTGGCGCTTTTTACAAGAGACACTGCGTTAGAAGTGGCGCTTTTTTTACAAGTGACACTTCATTAAAGGTGGCGCTTTTTACAAGTGACACTGCATTAGAGGTAGCGCTTTTTACAAGTGACACTGCATTAGAGGTAGCGCTTTTTACAAGTGACACTGCATTAGAGGTAGCGCTTTTTTTACAAGTGACACTGCGTTAGAAGTGGCGCTTTCGTCACGACAACCCTACAGGAACTAGACAAGAACATCTTACTATCCTGCTTTTGTCACGATCAGCCTACAGGAAGTAGGCAAGAACATCTTACTATCCTGCTTTTGCCACGTCCAGCCTACAGGAACTAGACAAGAACATCTTACTATCCTGCTTTTGCCACGTCCAGCCTACAGGAACTAGACAAGAACATCTTACTATCCTGCTTTTGCCACGTCCAGCCTACAGGAACTAGACAAGAACATCTTACTATCCTGCTTTTGCCACGACCAGCCTGCAGGAAATAGAAAAGAACATCTTACTTCTTTCCCTTGAAACCAGATGTTCATGTTCCCATTGCCAGTGTTAGACCAGACTAAGAAGCCAGACTGAGAAGCCAGACTGAGAGGCCAGACTAAGAAGCCAGACTGAGAAGCCATACTGAGAGGCCAGACTAAGAAGCCAGACTGAGAAGCCATACTGAGAGGCCAGACTAAGAAGCCAGACTGAGAAGCCAGACTGAGAGGCCAGACTAAGAAGCCAGACTGAGAAGCCAGACTGAGAGGCCAGACTAAGAAGCCAGACTGAGAAGCCAGACTGAGAAGCCAGACTGAGAGGCCAGACTAAGAAGCCAGACTGAGAAGCCAGACTAAGAAGCCAGACTGAGAGGCCAGACTAAGAAGCCAGACTGAGAAGCCAGACTAAGAAGCCAGACTAAGAAGCCAGACTAAGAAGCCAGACTGAGAGGCCAGACTGAGAAGCCAGACTGAGAGGCCAGACTGAGAAGCCAGACTAAGAAGCCAGACTGAGAGGCCATACTGAGAAGCCAGACTAAGAAGCCAGACTGAGAAGCCAGACTAAGAAGCCAGACTGAGAAGCCAGACTAAGAAGCCAGACTGAGAGGCCAGACTAAGAAGCCAGACTGAGAGGCCAGACTAAGAAGCCAGACTGAGAAGCCAGACTAAGAAGCCAGACTGAGAGGCCAGACTAAGAAGCCAGACTGAGAGGCCAGACTGAGAAGCCAGACTAAGAAGCCAGACTGAGAGGCCAGACTAAGAAGCCAGACTGAGAGGCCAGACTGAGAAGCCAGACTGAGAGGCCAGACTAAGAAGCCAGACTGAGAAGCCAGACTAAGAAGCCAGACTGAGAGGCCAGACTAAGAAGCCAGACTGAGAAGCCATACTGAGAGGCCAGACTAAGAAGCCAGACTGAGAAGCCAGACTGAGAGGCCAGACTAAGAAGCCAGACTGAGAAGCCAGACTGAGAGGCCAGACTAAGAAGCCAGACTGAGAAGCCAGACTGAGAAGCCAGACTGAGAGGCCAGACTAAGAAGCCAGACTAAGAAGCCAGACTAAGAAGCCAGACTGAGAGGCCAGACTAAGAAGCCAGACTGTAATGTCGTTTATGACAATTCAAGAAAACTACCACACCCTACGTCACGTAACATGTGTACCAGTTACGTGAAAACAAACAAAACAATATCCACAGTAACAATAATAATAATAATAATAACAATAATAGCAACGACGATAACACTGACAACACAAACAAAAATAGAAACAGCGACATTTCAATTTTGCTTAAATAAAGTTTAGTGTTTTTCTAAATGTATGATAAATGTTTGTGTCAGTTCTCTACCGGAACAACGACCCTACATCAATATTCTGGACAAGAACTGATTCAAGCCAGCAAATTCTTGCAGAAGACGCTGACATCGGTGCTTTTAGTATATCCATTAAGTTATCACTAATAGATGGCGCAGTGATGCATCTATTTGTTAGTCTAGACCTTTTACTACGCATCTACAAGTACTGGTCAAAGTGATGAGTGTTGCACTGAAACACCTTATGCTACACTAAAACCGAGTTATTTCATTTATGAGCAATTCCGCAGTAAATACATCTACTGTTGGAATGCATCCAATGCTGACACTATGTAAAACACAGCAACTTCCTCAAAAAATGTGAGTCAGGGGAAGGAAGGAATGAACGAGCTTTATTTTCGAAGGGTGGAGAATCTGGCACGCAGACCGTTCTGATATTCTGCCCTTCATCTTTGGGTCCAAACCCAGTCATTCAACATCAGTTTAGCAAATGGCATTATAAACATATAAAAAGCAATAATAAATATCAATTGAAAACTGTTACATGTAATCTTCTATCCATACATTCAACAATACGAGGAGAAGTCACTAAGTAACACGCAAATGCCTGTTACAAAAAAAAACAAAACTAAATGCGACAGTAATTTGAACATTTTTAATTTTTGAACTTACATTATTCCCCTGTTTCTCAACGTAATCGCCACCAACATTGATACATTCGTCACGTCGTGTAAATCAGTGATGCAATACCCATGGCGTAAAAATAGGGAGTTCGATTTCTGAACCATTTTTTTTTTATTTCTGTTTCCACCTCTTCGTCACTCGAGAATCTTCTCCCGCCAAGATGGTTTTTCAAACAGGTGAAAATCACTTGGATTTCTCTCTGTTACGACTATAGGGTGGATGTTTAAGAACTTCCCAATCGAACTGGCTAATTTTCTCTTGGGTTAACCGAGCCGTATGTGGTCTGGCATTGTCATGAAGGAGAAGCACACCTCTAGTCATCAGATCAGGACGTTTTCTTCGAATTGCATCCCGTACCATCGACAGAGCTTCACAGTACGATACAGAATTCACGCTGTCACCATACTTCTGGAACTTGGTTAACAACACTCCTTGATAATCCCAGAACACTGTCAGCATAACCTTCCCCGCAGAAGACGTAATCTTGAATTATTTTTTTTTTCGCATGGCGATGACGGGTGTTTCCACTGCATTGAGGCACGTTTTGATTCGGGTTGGTAGTGGTGCACCCAAGATTCGTCTCCAGTAATAATCCTTTGGAGCATGTCTACACCTTCATATGCGTAATGACAGAGATGCTGCAATGACAAACCAAATCGGTTCATTTTGTGTTCATCATTCAGATCTTTGGGTACCCAACGTGAGCAAACTTTCCGAAAATTCAATTGCTCATGCATTATTCTGTAACATAAGCCATGTGAACATCCGATTGCACTTGCTACACTGTCTATCGTTACTCGTCTATCGGCTCTGATAATCTCATTCACACGTTGCACAGTCGCTTCTGTTACAATGTGAACAGGACAGCTAAGTCGGACTTTATCAACAATGTCGGTGCGTCCCTGAGAAAATTCTTTTACCCAGTTATAGACCGCTTTACGTGACAAACACTTTTCAGTATAAACTCTAATCATTTCCTTATGAATGTCCTCAACTTAATGCCCTTTATCCCACAAAAGTCGCACTATACTTCTCTGTTCTTCTTTGATACACACTAACAGTTAGGTAGCCATTTTATTATTCATTTGCGCATGCGCAGGTAATTCCCAGAGCCCCCTACATACAACTATTATAAAATTGGATGATGGTACTATCTAAGGATATATTTAAATACTATCTGATAATTGCCACTGATAAATTATTTCATCTGCGAATACTTAGTGACTTCCCCTCATACCATTCATTCATTCATCATTCATTTGCAGATCGTCAACTATGTCTTGCAGCCATCTTCATTTTGGTCTTCCTCTCTTTCTTTTTCCCATTATGTATCCTTCCAATACGACTTCTCTAAATTATCATGACGTTTAATTTGTCCAAAATATTTAAGTTTTCTCTCTTTAATACTGTTTACTAGCCAGCCTTCCTCAATATTAAGCTCTTGTAGTATAGATATATTTGTTCTTTTTGTGTCCACGATATTTGGAGAACTCTTCTGTAGCATTTACATTCAAAGGCATTTATGCGTTTCTTAGCTGTATATGAAAATAAAATTTACCATGAATATCCCCTCGTATATGAATATATATATATATATTATATATATATATATATATCCTCGTATATGAAAATAAAATATACTATGAAATTATTTCAGTCTTGCACATTAGTTACAGGCAAACTGATAAACAAATCCTGTACTAGACTTATTTCAGCTAATCAGAAACTATACACTGATTGCTAAGTCAGTAAAGCTATAAGGATAGTGGATGGGGTCGTGTAATCAAAATCAAGCAAGTATTGCGACAGTTTGAAATTAAAAGAAGGGATATAAGATAAGTTTTGGATGGGATGGAAGAGTGTTGTAGAGGTAAGCGGTCGAGCAAGCAAGGTCTTTTATTTTACAAATCAATGCTGGGTCTTCAGAGAAAACACTTGTTTAGACACTGGTCTTCTTCTTCTTCTTCTTCTTTGTTCGCATAGACACTGGTCATATTTTGGGTTAGATTTCGAAAATGGCCACAAAAAAATACAAACCATTCCTTGAGATAATTTTGTAGAGTATAGATTATGTCAGAGCACAGATTATATAATAACACAGCTTATATCAGAGCACAGATTATATCAGAGCACAGATTATATCAGAACACTGATTATATCAGAGCACAGATTATATCAGAGCACAGGATATGACAATATGGAGTCATAGAGACAAAATTTGAGACCACTAGAGGTAGTAAAGCAAATATGAATGCCTTCAAAAAAGTAGTCAGAAACAACCCACAAGAATTCAGTATGTGAAACAGTAAGTAGTAACAGTACCATAATAAATTTAACGCACACTTGTGAAAAGTAAAACTAGTTTAATCGTGTACACATTGGTATTATAAACTTAATTTGAAGAAGACATGTTTTCTTCAACTGTTGGGTGCTTATAATCTCTAGGTAAACTCATTCCTTTTTTATCTTGTAATTTCTAGATGAATTCTCTAATCTTTATATATAAATGGATGTATGTATGTCGCAGCATCACTCTGGAACGCCTGTAGCAATTTCAACCAAACTTGATACACATATGACTTACAATATGGAGATGTATAATTTGGGGCTAAGACACCCCTATCTGCACTTGGAGTGGGGTACGAAGGGTTGGAGGTCTTATCCACTAAAGTCACGGAGGAACAAACAATGGTCTAAGGGAGATAATCATTAAATAGAGCGGTACTGGTCTAAGAGAAGCATTTGTAGTCTCCCATGTCAAATCTAATGGCAAATCCAAAGAACAGCCTTCTAGAAGGTTGTGGATATGACTCAGGCCATGGGCTCATGATGTTCCAGAAACTTCCATCACCCTCCCGATCTTAGATCGTGTATATAAGGTACACTAATCCAGCAATTCTTCCAATTTATCGTCTTTCAGGGAATGTGATGGGTTCATTTTGTTCTTTTACTTCATAGTGAATTGTTTCCTCCAATCGGCATGGCGTCCTAGAGATAGGGGTGGGATGTGGTGATATATACAAATAATCGAAAATGACCAATATTAGTGTCGAATCCATAGTTTTCAGGGTCACTGAGATGAATAGTGGCACTCGAAAGTTCAGCCCCATCGGAATGGGGGGATGGGGGGCGTGAGAAGTGGTGAAAAATAAAATGCTCTAATTGACCGAGATTAGTTTAGACTCCATAGTGTTCAGGCTCGCTAAGCTGACTGATGACAGTCCTGATGACACTTAAGCCCACATTTATTTGAATAGAAGGAACAGAACTCTGCAGAACTGTCTAGACTCTGTAGAACTTTCTAGAAACTTGTGGAAATGAACAGAACAGTGTAGAACCTTCTAGAAGATTCTGGAACTGAAGAGATCTCTGTAGAACCTCTAGAAGGCTGTGGAAATAAATTCAATGTTGCAGTACCGTCTAGAAGGTTGTGGAAATGAACAGAACTTTATTGATTGGGATTAAAAAAAAAATATCTGGGCAATGCCTGGTAATCAGCTAGTTTTATGTAATGTCATTGTCAAATTAATGTCGCTTGATTGTTTTTTTTTTTCTAAAAATCTTTTTTTCTGCTTTTTTTTTTCAATCTGCAAATCTAAATAATGCCAAATATGGAGCCTAGACACCTTGGTGGCCCTGTCGCCACTGTGAAGTCCACATTTTTCTCTTGGTTCTGTTGGCAGTTTCATAGTTAATGCCACCTACCTCAACTCTGCCAGCATGTCTAGTTTCATAGCTAATGCCACCTACCTCAACTCTGTCACCATGTCTAGTTTCATAGCTCATGCCACCTACCTCAACTCTGTCACCGTGTCTAGTTTGCATAGCTCATGCCATCTACCTCAACTCTGTCACCATGTCTAGTTTGCATAGCTCATGCCATCTACCTCAACTCTGTCACCATGTCTAGTTTGGATAGCTCATGCCATCTAACTCAACTCTGTCACCATGTCTAGTTTGCATAGCTCATGCCATCTACCTCAACTCTGTCACCATGTCTAGTTTGCATAGCTCATGCCATCTACCTCAACTCTGTCACCAAGTCTAGTTTCATAGCTAATGCCACCTACCTCAAATAGGTCACCATGTCTAGCTTCATAGTTCATGTCACCTACCTCAACTCTGTCATCTTGTCTAGTTTCACAGCTCATGCCACCTATCTCAACTCTGTCACCATGTCTAGCTTCATAGCTCATGTCACCTACCTCAACTCCGTCACCATGTCTAGCTTCATATGCCAGCTTAATCTCTACACTCTTGCAGATTTTGTGTGATGTAACTGTAAAACCTACATGCAACAAGAACATTCAAAATCAGAATATATTTATGAAAAAGATACAAACCTGTACTCCTCGGAATTCCCTGGGGTTGTCATAGTAATTGACTGCTTCAGTGAATATCGTGCACGGCTCTGCTTCCATTGTGATGACCGTCTTCCTTCAGAGACCACGGATGTGCACGAGATGGATGTTGGTGTGGAGATAAACTCTGATCATAGTCCCATGATTATCCACGTTATGACTCTGTCTTCTGTGACTGAGATGTCAATCTTGTGATCTACATTTGCTGAGAGGAAAGAAAAACATCAACTTAAGAGAATCATTATATGTTTAAAATAAAAAAGTACACTTTAATAAAGTTTTATGTGTAGCCTTTTTTATTTTTTTTTTTTTATTCTGACTGTGAATAGCAAGAATTCTAGCTCACTTTCTGGAGGTGTTACTTTGATGCAGATCATGTCACAGCAGCCTGACAGACTCCTGTTCTGATGAGATTTTTGAGAAATATGTCGGTGTCGCTTGCTGGGATGACATATCCTATCTTCTTATGTATGAGTGAACTACAAGAATATCATGGAGGATATATCCTATCTTCTTATGTATGAGTGAACTACAGGAAAATCATGGAGGAAATATCCTATCTTCTTATGTATGAGTGAACTACAAGAAAGTCTTGGAGGACACATCCTATCTTCTTATGTATGAGTGAACTACAAGAAAGTCTTGGAGGACACATCCTATCTTCTTATGTATGAGTGAACTACAAGAAAGTCTTGGAGGACACATCCTATCTTCTTATGTATGAGTGAACTACAAGAAAGTCTTGGAGGACACATCCTATCTTCTTATGTATGAGTGAACTACAAGAAAGTCTTGGAGGACACATCCTATCTTCTTATGTATGAGTGAACTACAAGAAAGTCTTGGAGGACACATCCTATCTTCTTATGTATGAGTGAACTACAAGAAAGTCTTGGAGGACACATCCTATCTTCTTATGTATGAGTGAACTACAAGAAAGTCATTTAGGACATATCCTATCTTCTTATGTATGAGTGAACTACAAGAAAGTCATTTAGGACATATCCTATCTTCTTATGTACGAGTGAACTACAAGAAAATCATGACAGCCTTCCTCTGCTGCACCAGTCACCATCATCTCATCACAGCTGGAGGTGGAAAAATCTTTCAGAGAGCCAAACACAAGGGCTGCACATTCTGGTAGAAAAATCTTTCAGAGAGCCAAACACAAGGGCTGCACATTCTGACAGAAAAATCTTTCAGAGAGCCAAACGCAAGGGCTGCACATTCTGACAGAAAAATCTTTCAGAGAGCCAAACGCAAGGGCTGCACATTCTGGTAGAAAAATCTTTCAGAGAGCCAAACACAAGGGCTGCACATTCTGACAGAAAAATCTTTCAGAGAGCCAAACACAAGGGCTGCACATTCTGGTAGAAAAATCTTTCAGAGAGCCAAACACAAGGGCTGCACATTCTGGTAGAAAAATCTTTCAGAGAGCCAAACACAAGGGCTGCACATTCTGACAGAAAAATCTTTCAGAGAGCCAAACACAAGGGCTGCACATTCTGGTAGAAAAATCTTTCAGAGAGCCAAACACAAGGGCTGCACATTCTGGTAGAAAAATCTTTCAGAGAGCCAAACACAAGGGCTGCACATTCTGACAGAAAAATCTTTCAGAGAGCCAAACGCAAGGGCTGCACATTCTGACAGAAAAATCTTTCAGAGAGCCAAACGCAAGGGCTGCACATTCTGGTAGAAAAATCTTTCAGAGAGCCAAACACAAGGGCTGCACATTCTGACAGAAAAATCTTTCAGAGAGCCAAACACAAGGGCTGCACATTCTGGTAGAAAAATCTTTCAGAGAGCCAAACACAAGGGCTGCACATTCTGACAGAAAAATCTTTCAGAGAGCCAAACGCAAGGGCTGCACATTCTGACAGAAAAATCTACTAAGTACCAAAATGGCGTGGCACTTTCTCCACATTAAATGACCAGGTGAAATGTAGCAAACAAAAGACAGCAGAAACATGAATACAGAGAGTGGACCTTGCAACACATTATAGTTCGTTACTGTTTCAGATTATGGCAATCATATATTTGTGGATCACCAACATATATCTACTTGCTCTGAAGCTGTCTTCAAACGAAATGAGTCGTTATAAAATAACAAATAGACATATCACTACATCTTATAGCGTATAACGTGTTAACACATCTATCAGAGTGTAGGTCATGCTAAGAAAAATAAAAAAGACAAGACAAAAGATTAGACATAAAGGAGGAGCAGACAGTCCTGTCAGAACGAGATATAAAAAAAAAGTTGAGGTACCATGTGCAAGAATAACAGGATGATTAAAATATAAATATTTTTAAAATGAACTTATCGTTGACACACGAGCTGTCATTGTAGTCTACCTGACCATTTCAAGAGAAGTCTGATGAAGAAGTCTAAGTGTGGGCGACCAGGCCTCTACTGTTTCATGAAACGAAGAAGCTGCCAGACACAACGAAGGTGACGTCAACAAACTAGAGGAAGTGACGTGTGCACACTTGATGTGACCTCTTTCCTGGGCTTGATGTGCTTGATTTGCTGAGTGTGAGGTCTAAACACAAACATGCTCAGATAAAGGCATACATCAGGGTTGCTGGCATGAAGGATCATCCTCTCCATAAGGAGTTGGGGTTGATAAAGGGAAGACGCATCAGACAAGGCAGATCTTGGATGGCTGAGGTGGAGGATACAATAAACTCAGTTTGCAATCTGGATGAGGTGCCTAAAGGTGATGACTATTACGGGTACAGGACCGACTTCAGCTAACAAAGGTTATTATACAGAAGGGACGTGAATGTCGAGACTGGGCGCATGGAGAAGTTGAACTTTGGGTTCAAGATCTCATCCAGCATCACTGTGGGTCTTCCAGCATCAATGTGGGTCTTCCAACACAGTAACATATCCAGATAGCTCAGTGACTCGGGACAGCAGAAGTTGCCTACCGAAATGGAAGAGTAGTGGCCCAGGGTTCGGGAGACTTTGAAGTCAGCACTTCAAGGATGGGAATGGAAATTGTGTCGCGACAATGGAATGGTTAGTTGCTGATGACGTGGTTAATGGTGTCATTGTGACGGATTCACAGAGTCCGCTCCGTAAGATTGAGAAGAATTTGCTTCGCAAAGAATGGATTCATCTGTTAAGCCAGTCAGCTGTGACAAGCCTAACGTGGCTTTACTGTCCATTTAACAATGTCTTCAGATTTCTGTAACTTATTTAGTTTTCCACTCGTTTTTTTTTTTACTCTGCTTTCTTTCTCCTAGCTACCCCTCCCTACCGCCACCCTCTTTTCTTCTCTGGCAACATATTGGTGTTTATAGGGTCTTGTCCTATTCACCAGTTTCACATTTTCTCCCTGCAGGTGTTTATGTTCTTCATTCATTATCTCTCCTCTTCCCCCCCCCCCCCGACACCTTCTTCTCTAGCGGCTATCATGTTCTATTGCCTCCCCCCCCCCCCCACCCATTTCTACCACTTGTTTTCCTCTTCTCTCTCCGCTTCTTCTTTACGATTGGCTCTATCGGCGTATCCTTTGTGTGGATACGCTTGGTCCCTATGCATCTTCTAAGACACGCATTTCTGCTTCCTACTTCTGGAGGAGGCCACATTAAGATAAGTTCTTCATTTAGTTATTTGTTTTTGTCTCGTTGTGCATGTAATCCTCGAAAAAAGCTCATGCCGAAATATCGGATGTTGTATGTTTTTCATTTATACATTCTCATACTTTCTATTCGATTTTTCTCACTTTACTCACTCCCTCTGCCACTTTGTAAAAATACACCATAACTACACCATCTTCTTATATCTTATATCCTTCCCGTGCCATAAACGTCACATAGGGGTCGCAAAGTAGTTCGCCAATTTTTCCTGTCTTCGGCGAGTCTTTCAACCTCATCAAAGGATTTTATGCCTGTTAATTTGCCTGTTAATAATAAATAAAAATAACTACACCATAACCTCTATCTAACTTTATCATTTAAACCAGTTTTACTGCAGTCGCCATCCCTTTTACTGTCCAGGGCATGCGGGAGTACATGACAATGACGTGGCAGACACTTGCTGGGCAGGCTAAAATAAATGGTGGACTGTCAGTGGACAAGGGGGACATTGTTAAGGCTGTACTGGACAGACTGCAGGAGAATGGAAGAACAATGTGGCTGTGAGGAGATTGCTGGAGCTAGGACAAAGTAAAGTTGCTGGCAGGAAATCCGAACTGTGTGGCAGAAAACGCATCGTAAACAACCAACATTTGACAGGAACTATTAGAAAACATACTCTTGGATTGATGCTGCGACATGCGGCGAGCATGGGATTGTCCCGAATGCAGTGAAGCCGGAGTCTGAATTTTTAAATGTGAGCTGTGATCTTTCCTAGACATCATCTTTGGCACATGTTTAAAAAAAAACCCAAATATTTCTGTAAGTTAAGCAGAGCGGCTTACTCGACACCTATGGCTAGCGAATATAACTGGTCAAGACCCTGCCCCACTTTCTCGCAATTAACCTGATAACTGCCTGTATCACAACTTCAAAGTAAGGCGGGGGTTCCGGCCGGTCCTGTTGTTTATGAATTACAGCACAGTTTGACCATAAAACTGACCAACTAACTGTTACTGAAAACTTGAAATATACACAGAAATGAACGAATCAATTACATACACATTTTTTATTAAAATCCATCATAAATGATATGTATTAATTTGATATCTGCCATACGATGAACAAGATAAACATTTATGTGTGTAGTCAGTGCTAAAAGAGAAGATGGTAGGATAATACACCTCACAGACAAATGTGGCTGAAAAAAGAAGACGAGGTGAAACTTAATGTGACAAAATATGAACGACTAAACAAAAGCTTCAGAAGGATGGTCAAGACACACAGGACGAGTGTAATCAATTACTGTACTCCGAAAGAGATTATGAAGAGAAGGTCAGAACATTTATGGATACATCTGGATTGTATGGATGATGGTCCTTCCTAACTAACTGTTTAATTATTAATTTATGTATGTATTTGAAATTTTACTATACAAATTTAAAAACTTAAATATTTATGCAATTTACTCGCTAACTAATTAATCTCTTGCAAGTAAAACTGTACGTGGTGGTGGAGCCTGCTAATGAAGCATTGTACGCCCCTGTTTTTTTAGCTCCCCTCAGGGCCTGAACAAAATAGCGACCATAACCCGCTCCCTATCCGACACGATGCTATGCCTCAACACCTTCATGGCATCGGCCGCAATGAATACCAGTTCGCAGTTCCAGTGAGATAGAAGAGAAGACATTATTATTATTACTATGTGCCCTTTGGGATAGCGTTGGCAACCATGTTTCTTTATTTTGTGCGGCCTTTGGTGTTTCCGATTAATTCAGATGCTTCTCCTATGCCAGTTGGTCAGTAAAATAATTTTTTCCCCCTTTCTTGGCTATCGTCTCTTCATTTTCTCTTGAATTTTCCAGTAATTTTAGACTCTTCAAATTACGTCTTTTCATGACATATCCAAGAAATTTTGACTGTCTTTTTTCTTATTATTTGAAATAGTTTTCATTGTTCTGAAACATCTTTGTGGATCTTTTCGTTCGTTCGTTTGTTTGTTTTTCTGTCTGTATGGGGATTGATTGGAAAGTTCCCCCTCCCCCAGTAACAGGCCACAGTTTGACTGAATGGGGATTGATTGGAAAGTTCCCCCTCCCCCAGTAACAGGCCACCGTTTGACTGAATGGGGATTGATTGGACGGACAAACCTTGTCCCGGAGATAAGTCGTGCCAAAAACGAATTGCTGGGCCGAAGGGCGTAGATAACACAGACAAGCTACACACTGTGCCACAACCCAGCCGACTCCTTTTTTAGGGCTAACTACGACGACAAAGAAGAAGACAGTAATATTTCATAATGTTCTTTACAGCGAAGCGGTGAAGGTGTTGAAACACAGCGTCGTGTCGGATTGGGAGCGGATTAGGGCAACTATTTTTATAAGTCCCTGGGTGCAGCTTAAAAAAGTGCGGGGTGCAGATACTTCTTTAACAGCTCCACCACCAAAGAGACTATGACGATCCCTTTTTTTTATAAATAGGAAACAACGATGCTTTCGTACGTAAGAGAACATAGTTTTGTAGGATTAGATCTCGGAAAAAAAACGTGGACAAAGTACTTTAGTGAGACATGAGAGAAAGAAAAATCACAAGAGAATTACCTAGGATTCGAACCATGGACTCCGGTAGGACGAGCAGCCGTCTAGCCACGAGAGAAAAATGTACTAACGAACTGAGCTATCTCGCACCTAACGATCCCTGCTCCGTTAGCTATGCTAGGCCTGTTACAAGGGGTACAACGGAGAGGTAAAATAGGGTCTTGGCTGGGCATGGTTGGTCAGCCCTGAAGCTAGCATGTCTGCTATGTGTCGCTGATAGACAAGTGAAAGAGACGAACCTGGGATAGTGTACGGAACAGCAGCCATAGAAACTGTCGACCGAAAGGGACATAACTCTCATCACTTTTTTTTCTCTTGTGCCTGCAGAAGTGGAAGAAGCGGGCAGGCTACTAGAGCGGTCTTGCTTCTTGTTTCAAACTTTCTGTCGTTCAGTATCTGGCCGAGAAAATGAGTAGCGCAGTGAACTATATGCTTTAGAGGGCCTGTTCTCTGTCAGACTAAAACTAGGAAAGAACGAGACTCCAAGTAAGTGCAACAATGTAGAGCTGACAGATTGAGACCGTCTAAACATTCCATTACTCAGCTTGAAAACCCTAACTAGTAACGGGTCTTATACAGACCATGTGTTCCAAAATTTCTCCCTTGTGTAAAAGCTGAAGCTGGAGACACATACTGCCACTCATTTATCACAACTGAATATTTTACTACGGTGCTAGTTTAACACGAGCATTCATGGAGACAGGTGAAAGAAAACATTTCACTATACACCACGACACGACATCACAGTTGAAGATGAAGGAACAGGGAATATAGTGTTGTAAATGTTTTATGTTAAGGGTACATATATGTGGGTTTTTTTCCCTAAGACGATGGATTTGAAGCAGGTAGATGTCATCTATTGTGAGTTTTGCTGAACATCATCTTGAGTTAAATTACTTGAATCAAAACACTACTACCCATTCATCATTTGTTGTGCCAGGAAGTGTTGGTGATCGTGCTCTTCTATTCTATTTTGCACATGATATTTGTAGTCAGATTGCTTGTCTTTCTTTATCATAAGCCAGTTGGTCAGCCCAGTGAGGTATTTTTGATCTGCCACTGTTTCTTTTTCTCTTAAATGTTCAAATGATCATCATTGTATCAGTTTATGTCCTCTGATGTCAAAATCATTATAGAAGTGGTTCTCTAACTTCTGTTCTTTAGTGTCTTTAAAGTGGTTCTATAACTTTTTTTCTCTAATGTCCCAAGATCTTATTTTTTTTCCTTATGGTTTTAATTTAAAAGTTAGTTATGCAAAATATGAAACAAAAAATAAGCAGTATCCAAACCAGTCACATTCTGTACTGTAGGAGACAGTCTGTTGCCTTTCTTCAGTCTAGTTAGAGTTGTATGACCAGACATGATCCTCACAGTGGTGGGATATGCTTCATGACTCTAGAGATAAGCTGTGTAACTTTACCCCATCCAGTTCTGTGCTCATACCAGGACTACATAGCATTAAGCTACAATAAACACACAAGTTCAGAGAGTTCTGAGTTCTGTCAGGACGGATAAAGAAAAGGATTAAACTGACCAGCATTATGTCTGTCCAACTACCACCTACAAATATTAGCAGAGCTTAAATGTCCTACTTTTAAAAAAAATATTGTACTTTTATGTACTGCAAGTAATGCGAGGATCATGTCTGGAATTCAAAAGTTATAAGCACAAAAACCAAGTTAAGACTATTCAATTCAAATGTAATATCCACCCTCATTTATGCATGCGAAAGCTGGAAAACAACTAAAGAAATAGAAAAGAAATTAGACTCTTTTGAAAACAAATGCCTAAGGAAAATACTCGGCATCAAGTGGAATGAATTCAGGAACAATGCAGAGATAAGACAGATGACTGAACAACAACCAGTCTCACGGGTGATCAGGAAAAGGAGATGGACATATGTTGGCCACTTGATGAGAAGAAATGAGCAGAGAATCCCAAAACAAGCTATCAAGTGGAACACAACAGGCCGAAGAAAAAGGGGCAGACCGCGTGAAACTCTGAAGAGAACATTATTAAGAGAGGCCAAGTTAATAGGCATAAAATCCTTTGATGAGGTTGAAAGACTCGCCGAAGACAGGAAAAATTGGCGAACTACTTTGCGAGCCCTATGTGACGTCTAACGGCACGGGAAGGATATAAGATAAGATGTACTGCAATTAATGGTAAAGGTAACCCTGTCATGCCTTAGAGGCACATAGGGATATGGTGTTAGTGCCCATATTTTCCTTGACCTGTCAGCACACTAGAGGGTGATATGGTCAGTATCACACCAGGCTGCCTTTTCTTCCCCAACTCCAGAAGAAGCCAGGTACCCATTTCTACAGCTGGGTAACTGGGTGCCTCTGGCTGGATTCGAACCCCCAATCTTTGCCATGAGAGACCAATGCACTAACCACTTCACCACTCAGAAACATAAAAAAATGGTCTTTGATTCATGTGTTAAAGTTTGTTATTTACATAATTTTTTTCATCTTTACATTTTTCTAATATTTCTTAAACTTTAAAAAAGAGGTGGTTACTAAACTGTTTAATCTGGAAGAACCTTCAAGGGTTCTAAAACTAAACAGATCCCGCAGAACAGCGCTTCATAGATGTACTCCCTCTGCAGAACCTGTCTCTGCTTCTGAATATCAGAGGAACATGGCTATTGCTTATCAAGCTGTGCTAATTAAAAGTGAGAAGTTGGCATGAGTTTGATGGTGTTAGCATGCATCTGATAAACATCAGTGAGTAATTTTATTATACATAATCTCCTGCTAATGTAAAACAGTGCTAAATGTAGACTCTTTAACTGAAAGTTGATGTGTGCTTTCATATTACCCAGCTAAATGCCACTTTATGAAAGCTTCTTTTACAATTGAAGGGGGCTTTGTCTTCTGTCTCCCTATATCTGCAAGCTGGTGTTCTTTGCAGCTGATGCTGTGAAGGAGGCACAGCATCATATCGGCTTGGGAGCTGGTTATGGCAGCTGTATTTTCAGCTAAAAAGCAGGGGGTGTTCAGTACTTCTTTAGCAGACTCCACCACCATAGGGACTATGGCAATCCTTGCCCCAAACCAGGCTAGGCCTGTTACTGGGGGTACCACAGAGGAGTGGGACAGTTTCTTGATCTCCTGTGGTTTGCTAACCTTGATACTAGCATACTGGCTATGGTTTGCTAACCTTGACAATAGCATACTGGCTATGGTTTGCTAACCCTGACACTAACATGTTAGCTATGGTTTTCTAACCCTGACACTAACATGTTAGCTATGGTTTTCTAACCCTGACACTAACATGTTAGCTATGGTTTGCTAACCCTGACACTAACATGTTAGCTATGGTTTTCTAACCCTGACACTAACATGTTAGCTATGGTTTGCTAACCCTGATACTAACATGTTAGCTATGGTTTTCTAACCCTGACACTGACATGTTAGCTATGGTTTGCTAACCCTGACACTAACATGTTAGCTATGGTTTGCTAACCCTGACACTAACATGTTAGCTATGGTTTTCTAACCCTGACACTAACATGTTAGCTATGGTTTGCTAACCCTGACACTAACATGTTAGCTATGGTTTGCTAACCCTGGCACTGACATGTTAGCTATGGTTTGCTAACCCTGACCCTGACATGTTAGCTATGGTTTGCTGACACTGACATGTTAGCTATGGTTTGCTGACACTGACATGTTAGCTATGGTTTGCTGACACTGACATGTTAGCTATGGTTTGCTGACACTGACATGTTAGCTATGGTTTGCTGACCCTGATGCATGCTGGCTATGGTTTGCTAACCCTGATACTAGCATACTGGCTATGGTTTGCTAACCCTGACACTAACATGTTAGCTATGGTTTGCCAACCCTGACACTGACATGTTAGCTATGGTTTGCTAACCCTGACACTAACATGTTAGCTGTGGTTTGCTAACCCTGACACTAACATGTTAAGTGAGTGCCTGATCAAACATTGTCTTTGCCCCACTAAACTAAATGATGCTAAAGGCTGCTTTATGCAGATGTCTGAAAGTTGTGGGCCATGAAGATGTCCTGTGGGCTGTAAGTTTTGCATTAAGCGGACCCTAAACTAGAGGAAGCCTGTGGTGTTTCTTATAGTTTTGTTGATTTGAAAAACATGCACTAATGATAAGTAATGATGATAAGTGAGATGTCTGTTTTATCGAGACCCTTAAGCTAAAGCTGGCAAGAACTCTGTCAGTGATACTGTAGCCTGTCAGCAAAGACTGGCTAAAACTATCAGTGTACCCTGTCAACAAGAACTCAGTCCTTCAAATGAAAGACTGGGTTCTCTACAGTTAGCATGCTGGTGAACTGATAATCTTGTTCTATGTGGTGATGGACCTTGCTAAGAGGCTGGTAATAGGAAGTTAGAGAATCCACCTTAGCCTACTCCCGGTGCAGTTTATTTCAAGATCTTCACCACAGCTGTGAGGAACTCATAAGGAGAGTAGAAAAGTAGAAACCACCTCAGATGATCTCCAAGACTCCATCATGTTATGTTTTAAGCTGAATGTTTATTGTTGATTTTCACCAGTCTTCAGTGTTATAATGTTATAGTTAATTATCCTTTTTCTCCAGAATTTACAGAATGGATGAGTCTAAAGTTCTTCGGAAGCTGATGAGATCTGGCAGCTTGGCAGCACGTACACATAAAAGGGCGCTTACTCGAACACTGCTTAATAAAGCTACGGGTCTACATGTTCAAGGTAAACTGCGTGTCATCTGTGAAAATATTTACTGCATTGTGAAGAGTAGACAGATCTAACAAATGTTAATTTTTCACAGTGGCAGAATTATGCATAATTTCTAGTTGTATTTTACTTTGGTGTTCAGGTCAGCTCATTATCACAGACAGTGGACTTGCCAGACTGTTCTAATACTCAGCTTCTTTACATTCCTTTCCTGTCCTTCACCCTATGGTGAGCAGCTCTTCTCATGGATGACTCTACTAGTGTTGTATTTGCATGGCTGGCCACAGTCACGGCAAGCAGTATTTGTGTTACAAGATCCAGTTTCCTTACGCTTACATTTTCTAATGTCAGGTTTGGCCCTGATTTCCTCCTCAGGTGATGCCATGCTCTTCCATCTGACCCAGGCCTCATGACTGATATTGATGACTTATAAACATCTTTATCTCTAAGTTTAGGTCTGCCACGTGGCCTTCTTCCTGTCATAACTTTTCTATAGAAAACCTGCTTGAGAATACGACCGCCATCCATTCTTGTCACATGACCCAGGTGTCCCCGTCCTCTGCTGGTTAGTGTTGTCCTCACTGCTGGAGGCCTAGCACACTGCAGAACCCCAGAATTGGTTGCTTTATCTTACCACGTGATATTCATTACTCTGCAGAGGCAGTGAAGATGGACATAATGAAAGTTTTTTTCTCGTGCCTTGCATGTGATGTCCATATTTCAGATCAAAATAAGAGCATGCTAAGCACATAGGCCTAATAAATCAAAACCTTTATCTTCAGTGTTAACCTTCTGTTGTTCCACACCCATTTCTTTAGTTTGCTGAGAGTTGTATTTGGTTTTCCTAATTGCATATTGATTTCTTCTAAGACAGCTGTAGAAACCACCTACAGTCACATTCTGAAGTACTGGGGGCCTTATTCTTGTTTAGTTGTGCTTTCATTCAGCAAAGGCCTGCTCTGACATGGTGAGCTGAGATCAAAGCACACTAGTGGTCAGCTGAGATCAAAACACACTAGTGGTCGGCTGAGATCAAAGCACACTAGTGGTCAGCTGAGATCAAAGCACACTAGTGGTCAGCTGAGATCAAAGCACACTAGTGGTCAGCTGAGATCAAAGCACACTGCTGGTCAGCTGATATCAAAGCACACTACTGGTCAGCTGATATCAAAGCACACTAGTGGTCAGCTGAGATCAAAGCACACTAGTGGTCAGCTGAGATCAAAGCACACTAGTGGTCAGCTGAGATCAAAGCACACTAGTGGTCAGCTGAGATCAAAGCACACTAGTGGTCAGCTGAGATCAAAGCACACTGCTGGTCAGCTGATATCAAAGCACACTACTGGTCAGCTGATATCAAAGCACACTGCTGGTCAGCTGAGATCAAAGCACACTACTGGTCAGCTGATATCAAAGCACACTGCTGGTCAGCTGAGATCAAAGCACACTGCTGGTCAGCTGATATCAAAGCACACTAGTGGTCAGCTGAGATCAAAGCACACTGCTGGTCAGCTGATATCAAAGCACACTACTGGTCAGCTGATATCAAGCACACTGCTGGTCAGCTGATATCAAAGCACACTGCTGGTCAGCTGATATCAAAGCACACTAGTGGTCAGCTGAGATCAAAGCACACTGCTGGTCAGCTGATATCAAAGCACACTAGTGGTCAGCTGAGATCAAAGCACACTACTGGTCAGCTGATATCAAAGCACACTAGTGGTCAGCTGAGATCAAAGCACACTGCTGGTCAGCTGATATCAAAGCACACTACTGGTCAGCTGATATCAAAGCACACTAGTGGTCAGCTGAGATCAAAGCACACTACTGGTCAGCTGAGATCAAAGCACACTAGTGGTCAGCTGAGATCAAAGCACACTGCTGGTCAGCTGAGATCAAAGCACACTAGTGGTCAGCTGAGATCAAAGCACACTGCTGGTCAGCTGAGATCAAAGCACACTAGTGGTCAGCTGAGATCAAAGCACACTGCTGGTCAGCTGAGATCAAAGCACACTGCTGGTCAGCTGAGATCAAAGCACACTGCTGGTCAGCTGAGATCAAAGCACACTGCTGGTCAGCTGAGATCAAAGCACACTGCTGGTCAGCTGAGATCAAAGCACACTAGTGGTCAGCTGAGATCAAAGCACACTGCTGGTCAGCTGAGATCAAAGCACACTGCTGGTCAGCTGAGATCAAAGCACACTAGCGGTCAGCTGAGATCAAAGCACACTAGCGGTCAGCTGAGATCAAAGCACACTAGCGGTCAGTTGAGATCAAAGCACACTAGCGGTCAGCTGAGATCAAAGCACACTACTGGTCAGCTGAGATCAAAGCACACTACTGGTCAGCTGAGATCAAAGCACACTACTGGTCAGCTGAGATCAAAGCACATTAGTGGTCAGCTGTATTTAGGTGCTGTTGGTGACCCATAAAAGCAGTATATGGATACTGTTGTTGACCTGTTTTGACTAAGAACTGCACATTTCAGACTTAGTGTATAAGTGTATAAATCTAAGAATATAACTATACATGAAGCCACTGCAGTAAAGCTGTAATAGAATGTTAAAACTATGTAAAAAAAAAAGAAATATAGAAACAGCTTTATTAATTAATGAGCACACCACCTGCTCTTTTACAGCTGTGCTTGTTAATTAATAAACCTGTTCCTATTTTTTTTCTTAAATATTTTAACATTTTGCTCAGATCAAACAGTTGAGTCATTTTCACATAAACCAGTGTGGGAGCAGAGCGCTGACTTCTTTTTTCCTAGTTTATACATTTTGGTATCACAGCTTTACTGTAGTGTTTTGTGTATAGTTGTATACCTATACACTAATTATTGTGTAGATTTATCATGATCTGTTATTAGAAAACAGAAGAATAAGTGCAACATATTTACAGATGTAGAAAACAGACACAGCAAACATTCTAACATTTTTTTAAAATTTATTTTATTGACAGGTGGCTCTGGGACTAACATTTCTTGCAATTCAGGTTATGATCCGTGCTACTGCATTTGCTCACCTTTTTCAGCATGTGATGATTTCAGACAACAGTCTAGCATCTGGAGTATATGTGACCCGGTGCGTTACTCTTGTAGAGTAAGTCTCCATGCTGATGTCTTGTTTATTAGTTTGTCTACAAGAAACTATAAACATAGCTAATATAAACTTCCGACAAACAAAGTTAAGCAACAGATTTTAGAAACTATTCATTTTTCAGCTTGATTTTGTACAAAATGTAACTTTTTTAGATTAAAGAGATCACATTTTTTATGTAAACACATTTCACTCAAGCATGTTTCTTACTTGCACATCTTATATCCTTCCCGTGCCGTTAAACATCATTTCGGGCTCGCATGGTAGTTCATCAATTTTTCCTGTTTTCGGTGAGCTTTTCAACTTCATCAAGGGATTTTGTGCCTGTTGATTTGGCCTCTCTTAACAGTGTCCTCTTCAGAGTTTCACGTGGTCTGCCTCTTTTTCTTTGGCCTGTTGTGTTCCACTTGATAGCTTGTTTTGAGATTCTCTGATCGTTTCTTCTCATCATGTGACCAATATACGCCCATCTTATGTCTTTACTTGCACATGGAAAACAAGAATTTAGCATAGTCATTGTTTTATTATAATTTTACGCTCAGATTTCTGATACAGATTTGTATAGAAAGAAATTGCCTATGACCAAATCAAACCAAGATAAGCAACACAGTCAATCTTGATTGTAACGATTTGCTGACTAGAGATGGTCAGACATCATTTGAATGATCAGGAAGTAGGTCACATGCCAAGGGAATTCTACAGGCTGGAATTTCACAGTGATGTTCCTAGATACTTTGTCGTCAACATTGAGCCATAAAACCTTCAGATTGTTTCAGGAAAATGGCCAGTATTCTGTTTTGCCAAAGGGTAGTCATCCACGGAGATGGTCATTTTTTTTTTTTTTTTGGTGCATTCTGGAAGAAGACAACGATGTGTAACTGCATGAGTGCTATAAAATGACCTTGATGCAGCAACTGGATTACAAGTTTCTACTTAGACCATCAGGAGTGGACTTCATCAAGTAGGCTTTCATTCAAAAACACCTGCAGTTTAGATCTCTCTCAAACGCCTTTGTTGTCAAGCTCATTCAAATTATGCAGTCAGTGGTCCCTTGCTGCGTTCATTGAGGAATCCAGATTTTCTTTGGTCTTCAGTGGTGTTTGTTGACAGGTCTGGAGGTAAGTTAGAGAGAGATTTGCTGACTGTGCTGTTGACAGATGTTTGGCAGTTGAATAGCCTGGGCCAGTTTCTGGTATGTACTGACATACATACTTTGGCATGGGGGGTGTGAAAGTCCAGATTCATTAAGGTCATCAGACCCCTCATCCCCCAGACCAAGCAGCTTGGTGCTCACTTTATTTTTATACATAGGGCAAACCTTGTCAGTATTGTACATACCAGAAAGTCAGTAACATCATGAGCCTTCCTTGGCCTGGTCATTCTCCTGACCTTAACACCAACTGAACACGCTTGGCATGTGTTAGATGGAGCACTTGATAAAATTCTTGAACAACCCCAGACACTTGTTGCCATGGAGACTGCCTTATGCATTCAGTAGATGTTTCAGCTACACAGAATCACCTGAACAGACTTATGCATTCAGTAGATGTTTCAGCTACACAGAATCACCTGAACAGACTTATGCATTCAGTAGATGTTTCAGCTACACAGAATCACCTGAACAGACTTATGCATTCAGTAGATGTTTCAGCTACACAGAATCACCTGAACAGACTTATGCATTCAGTAGATGTTTCAGCTACACAGAATCACCTGAACAGACTTATGCATTCAGTAGATGTTTCAGCTACACAGAATTACCTGAACAGACTTATGCATTCAGTAGATGTTTCAGCTACACAGAATTACCTGAACAGACTTATGCATTCAGTAGATGTTTCAGCTACACAGAATCACCTGAACAGACTTATGCTGGATATATACCAAACAATCGGGATGAAATACAGTGTTTCTAGATATAGACCAAACATTCAGGGTGAGATGTGATGTTGCTGGATATAGACCAAACAATCAGGATGAAATACAGTGTTTCTAGATATAGACCAAACATTCAGGGTGAGATGTGATGTTGCTGGATATAGACCAAACATTTGAGGTGAGATATGATGTTCCTGGCTATATACCAGGCATTTGGGATTATGTTCCTGGATATATATATATCAGGCATTTGGGATGAGATATGATGTTTCTGAATATAGACCAAACAATCGGGATGAGATACAGTGTTGCTAGATATGGACCAGACATTCAGGGTGAGATGTGAAGTTGCTAAATTTAAAAGGTAGACTAAACATTCAGGATGAGATGTGATGTTGCTGGATATAGACCAAGCATTCAAGGTGAGATATAATGTTGCTGGATATAGACCAAACATTCAGGATGAGATGTGATGTTGCTGGATATAGACAAAGCATTCAAGGTGAGATATAATGTTTCTGGATATAGACCAATCTTCTAGAGTGAAATATGATGTGCTGAATATAAAACACACATTTAGGATGAGATATGTTGCTGGATGTAGACCAAACATTCAGGATGAGATATGATGCTGCAGAATATAGACCAAACATTCAGGATGAGATATGATGTTGCAGAATATAGACCAAACATTCAGGATAATATATGATGTTGCAGAATATAGACCAAACATTCAGGATGAGATATGTTGCTGGATATAGACCAATCTTCTAGAATGAAATATGATGTGCTGAATATAAAACACACATTCAGGATGAGATATGATGGTGCTGGAATATAGATTAGACATGTTGGGTGGAATATGGACATCAGCTTCTGATGAGATTTGGGGTAGGCCAAACATGTGGGATAAGATAGAATACTAATGTACATAGACCAAACATATGGGATAAGATACAATGCTCTTGGGCATAGACCAAACGTGGGATAAGATACAACACTCTTGGGCATAGACCAAACGTGGGATAAGATACAACACTCTTGGGCATAGACTAAACATGTGGGATAAGATACAACACTCTTAGGCATAGACCAAACATGTGGGATAAGATACAACACTCTTGGACATAGACCAAACATGTGGGATAAGATACAACACTCTTGGGCATAGACCAAACATGTGGGATAAGATACAACACTCTTGGGCATAGACCAAACATGTGGGATAAGATACAACACTCTTAGACATAGACCAAACATGTGGGATAAGGTACAACACTCTTGGACATAGACCAAACATGTGGGATAAGATACAACACTCTTGGGCATAGACCAAACATGTGGGATAAGATACAACACTCTTGGGCATAGGCCAAACATGTGAGATAAGATACAACACTCTTGGACATAAGCCAAACATGTGGGATAAGATACAACACTCTTGGACATAGACCAAACATGTGGGATAAGATACAACGCTCTTGGACATAGTCTAGGCAGGTGAAATGAGGTATAATGGTACCAATACAATGTCAGATCAGATGAGGGACTGTATTTTATAGTTATAAAACTTTGTTTCATACAAACAAAAGGAAAACCATTCCAAAGTTATATTTAGCTTGTAGCTTATATTTTGGCGTTTGCTAATTACATTTTTTCACATGTTCTTCAAAGTTTTTTTATATGTTAGTGATGCTTACTCTTTTATTGTGTGCTATTCTTCGTGATTTTTTTGTACACATAGTTGATAATTAGTGAAAAAAAATATTGTTGTTCTTGTAGTTAATTCCCAGGCATGTATTCATGTTTTTTGTCAAAGCCATCATTGTATAAGTATTTAGGTTTGTTAATTTCAGATAATAGAAGGTTGTCTGTCTGTCCTAAGCTTAACTATAAAGTTGTAATTTTTGACCAAGTGGTTAGAGAGTTTGAGCATAGCTTGTCTCTTTGAAGTCACAAACTAAAGAGAGAGTAATTTGTAAAGCAGATGTGGTAATTATATATATATGTAGTGATCTCTGTTTAAAAATATCACTTTCTTCTCTTCAGCCTGTGAACTATAGTGTCAGATGTGGTGTGGACAGAGATGAAAGGCCACCTAGATGGGAATATCAAAGTTCATTTATGAGAAATGATGAAGGCCGCCAGTATGTGAGAAAAACTCCAAGCTTGCAGTACAGGAGAGCCTTCAGTAACCTAGGAAAGTCAAAGCAAGATTTCAGTCAGATATATAGGGGAGTAACAGAAGATCCCCGTCAGTTAACCTCAAGACAGTTTTCTGCTCAGCTGCTGGGATCAGCGCAGGCTAGAGGTCAGATGGGATCAGGGCAGGCTAGAGGTCAGATGGGATCAGGGCAGGCTAGAGGTCAGATGAGATCAGGGCAGGCTAGAGGTTTACATTTAGACTCAAGGCAAGGTCAGCTGAGATCAGGGAAGGCTGGTGGTCAACAGAGACCAGGGCAAGCTGGTGGTCAGCAGAGGTCAGGGCAAGTTAGTGGTCAGCAGAAATCAGGACAAGTTAGTGGTCAGCTGAGATCTGGACAAGTTAGTAGTAGGTTGAGTTCAGGGCAGGCTAGTGATCAGCTTAGTTCAAGGCAGACAAATGCTTATGTGTCTTCAGGACAGGCTAGTGATCAGTTTAGTTCAAGGCATACTGATGTTTATTTGTCTTCAGGGCAGGCTATTGCTTATTTGACTACAGGGCAAGCTAGTGCTTATTTGTCTTCAAGGCAGGCTAGTGATCAGCTTAGTTCAAGGCAGACAAATGCTTATTTGTCTTCAGAGCAGTCTAGTGCTTATTTGTCTTCAGGACAAGCTAGTGATAAGCTTATTTCAAGGCAGGCTAGTGATCAGCTTAGTTCAAGGCAGACAAATACTTATTTGTCTTCAGGGCAAGCTAGTGATCAGCTTATTTCAAGGCAGGCTAGTGATCAGCTTAGTTCAAGGCAGACAAATGCTTATTTGTCTTCAGAGCAGTCTAGTGCTTATTTGTCTTCAAGGCAAGTTAGTGATCAGCTTAGTTCAAGGCAGGTTAGTGATCAGGTTATTTCAAGGCAGGCTAGTGACAAGCTGTATCTAGAAGTTGTTGATGATGCATCTGCTAACAAGGAAATGGCAGGCTCAGGGCAGACTAGCCCAGCAGAAGCAGTTGATGCGCAAAACCATGTGAGAACAAGCCAGGACTTTGGTCAACAGTATGAAAAATCAAGTGAGGACTTTGGTCAACAGTATATCAGATCAGACCAGGATTTTGGTCAACAGTATGAAAAATCAAGTGAGGACTTTGGTCAACAGTATGCAAGATCAAGCCTTGACTTTAGTCAACAGTGGATAGAAATAGATGATGATGATGATGATCAGCAGACTGTGATAAAAGATAAAAAAGGTCATCATCTGTCAAAAGATGAGAGTGATGACCACACTTGGAAAGGAACTGGTGAGAGCCCACAAGATGCATGTAACATTGATGACACAATGAGACAGATGGGTCATCTAATG
This sequence comes from Achatina immaculata, assembly GCA_009760885.1. Taxonomy (NCBI): domain Eukaryota; kingdom Metazoa; phylum Mollusca; class Gastropoda; order Stylommatophora; family Achatinidae; genus Lissachatina; species Lissachatina immaculata. The sequence continues at coordinate 4,843,593 of CM019692.1, forward strand.
AATGAAATTTCTCATCTTTGTGAGGTAAGCTAGAACATTGCTGTTTGTGGTGGACACTAGTCTTCAGTTACTTCCCTCTGTTGTAGTAAGATGTAACAAGGAATAGCAGCTTTTTCTGTCTCCTTTCATTACACATTATTTTCTTTGCTTGACAAGTTTTATGTAATTTAAGCGGAGATTTGTCCCGTTGTGTCCGTGTTCATTGTGTTTGGCATATGTACTGTTCCCTGCACATTTTTCACACTACCAAGCTCATTATAATTTCATATGATTTCTTGAAACCTGCTGCTGGCTGTATTGTGCTCTTACTGTGTAACAGAGCAAGCATCTTATTTTGAATTGGTTTTTTTTTTTACACTTTTTAACAGGAATCTTCTCCGTCATTCACTGAAACTTCAACACTAATCTCTTTCACAAATGAGCAGTTCATCTCAGGTTTTCAGCATTGCTGTAGAACTTTCTCATGTAGAGTAAGAGAACACAGTTTTGTAGGATTAGACCTAAAAAAAAAATTGTAGACAAAGCACTTTAGTGAGACGTGAGAGAAAGAAAAATCACAAGAGAATTACCTGGGATTCAAACATGGACGGACTTCGGTAGGATGAGCAGGCATCTAGCCACGAGAGAACAGCGGTGGGGTGCTAGTTGGCTAAGTCAATAGTACACTGTTCTCTCGTGGCTAGATGGCTGCTCATCCTACCAAAGTCCATGTTCGAATCCCAGGTAATTCTCTTGTGATTTTTCCTTCTCTCACGTCTCACTAAAGTGCTTCGTCTACAATTTTTTTTAGATCTAATCCTACAAAACTGTGTTCTCTTTCTTTATCGTACGAAAGCCTCGTAGTTTCCTATTTATTAAAAATTTCTCATGTAGAGGACTGGGGTCTGGCCAGGTCCTTTTGCCTGAGTAGGTTGTGTAGATGGCAACTCTGGATGATGTCATGTGCTCTCTGCTGCTCTTTTCCATAGATACGTAGGTTTCTTAAGGCAATTTTCAGCTTCTGGCATAGATGGTGTCCCTGCCTTCAGTCAGAAGATTATCGCCTGGTGTCAGGAATCTAGTCTTCCTATTCAGTGGGGCCCTACTATATTGTGTTTACATTTAAAAAATGTTCTCATTCATTCTTGCAGAGTTATTATACCCCAGATGACTTACAGTTGTGTTTTAGATAGGGACTTTTTCATGTTATTACATAGATCTCTTTTTTTTTTTACATGGTTGTTATGTTGACTGTATACTCTGTTAATATTTATTTTTAACTTAATATCGAACACACACACACACACACACACACATTGAAAATAATGTGGAATTTATGTCACATGAAATGAAGAACTTAGAAAAAAGGCTTAAATAAGATTGTTAAAAAACATGAAACTTTAACATTTAAAGTATTTTCTCTGTTCTTATGTGTACACTGATATTCTGAAAATAGTACTGTGGGAAAAGTTTAAGGAAAGCAGTGATAAAGATACACAGAGGTGGACTGCATCAAGAGATAGACAAATGATATTTAATTCTGCGTTTGTTTTTTTTTTTCTTTTTGTGTGTGTCTTAATTCTGCATTTGTTTTTTTCTTCTTGTTTTTGTCTTAATTCTGTGTTTGTTTTTTTTTCTTCTAGTGTATGTCTTATTCTGCGTTTGTTTTTTTTCTTCTTGTGTATGTCTTAATTCTGCATTTGTTTTTTTTCTTCTTGTGTATGTCTTAATTCTGCGTTTGTTTTTTTTCTTCTTGTGCATGTGTGTTTTTTTTCTTCTTGTGCATGTCTTATTCATGAAAATGATATTTTGTCCAGATAGGCCAGGAATGCAAGAGACAAGTGATATCTTGTCCAGATATACCAGGAATACAGGAAACAAGAGATCTTGTCCAAGTAGACCAGGAAAATGGGAGACAAGTGATAAGCAGGCCAGGGAAACCGAAGACAAGTGATAAGTAGACCAGGAAAATGGGAGACAAGAGATAAGTAGACCAGGAAAATGGGAGACAAGAGATAAGTAGACCAGGAAAATGGGAGACAAGAGATAAGTAGACCAGGAAAATGGCAGACAAGAGATAAGTAGACCAGGAAAATGGGAGACAAGAGATAAGTAGACCAGGAAAATGGGAGACAAGAGATAAGTAGACCAGGAAAATGGGAGACAAGAGATAAGTAGACCAGGAAAATGGGAGACAAGAGATAAGTAGACCAGGAAAATGGGATACAAGTGATAAGTAGACCAGGAAAATGGGAGACAAGAGATAAGTAGACCAGGAAAATGGGATACAAGTGAGAAAAAGATTTATTGTGGCCAACTTTCCCCTGGGAAAACAGCACAAATCTGTTCACATTCCACTCAGACTTCTGTACATAAGCAGGGACTAAATATGTGTCTTTTTTTTAAAAAATTTTATTGTAACCAATTGAAATGAAATATTTTATTGATGTATATTTGAGCTGAACTTTTGTTATCTTGGAACCTAGTGCTACTATGAGTCATGCCCAAAGTCCACTCTGAGCCTGACAGACAGGAAACATCTCAACATGTACCACAAAGGTGTTCTACCACGACATTCACCAGCTTCTAAGAAGGTATTTTTTTTTCTTTATGGTTAACGGAACCTGCATTCATGATTTGAGATAGACACTGCAGTCTACCAGCATAATCTTGCATGTATATTAGACATTTTCTTTGTATGATGGGAGCAAAGTTTCTGAGGTGTAGCAAACCGGTGGTGGTCATGCCTTACTTTGCCTCGGTACTGCTGAAAACAAGTTGCTGTGTTTACTTCAGCATGGCCAGTGAAGTAGTAGAGATCACATTGTTTCCCCGGTGTGGAGCTTGAAAAGAAGTGCTGTTGAGTTGAATACTATAAATGTAAAAAAAAGGTCAGGTTTATCTACTGCCATTTTATAATTAATCATGCAGCTGTGGCATTCAGGTCAATGGTCTTGTGGGTAGCATGGTAGAGTTGAAGATCTAAGCAGTCAGCTGTGGTAGAAAACCTGGAGGGAAGGAGCTGGGAGAACCTGATGACAGGCTTCCTTCATCCTCTGTAACTGTTAGAGTTCTGGACGTATGGATTCCTTGTGAGCAAAATAACAGAGATGTTACACTATTAATTTGTTAAGCATGAGATTAAAACTGACTGAAAGGTTAAGGTCAGAGTAATTTTGACAGGTGTCAATAAATATAGATGAGTGACTTTGATTTGCTTTAATGCTGTCTAGATTGAGAGAACAGAATAGGTTTTTTTTTTTAGAAAGAAAAATGGCCTGAAAAAAAAAACAGGAAGCAGAAGCATAGGTTACTTAGCTGCTATACCAGTTTCTTCTTCCTGCTAGAACCTGGTTTGTGTTCTTTCTCTCACATCTACAAGTGCTTGTCCTAGAAACTTTTGTCTTGAATGTTGCAATATGTCTTAAATGATCCAGAAATCACATTTTTCTTGTATGCTGCAGCAGTATGACATGTCTTGTATGATGCTGTCATTCACCATATCTTGAATGATGTAATAATTCAACATCATTCAGTCAAGTGCCATGCAGCGTGGCGTAGGCGATCATTTCTCTCCACAATTCCCTGTCTTTTGACTTGATCATGGGATCCGTCGGTGACTTTCTTCCTAGCCACACTGACTGCCCATCCAGAACTTCTCTCTGTCTTCCTCTGTCTCTTCTTCCCTCAGTTTTTCCAGTTGCCACAGTGTGTTCCAGTTTTCCTCTTCTCAGAAAATGTCCTACAAATCTTGCTTGTCTGCCTCTGATCTTTGCTGTAATTTGCCTTTTAACTCCAGCCTCTCTTAAGACTTCTTCATTAGTTTTCTTAGCTGTCCTTGGTACCTTCAAATATATGTTGAATAATAGCAATATGCCTTTAATCCCTCTCTTACTGTCTTCTCTTTCACCCTCTGACCTTTTAGAAACTTAAAAATTTTTGTGTGAAATTCTAAAATTCAGTCAGTGTTAATGTTCTGTGTTTGCTTGTTTTTGCTTCTTCTTGTTTGTGTCTTATTCTGTGTTTGTTTTTTTTTCTTCTTGTGCATGTCTTACTCATGAGAATGATATTTAAGTGTCATCCTACTCTTTTTTCGAGCTCCAGCAACAATATTTACAGTTTATTTCAGTGTGTCTCACCCTGCTAGCAGATCATTTTCATTCTTACTGACACTTTCTCCATAATAAAAGTGTGCCCAGTTGTACCAGTAAAAGCTGTCCAGCCCACAGTAATGGCATGAGAAACAGTCAGCCTGTACTGGGAGCAAAGAAGACTGCTAGTTTTCAAGGCCAATAAGGCAGCTGTAGAAGACTCTGCCCCCACTTCTCTGCTGCTGTTTCTAGTAGCAGGCTCAGCCTGGTTTGTAGAGTAAGGCTGATGGTGGTGGAGTCTGCCTACTAGCTTGCCTTTTCTTATCCTGCTCCCAGTTCAGTATGTATGATGCTTATATTTTGTCACTTCACACACTGGTTGCTAGGAACATTTTATTCTTCTCTCCTCAAACATACAGCCTCTGCAGTTCCTGCTGTCAGTCCTTTGTGTGATGCTATGACTAACAATATCTTTGGTTGCCTTATTTGTAATGAGAGCAACAAAAATGTTTGCTTGTTCACAGTTTAGTCTTTTCTTCTTCTCCGTATGCATTTAGCCATACTGAGTGATACCCTGATTTTTGTGATTCCCCTTCTGGCTGGGTACCTCCGACCTCAGCACCTTTCCTTGCTAGGGCAGACTGTGGTCTTGCTCGGACTGCCATGAAGACGGTGGTGTAGGCTGGCCTGGCCAAAACTGTGTTTTCTGGCCTCTGGTGGCTGTATTTAAGCCCCTTCTCCACATCAGACCCAACGACTTTGAGACAGTTCCACAGAGACACTCCAACTTCGAGATGAGGAATCTGATGAGTGCCTCAGCGATATCCATTCCCTGCCACCTATAGTCTGCTGGTTCTGTTTTGTTTACCTCATTCTGATAGCCATTGTTGTAGAGACCCATAAGCTTGTCATGTCTTGGATTCATTGGTTTTACATCAGACTTTCCTCATCCCCGCCAGCGATTTCCATGTTCCTATCTGTCCACTATCCTGACATTACATTTTACAAAACTAACAGTTACAATCAGTGTTGATTGCTACAGGTTTCTGGGCTACAGAAGTAGGTCAGAGTTTTCAAGCAAACAGATCTATGTTCCCTGTCTCACAAAGACTATGTTAAGATAAGTGTGTTCTATGTTCCCTGTCTCACAAAGACTATGTTAAGATAAGTGTGTTCTATGTTCCCTGTCTCACAAAGACTATGTTAAGATAAGTGTGTTCTATGTTCCCTGTCTCACAAAGACTATGTTAAGATAAGTGTGTTCTATGTTCCCTGTCTCACAAAGACTATGTTAAGATAAGTGTGTTCTATGTTCCCTGTCTCACAAAGACTATGTTAAGATAAGTGTTCTATGTTCCCTGTCTCACAAAGACTATGTTAAGATAAGTGTGTTCTATGTTCCCTGTCTCACAAAGACTATGTTAAGATAAGTGTGTTCTATGTTCCCTGTCTCACAAAGACTATGTTAAGATAAGTGTGTTCTATGTTCCCTGTCTCACAAAGACTATGTTAAGATAAGTGTGTTCTATGTTCCCTGTCTCACAAAGACTATGTTAAGATAAGTGTGTTCTATGTTCCCTGTCTCACAAAGACTATGTTAAGATAAGTGTGCTCTTAGCACAGTTGTTCCCAGGAGACACAGTTTAGTCAATATATACTTGACATTTTTTCAGAATAAGATTAATCTGTAAACAAGAAATGATTTGCTGTCTGTTTGGCTCATATTTTTTAATGTAAATAGTTATGAGAGTGAGTGTTTACTTTTTGTATTACTTCTTACTATTGACATTGTCAGGTTTTTACTGGCTGCAGCACTTAATTCTAAACTCATGTAAGTCAGGCTTCTGTGACACCATTGTTTGCAGGTAGCAGCTGATAGAGAGGAGGTAAAATCTGGGTTCATCAGCCACGGGGACATGTTAGTAGCTGACTGTTTTTATTTTCACCCAGCACACAAGTTTTTATTTCTTTTATGTTCTTTTATTTCTAGCGGAATGTTTATCAGAAACTTTTCTTGATCTCACAGAGACTGAAGCCAAAGGGCAGAGAATACAAAGCTGGCTTTCAGTCTTATACATCAAGCCCTGACAGCAGTGCCAACATGCAAAGGTTTTCAGACACTGACATAAATCAGGTCAGTGCACCTGTCTATTACGAGGATCCTCCTAGCACGTTTCTCAGGGCAAGTAGCTCCTCGGAGTTATCGTGGAAGAGGTTGTTTCAGAATTCTGGCAGTCAGGACCCAGAGTCTGAGGCCGATACTTCTTCTCCGTCGTCACCGTTTGATTCGCCATCAGATGAGATGATAATTACACCTGTGCTGTCACCCCACGGTTCCAGTTATCCAGCTAGCGCAGATCTCTCTAAACATGTTTCATTTCAGCCAACACCTGAAAAGAGAAGACAAGATCAGGACAATGATGTGCATCTGCAAGTATCTGCTCCATCAGAAAGAGCAACACCCCACAACTTTTCTAGAAGTAGCAGTTCAAATAGGCATGTGTCATTTGAGCCAAACTCCAAGCCGACTTCATCAAGGAGATGGCTGGATCAAGAAAATGAAAATCATCCCCAACATGTAAATTCATCTTTGCCATCTGAGGAGAGAGTATTTAAACATTACTTGTCACCCCACAAATCCAATAATTCCACAAGCACAAATTCATCCAGACATGTATCATTTCAATCAAACATCAAGAAAGATTCAATAAATGGATGGCTAGATCAAGAGAATGAAAATCACCCCCAACAACAGAATTCATCGTCACTGTCTGAGGAGACAAAGCATTCTTTATTACCCCAAAACACTAACTGTCCACGAGATTCAGTTTCATCGAGGTTTAGATCATTTCCATCAAAATCTAAGCAGCATTCTTCTCATGTAAAAAATAATAGATCTAACTCACATGATCATCAGAAAGAAGCTACTAGCAAACCTGTTGGTTTAAATATTGAAGGTATTTCAGCATTTCCTGCTGATGATACAGATTTCTCTCAAACTTCACATAACAGGAGGGCAGCTAACTCAAAATTTGAGCAGGGCATTTACATAATGACCAAACCTGGAACATATATTATTAAAAAGCCTCACAAGGAGTCTTCCATCCATCTCCTTCATGTGAACCCTGGAGGATGTGTCAAACTGACAGACTTGCTTTAAAAATTTCTTTTCTGATACCTGAGTTGCCTGTCTCCATAAAGGCTAAGGTAAGGGATCTCATATTTCGTCATCAGGTAGTAATTATTGGAGATCTCACAGCAGTACACCCTCTTTCATTTTAAATTAGTGCTTATAATCTCCGGGTGTCTGAGTGGTGAAGTGGTTAGTGCACTGGTCTCTCATGGCGGAGGTCAGGGGTTTGAATCTGGCCAGAGACACCCCAGTCACCCAGCTGTAGAAATGGGTACCTGACTTCTTCTGGAGTTGGGGAAGGAAAGGCGGCCAGGCATGATACTGACCATATCGCCCTCTAGTGTGCTGACAGGTCAAGGAAAATATGGGCACTAACACCATATCCCTATGGGCCTCTAAGGCATGACAGGATTACCTTTACCTTTAGTACTTTACTTTCACATCTGCAGTATTTTATGAGCATGTATCACTTATTACTTTTAAATTAGTATATTTTTTTGTAATATTTTCTGTCCATATACCAATTATTACTTTAAAATTAGTAGTATTTTTTTGTCCAAACATCTTTTGTTACTTTAAAATTTGTAGTGTCTCCTAAACACCTTTTCCTGTTATAAAAATGTAGCATTTGTTTTTGTTTTTTTTTTGTTTCTTTTCTTTTTTAAATTAGATATATATTCAGCCAGAATATCTCTTAATACTTTCAGAACAGTAATACCGTGTATTTGAATGTGCCTTGCTGCTGATGTTAGTTGGGAGCACTACATCTACATATTTACACACTGAGGCTGAAGCATGTATTTATCTAAAGAAAGCTATAATGGTTTCCTCTGTTGTGAGATTTGAATCCAAGCCATTGCTTAGTAGACATATATGATGTGACTAAAATCTTCACATGAGACAGGCATACACAAACTGAAAGTCTGCCTGATAAAAGAGAAACAGAAACTTACGAGGGATGATTGATAAATTCTTGGCATAACGTACAAATACTTGAAACACACAGTTGATATTAGGTCCATTTGTAGATCAGGTTAATGTAAGATTAAACACCAAATTTCAAGAAATTTACTGTAATCAATTTTCTTTACATATGTTGGTCACTTGATGAGAAGAAGTGATCAGAGAATCCCAAAACAGGCTATCAAGTGGAACACAACAGGCTGAAGAAAAAGAGGCAGACCGCATGAAACTCTGAAGAGGACATTGTTAAGAGAGGCCAAATTAGCAGGCATAAAATCCTTTGATGAGGTTGAAAGACTCGCCGAAGACAGGAAAAATTGGCAAACTACTTTGCGAGCCCTATGTGACATTTAACGGCACGGGAAGGATATAAGATATAAGATAAGAATTTTCTTTTACAGGCTACTGAGTGGTAAGGGGTGGCAGAAATTGAGAAAATGGATAAAATTTCTCATCGAGCAGTCTTTCACTACCTCTGCATCCAGGGCTTATCATCGAAGGAGATCTATGAGGATATGATGGAGACTCTAGGGAGAGTGCCCCTTCTTACAGCACAGTGAAGAAACAGGCAGCTAAATTCAAACATAGAAGGGAGAGTCTGGAAGATGATCCCCATCCAGGAAGACCAAGAAAGGTAACCACCTATGAAATCACCAGCAGAATCCATGACATGATAATGGAGGATTGACGACTAACTGAGCAGTACATTGCTACTGAGTTGGGCATCTCCCAGGAATATGTTCATGCCATTACGTACAAATACTTGAAACACACAGTTGATATTAGGTCCATTTGTAGATCAGGTTAATGTAAGATTAAACACCAAATTTCAAGAAATTTACTGTAATCAATTTTCTTTACATATGTTGGTCACTTGATGAGAAGAAGTGATCAGAGAATCCCAAAACAGGCTATCAAGTGGAACACAACAGGCTGAAGAAAAAGAGGCAGACCGCATGAAACTCTGAAGAGGACATTGTTAAGAGAGGCCAAATTAGCAGGCATAAAATCCTTTGATGAGGTTGAAAGACTCGCCGAAGACAGGAAAAATTGGCAAACTACTTTGCGAGCCCTATGTGACATTTAACGGCACGGGAAGGATATAAGATATAAGATAAGAATTTTCTTTTACAGGCTACTGAGTGGTAAGGGGTGGCAGAAATTGAGAAAATGGATAAAATTTCTCATCGAGCAGTCTTTCACTACCTCTGCATCCAGGGCTTATCATCGAAGGAGATCTATGAGGATATGATGGAGACTCTAGGGAGAGTGCCCCTTCTTACAGCACAGTGAAGAAACAGGCAGCTAAATTCAAACATAGAAGGGAGAGTCTGGAAGATGATCCCCATCCAGGAAGACCAAGAAAGGTAACCACCTATGAAATCACCAGCAGAATCCATGACATGATAATGGAGGATTGACGACTAACTGAGCAGTACATTGCTACTGAGTTGGGCATCTCCCAGGAATATGTTCATGCCATTATTCACAATGATATTCAGATGACAAAGGTCTCTGCTCGATGGGTCCCAAAACTTCTTGGAGATGATCACAAACGACAGCATCTCAACATGTCAGGAGACAATCTTGGCCATTTTCTGCAGATCCTGAAAAGTTTCTTCAGCAATTTGTGACTATGGATGAGACTTGGGTTCATCATTTTCAACCAGAAACCAAAGAACAGTCAAAGCAGTGGAAACATCATGGATCCCCACCTCCAAAGAAAGCAAGGGTGATTCTGTCTGCAGGTAAAATGATGGCTTCCATCTTTTTGGATTCAGAAGGTGTGCTATTGGTAGACTTTCTTCAAAATGGCAGAACGGTCACTGGGGCCTATTATGCTAATCTTGTGAAGCAACTGTTGGTCAAATTGAAGGGAGGGCGTCGAGGGAAATTGACGATAGGAGTCATCTTTCATCAAGACAATGCTTCAGTTCACAAGTTGGTGGTGGCAATGGCTGCCATTCATGTATGCGGCTTCTGGCTTCTTGAACATCCTCCTTATTCCCCAGATTTGGCTCCTTCGGACTATTACCTGTTTACCAAACTAAAAAAGGAGCTCGGTGGTCACAAATTTGCTTTAGATGATGACGTCATTCACCACTTTCTACTGGCACAAGATGCTGACTTTTACAAAGAAGGGATCCATATGCTCCAGGGTCGCTAGACTAAGTGCATAAACTTGCAAGGGGGCTATGTTGAGAAATAACCCAAAAAAGTTGTCCACAAATAATCTGTTGTACCTTATGCCGAGAACTTATCAATCACTGCTCGTACTTGGGACAGTATGTACTGATCTGGGATCATTGAAAGGAGATAGAATACAGAACTACAGTGTGGTGACTCAGTACAGAGCTGCAGTATACTTATGTATGTGAACAAAAGTCTGTGATTCCTTGTAATGAGTTTCTCATGGTCTTTCTGGTATTTCAGATCTGATTATCTTGATATTGATACGTATGTAAAGTGTATACCAGCAGCTCATGCTGTTTGATAAATTAGACTGGTTTTAGTTTTTCCTGCATTTTACAAAATATTTTATCTTTTACACTTTGCTTCTCTAGCACATATAAGCTTTCCTCATTCATCCCAATTCACTGTATTTTATAATGTTCAGTGTACATGAGTAACAGCATTTATATCAGCATACTTCTGTATTTATTTATCTTGTCAGTAAGTAACATTTTGATACTCACATACAAGGTATCATGTTGTTAACCATGTAGCAAATTTTTCACTCTTATATTTGTGTGCCCTTGTGATGGTGAGAATTTTTTTACACAATAAAAATGTAGACATGACCTGTGGGAAAGTGTTATGTAAACTGCTTATGGTGTCATGTTTTTTTTTGTGTGTGTCCTACCAGAAGAGAATGTCAGGTGTACTAGTCTTGTGACTAAGAATGTCAAGTGTACTAGTTTTGTGAATGTCAAGTGTACTAGTTTTGTGAATGTCAAGTGTACTAGTTTTGTGACTAAGATTGTCAAGTGTACTAGTTCTGTGAGTAAGAATGTCAGGTGTACTAGTTCTGTGACTAAGAATGTCAAGTGTACTAGTTCTGTGACTAAGAATGTCAGGTGTTCTAGTTATGTGACTAAGAATGTCAAGTGTACTAGTTCTGTGACTAAGAATGTCAAATGTACTAGTTCTGTGACTAAGATTGCCAAGTGTACTAGTTCTGTGACTAAGAATGTCAAGTGTGCTAGTTCTGTGACTAAAATTGTCCTGGTGCAGTTTTAAAATGTTTGAAATGGAAAAAAAAAAAAAAATTAGGGGCCACTTGTGAAATTATCTTGGCAAAAATAATACCTTCAGTGAAGTGAAGATATAAGTGGTATACTCATATATAATGTTGTCAACAAACAAGAGACAAGAGTTTGTACAAAATAGACCATGCTTCCATCAAAAATTTCAAACAGTTTTTTTAAAAAACGGGTAATAAAAAAAAATGCAAGAATAAGAAACAAAACAAAAATGTAAAACAACATTCCGTGAACTTTCTCTTCTTCTGGTTTTGTTATTTTTGTCTGAAGAAGGCACAAGTTGAAGCATATTTTGTTTGTTTGTGTGTGTTTGACCACCAACTTAAGCAGATCCTACCTTGTTATATAACGTATCATACAACTTGACACATGGTTTTATACAGCTCTCTGTAATAAGCAACATAATAAGAATAATAAAACAAAAATAGCCTTTAGTTTTCCTAATCTTCCATTTATTGCAATGGTTGTTTTTTTTTTCGTAATACTGTACAGAAAAAAGTATATGGAAACTATAATTTTTACTTCAGAATCATTTTCTGAAACAAAACTAAATCTAAAAGGAAAAATGAGAAGATGTATAAGCAATAAAGTTAGATTTCTCATTCTTTGATTTTCCAAGGCATACACGGAATATATGTTTATACATTTATAAATATGATAATTTCATTCCACATGCTCAATAAAATGTGTTCTATAACTTATTCACCTTTCAAATCTTTTGTTTACAGATATTGAAACTTCTGGTTTTGTTTTTTTTTTCTAAATGGGAATAGAATCCAGACTCCAGATCATGGACTGCAGAATTTCCCTGGACATGTGTTTCACTGCACTGGAAGTTTTGTGCCTGAAACTGAAACTGTGAGGCTGAGAAAAAAACTTGAATATAATTGTAAAGTTAGTCCTTGGTGGCAAGGTATAAAAAAGTTAGATGTACTAGTTCTGTGACTAAGAATGTCAAGTGTACTAGTTCTGTGACTAAGAATGTCAGGTGTTCTAGTTATGTGACTAAGAATGTCAAGTGTACTAGTTCTGTGACTAAGAATGTCAAATGTACTAGTTCTGTGACTAAGATTGCCAAGTGTACTAGTTCTGTGACTAAGAATGTCAAGTGTGCTAGTTCTGTGACTAAAATTGTCCTGGTGCAGTTTTAAAATGTTTGAAATGGAAAAAAAAAAAAAAATTAGGGGCCACTTGTGAAATTATCTTGGCAAAAATAATACCTTCAGTGAAGTGAAGATATAAGTGGTATACTCATATATAATGTTGTCAACAAACAAGAGACAAGAGTTTGTACAAAATAGACCATGCTTCCATCAAAAATTTCAAACAGTTTTTTTAAAAAACGGGTAATAAAAAAAAATGCAAGAATAAGAAACAAAACAAAAATGTAAAACAACATTCCGTGAACTTTCTCTTCTTCTGGTTTTGTTATTTTTGTCTGAAGAAGGCACAAGTTGAAGCATATTTTGTTTGTTTGTGTGTTTGACCACCAACTTAAGCAGATCCTACCTTGTTATATAACGTATCATACAACTTGACACATGGTTTTATACAGCTCTCTGTAATAAGCAACATAATAAGAATAATAAAACAAAAATAGCCTTTAGTTTTCCTAATCTTCCATTTATTGCAATGGTTGTTTTTTTTTTCGTAATACTGTACAGAAAAAAGTATATGGAAACTATAATTTTTACTTCAGAATCATTTTCTGAAACAAAACTAAATCTAAAAGGAAAAATGAGAAGATGTATAAGCAATAAAGTTAGATTTCTCATTCTTTGATTTTCCAAGGCATACACGGAATATATGTTTATACATTTATAAATATGATAATTTCATTCCACATGCTCAATAAAATGTGTTCTATAACTTATTCACCTTTCAAATCTTTTGTTTACAGATATTGAAACTTCTGGGTTTTGTTTTTTTTTTCTAAATGGGAATAGAATCCAGACTCCAGATCATGGACTGCAGAATTTCCCTGGACATGTGTTTCACTGCACTGGAAGTTTTGTGCCTGAAACTGAAACTGTGAGGCTGAGAAAAAAACTTGAATATAATTGTAAAGTTAGTCCTTGGTGGCAAGGTATAAAAAAGTTAGATTTAGCCACGGTGGCATGGTATAAAAAGTTAGACTTAGCCGTAGTGGCATGGTATAAAAAGTCAGATTTAGCCATGGTGGCATGCTCTAAAACTTGGATATAACTAGATTTAGGCATACTGGCAAGGCCCAAAACCTTGGATATAACTAGATTTAGCCATGGTGATGATGTCCAAAACCTTGGATATTACTAGATTTAGCCATGGTGATGATGTCCAAAACCTTGGATATAACTAGATTTAGCCATGGTGATGATGTCCAAAACCTTGGATATAACTAGATTTAGCCATGGTGATGATGTCTAAAACCTTGGATATAACTAGATTTAGCCATTTTGATGATATCCAAAACCTTGGATATAACTGTAGATTTAGCCATGGTGATAGCAGTTCTGGATTTAGTATGACTAAAGCTTGGATGCCAAAAAAAAAAAAAGATGTTTATTCAACATTGCAAAAAAAACCATTTCTTAATATTGTTAATATTGGGACTTTGTTTCATTGGCAAGATGAAGTAAGAGTAATTATGAAAACATTTTAGATTTCAACAGAATATGCACATATTCATGAATGAAACACTGATTATTCAACAAAACTTCCAGCTAATGTGAGCCAGAAGTCTGAAACTACAGTTTAATCACCAGATAATTTCATTGAATTATATCCTACAAAAAAAAAAAAAAAGATGTGGTATTCTAAACACCTAAATATTGTCAAATATTTTATAATGTGCCTAACAATACAGGGTAATCATGAAGTCCTTCCTTGATGTTTAGAAAAAACATATCTTAAAAACTATTCTAGATAGAAACAGGAACATAGTGGCTTTGTGTAAGTCAACTGTTAGAGAGTTTGTTTTTTTTTTTGTGTGGGTTTTTTTTTTTTTTCTGTCCAGATATTGCTACAGTCGCCAGTGTCAAAATAGTGTATATGACGGAGAAACCCCAGAGTGTTTTGTGGCATCATGAAACAAATTTACTCCAACATTGTGGTCACCATGTTCAATGGACATCACTCCTCTTAAGTTTTTTTGTTTTTTTTTATAGAGCTATATTAAAGACAAAGTGTTCAGCTCACCAGATCCTGATACTGAAAGTTTGAAGGCAAGGACAGAGGTTGCTTCAGTGGCTATGAACAAAGAGATGTTGAGAAAACATGGCAAGAGACCGAGTATCCCTTATATGTTCTCTAGAACATCAAACAGCAAAAATAAAGCAAAAAAAAAAAAAAAACTGTTGAGTTGTGATAAAATTTACAGAAAAGCCACATGTCTCCTAGCTAGCATAGTTTTTGTGTGGTAAATGTTTGAGATGAGGGAAAGACTCCACGCTTATTTTTATTATAAAAAAAACATTTATAGTTTTTTTATACTTAACAGATTACATGACCGTTGAGTCGTATATACTGCATATTTCTTTCATATTGTTTTATTAACTCTAGCAAAAACTGACCTTTTTTTTAAGCAGTTATTCTTATATATGACAAGAATATTAAATACTGAAATATCAAAAATACGTGTATAAAAACTGGTTGAAAACAGCTACAACATAAATGATAGTAGTTATACTGTGCCGTTTAATAAAACTAGACTATTCGTAAGTTTGTACAGAATATTTTATATTTGCAACCACTTCACTTTCTTAAAACAGGCCAATACCTTTTTTTTTCTACATAAGGAAATTGCCAAGGTGCTTCACTGCTAATTCTTGCTATCCACTGTTAATTCTTACTATGTACAAAAGAAAAGGCTTAGTAAATTTTGATTAATAATTTGAGGTTGTCAAGTTCTTTTCACAAAAGTCAAGGAAATATCAGGTTTTTACTAAAGAAATGTTTTTATATGAAGAAAAAATAAAAATGTTTAATTTTTTAGCCATGGTAGCTTGATAACTTTCTCAGAATCTGGCCACTGGTAGCGGTTCTGGTATTCTGTAAAGGCCGGGGCATAACATGCAACTTCCATTGGGCGGCCATAGATAGAGAAGTCTGGGGTTGGATTGATCTTGAAATCGGACGTTGGAGCATCAGTGTCAGGTGCCGTATATCGTATCATGTACTCGGTCTTGCCTGGGAAGCTGGTGTTGATTCCTGCCTGTAAGATAAATGTTTGCATGATGAAGCGTACAACAGCACAATATCTTGAAGTTATTTTCTCTCAGCTGTTTCACTTTATCTTGGGGACTAACTTTCATGTGTTTTTCTTTCTCCTTCATGCATTGACAACTAAGTTTATTGTGCGATCTCGTGTGCTGTGTCCTGAATATATAAAGGTAAAAGGTAAAATTCCCGTTTTCATGCCATTAAGGCATAATGGGGAATATGGTGTTTGGCCCGTATTTTCCATAACCTTTGTCACATGAAAGAGTGATGTGGTCAGTATCACGCCTGGCTGCTTTACCTTCCCAGATTTCTCTGGTACCCATTTTTAGAGGCTGGGTGAACCCCGGGGCCTTTCTGGTGTGTACTAGAAAAAAATCCCACTGCTGGAACTGAACCTAAATGCAGGTAAATTACTGACAGAAAAAAAAGGTCAAAGTTTTGGAGGTCATCTGTAACCATAACTGGTTTAAATGATCAAAAATCTAGTAAAAAGCAACAAAGGAAATCAGTCGATGGATAACTGCGCCAGTAGGTTGATGATGCTCACTTTGCATAGAGGAGGAATGGTCAGTGTTGACAGATTCAGCATGTGAGCATTTTGTATATAGTAAATATCATAGCAAGTAAAATAAGAAAAATTTCATGCAAACTTTTTAATTTCCATTGATGCTTGTAAAGGTGTTTATGTTTACATTAAAAGAAACAATTGTGAAGTACCAAATGTTGTGCCGAGAAAACTGGTATTTTGGAAAGACAGGTACAGTTGTACCGGTTTAAAAAAATCCTAGCTCCATCAATATATGTATGTGTGTGTGTGTGTATATATATATATTATGCTTTCAAAGACAGGTTTACCTAGTACAAATGTTGTAATCAATCAATCAAGTGCTGTGCTGCATGGCGTAGGCGATCATTTCTCTCCACAATTCCCTGTCTTTAGACTTGATTATGAGATCAGCCGGTGACTTTCTTCCTAGCCACACTGACAGTCCATCCAGTAACTTCTCTCTCTGTCTTCCTCTGTCTCTTCTTCTCTCAGTTTTTCAAGTTGCCACAATGTGTCCCAATTTTCCTCTTAGAAAATGTCCTACAAATCTTGCTTCTCTGTCTCTGATCTTTGCTGTAATTTGCCTTTTAACTCCAGCCTCTCTTAAGACTTCTTCATTGGTTTTCTTAGCTGTCCATGGTACCTTCAGCATCCTTCTTATGAACCACATTTCCATGGCCTCCATTTCTCGCTGTACTCTCTTATTCATGGACCATGATTCACATCCATAAAACAAAATTGGTTCGATGTAACATTTAAGTACTCGAAATCTTATTTCTATTGATATGGATCTGTTGCACAAGATTTTTCTTATTTTCTGGAATGCTGACTTGGCCTGAGCATGTCTGCTTTTTATTTCATTGTGAAATTTCCCATCAGCTTTTATAATTGTTCCTAAGTACTTGAATCTATCAACTTGTTTCAGTTCTGTGCCATCGATGGTACTGCTACATTTTGGTGGTATTGTTTTCTTTGAGATGACCATCACTTCAGTCTTATTTTTATTCAGGCTGAGACCTTTTACTTTCACAAATCACGATGTCCAGAAGAGCCTGTAGCTTCCCTTCACTTTTAGCAATCAGAACTGTGTCATCTTAATATCTAAAGTTGTTAAGGTTGTACCTGCCAATTGATATTCCTGGCAAGCTCTCTATATTTCTCTTTATGTTTTCACTGTACAAGAAGAAGAGGTCAGGAGATAGAACACATCCTTGTCTCAATCTCAATTTTATGTCTTCAAATGCTCCTATTTGGTTCTCAACCTTCATTGCTGCAGATTCCTGCCAGTATATGTTTTTGATGAGTTTCAGATCTTTCCCATCTATGTTGATGTCTTCCAGCATTCTTATAATTTCTGTGTCTCACTTTATCGAATGCTTACAGTAGTCTATGAAGCATAAGTATAGGTCCGTCTTTACTTCTATTGATCTTTCCATCAATGTTCTCAATATATGTATATATATATATATGGCATTACTTGTACCGTTTCCTTTGACAAAGCCACACTGTTCTTCAGTGATTTCTGGTTTTATTTTGCCCCTGACTCTTCTCATGACAATGCGAAGCGGAATTTTGGTAACATGGCTCATAAGACTAATGGTTCAATGGTCTTCACATTCAGCTGCACAGTGTTTCTTTGGTAGGGCAATGAAAACTGATTGCAAAAGGTCTAATGGGACATAGTTACTGATGTCATTCAGCAATCTGGTAATTATTTCTATGCCAAGCTCTCCTAATGCTTCCAATTCTTCCTTGGTGATTTTATCTGGTCCTTGTGCTTTGTTGTTCTTCATGTGTTTGATGGCTTCTTCCACTTCTGCTTTTAATATGGGAGGCCCTTCATTATTATTTCTCTTCTATTATCCTCATAGAGTTGTCTAATGTATTTGCACCATCGTGCCATTGTTTCATCTCTGTCCATTACTGTATGCCCTTCCTTTGAATTCAGGCAACCAGTCTTGTGGTATGTCCTTTTGTTTGTTAACTCCTTTATTTGTTTGTACATATCTCTTGCGTTTCCATGATGGTGTGTCTCTATTTCACTACATTTCTTATTTAGCCACTCTTCTTTAGCTTTATTGCATTTGTGTCTTGTTTCTTTATTTATTTTGTCATATTCATCTTTATCTTCCTTAAGACTTCTTCTCTGATCCATTAGTTGCAAAATTTCTTCTGTCATCCACCCCTGTTTAGCGTGTCGTTTATTTGAAGGTAGGATTTCGACAGATGTTTGCTGAATAGAGTCTTTAAGCATATTCCATTGTTCATCAATCGTTTCAATCTTCTCTATAGCATTATACCTATTATGTACTATGGTCCTATATTGTTCTTGCAGTGCCTTATCTTTCTGTAACAGTTCTCTGTCCAGTTCTTTGTTTTTAGCTGCTACCTTTAACCTCTTTAGCCTGATTCTCACGTTTCCTATGACTGGGATGTGGTCACTGTTGCAGTCTGCGCTTGGTCTTGTTTTCATGGATATTAGTGAGTTCCTGAATCTCCTGTTGATCATAATGTAATCTGTCTGTAATCTACAAATGTTTACCTATTTTATATCTGGATTAACATGATGGCCCTGTTTGCAAGTCTCAAGTCTACATCCTTTACTTGAGAAGGCAGTTCACTATCATCTACTGTGCTGTCACCTACATCTTACTACAAGACATGTAGGAGATCTGTTTCCACATACTCATACAATAATAAAAGAAAAGCAGCCAGAGTTTCTCATGCTTTTCTTAGCGGTGTCTTGGCCTTCCCTCAATGTGGATGTGGAAGCAGAAAAAGAAGGTAACCTTCTTACATCCCAGCGGAAGATGTGGTGTCATTGCCTGTAACTTCCTTGACCAGTCAGCACACTAGAGAGCAACGTGGTCTGCGTCATGCCCAGCCACTTTTCAATGAGCCAGGTAGCTGTTTCTACCGCTGGGTTAATCTTGAGAGAACAGTGCACTAACCAGTTTGCTATCCTGGTGCCCTGTGGTTAGATACTTTGCCTCTAAAAACAGAGAATAACTCCCTGCAGCATGAAGTACAGCGTAGCGCACAATGTGTTAAAAGAAAAAGTATTTAAATTTTAAGGCGGCTTTGTTAGCTGAGTGGTGAAGCACTCGGTTTACTAATCTGGTGGTAGCAGGTCAACCCAGCCTCTAAAAATTGGTACCAGAGAAATGTAGGAAGGTAAATGCTGCCAGGCGTGATACTGACCACGTCACACTTTCATGTGCTGGGGTCTTTGGAAATAAGGGCCTTTTCTTCTCCATCAAACACTTTCATGTGCTGGGGTCTTTGGAAATAAGGGCCTTTTCTTCTTCATCAAACACTTTCATGTGCTGGGGTCTTTGGAAATAAGGGCCTTTTCTTCTCCATCAAACACTTTCATGTGCTGGGGTCTTTGGAAATAAGGGCCTTTTCTTCTTCATCAAACACTTTCATGTGCTGGGGTCTTTGGAAATAAGGGCCTTTTCTTCTTCATCAAACACTTTCAGATGTCAACTTGGATATCTCCAAAGAATGGGGCCATCTGTCTCAGGCTGCTAAGATCACCATTACAGCTTGTCACGGACTGCTACAGTTGACGGCCAAAAGCGTTGTCTTGGTTCTTCAGATGAAGGGCAGTCCTGTAACAGATGTTTGGCAGCCATTTTGTCTGTTCCGAGTCTGAAGATCTTGATTTGTTCTTCTCTGCTGAGCTGGTAGTAGGCATCATTCTTCTGTTGTCCTGGATATTCGGATATTCTTTTTTCCCATTTGTTCTTGTATTTGGCTTTTTTTATCAGCATTTTGGCTTCATCATATGGTAGGCTTGTGTCAGCCTCTCTTTGCCAATGTGTTGGCCTCTTCATTCCCTTGGATGTTGCAGAGAGATGTATTCCACTCTTGTGAAGATCTGTTCCATGTTATAGAGGACCTCATGAGGAGTTCTCCTAGTTCTGTATTTTCCCCACTCATCGGTGCTATTATAACTGATACTGCATCTGTGAGCAGGACAACTTGGCTGCCTGCAACCTTCCTTGCCATCAGGATTTCTGCTGCTGTTTTCAGTGCTTCTTCCTCAGCTTTGAAGTTACTAGAGAACTTTCTTGTAGTTACGGACAGTTTTATATGTTCACCACTGCCTCAGCATCAGGAAGACTCCTGCACAGCCATCTGTTGTTGTACTGACTACTGACTCATCTGTTGTTGTACTGACTACTGAATCATCTGTTGTTGTGTTGACTGCTGACCCATCTGTTGTTGCATTGACTGCTGACCCATCTATTGTTACATTAACTGCTGACCCATCTCTTCTTACATTGACAGTGACCCATCTCTTGTTGTGTTGACTGCTGACCCATCTGTTGTTGCATTGACAGCTGACCCTTCTCTTGCTACATTGACTGCTGACCCATCTGTTGTGCTGATTGCTGACCCATCTGTTGCACTGACTGCTGACCCATCTGTTGTTGCATTGATTGCTGACCCATCTGTTGCTGCATTGACTGCTGACCAATCTGTTGTTACATTGACAGTGACCCATATTTTGTTGCATTGACTGCTGGCCCACCTGTGTAAGCATGTGTCCAGAAGTTGCTTAGATAATGTTGTTTAATAAAGTTTTCTTCCAGGACCTTTCTTTCTTCTGTAGCCTGGTGTTCTTGTTCTCAGTCCCTGTGATGGTTGCTTTTAGCTCTGTAGTCTGGTGTTCTTGTTCTCAGTCCCTGTGATGGTTGCTTTTAGCTCTGTAGTCTGGTATTCTTGTTCTCAGTCCCTGTGATGGTTGCTTTTAGCTCTTTAGCCTGGTGTTCTTGTTCTTGGTCCCTGTGATGGTTGCTTTTAGCTCTGTAGTCTGGTATTCTTGTTCTCAGTCCCTGTGATGGTTGCTTTTAGCTCTGTAGTCTGGTATTCTTGTTCTCAGTCCCTGTGATGGTTGCTTTTAGCTCTTTAGCCTGGTGTTCTTGTTCTCGGTCCCTGTGATGGTTGCTTTTAGCTCTTTAGACTGGTGTTCTTGTTCTCAGTCCCTGTGATGGTTGCTTTTAGCTCTTTAGACTGGTGTTCTTGTTCTCGGTCCCTGTGATGGTTGCTTTTAGCTCTGGGGATTTCTGTTTTCTCCAAGGATGACATGCAACACTGGGACAGATTGCCCTGACAGTTACTGTGGCATATGAGTTCTCACTAAGTAAGGATCTGGCTACAGCAGTAAAACTGTTTCTCCTTAGTCTCTCCCATCCCACTGCATTTATTCTGAGGATAAGGGCCTAATACTGCATCCCTAATATGCCTTATTGGCATGGAAACAGGGATTTTAAAGTAAGGTCACTTCTGTTATGTGTAGGATTATGCCCCTAGACTAGTAATGGGCAAATTCAAAGAAGTTTTTAAATAAAAACTGGTTAATGATTAAGAGAAATGATGCAAGATTTTGTATAATAGTCTTTGTAAAAATGTTACTGGTGATAATTATGCAAGAATAGACTAGTAGTAAGATACTTGGAAATGAGCACATGGCCATGTTTTGTCTGTTCTTCGCCATCTTCTTCTTCAACGTTCATGACACTGTAACGAGTCCTTGTGAAGGAAATTTACTGTAACAAGGTAGATAATCTTTATAGATTTTACGTAGAAATGATTATGCTTGGTGAGACCCGCTGTCTCAAGTCCTGAAGACCTTTGAATTTTTGCAGTACAGAAAACACAAGTCTACTGCCATTTTAGTCAGATTATGGGAGATGACTAGTCAGATTATGGGGGATGACTAGTCAGATTATGGGAGATGACTAGTCAGATTATGGGAGATGAGTAGTCAGATTATGGGGGATGACTAGTCAGATTATGGGAGATGAGAAGTCAGATTATGGGGGATGACTAGTCAGATTATGGGAGATGAGTAATCAGATTATGGGGGATGGCTAGTCAGATTATGGGAGATGAGTAGTCAGATTATGGAGGGATGAGTAGTCAGATTATGGGGGATGACTGGTGTCTTGTACAGATATGCCTGTTTGGTTGTGTTTTGTTCTCATGCAGAATGTTGCTGTCTCCCTCAGAGGATGTGCCCTAGAGGCTGTAGTCTTCTCATGTGCTTTTTCCCCAACTGCTGACACATTTCTGTGGCCTAGGAGTTTACATCTTTATAGCGCAGTGGTTTCAGACTAATTTTGTTCACTGTTTGGTTAGTGTGTCAGATTTTTCTATTTATAGCTACCGTACCTGTTCCTGAGCACTCATGTTCTCAAAAGGCTGTTTGCTGGCTGTCGGCGTGAAACTGGCTTCCTTGTCCATCTTTTCATAAAAATCACAAGCATTTAAAGCATTCAGTGTCTTCACTTCATCCATCACGCTTGAGCCTAATGGTGTCCCACCAGACATTGGGGCGGTTGACTTGGATACAATGAATCAATTGTGCGGTAGCCTGTAACAGCGGAAACATTAACTCTTTTATTGCTTGTTCTTTGAAATAGTTTTCTTATTTACATCCTTATTACAGCTGCTTGTTACAGTTATAATTTCTCTTGAACTATGAACTCTTGTTCTTTGCGGCCATAGTTCACTAGAAGCAGGGAGTGGACCTAAGAAAGGAACTTTCTGGCAAACTGCACCACCACAAGGAGCACAGTGAGCCCTACCCTATCAGCCAAGCTGACGAGTACATCAGTCAATTACAAGGAACACCACACATGAAGTGGAATAGAATCTCAACCTGCTCTTGTTAGATGGCTCTGATATTCATTCTAGCATAATAAAATCTGCTCTCAACATTCATTGAACTGACTAAGAAGTTCACATTCATCATCTTCATTTCCTAACTGCTGATACAATCATGTGATAGAATAACTGGAGTTTTTTTTTTTTAATAACCTATTATGTACAGGCAAAGATGGCTGTAAGAAATCGTTGATAATCTGCAGATGGATGAATCAGCAGCAGGGCATCTTGCTTACAACCGAGAGGCCTACAGGAGAGCAGTTAGGGAGGCAAAGTTCTGCAACTGATTGACTGACTGGCTGACTGATTATGTACAGATTTTCACTGCAAAATTAAGTGTAGGTCAAAGTACATGACACTGTAACGAGTCCTTGTGAAGGAAATTTACTGTAACAAGGTAGATAATCTTTATAGATTTTACGTAGAAATGATTATGCTTGGTGAGACCCGCTGTCTCAAGTCCTGAAGACCTTTGAATTTTTGCACTACAGAAAACACAAGTCTGCTGCCATTTTAGTCAGATTATGGAGATGACTAGTCAGATTATGGGGGATGACTAGTCAGATTATGGGAGATGACTAGTCAGATTATGGGAGATGACTAGTCAGATTATGGGGGATGACTAGTCAGATTATGGGAGATGAGAAGTCAGATTATGGGGGATGACTAGTCAGATTATGGGAGATGAGTAGTCAGATTATGGGGGATGACTAGTCAGATTATGGGAGATGACTAGTCAGATTATGGGGGATGCCTAGTCAGATTATGGGAGATGAGTAGTCAGATTATGGGGGATGCCTAGTCAGATTATGGGGGGATGAGTAGTCAGATTATGGGGGATGACTGGTATCTTGTACAGATATGCCTGTTTGGTTGTGTTTTGTTCTCATGCAGAATGTTGCTGTCTCCCTCAGAGGATGTGCCCTAGAGGCTGTAGTCTTCTCATGTGCTTTTTCCCCAACTGCTGACACATTTCTGTGGCCTAGGAGTTTACATCTTTATAGCGCAGTGGTTTCAGACTAATTTTGTTCACTGTTTGGTTAGTGTGTCAGATTTTTCTATTTATAGCTACCGTACCTGTTCCTGAGCACTCATGTTCTCAAAAGGCTGTTTGCTGGCTGTCGGCGTGAAACTGGCTTCCTTGTCCATCTTTTCATAAAAATCACAAGCATTTAAAGCATTCAGCGTCTTCACTTCATCCATCACGCTTGAGCCTAATGGTGTCCCACCAGACATTGGGGCGGTTGACTTGGGATACAATGAATCAATTGTGCGGTAGCCTGTAACAGCGGAAACATTAACTCTTTTATTGCTTGTTCTTTGAAACAGTTTTCTTATTTACATCCTTATTTACAGCTGCTTGTTACAGTTATAATTTCTCTTGAACTATGAACTCTTGTTCTTTGCGGCCATAGTTCACTAGAAGCAGGGAGTGGACCTAAGAAAGGAACTTTCTGGCAAACTGCACCACCACAAGGAGCACAGTGAGCCCTACCCTATCAGCCAAGCTGGACGAGTACATCAGTCAATTACAAGGAACACCACACACGAGGTGGAATAGAATCTCAACCTGCTCTTGTTAGATGGCTCTGATATTCATTCTAGCATAATAAAATCTGCTCTCAACATTCATTGAACTGACTAAGAAGTTCACATTCATCATCTTCATTTCCTAACTGCTGATACAATCATGTGATAGAATAACTGGAGTTTTTTTTTTTAATAACCTATTATGTACAGGCAAAGATGGCTGTAAGAAATCGTTGATAATCTGCAGATGGATGAATCAGCAGCAGGGCATCTTGCTTACAACCGAGAGGCCTACAGGAGAGCAGTTAGGGAGGCAAAGTTCTGCAACTGATTGACTGACTGGCTGACTGATTATGTACAGATTTTCACTGCAAAATTAAGTGTAGGTCAAAGTACATGATACAGTTTTACAGAAGTTTGAAAGATAAGAAAAAAGGAGTAATACAATGAAAAAAAAATTAATTAAATTTTACAAAAATTACTTGGAAACACTGAAAGAAACAAATTAAAAACGAAAAGAAAAAAGCTATTTATCTGTCAGGAAGTCGAGTCTTCTGTGACTGTTTTAACTGTCAGGAAGTCGAGTCTTCTGTGACTGTTTTATCTGTCAGGAAGTCAAGTCTTCTGTGACTGTTTTATCTGTCAGGAAATCAAGTCTTCTGTGACTGTTTTATCTGTCAGGAAGTCGTGTCTTCTGTGACTGTTTTATCTGTCAGGAAGTCGAGTCTTCTGTGACTGTTTTATCTGTCAGGAAGTCGAGTCTTCTGTGACTGTTTTATCTGTCAGGAAGTCGAGTCTTCTGTGACTGTTTTATCTGTCAGGAAGTCAAGTCTTCTGTGACTGTTTTATCTGTCAGGAAGTCAAGTCTTCTGTGACTGTTTTATCTGTTCAGAAGTCAAGTCTTCTGTGACTGTTTTATCTGTCAGGAAGTCAAGTCTTCTGTGACTGTTTTATCTGTCAGGAAGTCAAGTCTTCTGTGACTTATGACTGTTTTATCTGTCAGGAAATCAAGTCTTCTGTGACTGCTTTATCTGTCAGGAAATCAAGTCTTCTGTGACTGTTTTATCTGTCAGGAAGTCGAGTCTTCTGTGACTGTTTTATCTGTCAGGAAGTTGAGTCCTCTGTGACTGTTTTATCTGTCAGGAAGTCAAGTCTTCTGTGACTGCTTTATCTTCAGGAAGATGAGTCTTCTGTGACTGTTTTATCTGTCAGGAAGTCAAGTCTTCTGTGACTGTTTTATCTGTCAGGAAATCAAGTCTTCTATGACTGTTTTATCTGTCGGGAAGTCAAGTCTTCTGTGACTGTTTTATCTGTCTGGAAATCAAGTCTTCTGTGACTGTTTTATCTGTCAAGAAATCAAGTCTTCTGTGACTGTTTTATCTGTCAGGAAGTCAAGTCTTCTGTGACTGTTTTATCTGTCAGGAAATCAAATCTTCTGTGACTGTTTTATCTGTCAGGAAGTCAAGTCTTCTATGACTGTTTTATTTGTTGGGAAGTCAAGTCTTCTGTGACTGTTTTATCTGTCAGGAAATCAAGTCTTCTATGACTGTTTTATCTGTCAGGAAGTCAAGTCTTCTGTGACTTATGACTGTTTTATCTGTCAGGAAGTCAAGTCTTCTGTGACTTATGACTGTTTTATCTGTCAGGAAATCAAGTCTTCTGTGACTGCTTTATCTGTCAGGAAATCAAGTCTTCTGTGACTGTTTTATCTGTCAGGAAGTCAAACTTCTGTAATTGTTTTATCTGCCAGGAAATCAGTCTTCTGTGACTGTTTTATCTGTCAGGAAGTCAAACTTCTGTAATTGTTTTATCTGTCAGGAAATCAAGTCTTCTGTGACTGTTTTATCTGTCAGGAAGTCAAACTTCTGTAACTGTTTTATCTGCCAGGAAATCAGTCTTCTGTGACTGTTTTATCTGCCAGAAAGTCAGAAGACTGCTACATGTATTTTGTCAGCAACCATTACACTGGTGATCTTTAAATTAAGGACTGAAGTTGAACTGGGATAGGATTACGATGACCTACATAATTTCCTGGAGCAGACCTAAGAAGTAGTTTTCTGAGTAGGCTCCACCTTTATGGCAACAATGAGAAATCAGACAGAAGGAGCATAACTGCCCAAGTAACATGAAGAGATGAAACAAGGTCTTGATCAGCTATCATCAATAACTGCATTTTCCCTATGATACTGTCATCTCAGGTTCCCTTCACATCAACTGAACATGACATTAAAACTGGAAAATATTTTGTTATGGGCAGAAAAAATCTAAGGAAAGAGAGAAAAATAAGGATGACAACATTAGCCAGAGCAGAGCAAATATCTTTCTGACAAAAGCACATGATACCTCTTGTAATTCTCATGGGTGGGTTGGTACTGCTGTATCTGATTTGTTTCTTCATGGCTCCAATATTAGCAGGGGGAACTCCGCCAAACTTGCTGAACTCTATGGAAGGCTCTCCCACAAATCGAACTGTTCGGCTCTGAACTCTCTGATCAAGGACTGGGTTTCCAATAGCTGTAGTTAATTATAATTGTTCAGTGCATGTGAAAACAATAAGAGTGCTTTTTTTCTGAATGAAAGTGGTGGTGGTGGTGGTGGTGGTGACAATCATATCACCCCTCCCCTTTTTCCCAGTTCCCTCCCCCCACTCACCTATCACATGTCTCCATTTAAACATTCTCTACACTCCACCATGCACACTTATGGACACAGCCTCTTACAAGTCACAGCTAAGTTCTCCATTTATTTTATTTTATTCTAACTTTTCCATTCCTATTTTTTACATAGCACTTATATGAATTTATATTTTATCTTCTCTCTCTATTTCTTCATCCTGTATTTTTGTATGATTAAGGTTCACACCAAAAACTGTGTACTCACTAAGGAATAAAGCTGTTCCTACTTTTTTCATTAAAGAATAAGGAATAAAGCTGTTCCTATTTTTTTCATTAAAGAATAAGGAATAAAGCTGTTCTTACTTTTTTCATTAAGGAATAAAGCTGTTCTTACTTTTTTCATTAAGGAATAAGGAATAAAGCTGTTCTTACTTTTTTCATTAAGGAATAAGGAATAAAGCTGTTCTTACTTTTTTCATTAAGGAATAAGGAATAATGCTGTTCTTACTTTTTTTCATTAAGGAATAAGGAATAAAGCTGTTCCTACTTTTTCCTAGTTTATACAGCTTGTTATTAAAAAGCATTGTAAGAAATGAGATTAAGTTTTGACCAGCTATGATTGCCAGGAGAGTGAAATAAATGCCATAGACAGCTCTGATTACCACAAGAGTAGAAGAAAGTGTCACTGACAGCTCTTCTTCTTCTTCTTCTTCTTCTTCTTCGTTCGCACTGTCTGTCTATACCTGCAGTCCTGTCTCTTGGATAAATTTCACTGTTTTTTGTAATTCATGTATGGAACCGTAGAGCTTATCTTCTTTAGTGGTTTCACTGGGCCAGTAATTATTTCTCAGTGTTTCATAATTGGTGCAGTTCTGGAGGATATGTTCCACAGTTTGGGGCACCTGGGCACATGTACATAGATTAGTAGTACCAACCTTAAACTTTGTATACATATGACTTTGGAGTCGGCTGTGTCCTGTTCGGAGACAGAAGATGGTGACTGGTTCCTTTCTGTTTAGCATGTGATAGTCATCATGTGGTGGTGTTTGTGGCTTCCTGTAAGTTTTTATCATGCTTTTCTTCTGATTATAGGTGATTGGTATGTCTGGTTGCTCCATTTCAGTGCCCTCTTTGGCCAGATGGTCAGCTTTCTCATTTCCTGGTATCCCACAGTGGGAGGGAATCCATTGCAAAGTGACTCCATGTTGTAAGTCAATTTTTGACAAGGCATCTTTAAGGTACTGACAGCTCTGATTACCACAAGAGTAGAAGAAAGTGTTATTGACAGCTCTGATTACCACAAGAGTAGAAGAAAGTGTTATTGACAGCTCTGATTACCACAAGAGTAGAAGAAAGTGTTACTGACAGCTCTGATTACCACAAGAGAAGGAAAAAAATGCCACAGACAGCTTTGATTACCAGGAGAGTGAAAAAATAATTTTTTCCTACCACAGTTTCTCAGATCAGTTTATTTGTATATTAATTTATCTCAGTAAATGAAAAATTTTTACATGTTTATCTGAAGAGATATTCTTGGCAAACATGATTTTGATGGTATAACATGTGTATAAAAAAGAGTGTCATATAATAGTTTAAAATCTGTTTAAAATCATAAAGTAAAGACAAAAAATCTCTGGAACTGTCATAAGAAGAGGACAGAAAGAGAATCTAACACTCATTGGACACTCAGAAAATAATAGCAATAATAATAGAATAAGAGTATAAAACCAAGAAAAAATATTTGAACTGACTGACCAAGTGGCACAAAAAAGGAATGAATGAATGAATGAATGAATAATCTTTATTTTTAAAGAGTAAAGAATTGAGCACGCAGGCCCGTCTTACATTCTGCCCTTCATCACTCCATCTTTCATCCTTCCCACACACTCAATTTAATACAAATATACAAATTAAATTAGGAAAAAACATATCAAAAGAGTGTAAGATTTAACTATTACATTCAAAGTAAAAGGAAATGAAAAGCAGCCAACCAGGTTTGAGATACTAAGAACTGTATGTAATGGAGTAGCATGATCAAACATGACTTTCGACACATCTACTGAATTTCAGTGAAGTAACTTTTTTTTTTTACTTTTCACCCCTTTTCCCTCATGTCAGATAAAGAAACATACAGGTCCTCTTCACCTGTTCTATATCTCCATGCAGAATGTCGGTGATTGAGGAGTTTGGTGGTATCAGGTTCTTCTAAAGATCTTTCAATGGACTGCACACACTAATTAGTGTATAAGTATACAACTATACACGAAGCACTGCAGTAAAGCTGTGATACCAGAATGTATAAACTAGGAAAAAAGTAGGATCAGCTTTATTACTTAACGATTACAAAGTTGAGATGTTTCGGCATGAGCCTTAATTGTACAAAAACATACAGGACGAAGAAATAGAGAGAGGAGATAAAGTATAGATTCACATGAATGCTATTAAAAAATAAATAAATAATAATAATGAATTTAGCTGTAACTGTAAGATGTGGCTTGTTTGACGCTGTGCGTCAGAAATGAGCATGGTAGGGCGTAGAGACTGTTTAAATGGAGACCTGTGATATGTGGTCTGTGGGTCGTAACTGGGGGTGGTGGGTGGGGAAACCGTGGAGGGGAGAGGGAGTGGTACAATGTTAACCTAGCCAGGAGAAGGTGAAATAGATGATTATAGTTAGGGTAGAGAGGTTGTAATGTGATGCTGTGAGGAGGTTCT
This sequence comes from Achatina immaculata, assembly GCA_009760885.1. Taxonomy (NCBI): domain Eukaryota; kingdom Metazoa; phylum Mollusca; class Gastropoda; order Stylommatophora; family Achatinidae; genus Lissachatina; species Lissachatina immaculata. The sequence goes on from CM019692.1 coordinate 4,873,307, forward strand.
GAACTATGTGTAACAAGTGAGAAGGGAGTGGAGCTTAGTAGAGAGGGATTATAATTGTTGAAGAGGAGAATGTTAGGTGTAGCTGAATAGAGAGTTTAACCTGTGTGGTTCCAGCATCCCGTAATCCTGAATGTAACAGTTCTCAAGCGCTAGATGGCTTGTGTCATCTGTGTGACATTATTTGATGGCTGCTACCAGAAAATCAGATTTGCCTCTGTGGTTTCAATGCTCCTACTTTTTTCCTATTTATGCATTTCAGTGCACTGCAGTCCAGCAGGTGGTGCTTAACAGTTTCTTCTTCTTGTCTGTTGCAGTGCATGTAGTATGGTGTGTGGTCAGCGGTCACTCTGTGTAAGTGTTTATTGAGGGTGATGTGTCCTGTTCTCAACCTGAAAATTGTGCGTTTGTCTCTACGACATAAGCTGTTGATGTGGTCTCAGGGGTTAGGCTTTGGCAGGTGTGTATGTAGGATCTTTCAGTTGGATTACTGGCCCAGCTGTCCTTCTACTGTTGCTTGCAATTGTGCATAATGTGTTTAGCTGTTCTCATGTTGGTGGAGATGTGGGACTGTGACATGGTAGCTCCACTCTTTGCCAGTCTGTCAGCGCATTCATTTCCTCTGATATCTATGTGCCCTGGTATCCACTGCAGGGTGGTCTTGATGTTAAATTCGGTGAAATAAATCTTGGATATTGAGTCCAGATGTAACTGTTAGTTCTGACTCTATTTTAAATGAACATTATCAAAGTTATGATGTCCTTGTAGATGTTCCCTGTTATGATGTCCTTGTAGATGTTCCCTGTTATGATGTCCTTGTAGATGTTCCCTGTTATGATGTCCTTGTAGATGTTCCCTGTTATGATGTCCTTGTAGATGTTCCCTGTTATGATGTCCTTGTAGATGTTCCCTGTTATGATGTCCTTGTAGATGTTCCCTGTTATGATGTCCTTGTAGATGTTCCCTGTTATGATATCATTGTAGATGTTCCCTACTATGATGTCCTTGTAGATGTTTCCTGTTATGGCAAACCTGAGTTCTTTAAATTTGGGGCCATGGTATAATCATATAGCACAAGCATTTAGTTGCATGAGTAGGTTACAGTGGGCTGCATGAGTAGGTTACAGTGGGCTGCATGAGTAGGTTACAGTGGGCTGCATGAGAAATAGGTTACAGGCAACTGCATGAACCTAAGAACAGACCTACCACTATATGCTACATGTAAACTTTTGCTTCAGTAACTAGGCCTATGTAAGCTTGTTTACTGTAGAGAAGTACATGTAAACTTTTGCTTCAGTAACTAGGCCTATGTAAGCTTGTTTACTGTAGAGAAGTACAACTGAGTCTCAATGTTCCCTGGCTTGATAGCAATGATAGCTGCACTTGTACTCTAGCATGATCATCTTCCTTCTCACAAAAAATTCATGCAACTTTTCAGTACAATATATATACCTCTTATAACACAGCCTATTTACATGGGATCTTGCAGGGCAGCCTTTCTGTGTGGAATTTCATATGATAATTTACCTGCATGGGATCTGATAAGACAACCTACCTGCATGAGGTCTTGTAAGACAACCTTCCTTTATGGGATCTTGTAAGACTACCTACCTGCATGGGATCTGATAAGACAACCTACCTGCATGGGATCTGATAAGACAACCTACCTGCATGGGGTCTTGTAAGACAACTTATCTGTATGATATCTTGTAAGACAACCTTCCTTTATGGGATCTTATAAGACAACTTATCTGCATGATATCTTGTAAGACAACCTTCCTTTATGGGATCTTGTAAGACAACCTACCTGCATGGGATCTTGTAAGACAACCTACCTGCATGGGATCTTGTAAGACTACCTACCTGCATGGGATCTTGTAAGACAACCTACCTGCATGGGATCTTGTAAGACAACCTACCTGCATGGGATCTTGTAAGACTACCTACCTGCATGGGATCTTGTAAGACAACCTACCTGCATGGGATCTTGTCAGATTATTCATTAATCCCAGTTCTCCTTCTTTATCCATCCAGGTCGTCTGCATTCTGAACGGGTCACGGGTCCCTCGAGTCAGGTTCTGTCTATAGCCAGTGTACCTGTCAGTTACTCCCAGTGTGTCACCGAATTGTTTAATACGATCAGCAGAATCAAATGTGTAGGGCTCCAAATTCTACAAAGATAAGAGTAAAATGTGTTGGGAGTAGTATAACTTTCTACAAAGATAAGAGTAAAATGTGTTGGGAGTAGTATAACTTTCTACAAAGATAAGAGTAAAATGTGTTGGGAGTAGTATAACTCTCTACAAAGATAAGAGTAAAATGTGTTGGGAGTAGTATAACTTAAAGTCAACTGTCTTATAAAAATTTTTTGGTTTGGAGATCTGCTACAAGAAGTCTAATCAAATCCAGTTGTAAAAATGTGTACCTGGCACATTATTGTTGGGGAAAACTAACTCTGAAAATAGAGAACATATACTTTTAACATGAGACACACTACATTAACCTGTATATGGCATGAAGGAAAAATGGAATATTATATACAAATCTGCTCCATAAATATGAGATTAAAACTAAGAGAAACAATAGAATTTATGGAAGATAACAGAATTTATGGCAGACATCAGAATCTAAGGCAGACAACAAAAAACATAGGACAGATTTCACACTTCATAAAGCTTAGATACTTTGAAACAAAATTACAACTGTCATGAACATTTGTGTAGCATAGACTCCTTTGCCTTTTTCAGATGAATTAAAAGAGCTACTGTAATATTAGTTTTGTTCTTGCAAATTATGAAGGTGTTATTTTTCAAGTAAATGAAAGGATGAGGACTAGATGGTTTCTATTCAGTCCTGTTGTTTAACTTGTCTATTTAATGAGCAAAAATCTTCAAAGGTTTAGTTCCATTAGATGCTTTGGTTTATCTTTCAGAAGCCTGCAGTACTCTTTGTGATGTATGCTCTGCTATGATCTCATGAACTAGATTGTGATGTATGCCCTGCTATGATCTCATGAACTAGATTGTGATGTATGCCCTGCTATGATCTCATGAACTAGATTGTGATGTATGCTCTGCTATGATCTCATGAACTAGATTGTGATGTATGCCCTGCTATGATCTCATGAACTAGATTGTGATGTGTGCCCTGCTATGATCTCATGAACTAGATTGTGATGTATGCCCTGCTATGATCTCATGAACTAGATTGTGATGTATGCCCTGCTATGATCTCATGAACTAGATTGTGATGTATGCCCTGCTATGATCTCATGAACTAGATTGTGATGTATGCCCTGCTATGATCTCATGAACTAGATTGGGAGGTTTGATACCTAATCTGTAGAAAACATGATATCCACCTGCAAAGCAGGGAACATCAGAGTACCCAAAGCCATCAGGATAAAATGTTCACACAAACATAAACCCCATGAACATCAAAGGATGTCTTGGTTACATGGTCAGGAGATAATACTGAAAAATTTATATGAATGTTTCAGACTTTGACCTCAGAGCAAAGTCAGTTTTTTTTAAAGTAAAACTAAAATTTGTCTTAATGTATCTGCCTCTCTTATCTTTTTATTTCATGATAAATTATCTGACAATAACTCTTTAATGTAGCTGAAAGTTATCCATCAGGAACAGTATAGTAGTCTTATCATGAACATTCCAGTTGTCCTATCAGGAACAGTATAGTATAGTATAGTATAGTATAGTATAGTATAGTACAGTACGGTACAGTACGGTACGGTACAGTACAGTACAGTACAGTACAGTATAGTATAGTATAGTATAGTATAGTATAGTATAGTATAGTAATCCTATCAGTTACAGTACAGTATTCCTGTCTGGAACAATATAGTAGTCATGTCAGTTACAGTATAGTAGTCCTATCAGTTACAGTATAGTAGTCCTATCAGGAACAGTATAGCAGTCCTATCAAGAACAATATAGTAGTCCTTTCAGGAAAAGTATAGTAGTTCTATCAGGAACAGTATAGTAATCATAACAAAAACAGTATAGAGTCCAATTAGGAAAAGTATAGCAGTCCTATCAGAAACAGTACAGTAGTCCTATCATGAACAGCATAGTAGTCATATCAGGAAAAGTATAGTAGTCCTATCAGGAACAGTATAGTAGTCCTATCAAGAAAACTATAGTAGTCCTATAATGAACAGTATAGTAGTCATATCAGAAACAGTATAGTAGTCCAGTTAGGAAAAGTATAGTAGTCCTATCAGGAATAGTACAGTAGTTCTAACAGAAACAGTACAGTGGTCCTATCAAACAGTATCAAACACTATCAAATAGTACAGCAGTCCTGTCAAACCATAGAATGACTTAAGGATATGTTGTTAGTATTCATAGTTTCCTTGACCCGCCTGCACAAGGTGATGTGGTTTGTATCTTGGCCATCTTTTCTTCGCCAGCCCCAGAAGGAGCTGGGCACCATTTCTTCAGGCTGGGTGCCAGGTTCTTCCTAAAAAACTTAAGCAAGCTCTGCAATGAGAGACAAGTACACTAACCACTGTGCCACTCAGGCAGCCATCTTTCAGAAGACTGACTATTTTCAGCACAAATTTATAACATAAATTTAGTCCATAATTACAGACTGACCCTTTGAGAATTCTTAAAAGAGGAAATGGCCCATTGATGTGCCTCTCGAAGCTGATTCTCCTGTTTACCAGCCACATGCTCACTTTTAAAATGCTGCTTAAATTCACGTAGATTAGCAGCAACATGATTGACAGCACCCAATGCACCTATTTTTTAAATGAACAAATATTAATAATAAAAGAGATGATAACTTGATCAATAGTATCTTAATCAGCATTAACTACTTCAATATTTCATTCTCATAATTACTGAAAGAATTACCTTTAGGTTTGCATATTTATGTAAATCTGAATGAGTTTCACAATATTGGCACATCTTTTCAGACACAATATATGTTAATATATGCTGCATTAGGCAGCCTTAAATGATTTTTTTTTAAAAAAGGGAGGGGGAATTAGAAATTGTCAGTAAATTATAGCACATGCTACAAGTAAGGACAACTAATCATAGATGATTGAGAAGAATGCCAATGAAACACCACACAAAAAAAGCACACAGAAGTAGAAGCAGTCAGAACAAAACTCAGCAGCAGAATAATGCTGAAGTCCATTATGAATTGAAAAGATGTTACTGACGTAAACAAATAAGGGAAGATTTTTGGGAATAACTATGGAAAACTGTGTACGAAACTTGGAAATTCAAAGTTTATTAGTATATGTAACATGAATCTTAGATAAAACAAAGATATGAAGAGCAGCTTGTCACACACTTTACATGACATGTGACAGATGACAAGAAAGGACATACTTTACATGACATGTGACATGACAAGGATGGACAATAATTAAACTAGACTGAACATGGAGGAAAAAGGCATAGAAATTCACAGCGACATACAAGTTAATTTTCAGACTGAACTTCCCGAGTGTGAAAAAAGACAAGCAGAATCATAAAACTGAGCTTAACACAGAGTTGGATGTGGGACAGACTGATTAAAATGAAATCCACTAAATTTTTAAAATAAAAGTGTGACCAATAAACTACATTAACTTACCTGACAGATGCTGAAGAGTTTGGTTTGGGTTGTAGTTGCCTGGACTCTTCTGCCACTCTTTTGATGTTGTAAGGAAAGTGTCATCCAAAGACAGATGTTCTAGGGCATTGTTGATGACTGATAGTTCCTGAGCAATCTCTTCTGTGATATAATATCTTCCTGACTGAAGAATATCCTGCACAGAGATGATTATAACTAACGTTCTAACAAAGCATTAATAAATGATATAACAGAGATCCTGCCATGAAGGATTACAATTAATCAAATGCTGGAGACAGTCAACCAGAGCTAGCTGGATTAGTCAAACATTAGATGGGCTTAAGCTAAAGAGCTCAGAAGGGCACACACAAAAAAGTCTGCAAATACAGATTGATTTTTGTCTTGTGTGATAACCATTTATTACTATTACTACATTAGCATGTTATGTTATCCAAAACAAAGTGACATATTAGTTGTGTTAGGTCTGATTAATACAAAGTCTAATAGTAGAGATTACAACTAGAGGGGAATCCGCCTGTACATCAGGAGATGGTCAGTAGGGGTATGAGCAGTCTGGGGTCTTCATGAAGTTTAGCCTCAAACCTGGGTGGTGGTTAACTGGACCAGAGTTGACAAAAAGTTATTTACCACTCCACTCTGCTTTTTAAACAGGCCTTTATGGTAAAATGAATGGTTTCGACATGTTTCTTTACATCCGTGGATCCTGTTCAAACATCCCTTTTTTAAAATCTTGTTTGAGATTTTTTTAAACCCATCGCTCTTTTTTTTATCTAATATGATTGTCTGTTTCATCACCTTCACCGCAGCTTCGACTGAAAAGAAGTCAAATTTTCAATTATGGAAACCAAGAGAGCCTAACTTTCAACTTACTTGAATTTCACATCTCGCAGCCGATATTGTGTTGCGTAATACTCCACCTTGCCTCAGATCCATGTTTTCTTGAAGACAAAGTTTTTCGGACATGTATATTTTTACCTAATAATTTAGTTTTGTCTATATTTGACAATGTGATGTTTCTAATATACTTTGTAGATTCTGATGTTGTTCACTGTCTCTAGCTTCCTTAGTTACCGAGTGGGCAGGCATTAGCAACGACATTAAAAACTAGTTTCTATTAAAGAAGAGCTTCGAATAAAGCACTTTATCAAAGATAAATGTGTTTCTTCGGCACACAAATATTTCGCTTTAAACGATTGGATGATTCAATCATTCATTCATTCATTTGCATGTACTTGCGAAACTTTGCCTCCCTAACAGCACTCCTATAAGCCTCTCGGTTGTGAGCAAGATGGCCTGCTACGATGCATCCATCTACAGATCATCAACGATGCCTTGCAGCCATTTTCGCCTTGGTCTTCCTCTCGATCTTTTTCTCATTATGTACCCTTCCAAGACGGTCTTATCTAGATTATCATGATGTTTAATGTGTCCAAAATATTTAAGTTTTCTCTCTTTAATCTTCTTTACTAGCCAGCCTTCTTCAACATTAAGCTCTTGTAGTATAGATATATTTGTTCTTTTTTGTGTCCACGATATTTGGAGAACTCTTCTGTAGCATTTACATTCACAGGCATTTATGTGCTTCTCAGCTGTTTTGTTAAGTGTCCAGGTCTCACAGGCATGATGCGATGGGAAAGATGCATGCCTTTAAAAATCTTATTTTTGTGGCTCTATCTGTTCCTGTCCACAGATTATGTAGTTTTTTTTTTTTACTTTCTGAAGAGCGATAGTTGCCCTCCTTAATTTCCTTCATTGTATCTCCATTATTAGTTAGTAGTGATCCAAGATATTCAAAACTCTCCACTTCTTCCAATTTTTCCTCATTGATACATATTTCAACTCCCTTGTTTGTTTTGTCAGTTGTCATCAGTTTAGTTTTATTGCATTAAGATAGAAGTTTTGTTCTTTGGTGTTCTTACAGACTGACATAATTAGTTTTTCCAATACATTTTGTGTTGTGGACAGTAATACTATGTCATCAGCATATCTAATCTCTGGTATTTCATAACCTCCAATTGTTATGGCATCATAATATTCGCTGTCTACATCATCTCTAACATTCCTCATTATATTTTCAATATACAAGTTAAATAAGTAAGGTGACAATATGCACCCCTGACGGACCCCTTGTTGTATGTCAAACTAAGTTGTTGTTTCACCATTTATTCTCACTGCTGCCTATTGGTCTAGATACAGCAGTGATGTTAATTGTATCAAATGTGTTGGAAATCCCATTTTTCCAATATTTCCAGAAGTTTCTGGTGTTGTACACAATCAAATGCCTTTGAATAGTCTATAAAGGATAAATATAGATTCACATTAAACTCTCTGTATTTCTCTATTCTTAATCTTATATTGAATACATGATCTCTTGATCCTCTTCCTTGCCTGAAACCAGCTTAGACCATATTGACTTCTTCTATTTTCTTACAAAGTTTACCCATTATGATTTTTAACAGAATTTTACTGGCGTGACTAATCAGGGCAACAGTTCTGTAGTTTGTACATAATTTCAGGTTACCCTTTTTTGGCATGAATGAATGCCACTCTTTTGGTCAAATTCCTGAATGCCATATCTTTTTACATAATGAATGGTATTATTTACAAATATTTCGCTTTAAACAACTGGGCGAACATTACAAAAACAACGAAGTACCAGACTGGCGCAGCGCCTACAGGGCAAAGACAGTGTCAAAGTTGTTAAGGACATGCAGGGAGTGTTACACGCAGAACAACGTTGACAAACTACTCGGAAAGACAGTCGCAAGGAAAACAACATATGAAATTGAAAGGCAGCACAATTCTCAGTTTGTCGTATGTTGCACTTCATACATCACCATCCATGCACTGTTTTCTCATTCGACGTTTGTATGTTATGTAGGCCTTTCAATAAATCCAAATGTAAAAAAACGAATACCGGTATATGGTGTTGAGGTGATCTGTTTCTGAAGTCTGGAAGTATTTGCCAGCACATTTGATTACACTGTGTGACTATGAAAGCGCTAACGAAATGTAGCTTCAGTCTCATATAATTACTAGACCAGTCCCAGTCCACGGTGGATGAAAAGATAAATACTGTACCAGTTCAAATATATTTGCAAAACATTTCATCAATGTTTATCCCAGCTGAGTGAGACATGATATCAAACAGGTCTCGAGAAAATCTCAAAAGTTTGCAATTGGTCCTGATGACATTCGATATTAGGACAATGGCAAGAGAAAGCGAGAGAAAGAGAGGGGGAGAGAGAAAGAGAGAGGGGGAGAGAGAAAGAGAGAGAGGAGAGAGAGAAAGAGAGAGAGAAAGAGAGAGAAAGGGAGAGAGAGAAAGAGAGAGGGGGAGAGAGAAAGAAGAGAGGGGGAAAGAGAGAGAGAGATAGAGAAAGAGAGAGGGGGAGAGAAAAGGTGAGAGAAAGAGAGAGGGGAGAGAGAAAGAGAGAGATAAAGAGAGAGGGGAGAGAGAGAAAGAGAGAGGGGAGAGAGAAAGAGAGAGAGAGAAAGAGAGAACGAGAGAAAGAGAGATGGGGAGAGAAAGGGTGAGAGAAAGAGAGAGAGAGAGAGGGAGAGAGAGAATGAGGGAGAGAGAGAGTGAGGGAAAGAAGAGAGGAAGAGAGAGAATAAACGAACGAATGAACATACTTTATCTTCAAAGGGTTAAGAATTGGGCATCCAGGCCCGTCTAACATTCTGCCCTTCATCATACAGCTTTCACTCAGTCACAATCATTCAGCATTTGTTAGTGAGCATAATAATCATGAAGACACAATTAAATGATTACATAAATAAATAATAAACTTATCTTTTGTCCGTACACTCTACACTCTGATTTATGCAACATGAAATAAACTTGCATTCTTACATTCATTCAAAACTAACAAAGTTATAGAAAAGCAGTATAAAAAAATTACAACAATCAAGCCATACTTTACACTACTTTAGACTGGTCGGTCAACGTAGCTGTCAGAAGGAAGGACACGCAAACAAACAAACAAACAAACATATATCGAACAGATATCATGCTATAAGAGAAGCTGGTAGAATAAAAGACTTCACTAACAACTGAATCACTTTCGTTGTCAAGAACAAAGGAGTTGAGGGGAGGGGGGTGAAACTTGGACTAGCGAAAAATGAAAAATTCATGAATAGCCCCATACAAATGGTCAAGCAACAAAGAGCGGGTGTAAGCAGTTCCTGTATAATGAAGGAGATACTGAAGAAGGTAGAAGCACCTTTGGGTGTGTCCGGACTGCATGGATGATGATCTTTCTGAACTAATTAACTAAATATCCGAGTTCTTTCATCTTTCAGTCCTATATTTTGACATATTCCTGGATTTCGCGAGAGAGCTAATGACGTCCACACCCTCCGTACTCGCCTGACGTAGTCCTCTGTGGCTTTGACTTTTCCTCAAATTAAACTCAAGCTGAAAGGGCACCGGTTCGACACCGTAGATGAAATCCAAACTGAATTGTAGACAGTAATGGACGGTCTTCAAGAAAAGGATCTGCTCAGTGCTTTTAAGGCGTAAAAGAGGCTGGGACCGCTGTGTTCGTTCCCAATGGGACTATTTGAAGGGTTTAACGACTAAATATAACTAAGGTAGGCTTGTGCTTTTTTTCATGATCAGTCTGGAAACTTTCCGATACCACCTCGTGTATATATATATATATTGGTATTGATAATATGTATCATATTGATAGCTGTTATGTGTTTCTTCTTTCCTCCTCATGTGCATTGATGGTTTAGGTTTTTGGACATTCATGCTTGACCTTCCCCTCTGGGCGCTGACTCTATGGACATGAAGGACATCAATGGTTTCCTTAGAGACATAGGGTCCGGCACATTTGATTACACTGTGTGACTATGAAAGCGCTAACGAAATGTAGCTTCAGTCTCATATAATTACTAGACCATCCCAGTCCACGGTGGATGAAAAGATAAATACTGTACCAGTTCAAATATATTTGCAAAACATTTCATCAATGTTTATCCCAGCTGAGTGAGACATGATATCAAACAGGTCTCGAGAAAATCTCAAAAGTTTGCAATTGGTCCTGATGACATTCGATATTAGGACAATGGCAAGAGAAAGCGAGAGAAAGAGAGGGGGAGAGAGAAAGAGAGAGGGGGAGAGAGAAAGAGAGAGAGGAGAGAGAGAAAGAGAGAGAGAAAGAGAGAGAAAGGGAGAGAGAGAAAGAGAGGGGGAGAGAGAAAGAAGAGAGGGGGAAAGAGAGAGAGAGATAGAGAAAGAGAGAGGGGGAGAGAAAAGGTGAGAGAAAGAGAGAGGGGAGAGAGAAAGATAGAGATAAAGAGAGAGGGGGAGAGAGAGAAAGAGAGAGGGGAGAGAGAAAGAGAGAACGAGAGAAAGAGAGATGGGGAGAGAAAGGGTGAGAGAAAGAGAGAGAGAGAGAGGGAGAGAGAGAATGAGGGAGAGAGAGAGTGAGGGAAAGAAAGAGAGGAAGAGAGAGAATAAACGAACGAATGAACATACTTTATCTTCAAAGGGTTAAGAATTGGGCATCCAGGCCCGTCTAACATTCTGCCCTTCATCATACAGCTTTCACTCAGTCACAATCATTCAGCATTTGTTAGTGAGCATAATAATCATGAAGACACAATTAAATGATTACATAAATAAATAATAAACTTATCTTTTGTCCGTACACTCTACACTCTGATTTATGCAACATGAAATAAACTTGCATTCTTACATTCATTCAAAACTAACAAAGTTATAGAAAAGCAGTATTAAAAAAATTACAACAATCAAGCCATACTTTACACTACTTTAGACTGGTCGGTCAACGTAGCTGTCAGAAGGAAGGACACGCAAACAAACAAACAAACAAACATATATCGAACAGATATCATGCTATAAGAGAAGCTGGTAGAATAAAAGACTTCACTAACAACTGAATCACTTTCGTTGTCAAGAACAAAGGAGTTGGGGGAGGGGGGTGAAACTTGGACTGGCGAAAAATGAAAAATTCATGAATAGCTCCAGACAAATGGTCAAGCAACAAAGAGCGGGTGTAAGCAGTTCCTGTATAATGAAGGAGATACTGAAGAAGGTAGAAGCACCTTTGGGTGTGTCCGGACTGCATGGATGATGATCTTTCTGAACTAATTAACTAAATATCCGAGTTCTTTCATCTTTCAGTCCTATATTTTGACATATTCCTGGATTTCGCGAGAGAGCTAATGACGTCCACACCCTCCGTACTCGCCTGACGTAGTCCTCTGTGGCTTTGACTTTTCCTCAAATTAAACTCAAGCTGAAAGGGCACCGGTTCGACACCGTAGATGAAATCCAAACTGAATTGTAGACAGTAATGGACGGTCTTCAAGAAAAGGATCTGCTCAGTGCTTTTAAGGCGTAAAAGAGGCTGGGACCGCTGTGTTCGTTCCCAATGGGACTATTTGAAGGGTTTAACGACTAAATATAACTAAGGTAGGCTTGTGCTTTTTTTCATGATCAGTCTGGAAACTTTCCGATACCACCTCGTGTATATATATATATATATTGGTATTGATAATATGTATCATATTGATAGCTGTTATGTGTTTCTTCTTTCCTCCTCATGTGCATTGATGGTTTAGGTTTTTGGACATTCATGCTTGACCTTCCCCTCTGGGCGCTGACTCTATGGACATGAAGGACATCAATGGTTTCCTTAGAGACATAGGGTCCGGCATTCAGGTACCTGGCGTGAAACCCACGAGGCTAGTACACCCGACGTCGTCATTAAATCAACTGCTTTGTTCTGGTTCGTTAAGTTCAGCCCAGGACATTTGTCTTCACCCGGTGAAAGGCGCCATCTTTAGTCATTAGACATAAACTACGATAACTTCTTCTTCTTCTTCTTCTTCTGCTTCTTCTTCCAAGTTCTTGGTCATGCTAAATCAGAAACCTGGTCGCCAGGATGAAGTCCATGGTCTTCTCCAGGTCCTCACGGCAACCCCACACCTTATGTCTTAGGTTCAAGCCCTGTGGCCATGTCTGAGCCCTGTGGCCATGTCTGAGCTCTGTGGCATTGTCTGAGCTCTGTGGCCATGTCTGAGCTCTGTGGTCATGTCTGAGGTCTGTGGCCATGTCTGAGCTCTGTGGCCATGTCTGAGGTCTGTGGCCATGTCTGAGGTCTGTGGTCATGTCTGAGGTCTGTGGTCATGTCTGAGGTCTGTGGCCATGTCTGAGCTCTGTGGCCATGTCTGAGGTCTGTGGCCATGTCTGAGGTCTGTGGCCATGTCTGAGGTCTGTGGTCATGTCTGAGGTCTGTGGCCATGTCTGAGGTCTGTGGTCATGTCTGAGCTCTGTGGCCATGTCTGAGGTCTGTGGTCATGTCTGAGGTCTGTGGCCATGTCTGAAATGATTACATAAATAAATAATAAACTTATCTTTTGTCCGTACACTCTACACTCTGATTTATGCAACATGAAATAAACTTGCATTCTTACATTCATTCAAAACTAACAAAGTTATAGAAAAGCAGTATTAAAAAAATTACAACAATCAAGCCATACTTTACACTACTTTAGACTGGTCGGTCAACGTAGCTGTCAGAAGGAAGGACCGCAAACAAACAACAAACAAACATATATCGAACAGATATCATGCTATAAGAGAAGCTGGTAGAATAAAAGACTTCACTAACAACTGAATCACTTTCGTTGTCAAGAACAAAGGAGTTGAGGGGAGGGTGAACTTGGACTAGCGAAAAATGAAAATTCATGAATAGCCCCATACAAATGGTCAAGCAACAAAGAGCGGGTGTAAGCAGTTCCTGTATAATGAAGGAGATACTGAAGAAGGTAGAAGCACCTTTGGGTGTGTCCGGACTGCATGGATGATGATCTTTCTGAACTAATTAACTAAATATCCGAGTTCTTTCATCTTTCAGTCCTATATTTTGACATATTCCTGGATTTCGCGAGAGAGCTAATGACGTCCACACCCTCCGTACTCGCCTGACGTAGTCCTCTGTGGCTTTGACTTTTCCTCAAATTAAACTCAAGCTGAAAGGGCACCGGTTCGACACCGTAGATGAATCCAAACTGAATTGTAGACAGTAATGGACGGTCTTCAAGAAAAGGATCTGCTCAGTGCTTTTAAGGCGTAAAAGAGGCTGGGACCGCTGTGTTCGTTCCCAATGGGACTATTTGAAGGGTTTAACGACTAAATATAACTAAGGTAGGCTTGTGCTTTTTTTCATGATCAGTCTGGAAACTTTCCGATACCACCTCGTGTATATATATATATATTGGTATTGATAATATGTATCATATTGATAGCTGTTATGTGTTTCTTCTTTCCTCCTCATGTGCATTGATGGTTTAGGTTTTTGGACATTCATGCTTGACCTTCCCCTCTGGGCGCTGACTCTATGGACATGAAGGACATCAATGGTTTCCTTAGAGACATAGGGTCCGGCATTCAGGTACCTGGCGTGAAACCCACGAGGCTAGTACACCCGACGTCGTCATTAAATCAACTGCTTTGTTCTGGTTCGTTAAGTTCAGCCCAGGACATTTGTCTTCACCCGGTGAAAGGCGCCATCTTTAGTCATTAGACATAAACTACGATAACTTCTTCTTCTTCTTCTTCTGCTTCTTCTTCCAAGTTCTTGGTCATGCTAAATCAGAAACCTGGTCGCCAGGATGAAGTCCATGGTCTTCTCCAGGTCCTCACGGCAACCCCACACCTTATGTCTTAGGTTCAAGCCCTGTGGCCATGTCTGAGCTCTGTGGCCATGTCTGAGCTCTGTGGCATTGTCTGAGCTCTGTGGCCATGTCTGAGCTCTGTGGTCATGTCTGAGGTCTGTGGCCATGTCTGAGCTCTGTGGCCATGTCTGAGGTCTGTGGCCATGTCTGAGGTCTGTGGTCATGTCTGAGGTCTGTGGTCATGTCTGAGGTCTGTGGCCATGTCTGAGCTCTGTGGCCATGTCTGAGGTCTGTGGCCATGTCTGAGGTCTGTGGCCATGTCTGAGGTCTGTGGTCATGTCTGAGGTCTGTGGCCATGTCTGAGGTCTGTGGTCATGTCTGAGGTCTGTGGCCATGTCTGAGGTCTGTGGTCATGTCTGAGGTCTGTGGCCATGTCTGAGGTCTGTGGTCATGTCTGAGGTCTGTGGCCATGTCTGAGGTCTGTGGCCATGTCTGAGGTCTGTGGCCATGTCTGAGGTCTGTGGCCATGTCTGAGGTCTGTGGCCATGTCTGAGGTCTGTGGTCATGTCTGAGGTCTGTGGCCATGTCTGAGGTCTGTGGCCATGTCTGAGGTCTGTGGCCATGTCTGAGGTCTGTGGCCATGTCTGAGGTCTGTGGCCATGTCTGAGGTCTGTGGTCATGTCTGAGGTCTGTGGCCATGTCTGAGGTCTGTGGCCATGTCTGAGGTCTGTGGTCATGTCTGAGGTCTGTGGCCATGTCTGAGGTCTGTGGTCATGTCTGAGGTCTGTGGCCATGTCTGAGGTCTGTGGTCATGTCTGAGCCCTGTGGCCATGTCTGAGGTCTGTGGTCATGTCTGAGGTCTGTGGCCATGTCTGAGCCTCTGTGGCCATGTCTGAGGTCTGTGGTCATGTCTGAGGTCTGTGGCCATGTCTGAGGTCTGTGGCCATGTCTGAGGTCTGTGGCCATGTCTGAGGTCTGTGGCCATGTCTGAGGTCTGTGGCCATGTCTGAGGTCTGTGGCCATGTCTGAGGTCTGTGGCCATGTCTGAGGTCTGTGGCCACGTCTGGTTGTGTACGTCTGTAAAAGCTGGACACTCTGGAGTATATGTTCTAGAGCTTGTTCTCCGTCCCTACACGGACATTCACTTGTGTGTGAGATGTTGAGTCGGTGGGGAAAACTCTCTCTCTCCCCCCCCTCTCTCTCTCCCTCTCCTCTCTCTCCCTCTCTCTCCCTCTCTCTCTTCCCCTCTCTCTCTCTCTCTCTGGTCCATGCTAATCAGGCGTTGGTCGTCATTGATTTCCACAACCACCTGTCCTTTGCTCTTTCTCTAAAGCTGTATTTGGACTGTGCTCTGTGCCACTCTTTTAGTCCCTCAGCTATCTTGTTTCTTTGTCTTCCTCTGTCCCTTTTTCCCTCCAGTTTTCTTGCTGTCATTAAGTGTTCCAGTTTGTCTCTTCTTAAAACATGTCCTACAAATGTGGACTGTCGTGTTCTGAATTTTGCCATAATTTCTCTCTTCTGCCCAGGCTGGCTTAGAACTTCTTCATTTGTTTTCTTGGCTGTCCGTGGTTTTCTCATCTTTCTTCTTATGAACCACATCTTCGCCGCTTCCAGTAGAATCTGGAATACTGTTTTTTATCGCCCATGCTTCACATCCATCTAATAATACGGGTTCGATGTAACACTGAATAGCTCTCTTTCTGGTGTTCATAGCTAGGGCTTTATTGCACAGTTTTGTAGATCTCAATGACTGGTTCTTGGGAAGCTACAGTTGGTGGTTTCCCCGTGCATTCCGACGGAATATTTAACACAGCCAAGCACTTAATGTCTCCCAGTTGCTTGTACGAGTATTCTAGCTTTGTGAATGTTTGTTTGTTTGCTTGCTTGTTT
The DNA here is from genome assembly GCA_009760885.1 of Achatina immaculata. Lineage (NCBI taxonomy): Eukaryota > Metazoa > Mollusca > Gastropoda > Stylommatophora > Achatinidae > Lissachatina > Lissachatina immaculata. The sequence continues at coordinate 4,889,459 of CM019692.1, forward strand.
TAATCGTGCATTAAAACACTGTCAGTTTGTGGAAGACTTTTCGTCGCTTTAGGATACAATTTATATTCCACAGATAAATTTCACGGCGCATATGAAGGATAAGATAATCCTATGTAATTCCCAATAAGTTCATGTCGCCCTTATGTCTGTCTATGAAAGTCTGTCTATGTAGGCTTTTATCTTCTAAAATCTTACTTGCCCGGAGCCTTGAATCTGACTAACATGAAAGATGATAGTATCTGCTTCTTACTGAAATTTGTTGTTTCTTTGTTGATGTCTTTTCATGGCTGCCACTAGCCATTAGACAAGCTATGCGGTTGTCTATGGCTCACAGCCATTCATGTCGCAGGTGGACAGTTATTAGAGCTTCAGTTAGCACTTTATATGATCTTATATGTCCTGTTGGGACAAGTACCCACTTCGGCGAGTTTACTTTAAAGCTCTGTGATATCTGAAGACGGAGACTGTTCGTGTCACAGATGTTACATCACACGCACAGAACAAAGATGAGAGTGTCCGAGTGTTGTGCTGAAGTTACAGAACAACACACACGTCCACGTCTTCCACAAACATCGCCTTGGCCAAGATCTTAAGCTCCACAACTCTTGAAACAACAAAATGTCTGTTACCGGTAACACTCCTGTAATCAGGGATAATCTGCCAGGGTACTAGGATGTTCCAGTGAAGCTACAAATAGGTCAGCTCTTTCAGTGGTTGAGAAATTACATTAGATTAGTTAATGATTAGTTACATGAGATTGACTAACGGTTAATTACATTAGATTAGTTACGATTAATTACATTATATTAGTTAACGATTCTTCTTCTTCTTCTTCTTCGTTCGCATTGTCTGTCTATATCTGCAGTCCTGTCTCTTGGATAAATTTCACTGTTTTTTGTAACTCATGTATGGAACCGTAGAGCTTATCTTCTTTAGTGGTTTCACTGGGCCAGTAATTATTTCTCAGTGTCTCGTAGTTGATGCAGTTCTGGAGGATATGTTCCACAGTTTGGGGCACCTGGGCACATGTACATAGATTAGTAGTACCAACCTTAAACTTTGTAAACATATGACTTCGGAGTCGGCTGTGTCCTGTTCGGAGACAGAAGATGGTGACTTGTTCCTTTCTGTTTAGCATGTGATAGTCATCATGTGGTGGTGTTTGTGGCTTCCTGTAGGTTTTTATCATGCTTTTCTTCTGATTATAGGTGATTGATATGTCTGGTGGCTCCATTTCAGTGCCCTCTTTGGCCAGATGGTCAGCTTTCTCATTGCCTGGTATCCCACAGTGGGAGGGAATCCATTGCAAAGTGACTCCATGTTGTAAGCCAATTTTTGACAAGGCATCCCTAAGGTCTGGTAGTTTGTTGCAATGAAGAGCTTCCAGTACTGATCTTGCATCTGTGAGAATTACTACAGGACATGTATCAATTCTGGAGTCTGATAGTTTTTCAACTGCAGCAATAATTGCTCTAACTTCTGCATCAAAGTTGTTGCAGTATTTACCAGTGGGTATGGAAATCTTGTCAATGGTGTTGTTTGGATATTCAATATATACTCCTGCCCCTCCATTCTTTATGGCATTATGTGCAGATCCATCTGTATACACACGTATCCAGGTGTCACATGGATATTTGTCATCTAGAACACTAAGTGTGGCTGTTGATCTCACAAGACTGCTCTGCATCTCACCATTCTGCACACCTTTCACTTCAGTCTGAATAGTTATTTTGTATAATCTGCTTCTTTCCATGGTGTATGCTCTGGTACAGATGATAATGGAGCGACTACAGTTGGAAGGTCAGGTATCAGCTTACGCATACGCTTGGCCTGATGAATGAAGCTGCTTCTTTTAAGCCGTCCTAATGCCAAGTTATTGAATCTCTCCTTCAGGGGATGGCTTACAGAGCTAAGGAATTTTTCTCCCATGGTCATGACCTTTGTGTCTCTACGTTCCTTTAGCGGTTGAACACCAACTATTTTCTGCATTTCTACTATTGGTGTGGACCTCATGGCACCTGTGATAATCCGTAGTGACTGATTTTGAACCTTGTCTAGATTATGCAGCGTAGTGTTTGATGCTGTGCACCAAGATGTTGAGCCATATTCTAAATGTGGTAGAATACTTTGCTGATATACGTTCTTGAGGATTCTTTCACTAGCTCCCCATGTAGTCCCACTCAATTTTCTTAATATGGCTAGTTTTCTTCTGGCTTTTGCTTCTGCACTGTTGATGTGTTGCTTCCAAGTCAGTTTTGAGTCAAGAGTCACTCCTAAGTAAGTGGGTTGGTTGTCCATCCTTAAGGGTATTTCATTTACAAAGATCTTACCTGCTTTCTGTTTAGATGAGAGGGTGAACAGAGTGGTACTTGATTTCTCTGTGTTGATACTTACACACCATTTGTTTGTCCATGATGTCAAGATGTCTGCTGCTCTTTGGAGTCTCTGTGTAGCAACTGTCGCATATTCATCTGTACACCACATGACCAGATCATCTGCATACAGTGCTGCTTTGATTCCATAGGGAAGTTCCTTGACCAGGTCATTAATGAATACAAGGAATAGTGTAGGCGAAAGGACTCCTCCTTGTGGTACACCGTGTCGCAGAAGTACTTTCTGGCTTTTGTGTCCATCCATTACTACTCTAGCTCTTCTATTGTGTAAATAGGACTTTATCCAGTTGTACAGTCTTCCATTCACATTGCAGTTTCTTAGTTTCCACAACAGACCTTTTTTCCATACTTTATCAAAGGCTTTCTTCAGGTCTATCCACGCTGCTAGTACAAGGTTTTTCTCTTGGAATGCATCCTCAATCTCTTGAGAGAGATAGGTCACTTGATCTTCCGTACTGTAGTACTGCCTAAATCCTGCTTGTTGTGGAACGAGAAGGTTTTCACTTTCTAGGTACCATTTTAGCCTCAGGTCAATGATGCGTTCCATCGTTTTGCATAGGCAGCTAGTGAGACTGATTGGCCTGTAGCTGGAGGCAGTATCACTGTTTTTCCCTGGTTTTAGCAGTGGTACCATGCTTGCTTCCTTCCAGATTTGAGGTAACTAACCTGTGCTCCAGCACATATTGAAAATATCCAACAGCTTTCCCATTGCTGCCATTCCTAGGTTCTTGATCATTTCATTGGACACTCCATCTGGTCCTGGTGATTTCCTTGGTTTCAGTTTACTAACTGCTAGGTCTAACTCACTGCGTGTGATTGGTGCATCCATGACCTCCACTTTTCTGACTTGTTCCTCCTCTTTCTGTGGCTCGATGCGCACTGTACGCTCCTTCTCTGGATGGATATCAATGTTGCAGTCCTTTGCAAACATGCAAGCAAAGTGATCTGCTACCTGCTTACCTGTAAGAGTTTTCCCATCCTCTATTAGTGTAACCTTTGTACTTCTTCCAGTACTCTCATCATTTAACTGTTTGATTAGTTTCCACAGTTTCCTTCCATCCTTTTCAAAGTTTAGGGACTCTGTTTTCTCTCTCCAACTGTCCCGTCTGGCTTGCAGCTTTGCTCTCTGAAATTTGGCCTTAGAATGTTGGTAATTATTGTGGTATTCTTGGCATGGTCTATTTTCTGCTTGCTTTCGAGCTGACTATGGAGTTTTCCCAGCTCACTAGACCAGTATGGTTTATAGTCCCTGCGAGCTCCTCTGGGAATGGTTTCACAAGCGGCCTGAAGGATACAAGCATTGAATTCCTTCACTATGCTGTTAATATCCTTACCTTCTATGGACAGCTGTCCCACCAGGATACGTGTACGATGTCTGTACATTGTCCAGTTTGCTTTTTTATAGTTCCATCTGGGGACAGGGCTACTGGTGTTAAGGAGTTCATTTTCTATTGTCAGGAAGACTGGTCGATGGTCGCTACCTCCAAGTTGTTTTCCAACTTCACGTGTAATGTTCCACTTCAGATCTGGAGAGTGGAATGCCAGATCTGGTGTTGATTTTGTATGCCAAGCCCTTGAGTAAAATGTTGGGGGATCCATTGGCTGGTTGATCAGGAGAAGTTCATTATCATCCTGCCAGCTCTCAACTTCCTCTCCTCTCTTGTCTATGTGGTCATAGCCCCAGCTCTGGGAATGGCTGTTAAAATCACCACAGACCATCAGTCTCTCTCTGTGTGGGATTGTTTCTAAAGAAAGTGGGCGGTCATTAGGACAGTAATAGTTAAGGAGGTGGAAATCTGTATTACTACTTTTTAGATGGATCATCTGGTATTCGGCTCCTTCCATCTACACTCCCACCTGACATGCGCTGATGTTATTCTTAACAAGTGTGAGTACTCCTCCTTTTTTTCTGTCCTGTCGGTCTGATCTAAAACACTGGTAACCTCTGATTTTAAAGGCGGCATCTTTGGTTAGGTGTGTCTCCTGTATGCAGTATATACTTACCTGCTCTGCAAAAAGTATGTTCTCTAGTTCCACCTTTTTGCTATAGCCATCTCTAACACTGCTGACACCCTCAGCATTCCACTGCATTATTTTAAGTTCTTGCTTTTTGGCTGTTTTCTTCTGTTGTATTTTTTGGCCAGTAGCTCTACTCTCATGTCTCCTAACTCAACAAGACGAACTGAGAGGACCTCCAGTAGCATTGGGTGGACCCTTTCGAGGCAGGGGGCCCGGCACTGCACCTGCCTGGTTAGTCTTCACAGGGCGAGCACCATGTTTGAAAACTGCAGATAGAGACATTTCATTAGCGATAATGCGTGTTACCCTGATTTTTGCGATGCGCCTTTTGGCTGGGTAACTCCGACTTCAGCACCTTTCCTTGCTAGGGCAGACTGTGGTCTTGCTCGGACTGCCATGAAGACAGTGTGGCTGGCCTGGCCAAAACTTTGTTTTCCAGCCTCTGGTGGCTGTATGTAAGACCCTTCTCCATGTCAGATGGTTTGGAGACAGTTCCACAAAGACACTCTGACTTTGAGATGAGGAATCTGATGAGTGCTTCAACGATATCCATTCCTCGCCACCCATAGTCTACTGGCTCTGTTTTGTTTTAATCATTCTGATAGCCATTGTTGTAAAGACCTATAGGCTTGTCACGTCCTGGATTCATTGGTTTCACACCAGACTTCCCTCATCCCCGCCAGAGATCTCCATGTCCCCATCCGTCCACCAACCTGACATTACATTTTACAAAAATAACAATTACAATTAATGTTGATTGCTACAAGTTTCTGGGCTACAGAGGTAGGTCAGAGTTTTTTAGCAAACAGATCTATGTTCCCTGTCTCACAAACACTATGTTAAGATAAGTGTGCTCTTAACACAGTTGTTCCCAGGGGAAGTTAATGGTTAATTACATTAGGTTAGTTAACGATTAATTAAATTAGGTTAGTTAGCATTTAATTACATTAGGTCAGTTAACGATCAATTACATTAGGTCAGTTAACGATTAATTACATTAGATTAGTTAGCGATTAATTACATTAGTTTAGTTAATGATTAATTGGTACTTGGTTTTAATTTTATTTAATACTTTCGCCTCAGAACAATACTTGCAGCTTTGATACGAGGATTGATTGATAAGTTCGCGGCCTAAGGTAAAAATACTTGAAACACACAGTTGATATTAGGTGCATTTGTAGATCCGGTTAATGTAAGATTAAACACCAAGTTTCAAGAAATTAACTGCAACCAATTTTTTTTTACAGGCTACTGAAGTGGTAAGGGGTGGCAGAAAGTGAGAAAATGTATAAAATGTAGCAGTCATTCGCTACATCTGCATCAAAGGCTTATCATCGAAGAGATCCATGAAGATATGGGCTAGACTCTAGGAGAGAGTGCCCCTTCTTACAACACAGTGAAGAAATTGGCAGCTAAATTCAAACATAGAAAGGATAGTCTGGAAAATGATCCCCGTCCAGGAAGATCAAGAACGGTAACCACCGATGAAACCACCGGCAGAATCCATGACATGATAATGGAGGATTGACGACTAACTGAGCGGTACATTGCTACTGAGTTGGGCATCTCCATGAACGTGTTCATGCCATTATTCACAATGATCTTCAAATGACAAAGGTCTCTGCTCGATGGGTCCCGAAACTTCTTGTAGCTGATCACAAACGACAGCGTCTTGACATGTCAAGAGACAATCTTAGCCATTTTTCTACAAATCCTTTAAAGTTTCTTCATCAATTTGTGACTATGGATGAGACTTGGATTCATCATTTTCAACCAGAAACCAAAGAAAAGTCAAAGAAATGGAAACATCAAGTATCCCCACCTCCAAAGAAAGCAAAGGTGGTTCTGTCTGCAAGCAAAGTGATGGGTTCCATCTTTTGGGATTCAGAAGGTGTGCTATTGGTAGACTATTTTCAAAAGGGCAGAACGGTCACCGGGGCCTATTACGCTAATCTTGTGAAACAACTGCGGGTTAAACTGAAGGAAAAGCGTGGAGGGAAACTGACGAGAGGAGTCATCTTTCAGCAAGACAATGCTCCAGTTCACAAGTCGGGCGGTGGCAATGGCTGCCATTCATGAATATCCTCCTTATTCCCCAGATTTGGCCCCTTCGGACTATTACCTGTTTACCAAACTAAAAAAAGGAGCTCAGTGGTCGCAAATTTGCTTCAGTTGATGACGTCATTCATGCTGTGGACCATTTTCTATTGGCACAAGATGCTGACTTTTACAAAGAAGAGATCCGTATGCTCCAGGATCGCTGGGCTAAGTGCATAAACTTGAAAGAGGACTATGTTGAGAAATAACCCTAAAAAGTTGTCCACAAATAATCCGTTGTACCTTATGCCTAGAATTTATCAATCATCCCTCGTAGATCTTGCTCGCTTATGCGCATCAATGCTCAGAGAGATATTTAAGCAAATTCTAAATAAAATGAAAAGTAGCAAAACTCTAGCAAATTTCATATTCTAAGTTATAGATAAATATATTTTCCTCTTCTTTGTACCATAATTTCTCATTAAAATATATTCTGGCAGAGTATGGGAATTAATTCAAGAGTGAAAGAGCTAACAGCTGGACCGTAGGCGGTGACCTAAAATGTAACCATAAACAGTGCAAATGTTTACCTTCTATAAGTTCACGGTGGAAACAAAATAGAATACTGAGAGGATTAACCAACATATGGACCCTTAGGCTAAACTTTGTTAATGGCCTCCTCCCACTTCGACCTATATTAACTCCTGATATGTGACCTGATCGTCCTCTAGACGTGGTCTCTGCTGTTAATGTATGACTTTGTATTACACAGACCAAACTGAAACGTTGCTGTCTCTTTGGTGACATAACATTCTAGTACAGCCATAACAGTTCTAAATGATTGTCATTAAAAAAAACAATGATTTGTTTTTGCAGAGACTTTCTTCCTCGATTACGGGTTCCTTTGCCCTTCTGGGCCTTTAGGTATAAGTTTGTTAACTTAATGGCTAATCAGGTCAGTCAGTCAGTCATTTACATATCCCTTGCGGAACTTTGCCTCCCTAACAGCACTCATGTAGGCCTCTCGGTTGCAAGCAAGATGCCCTGCTGCTGATACACCCATTTGCAGATCATCAACGATGTCTTGCAGCCATCTTCGTCTTGGTCTTCCTCTCTTTCTTTTCCCCCATTATGTACCCTTCCAAGACGGTCTTCTCTACATTATCATGACGTTTAATGTGTCTAAAATATTTAAGTTTTCTTTGTTTAATCCTAATGCACAGAATACTGAATGAAGAACAGGAACCCACGCTTTCTGTTTTTTGAAAGAAACTTATATATATAATGAACAAGGTGAAAGACTAGTTTGATAAAAGACGAAGGTAAATTATGAAACAATGTTTGGTAGACAAACCAAAACCACGACGTCCTAAGTTATGAACGTTGTTGACGTTGGCAATTTAAGACTTTCCGAGAAATGACTTTTTCCCAACGCCTGCGTTGTTAATGTATGTTACTGTAGTTATAATGACTAACACAGATTCTGGTAGTAAGGTAGCGATGTACAGTGAAAAGGGGGGGGGGGGTGACTTTGCCAGAGATAAGGTTTTGCTACAGTTGTTTATTATCCTAATAAATGCATGTCTTTCTTAGTGAGGAGACCCCCCCCCCAAAAAAAAAAAAACAAAGATAAAAAAGAGAAGTCTATATTTTTCATCTGCTTTTCGTGTTTTTATTTTTTGTGTTGTTTCTGCAAGTGATCCTTGAACAAGGTCTTTACCGAAATATTGGACTGTTGTAAGTTCTTCATTTATACATGTATTTGTTCATCTTACCTTCTGCCATTTGTGTTTCTGCCCACTTTTCTTCTTCTTTTTTTTGGTGTAAAACTAACCCATCCATATCCATGGACTGTTGTGATCATACTTTTCTTGTTTTTCTCTGTTCACTCATGTTTTTTTTTGGTCAGTTACTGTTTGTTTTGTTTTTAATATGCACTTTTCCCCACATTTATCTCCCCTGTCAGGTAGTCGGCAGTCACTTTGTATGTGTGTACATTTATTTTATGTATTACTACAGTGAGTGGAAACACGCCTGGTCTTGTGATATTTACTGTGAAGGTGAACTACTTTTATATCAATAAATACCAGATTGACAGATATTTTATTGGACCTTTCGCTTGGCATTCCTCGCGGTTATGATTAGTACCAAAATATGAAAGTGGTGATAAACAAGGATGAAAGGAGAAAGCGCTGGAGAAATCAACCAGAAATAATTCAAGCTCCAGAACTGACCAGCAGAAGACGGCCAATGTGTCTGAGCCATACAGTTCAAGAAATTAACCAGTTACAAAGCTGGTTTATTCTCACAGTGTCACGGTCTCAGGGGTTCTCACAGTGTTAAGGTATCTTATTTGTATGAAGGGGGAGCAATGGTAAAGGTATTACCTCCCGCCATTTCTGGCTGTTTTGATCTGATATTTTTATTATCATGACTAAAATACCAGTCAAATGTTTATAATGACGTTTCATCGAGAAATATAGTACACGTAATTTAGAGAGAAGTATAGTACATGTAATTTAGAGAGAAATATAATACACGTAAATTAGAGAGACATATAGTACACGTAGTTTAGAGAGAAATATAGTGCACATAATTCAGCGAGAAATACAGTAGATGTAATTTAGAGAGAAACATATAATATATGTAGTTCAGCGAGAGATATAGTATATGTAATTCAGCGAGAAATATAGTATATGTTTCAGCGAGAGATAGTATATGTAATCAGCGAGAAATATAGTAATGTAATTCAGCGAGAAATAGTATATGTAGTCAGCGAGAGATATAGTTTATGTAATCAGCGAGAAATATAGTTTGTAATTCAGCGAGATATAGTATATGTTTCAGCGAGAGATATAGTATATGTATTCAGCGAGAAATATAGTTTGTAATTCAGCGAGATATAGTATATGTATTCAGCGAGAAATATGTTTATGTAATTCAGCGAGATATAGTTTATGTAATTCAGCGAGATATAGTTTATGTATTCAGCGAGAAATATGTATATGTAATTCAGCGAGAGATATATATGTAGTTCAGCGAGATATAGTTTATGTAGTTCAGCGAGATATAGTTTATGTATTCAGCGAGAAATATGTTTATGTAATTCAGCGAGTAATATAGTATATGTTTCAGCGAGAAATATAGTTTGTAATTCAGCGAGAAATATAGTGCACATAATTCAGCGAGAATATAGTTATGTATTCAGCGAGAATATAGTTATGTAGTTCAGCGAGAAATATGTATATGTAGTTCAGCGAGATATAGTTTATGTATTCAGCGAGAATATAGTTATGTAGTTCAGCGAGAAATATAGTTTGTAATTCAGCGAGATATAGTTTATGTAATCAGCGAGAAATATAGTTTATGTAATCAGCGAGAAATATAGTTATGTATTCAGCGAGAGATATAGTTATGTATTCAGCGAGAAATATAGTTTGTAATTCAGCGAGAATATAGTTATGTATTCAGCGAGAAATATAGTAATGTAGTTCAGCGAGAAATATAGTATGTAATTCAGCGAGAAATAGTATATGTAGTTCAGCGGAGATATAGTATATGTAATCAGCGAGAAATATAGTTATGTATTCAGCGAGAGATATAGTAATGTAATTCAGCGAGAATATAGTATATGTAGTCAGCGAGAGATATATATGTAGTTCAGCGAGAAATAGTTTATGTAATCAGCGAGAAATATAGTTTATTAATTCAGCGAGAATATAGTTATGTAGTTCAGCGGAGATATAGTATAGTAGTTCAGCGAGAGTATAGTATATGTATTCAGCGAGAGATATAGTATATGTATTCAGCGAGAAATATAGTGCACATAATTCAGCGAGATATAGTTTATGTAATCAGCGAGAAATATAGTTTATTAATTCAGCGAGAAATATAGTATATGTTTCAGCGAGAGATATATATGTAGTTCAGCGAGAAATATAGTACACGTAATTTAGAGAGAAGTATAGTACATGTAATTTAGAGAGAAATATAATACACGTAAATTAGAGAGACATATAGTACACGTAGTTTAGAGAGAAATATAGTGCACATAATTCAGCGAGAAATACAGTAGATGTAATTTAGAGAGAAACATATAATATATGTAGTTCAGCGAGAGATATAGTATATGTAATTCAGCGAGAAATATAGTTTATGTAATTCAGCGAGAAATATAGTTTATGTAATTCAGCGAGAAATATAGTATATGTAGTTCAGCGAGAGATATAGTTATGTAATTCAGCGAAATATAGTTTATGTAATCAGCGAGAAATATAGTATATGTAATTCAGCGAGAAATATAGTATATGTAATTCAGCGAGAAATATAGTTTATGTAATTCAGCGAGAAATATAGTTTATGTAATTCAGCGAGAAATATAGTTTATGTAATTCAGCGAGAAATATAGTTTATGTAATTCAGCGAGAAATATAGTTTATGTAATTCAGCGAGAAATATAGTATATGTAATTCAGCGAGAAATATAGTTTATGTAATTCAGCGAGAAATATAGTTTATGTAATTCAGCGAGAAATATAGTTTATGTAATTCAGCGAGAAATATAGTTTATGTAATTCAGCGAGAAATATAGTTTATGTAATTCAGCGAGAAATATAGTTTGTAATTCAGCGAGAAATATAGTATATGTAGTTCAGCGAGAAATATAGTTTATGTAATTCAGCGAGAAATATAGTTTATGTAATTCAGCGAGAAATATAGTATATGTAGTTCAGCGAGAAATATAGTATATGTAATTCAGCGAGTAATATAGTATATGTAGTTCAGCGAGAAATATAGTTTATGTAATTCAGCGAGAAATATAGTTTATGTAATTCAGCGAGAAATATAGTTTATGTAATTCAGCGAGAAATATAGTATATGTAGTTCAGCGAGAAATATAGTTTATGTAATTCAGCGAGAAATATAGTTTATGTAATTCAGCGAGAAATATAGTATATGTAGTTCAGCGAGAAATATAGTTTATGTAATTCAGCGAGAAATATAGTTTATGTAATTCAGCGAGAAATATAGTTTATGTAATTCAGCGAGAAATATAGTTTATGTAATTCAGCGAGAGATATAGTATATGTAGTTCAGCGAGAGATATAGTATATGTAGTTCAGCGAGAGATATAGTATATGTAGTTCAGCGGAGATATAGTATATGTATTCAGCGAGAGATATAGTTTATGTAATTCAGCGAGAAATATAGTATATGTAGTTCAGCGAGAGATATAGTATATGTAGTTCAGCGAGAGATATAGTATATGTAGTTCAGCGAGAGATATAGTATATGTAATTCAGCGAGAGATATAGTTTATTAATTCAGCGAGAAATAAGTATATGTAGTTCAGCGAGAGATATAGTAATGTAGTTCAGCGAGAGATATAGTTTATGTAATTCAGCGAGAAATATAGTATATGTATTCAGCGAGAGATATAGTATATGTAGTTCAGCGAGAGATATAGTATATGTAGTTCAGCGAGAGATATAGTATATGTAGTTCAGCGAGAGATATAGTATATGTAGTTCAGCGAGAGATATAGTATATGTAGTTCAGCGAGAGATATAGTATATGTAATTCAGCGAGAGATATAGTTTATGTAATTCAGCGAGAAATATAGTATATGTAGTTCAGCGAGATATAGTATATGTAGTTCAGCGAGAGATATAGTATATGTAGTTCAGCGAGAGATATAGTATATGTAATTCAGCGAGAGATATAGTTTATGTAATTCAGCGAGAAATATAGTATATGTAGTTCAGCGAGAGATATAGTATATGTAGTTCAGCGAGAGATATAGTTTATGTAATTCAGCGAGAAATATAGTATATGTAGTTCAGCGAGAGATATAGTATATGTAGTTCAGCGAGAGATATAGTATATGTAGTTCAGCGAGAGATATAGTATATGTAGTTCAGCGAGAGATATAGTATATGTAGTTCAGCGAGAGATAGTATATGTAGTTCAGCGAGAATATAGTATATGTAGTCAGCGAGAGATATAGTATATGTAGTTCAGCGAGAGATATAGTATATGTAGTTCAGCGAGAGATATAGTATATGTAGTTCAGCGAGAGATATAGTATATGTAGTTCAGCGAGAGATATAGTTTATGTAGTTCAGCGAGAGATATAGTATATGTAGTTCAGCGAGAGATATAGTATATGTAGTTCAGCGAGAGATATAGTATATGTAGTTCAGCCAGAGATATAGTATATGTAGTTCAGCGAGAGATATAGTATATGTAGTTCAGCGAGAGATATAGTATATGTAGTTCAGCGAGAGATATAGTATATGTAGTTCAGCGAGAGATATAGTATATGTAGTTCAGCGAGAGATATAGTATATGTAGTTCAGCGAGAGATATAGTATATGTAGTTCAGCGAGAGATATAGTATATGTAGTTCAGCGAGAGATATAGTATATGTAGTTCAGCGAGAGATATAGTATATGTAGTTCAGCGAGAGATATAGTATATGTAGTTCAGCGAGAGATATAGTATATGTAGTTCAGCGAGAGATATAGTATATGTAGTTCAGCGAGAGATATAGTATATGTAGTTCAGCGAGAAATATAGTTTATGTAATTCAGCGAGAGATATAGTACACGTAATTCAGCGATTCAACTTCATGGTAGCATCAGCGTGGAAATGATTTTCCTAAGCAAGCCGAGGTAACATGAAAGCCCAATTGATGTGTGAAAGACACAACTTCTCTAAATCTAAAAAATGTGACAGTACTCCTTGCAGAAGTGAGCAAGCCATGGTGAACCAAGTAGGTGATGGTATGAAATATTTGGGAGACACTGATAACATTTGCTTCAGTGTTGACCCCAAATCCAGAGCAGACCAGTTTAAACTAGTATCATCATCATCATGCGCCATGCCGGTACTCATACTCCTCCACAATTTTCGATCCTTGACATTTCTGAGTAACACTGTGTTAGATGGCCTATATAATATTCAAACCTTTCCTGCTAAACAGGCAGTTGTGATTTACTGCGTTGCCATGGTAACTTTTCTTTTACTTCTAAGGCCTACTCTGGGCGCCAGACTGCTGTAATTCACTTCTCTTGTTTGTACAGCAAACACTTCATCGCAGCTTCAGTTTCCAAGAAGTTCAAGTCTGTATTTACAAGATAAAAACAACAGCTACCCAAAATGAGGGGGGAGGGAAGGAGAAAGAACTGAAAATGAGCACATCTACGCTATAAATTCTTGATTTGTTGAAATATAAAAACAAATTCCGGCTCTTAAGCCAACAAAATATTTGGATGCGAATTGTTAGCAAGATGGTGAAGAGGTAGTACCAAATATGAATGAGACAGTGGTCGGCTGAGTTATTTCGTCATGGTTGGGCAACCATATCCGGTCCAGATCATCATCATAAGGTCACGATTGGCGAACCATAGCCGACCAAGATCATAATCTGTCTCTAGATGGTGTCTCTAGTGACAGACTGTAGTTTGACTGAGTGAACCTGGATAAAAAAAAGAAAGACAAATTCGGTCCTAGAAATGCTATACTGAAGACTAATGTGTTGGGCCAAAAGGCGCAGATATCACAGCCTAGTTGCAAACAGTGGCACAACTCAAAAAGAAAAAAAAAACCTGTTCAAAAGTGGAAGCAGGAAAACTTATGATTAAAAAAAAACACAGAAAAATTACGGAGATCACAGAAAGTGAACTTCCTTTAAGACACTTGACCCAGTTCAGGTAGGGTCACTCGCCACAATGCGATGAGAACCGCTGTCTGGCAGATAAATTCTGACATCATCATCGTCGTCGTCGTCGTCGTCTTCCCTGCCATCACCCTGTGGAAGTTGATTACACTGGATCTCCTACAAGCTGCACTATCGGTGGCAAAACTGGTTAGCCTGGTTTCTGTCATGTCTTATTTTTTTTTTCATTATACTTTCTGCCATTCTTCTTCTTCTTCTTTTCTTCTTCTTCTTCTTCTTCTTCCGTTATTTGATTTATTATTATTATTGCTGTTGTTGTGCCTCTTAATGTTGCCAAAGCATATTGTCTGGTTGCTTTTTAAAAATCTTTTAAAATCTGTTTCAGCCATTTCAAATACTTTTTAATGCCTTTTTTCTGTCAATGAAAGCCCCGCTTCATGTCAGTGTGATGAAAGCTGAATCCAATATCTGGAACAAAGATCTTGCTAAAGACCCAAGTCAGAAAATCAAACACAAAGATTGTAGTTCAGCGAGAGATATAGTATATGTAGTTCAGCGAGAGATATAGTATATGTAGTTCAGCGAGAAATATAGTTTATGTAATTCAGCGAGAGATATAGTACACGTAATTCAGCGATTCAACTTCATGGTAGCATCAGCGTGGAAATGATTTTCCTAAGCAAGCCGAGGTAACATGAAAGCCCAATTGATGTGTGAAAGACACAACTTCTCTAAATCTAAAAAATGTGACAGTACTCCTTGCAGAAGTGAGCAAGCCATGGTGAACCAAGTAGGTGATGGTATGAAATATTGGGAGACACTGATAACATTTGCTTCGATGTTGACCCCAAATCCAGGGCAGACCAGTTTAAACTAGTATCATCATCCTCATGCGCCATGCCGGTACTCATACTCCTCCACAATTTTCGATCCTTGACATTTCTGAGTAACACTGTGTTAGATGGCCTATATAATATTCAAACCTTCCTGCTAAACAGGCAGTTGTGATTTACTGCGTTGCCATGGTAACTTTTCTTTTACTTCTAAGGCCAACTCTGGGCGCCAGACTGCTGTAATTCACTTCTCTTGTTTGTACAGCAAACACTTCATCGCAGCTTCAGTTTCCAAGAAGTTCAAGTCTGTATTTACAAGATAAAAACAACAGCTACCCAAAATAAGGGGGGAGGGAAGGAGAAAGAACTGAAAATGAGCATATCTACGCAATAAATTCTTGATTTGTTGAAATATAAAAACAAATTCCGGCTCTTAAGCCAACAAAATATTGGATGCGAATTGTTAGCAAGATGGTGAAGAGGTAGTACCAAATATGAATGAGACAGTGGTCGGCTGAGTTATTTCGTCATGGTTGGGCAACCATATCCGGTCCAGATCATCATCATAAGGTCACGATTGGCGAACCATAGCCGACCAAGATCATAATCTGTCTCTAGATGGTGTCTCTAGTGACAGACTGTAGTTTGACTGAGTGAACCTGGATAAAAAAAAGAAAGACAAATTCGGTCCTAGAAATGCTATACTGAAGACTAATGTGTTGGGCCAAAAGGCGCAGATATCACAGCCTAGTTGCAAACAGTGGCACAACTCAAAAAGAAAAAAAAAACCTGTTCAAAAGTGGAAGCAGGAAAACTTATGATTAAAAAAAAACACAGAAAAATTACGGAGATCACAGAAAGTGAACTTCCTTTAAGACACTTGACCCAGTTCAGGTAGGGTCACTCGCCACAATGCGATGAGAACCGCTGTCTGGCAGATAAATTCTGACATCATCATCATCATCGTCGTCGTCGTCGTCGTCTTCCCTGCCATCACCCTGTGGAAGTTGATTACACTGGATCTCCTACAAGCTGCACTATCGGTGGCAAAACTGGTTAGCCTGGTTTCTGTCATGTCTTATTTTTTTTTCATTATACTTTCTGCCATTCTTCTTCTTCTTCTTTTCTTCTTCTTCTTCTTCCGTTATTTGATTTATTATTATTATTGCTGTTGTTGTGCCTCTTAATGTTGCCAAAGCATATTGTCTGGTTGCTTTTTAAAAATCTTTTAAAATCTGTTTCAGCCATTTCAAATACTTTTTAATGCCTTTTTTCTGTCAATGAAAGCCCCGCTTCATGTCAGTGTGATGAAAGCTGAATCCAATATCTGGAACAAAGATCTTGCTAAAGACCCAAGTCAGAAAATCAAACACAAAGATTGTCAAGATTGACTGAGGGAAGCGGAGTGGACGAAACCTCTGCCCGGTAGGTCATGAAGCCTTGTCGGCGTTCCATGTTTGAGTAACAACCAGGGGAACATCTTTATCTGAGGCAAAGTTAACTGTTGCTATGTTTGCTGCCATGGTTACAGTTGCTTTGTTTGCTGCCATGGTTACAAACAACATATTCAAATTCGTCCAGCTAAGATGGTGGGTGTTGAACAGAGTCCAGGTACGCAGCTGAGTATACACAGCCTGGCAGTATTAGGACGGGCCAAGGTAAAGGACATATGGGGAAAAATGACAAAACTTGTGGCTTTCTGTAAGGGAAAAAATTCCGAACAATACCACGACCTCCTGACCTGACTACCTCTTCCCCCCCCCCTCCCCCCACTTTCTCCGCCACATGCAACCCTTCTCTCCAAATTTTTCTCTAACCCGTGTCACTTGCGAGAGAAGGAGGTGAAAAGTCTTGATGTGTCTGTAAACAAGGCGGGTTTCAGCTTTTGTAGAGGTCATTCTACGCCTGGCCATTTATTGAACCAGGGCACACGACAACAAGCATCTGGCCAGTCTTACTATTTTTATAGGTCGAGTCGTTTTAAGACAGAGGCACATTTAGAAGTCATGGCTCATTTTGAAAATTTGGCGCACAGTAGGGACCGCAAGATACAGAGTTTTATATTAGGCTTTTAAGCTCGAATTCAGAACCAGCTGCCCAAACGAAACTTTGTTGAGTAAAGACATTTATAACCAAATTAAGTGTTTTTTCATGCATGTTACTATACAATGATTTTTTTTTTTTTGTTAAAAATCAGCTTCAGAATATTTTCCTTGATAACTGTTTCTGAATTCGACTTCGTGTAATAACTTTGTTTTTTAAACCTGGAGATCGCTTAAAAGAAAGATATCAACTGTATTTCTAAGCATTGCACTGCTATAGCACACAAAGCAATGAAAGATTTGGTTAGTGAGAAAACTTAACTCTTAGGAGTGCAAGAAAACCTGTTCTAAGAGTGTGAGTGAGACCAGACAAATGTCAGCAGTTACGAGTATGCAAGCTACAGATGAATTTGGCTGAGGCTGGTGGTTGCTAACAAGGAATGTGAGGAGACTTGCAGATAAACATTGCTCATTTCTAGTCTCATCTAACCAAAGATCTGATGTACGCTGCATTTAACTTATACTTGTACGAACTCCGTGTAACTGCGAGCTGTTGTTCTTTGCAGCCGATGCTGTAGAGATGTTGAGGCACAGCATCGTATCGGCGTGGCAGCGGGTTATGGCAGCTACTTTTTCAGTCCCGGGGTAAAGCTAAAAAGCAGGGGGTGTGCAATGCTTCTTAGCAGACTCCACCACCATGGGGACTATGGCGATCCCTGCCCCGTTAGCCAGGCTAGGCTTGTTACTGGGGGTACCACAGAGAGGTGGGACAGGGTCTTGATTAGCTATGGTTCGCTAACCCTGACGCTGGCATATTAGCTGTGGGTCGCTGATTGCCTCATAGGACATCGTCTTTCCCGCCACGTCACATTTAAGAAAAGACTTTATTTACGTAACAAAACATCTGATTCTGACAAATGTAACAAAAGACATAATTTCTTTCTTACGTAACAAGATATCTAATCTATGACTGTCTGATGTAACATAAGCTAGAATGTAACGATGCACCAATTTGACGTTGTGTTGCATGCAACAAATAGGCTCTTTACGCTTGCTTCTTGTTTGGTTTCCACTACCTCATACTTGTTGACAGTTTATTTGATTGTATCCTCTTCCGCCCCCTCCCTTCCCTCTTCTTCTCCTCTTTCTCTCTCTCCTCTCTCTCTCCTCTCTCTCTCCTCTCTCTCTCCTCTTTCTCTCTCTCCTCTCTCTCCTCTCTCTCTCCTCTTTCTCTCTCTCCTCTCTCTCTCTCTCTCTCTCTCTCTCTCCTACCGTTACAATACATCCCTGCTCAAAGCTCCCACGATGCCCCATATTGTGCTCCTTTCTTCGTTTTCCTCCTGCAGAAAAAACCCACGTCTTTGATGACTTTTCAGATTGTGTCTAACTTCACTTATCTCACATCTTCAAATTGTGTCCTATTTCACTTATCATGCATCTTCAGAATGTGTCTAATTTCACTGATCTCACATCTTCAGATTGTGTCTAATTTCTCTATTCTTGCATCGTCAGATTGTGTCTAATTTGTCTATTCTCACATCTTCAGATTGTGTCTAATTTGTCTATTCTCACATCTTCAGATTTTGTCTAATTTGTCTATTCTCACATTTTCAGATTTTGTCTAATTTCTCTATTCTCACATCTTCAGATTTTGTCTAATTTCTCTATTCTCACATCTTCATAGTTCATTGTAGCGCTGTTTTCTTGTCTTACTTGACCTTCATAGTAGTAACTGATCTGAACGTTCTTGAAATATGGCAGTGGAGAGAAGAGAGAAGTAAGGATAGAAGAGAGAAGTAAAGAGAGAAGAGAGAAGTAAGGAGAAAAGAGAGAAGAGAGAAGTAAGGAGAGAAGAGAGAAGTAAGGAGAGAAGAGAGAAATAAAGAGAGAAAAGATAAGTAAGGAGAGAAGAGAGAAATAAGGAGAGAAGAGAGAAGTAAGGAGAGAAGAGAGAATTAAGGAGAGAAGAGAGAAGGAGAAAAGAGAGAAGTAAGGAGAGAAGAGAGAAGTAAGGAGAGAAGAGAGAAGGAGAAAAGAGAGAAATAAGGAGATAAGAGAGAAGTAAGGAGAAAAGAGAGAAGTAAGGAGAGAAGAGAGAATTAAGGAGAGAAGAGAGAAGGAGAAAAGAGAGAAGTAAGGAGATAAGAGAGAAGTAAGGAGAAAAGAGAGAAGTAAGGAGAGAAGAGAGAAATAAGGAGAGAAGAGAGAAGTAAGGAGATAAGAGAGAAGTAAGGAGAAAAGAGAGAAGTAAGGAGAGAAGAGAGACGTAAGGAGAGAAGAGAGAAGTAAGGAGAGAAGAGAGAAGTAAGGAGAGAAGAGAGAAGTAAAGAGAGAAGAGAGAAGTAAGGAGAAAAGAGAGAAGTAAGGAGAGAAGAGAGAAGTAAGGAGAGAAGAGAGAAGTAAGGAGAGAAGGAAGGAGAGAAGACGCTGTCCTCGTGGCCGAACACATTTAACAGAGATAGTGTTTTGTTTTTATTCCTAACCATATTTTGTACCTGAACAATATTTTGTACCTGATACATATTTTGTACCTGAAGCATGTTTTGTACCTGAACCATATTTTGTACCTGAACCATGTTTTGTACCTGAACCATGTTTTTTACCTGAACCATGTTTTGTAGCTAATCGGTCGATCAAAGTCATTTTAACCTATAATCTCGAAGACATAATCTCTAGCTTAATTATCTGGATATAGTACATCTTGTAGGAATGTGACCAGGATTTTGTACACCTGTGTATGAGTATGAGTGGGATATAGTACATCTTGTATGAGTATGAGTGGGATATAGTACATCTTGTATGAGTATGAGTGGGATATAGTACATCTTGTATGAGTATGAGTGGGATATAGTACATCTTGTATGAGTATGAGAGGGATATAGTACATCTTGTATGAGTATGAGTGGGATATAGTACATCTTGTATGAGTATGAGTGGGATATAGTACATCTTGTATGAGTATGAGTGGGATATAGTACATCTTGTATGAGTATGAGAGGGATATAGTACATCTTGTATGAGTATGAGAGGGATATAGTACATCTTGTATGAGTATGAGAGGGATATAGTACATCTTGTATGAGTATGAGTGGGATATAGTACATCTTGTATGAGTATGAGTGGGATATAGTACATCTTGCATGAGTATGAGCGGGATATAGTACATCTTGTATGAGTATGAGACGGATATAGTACGTCTTGCATGAGTATGAGCAGTACATCTTGTATGAGTATGAGACGGATATAGTACGTCTTGCATGAGTATGAGCAGTACATCTTGTATGAGTATGAGACGGATATAGTACATCTTGTATGAGTATGAGAGGAATATAGTACATCTATGTATGAGTATGAGTGGGATATAGTACATCTATGTATGAGTATGAGAGGAATATAGTACATCTTGTATGAGTATGAGCGGAATATAGTACATCTTGTATGAGTATGAGAGGGATATAGTACATCTTGTATGAGTATGAGTGGGATATAGTACATCTATGTATGAGTATGAGAGGGATATAGTACATCTATGTATGAGTATGAGAGGGATATAGTACATCTATGTATGAGTATGAGAGGGATATAGTACATCTATGTATGAGTATGAGAGGGATATAGTACATCTATGTATGAGTATGAGAGGGATATAGTACATCTATGTATGAGTATGAGCAGGAAGTAGTATATCTTGTATGAATATGAGCGGATTCACTTCGCTTACACAGACACCTACGAGACACCTTCCAGATACCTACGAGACACCTTCCAGACCCCTGGCTGACCGTAACACTATTGGCAGCAGCGCTAGGCACTCAAACATTTCGCCCTCGCATGCAAACAACAAACACTGAACCTCCACCTGACTAAGAAGCGGAAAGGGTTTATAACTCTTTAATGTCCAGCTTCACAATAACCTTCAAAATAAAGGTCACGCCATCAAAGAACACTGGACAAAAATGCAACAGTGAAAAAAGGAACTTAGCAACACTCTATGAAGCTTCCCAAACAAGAGCACAAGAAGCAGAAGGATTCACACCTCGCTGAGTCTGTTGGCCGCCATGTCGTAAACCCTAGCAACAGAAGCAATCTGGAATGTCTTCTGTAAACAACAGCACAAAGCTAAGTCGCCGCCTGGAGGTAACAGACCAGAATCTGGCAATAAGTGAAGAGATTTGAAGTAACACAATGCCACAGTAATAATAAGAATAATTCAGGTCTCCAGTGACAGTTTTGTTGGCTGTTTCTGGACGTTTTGGAAGATAATTTTGTGAGAAACTTCACTTAAAGTTGAATGTAGCAATATGTGAGTGACACAGACCATCACAGTAACTTCAGACTATGTGAATGCTGCGAGATCTTTGTGCTTGCATGTTTTCTTTCAAGATTCTGCAGCATTTTCTATAAGATCTAAGTTTGCGTATCGTATTTTCAAGTTTTTTTCATTATTTTTTTCTTCTCTTGTTGCTGCACATAATTCTTGCACACAGTTGTTGCACACAGTTGCTGCACACAGTTCCTGCACATAATTCCTGCACACAGTTGCTGCACATAGTTTCTGCACATAGTTCCTGCACACAGTTGCTGCACATAGTTCATGCACAAAGTTGCTGCACATAGTTCCTGCACATAGTTGCTGCATATAGTTCCTGCACACAGTTGCTGCACATAGTTCCTGCACATAGTTGCTGCACAAAGTTGCTGCACATAGTTCCTGCACATAGTTGCTGCACATAGTTCCTGCACACAGTTGCTGCACATAATTCCTGCACATAGTTCCTGCACACAGTTGCTGCACATAATTCCTGCACACAGTTGTTGCACAAAGTTGCTGCACACAGTTCCTGCACATAGTTCCTGCACATAATTCCTGCACACAGTTCCTGCACACAGTTCCTGCACATAGTTCCTGCACATAGTTCCTGCACATAGTTTCTGCACATAGTTCCTGCACACAGTTGCTGCATATAGTTCATGCACAAAGTTGCTGCACATAGTTCCTGCACATAGTTGCTGCATATAGTTCCTGCACACAGTTGCTGCACATAGTTCCTGCACATAGTTGCTGCACAAAGTTGCTGCACATAGTTCCTGCACATAGTTGCTGCACATAGTTCCTGCACACAGTTGCTGCACATAATTCCTGCACATAGTTCCTGCACACAGTTGCTGCACATAATTCCTGCACACAGTTGTTGCACAAAGTTGCTGCACACAGTTCCTGCACATAGTTCCTGCACATAATTCCTGCACACAGTTCCTGCACACAGTTCCTGCACATAGTTCCTGCACATAGTTCCTGCACATAGTTTCTGCACATAGTTCCTGCACACAGTTGCTGCATATAGTTCCTGCACATAGTTGCTGCACACAGTTGCTGCACATAGTTCCTGCACACAGTTGCTGCACATAATTCCTGCACACAGTTGCTGCACATAGTTCCTGCACACAATTGCTGCACATAGTTCCTGCACACAGTTGTTGCACATAGTTCCTGCACATAGTTCCTGCACACAGTTGCTGTATTGTCCTCTTTCTAAGGTCACGGCGCATTCATTTGCGCATGTCTTGAGCTTGTTATACACGTGATATGTCAGTCTGTTGTTGCCTGTCTTCATCTTGTTATACACGTGATATGTCAGTTTGTTGTTGCCTGTCTTCATCTTGTTATACACGTGATATGTCAGTTTGTTGTTGCCTGTCTTCAGCGTGTTATACACGTGATATATCAGTCTGTTGTTGCCTGTTTTCAGTGTGTTATACACGTGATATATCAGTTTGTTGTTGCCTGTCTTCAGCTTGTTATACATATGATATATCAGTTTGTTGTTGCCTGTCTTCATCTTGTTATACACTCGATATATCAGTATGTTATTGCCTGCCTTCAGTTTGTTATACATGTGATATATCAGTCTATTGTTGCCTGTCTTCAGTTTGTTATATATGTGATATGTCAGTCTGTTGTGCATCATCGCTGCTATTTAACCGTCCTTATTTTTGATCTCATGGATCCTTGTGTCTTAGTTTAGATGTACCTTGTGGCCTTCTTTCCTCTGGAAGGCGATATTTACATTTTTCTTATATCTTCAAGTTCTGGGAATTAATTATTCTTGGATCTTCGAGTTCTTGGAATTAACAGAGCAAATAAAGTCTAGAAGACAGAATTCCGTGCTCAGAATTGTGTGCATTTGAGAACATTTACAGCATGGGCACGCACTGGATCTTAGATATTGTTCTTTTTTGAAGTCAAGAGCCATGAAGACATGAAATATATAGAATTATGTTTTGATCTCAGACACTAAAACAAGAAATATACAGAACTGTGTTGGGATCTTAGACACTAAAACAAGAAACATACAGAACTTTGATGGGATCTTAGAAACAAGAAATATACATAACTGTGGTGGGATCTTCTACACTAAAACAAGAAATATAGAAAGCTATGACATGATCTTAGAAACAAGAAATATACAGAACTATGGTGGGATCTTTTTTTTTTCTTAACCAAGAATTCAGCTAAACCGGGACTATAAATTAGCAGACAAAAAAAAATAATGAAAAGTAATACTGCAAGCAATAGCCTCATAGTAATTGAGGGAGTGTCAATTGAGGAAGTAGAGTATTTCACATATTTAGGCAGCATAGTGGATAAATATGGGGGAACGGAAAAGGATGTTAAAGCTAGAATAACCAAGGCCAGGACACCATTTATCCAACTTAACAAAATATGCTCATCTAAGAACACCAAAACAAGAACCAAACTTTGGCTTTTCAATACAAACGTAAAAGCTTTCCTGCTATATGGTTCAGAGACATGGGTTATGACCGAGACAATACAACAGAGGATACAAACATTCATGAACTACTGCTTGAGGAGGGTTTTAAACATTAAATGGCAAGACAAGATCAGGAACGAGGAGGTCTGGTAAAAGGTATGACAAGAACCTATGAACCTACAAATCATGTCCAGGAAGTGGAGGTGGATTGGCCACACTCTGAGAAAACCCGACACCAGCATAACAAGACAGGCACTGACATAGAATCCTCAAGGAAATAGAAAACAAGGAAGACCTAGACTTACTTGGAGAAGAGAAATTATGACAGTGCTCAGAGACAGGGGATGCACATGGAAGGAAGCAGAGAATAATTCCAAGAACAGGGATGACTGGAGAGCCTTTATCCGTGGCCTATGTTCTCAAGGGAGTGAAAGGCGATGATGATGATGATGATGATGATGATGATGATGGGATCTTAAACTAACACAAGAAACATACAGAACTACGATGGGATCTTAGAAACAAGAAATATACAGAACTATGGTGGGATATTTTCCATATATTTCTCTTATAAAAGAAACCAAACCTGATTGTAATGAAAGAAGAGACTGTCCTTACATGGACACTTGATAGAAATCTTCCCTTAGAGAAATGTGTTGAAACAGAAATGAAATGAAGAAAGGGAGTAGCGCTTGTAGAGAACACAGCTTGTCGAATGGGTGGCCTGCAGAAACCTGTCATTTGTATGAAAAGAAAACCGTCTCTGAAAAATAGACTGTCATCCTGCAGGGTGAGGCACACTGGTTTACTCTGTACACATAACCATCAGTACATGAAAAGAAAATATGAAATAGTGAAAGTAGCGTGAAAAATGGCCTTCAATGAACAAAACTCACAGATCCTCATTTTTTTCTCTATTCTTCCTTTCCAACAAATAAAGAAGTTAAATGTAAATAGGGCATTAGAAAAGTAAGGCTGAACAAGACTATGGCACTTCTAAACATTTCTGAGACAGAAGAACATCTTGAGGAGCACAGAGATGTAATTCACTGACACAGAGCCGGTGGGGTGGTGGATAGAAATAGCATTAATGAAAATAAAGATAACATCAACCGTAACAATAACATTAAACGCGATAATTAAAAAAAGCATCCCCATCAACAACTGTAAGGAAGACAAGTGGAAAATTTTCAGACGTCAAGTTGGACGACACTAAAGAAGGCAGCAGTCTGTCGTTGCTTGGCAACACGGCCACACAGCTTGTTCTGGATTCGTGGGTCTGATGGCCAGGTGTGCTTTCTATGTTCCTCATATGCAGGGCAATCTTGAAGGGAGATGCTGGAGTTGTCATGTTTCCAGTGTCGTAGGTGCACTCATTTGTTTCCTATCTTAAGCTAGTTATACATGGTGTCATAGTCTGCTGTAGCTTGGACTTGCTTATCTTCAGCTAGTTATACATGTGGCGTCATAGTCTGATGTGGCTTGGACTTGCTTATCTTCAGCTAGTTATACATGTGGCGTCATAGTCTGATGTGGCTTGTGCAGAGGTGGAAGATCTTGACATTTTCTTCTCTGTCCAGTCTGTGGTAGGAGAATTTCTTTCTGATATTCTTGATGCTCTTATATTTGGCTTAGATTCGTCTTACAGCTTCATCGTATGGTAATAAAGCCATATGGCACCTCCTTGTTTAAGCATAGCACCATCAGAACATCATCATTATCTTGGCTCTGGGGAAGGTGAAGATTGCAGTACAGGAACATTTAACAAAACAACAAGCTGTTTCTGGGTATAAGTAAACAGCAAGCAGCTTAGGTATAGGTAAACAACAAGCAGTTTCTGGGTATAAATAAACAACAAGCAGTTTCTATGTATAAATAAACAACAAGAAGTTTCTAGGTATAAGTAAACAATAACCAGTTTCTAGGTATAAAAAACAAGCAGTTTCTAGGTATAAATAAACAACAAGAAGTTTCTGGGTATAAATAAACAACAAGCAGTTTCTAGATATAAACAAACAAAAAAGCAGTTTCTAGGTATAAATAAACAACAAGCAGTTTCTGGGTATAAGTATATAAAATAAAACGTACACATAAACACAAAGTATCTGCAGTAAAAGTATGATAACAAAGTAAAATAGTAGCAAAAACATTATTTTCATCGATATTAATAAAACTTCATGAGCTGTTAAGTGTTAACTATAACATCACGAACAGTCTAAATTAAGTGTTAATCATAACATCGCAGTCCCTATAGTTACTGCTGACAATCACTGCTGTCATTTGAAGTATGAAGGAACCAATTATGCGCATTTTGTTGCTGAAATGTGTACATGTTAGAAAAATATTAACATACGTTAACAAAAATGTATGCTTGTTGCTCAAAATATACACGTTCACAAAATATGTTCATAATAAGAAGTATGTTCAGATGACAACAAAAAGTGTGTGCTTGTAACCAGAATGTGCACATGACAACAAAAAGTGTGTGCATGTAACCAGAATGTGCACGTGACAACAAAAAGTGTGTGCATGTAACTAGAATGTGCACGTGACAACAAAAAGTATGTGCATGTAACCAGAATGTTCACGTGACTACAAAAAGTGTGTGCATGTAACCAGAATGTGCACGTGACAACAAAAAGTGTGTTTATGTAACCAGAATGTGCACATGATAACAAAAAGTGTGTACATGTAACTAAAATCTGCACATGCTGAGCAAAAATGTTTACTGTACATGTTAACCAACAATCATTTTCTTTAATTAAATTGAAAAATAATTTTAAAAAAATAACCCGTTTGATGAAGAACGACATGAATGGCTGCCCCGGCCACATCAAGAACAGAAACACCTGCACAAACATGACATGTGAGATGACATTCTGCCTTCTTGCTCTACGGTCCATGTTCCCAGTCCACGCCCACCAACAAACCCCAAGCTTTCTGATAATGTAGTATCAGATATCTCATTCTGTATCATACAAAAAATAGGTAACCTAATTTTTTAAAAACTTGTTTTCGCACCACCCCCACCCCCCTCAACCCACTAGTCTGCTCCCACCCCCCGGGGATCCTGAGTTTGATCTTGCGTGAGATGAAGTTGGACAAGGGTTTCCTGTTCTATGGAATTTCCCAACCAATTTTCTTTCATCAAATGAGCTCACTTTTATTGTACATAATGTTTGAAACTTTATGTCTTGAAAGAAAGAAAGAAAGAAAGAAAGAAAGAAAGAAAGAAAGAAATTATCTGAAAACATCTTTTCCGCAATACTCTTTATTACATATCACTCCATTCTTAATCTCCACAAACTATCCAATAATATCACCTTGAACTTGATTGATGGACTGAGTGACAGATGGCTTACTGCTTGCCCCAAACACGATGCATTTTCATTAAATTTGAGGGCGTTTTGAAAAGAAACTGCTAAGGCCCTAAAATGGATGGCTACCAGGACAAACAACAGCGGTGTTTTCTCTTCCTTGACCTACTTACCGCCCTGGCTTCTCCCTGCGGTCTTCGGGTTTTTACCTTCAAGATGGTTGCCAGGAAAATATCAAAAGAGAAGTGGGCTGCTAATGTGATCATGTTTGATGATTGTATTAAATAATGATGATCGTTTTGATGATTGTATTAAATAATGATGATCGTTTTGATGATTGTATTAAATAATGATGATCGCTTTGGTGATTGTATTAAATAATGATGATCGTTTTGATGATTGTATTAAATAATGATGATCGTTTTGATGATTGTATTAAATAATGATGATCGTTTTGGTGATTGTATTAAATAATGATGATCGTTTTGATGATTGTATTAAATAATGATGATCGTTTTGGTGATTGTATTAAATAATGAGGATCGTTTTGACGATTGTATTAAATAATGATCGTTTTGATGACTGTATTAAATATGAGGATCGTTTTGATGATTGTATTAAATAATGAGGATCGTTTTGATGATTGTATTAAATAATGAGGATCGTTTTGACGATTGTATTAAATAATGAGGATCGTTTTGATGATTGTATTAAATAATGAGGACCTTTTTGATGATTGTATTAAATAATGAGGATCGTTTTGATGATTGTATTAAATAATGAGGATCATTTTGATAATTGTATTAAATAATGAAGACCTTTTTGATGATTGTATTAAATAATAAGGATCGTTTTGATGATTGTATTGAATAATGAAGACCATTTTAATGATTGTATTGAATAATGAAGACCGTTTTAATGATTGTATTAAATAATGAGGACCGTTTTAATGATTGTATTAAATAATGAGGACCGTTTTAATGATTGTATTAAATAATGAAGACCGTTTTAATGATTGTATTAAATAATGAGGACCGTTTTAATGATTGTATTAAATAATGAGGACCGTTTTGATGATTGCATTGAAAGAGGAAAGAAAGAACAAGATTTAAAAACAAACTGCACAGTCACGGTTTGATCAAATACTTCTTCAATATATCGGACGTTTCAAAAAAAGCTAACAAAAGAAAAAGATAAGATAAGAAATGACCCGGATCGGAAAGGGGGGAACATCGTAGATGTCTTGCTGTGATCTACCAACACCTAGGACCTGTTGCCTCTGTAGCCAGCTCCGTGGTGATGCTGAAATGCAAGTACAAACTACGCAGACACAGATAGTGTCGCAACAGGGCGTGGGTTGTGAACTAGTAATTGATTTTATTTTTAAATTTTAGTTTCATCATCATCATCATCAGGTGCCGTGCCGACTGGCGTTGGCTATTATGCTTCTCCAGAGTACCCGATCCTTCATGCAGGCCATCAGTTCAGTTAGTGATCTCCTCTCACACCATCCCATTTTAGTTTAACAATAAATAAACAATTTCCTTCTTCGTCCTTTTGGATACGTTGACCTTCACCTCAGAGTTAAACACTGCTGTTGCCTGTAGTTTACATTTCTCAGATCACATTTCCTGCCAGCCGCCAGACAGTCCTGCTCCTCATGGAGATGATTTTTCCACTATGTCCAAATGTCCCTTCAGACGCTGGCAATGTTGTGTTACAGTCGCCGGCATTCCTCATCTTTAATACAGATAGTCTCCCTTCCATAGACAGGTTTTCCCCAGCACTTATTTTTATAGCTCATGCCACTAGAGGGCGCTATTAGTGGGGCTCTAACCTACAATCCTTTCAACACTGTTGACTTCAAGAAAAAAAAAAGATAACGAATTTTATGATTGTTTCATTTTAGTTAGAGAATTTCAATAAATTGTATGATTGTTTCCTTTTAGTTAGAGAACTTCAATACATTTTATGATTGTTTTCTTTTAGTTAGAGAACTTCAATAAATTTTATGATTGTTTTCTTTTAGCTAGAGAATATCAATACATTTTATGATTGTTTCCTTTTAGTTAGAGAACCTCAATAAATTTTATGATTGTTTTCTTTTAGCTAGAGAACCTCAATAAATTTTATGATTGTTTCATTTTAGTTAGAGAACATCAATAAATGTTATGATTGTTTTCTTTTAGCTAGAGAACCTCAATAAATTTTATGATTGTTTCACTTTAGTTAGAGAACTTCAATAAATTTTATTTATTGGTGTTGGGTTGGTGTCAGGGTTGGCGAACCATAGCCGTCCAAGAACTCATTGTATCTCTCAGTAGCGCTCCTGGAAATGGTAATCTGGTCAAGTGAATAGTGATCTCACTGGGAAGACAAATCCGACTCTAAAGTTCGCCGAGCCGAAGTGGGATGTGTCGGGCCGATGGCGCGCAACTGCATCACGAAACAACCAGCGCACTTCTGACGGCGACAGACGATTTTTCCGCTGACCTCGTTGTGGATATTTCCACCTTCAATTAATTATCACATAGCTCATACACCGTTCACTTTAAATGACTCTTTCGCTTTGCGCATTTTTTTCCCCTTTATGCTGGTAACAGGGAAAACTAGTGAGAGACCTATTCAAAGCAGAATCATGTCAGCGTTCAACCA
This sequence comes from Achatina immaculata, assembly GCA_009760885.1. NCBI lineage: Eukaryota > Metazoa > Mollusca > Gastropoda > Stylommatophora > Achatinidae > Lissachatina > Lissachatina immaculata. The sequence continues at coordinate 4,919,208 of CM019692.1, forward strand.
ACCACGCGTCTTGCAGTTTTTGTCACCAACCACCGGGGGTTGCAGCCAGACTATAAAGTAGCCCTGTTTATTTCCAGGTGAGTCAGACGGCATCTGGGTCGCTAGGCTCGTGTTTGTACTGTCCCTTTGTGCCGGAATTTGGCGTGGTCCAGTCTTCGTATTTTGAAAACTGCCACTTGTTTTTTTTTTTCACTGCTGCAAACAAAGCAATGATGGCGACTTTTGGTACTTTATTCTCCGGGGGATGGCTAATTCTTGTTGTAATCTTCGCCAGTGTTGGTAAGTTTATTTTTAAAGCATAATTTAAGGAATTTTGTTCCCTTATCTACAGCCACGAAACTGCAGCACAGATGGTCCGCTGAAAGTATCATCGTCTGTTATCAACATCAAAATATTGTAGCCGTATTTTCTTGGACCTGGAGAAAGATATTCAAAATAAGGGAGACAACTGAAAGATATATATCAGATTAAAGTTTTGCTGTTTAGGCTCATCTTCTCATGTGTGTGAAACATTTGATGACGCGGTTGTTGTTGTTGTTGTTGTTGTTGCTGTTGCTGTTGTTTTCCAAGAAGACATTGGTAAATCTATTAACAGGCACCATAAAATCTTCAGCTTTCCACAGTAACAGCTCTGTCATGGTTGTTCGCTTTCTGCGACATTTTTCGCGCTCAGTTCACCAACACACATACGTTTTTAAATAAAGATAAAATGTGCATGTTTTAATTATAATTAATATTTTTTGGTACATAAATCACATTGACCGACACGTTTCCAAAATACGTTGTGTTATTATTTTTTCCTTTTAAAAATATTTTTGCTTGTGTTGATCGCCATCTTTATCTGTGCCATGTATTATGCCAGATTGATATGTTGCTAGTCCTTCATTGACTTTTCATGTTTTTCTGTTGTCACAAATTCGGGGTTTCGTGCACAAATTTACTCCGTTTTCAGCGTGTCTATTTTTATTTCGACCAACCTGTGCTTATATCTTGTCTTGTGCTTATATCTCGTCTTATCTTATGCTTATATCTCGTCTTGTCTTGTGCTTATATCTCGTCTTATCTTGTGCTTATATCTCGTCTTGTCTTGTGCTTATATCTCGTCTTATCTTGTGCTTATATCTTATCTTGTCTTGTCTTGTGCTTATATCTCGTCTTATCTTGTGCTTATATCTTGTCTTGTCTTGTGCTTATATCTCGTCTTGTCTTGTGCTTATATCTTTTCTTGTGCTTATATCTCGTCTTGTCTTGTGCTTATATCTCGTCTTGTCTTGTGCTTATATCCTGTCTTGTGCTTATATCTTTTCTTGTCTTGTGCTTATGTCTTGTCTTGTGCTTATATCTTGTCTTCTCTTGTGCTCATATCTTGTCCTGTCTTGTGCTTATATCATGTTTTCTCTTGTGTTCATATCTTGTCCTGTCTTGTGCTCATATCTTGTCCTGTCTTGTGCTTATATCTTGTCTTGTCTTGTGCTTATATCTTTTCTTGTCTTGTTCTCATATCTTGTCTTCTCTTGCGCTTATATCCCGTCTTGTCTTTTGCTTATATCTCTTGTCTTGTGCTCATATCTTGTCTTCTCTTGTGCTTATATCTTGTCTTCTCTTGTGCTTATATCCCGTCTTGTCTTGTGCTTATATCTTGTCTTGTCTTGTGCTCATATCTTGTCTTCTCTTGTGCTTATATCTTGCGTGCCCAATTCTTAACCCTTTTGAAATAAAGATCAATCAATCAATCAATCTTCTCTTGTGCTTATATCCCGTCTTGTCTTGTGCTTATATCCCGTCTTGTCTTGTGCTTATATCCCGTCTTGTCTTGTGCTTATATCTTGTCTTGTCTTGTGCTCATATCTTGTCTTCTCTTGTGCTTATATCTTGCGTGCCCAATTCTTAACCCTTTTGAAATAAAGATCAATCAATCAATCAATCAATCTTCTCTTGTGCTTATATCCCCTCTTGTCTTATGCTTATATTCCGTCTTGTCTTGTGCTTATATCCCGTCTTGTCTTGTGCTTATATCCCGTCTTGTCTTGTGCTTATATCCCGTCTTGTCTTGTGCTTATATCGTGGTGAGCTTTTTCTGATGAAAATTGCGAGGCAGCGTCATGAGGGCTGTGGCGTCACACTGACTCTTGTCACTTCATCTTAACTCGGACTCGCGGAAAGTGCAGGCCTGTCGTCTTCTTATTATTATTTACTCCTGTGGTCCTCGATAGGTCCTGTGGTCCCCGAAAGGACTACACGAGATCCCCGAGAGGACCACAAGAGGTTCAGAGTATCGCACGGCTTGAACTTGTATTCTTGGTGGGTCTCAGAAGCGGGATTGCGTGACACCGTGGTTTTCGTTGCACCAGTTTAATATAGAGTTGGACTTTCTCACCGGAAAGAGTTGGACTTTCTCTGACTCAGAGGCTATTTGAGACGCAAGCCTTGGAGACATTTAACTGGAGTGGAGAGTGTATCCCTTGCCCCACCTCCAACTATAAAAGTCCTTAGAACTGTGCAGGCCTGTAAAGCTGTTCTTGTTCTGTTTCCTTGGAACTTCGGCCATGTTTTTAGCAGCTTTCTTCTGTGGAGAAGTTGAAGCACAAGTAACATGTAGGATAAGGAGTAGGCTGCAGCCATCTGCTGACTGGATGTGAAGCTAAAAGAGCTAGAAAAGTTGCAGTGCTTCTCTACAGGCTCCGTCACTGTGAAGCCTATATCGATCCTACCTGATTGGCTTAAGTGATATCCCTGGGATCGCTCTCTCTCTCTCCTCTCTCTCTCTCTCCTCTCCTCTCTCTCTCTCTCTCTCTCTCTCTCTCTCGCTCAGGGGAGATTTAACAGTTTACTACAGCTCGGCCACAATGAAAAAACTTGACCTTGGTCACAGAGAAGATGGATGACAAGATGGTAGATGCTCCGACATGATAATTAGGCACCTGTAAATCTGTATGTCGTCAATTCAGTGCCAAATTTTCCGATGTGTAATTGTCCCTGATATCTAAAAGTTACCGTCTATCCTGATTCAAACCAGTTTATCGTGCAAGCAGATCTCTTTGTTTCCTTATTCTCTGTAGAAAATGTGAGATGTTCCCTGTCTAATGTAGATTACCTGTCTATAAAGGAGCGCCCCGGTTCTGATGGCGCCATTGACAAAACAGCGTGTCTCCAAAATAAATTACTTGTTTCACAGCCAAGTGCAAGGTCGACTGGCTCCAGGGCAGGATCTAAAATTAAGATCTGTGTGGCATCGTCGGGTCAGACTTACCCCCCTGCTTCCCTCCCTTCCTTTCAGCTTTTTAACTTTTCAGTTGTGTCCCCTAACTTGAAAGAAGCCGCCTTGACCTATTTTTGTTCCGTGCAAGACGGCACTGACTAGCAAAAACCAAAAAAATTATAGAACATTTACGTCTATGGATAATAAAATGCCTTATTGTATAGAACATGTACGTCTATGGATAATAAAATGCCTTATTGTATAGAACATTTACGTCTATGGATAATACAATGCCTTATTGTATAGAATATTTACGTCTATGGATAATAAAATGCCTTATTGTATAGAACATTTACGTCTATGGATAATAAAATGCCTTATTGTATAGAACATTTACGTCTATGGATAATAAAATGCCTTATTGTATAGAACATTTACGTCTATGGATAATAAAATGCCTTATTGTATAGAACATTTACGTCTATGGATAATAAAATGCCTTATTGTATAGAACATTTACGTCTATGGATAATAAAATGCCTTATTGTATAGAACATTTACGTCTATGGATAATAAAATGCCTTATTTTATAGAAAAATAAATAAATGCCAGTCTTTCTTCATTGTCTAAGTTTTGTATTAAGACTGTCAAAGTTTGTCAGCTACAAGAATTTAGTCAGAGCTGATCACGGGGTTGATCTTTGGCGCCGCAAACTCCAAACTGGCCACGCGAAAGTCGTTCGGTTGTTAGGGCAGGATATTTTATTCCTCGTGGATTGTTATCAATGTTCCCTCTAAGCTGGTGGTCCTTGCATCCCCCGGGAGTCCGTGGGGGGGGGGGGGGGGGTGGGGTCCGTGACAAAAACTCAAGGTTTTTTTCATTTTTAATCCGCTGTGAAGTGTTTAACAATGATAACGATGATAATTTTCAAAGAATGCAGATTGGAGTAATTCCATGTAAGAGTTTTTGTTTCTGATCATAAGAAGGCTGGTGGGAAAACTTTGAAGCATCTTGTTCCTTTTTTGTTCAACATACCTTTATGAAAAAACGTTTTCCACACGAAGAGCAAGCACAGGAATGGCCTTGATGTTAATCCAGATCTGAGATTAAAAATAGGAAATATTGAACAAGATGTGGAAATGAACGTTCGGAATAAAAAAAGAGACAAGATTTCTCTCATCATATTTAGGTTGGTTAGCTGTCACACATTTCATATTCTATTCATTTGTCAGAACAAGCAGGAATGTTAATTGCTTAGCTACATTATTATTAAGGTAAAGGTAATCCTGTCATGCCTTAGAGGCACACAGGGATATGGTGTTAGTGCCCATATTTTCCTTGACCTGTCAGCACACTAGAGGGTGATATGGTCAGTATCACGCCTGGCGGCCTTTCCTTCCCCAACTCCAGAAGAAGTCGAGTACCCATTTCTACAGCTGGGTGACTGGGGTGCCTCCGGCAGGATTCGAACCCCCGACCTTCGTCATGAGAGACCAGTACACTAACCACTTCGCCACTCTTGAAAATTCACCAAGTTTGTGCTGCGTTTTTTAGTGTAGAGTTTAAAAATCACCCTGAAATTCTGGGCGAAAAAAATCTTTTTTGCATTTAAAGAACGGCTTCTCTGCAGATATGAAACTTTTCCAAGGATGGTGATCCGTGACCTGAATTTTGAAAAAGCAGGGGGTCCGCGGAGTTTTGTTAGTTGGGAACCACTGCTCTAAGCTGTGTAGTCATGCCGTGCATGAAAATTTATTTGCTGCGTAAAGAAAAAAAACCAAAATTTCTGCTTTTATTTTCTTTCTATTTCCTTACCTTGGTCTGTGCTATAGTAGTCGAAGAATAAAATAATGGCGTTATGTGAGTTTGTTTTCCTGATTTCTTTTTATTTATTTTTTTAATGTGAAATTTAAATTATACTCTGTATTTTGACTATATGATGCATATTTGCGCACAAAATGTTATTTGGAGAACATATATGCACATGAGTTTATAAGTTTGCACACGAGTCGCAAAACCTGATTGTTATGCTGTGGTTCTTGATGATTTTTTGCGCTGTGGTTCCTGGGGATGTATCTGGTATTACACTGGGAAAGGGGGGGAATAACAAAAGTAGATGCGGGCTAAATTGAAATATAAATTCTTAGAACAGGAAGGCAGGGTAATGACAGCGGAATGACTGTGTTTATGCATGCTACACTAGCTGTTGGAAATTCTAACGCTTCGTATTCTACTTTCGTCTTCAAAAAGCTGATGGTTTCGTTATGTCCTGGTTTTCAGCCTGGCTATGATATCTGCGCCTTTCAGCCTCGTTCGTCCATCTTCGGCATAGCTTATTTTTCAGGCCATGTTTACCGTTTCATTCAATCTCTTTTCATTCGACCACACTTTGGTCTGTCTTGGTTGGGTGGGTAGGTGGGGGGTTGGGGGACTTGCACCACTGAGCTTGGGTCGCTAACCCTGACATAGGTAATTATCTGTGGATCGCTAACCCTGACATAAGTAATCATCTATGGGTCGCTAACCTGACATAAGTAATCATCTATGGGTCGCTAACCCTGACATAAGTAATCATCTATGGGTCGCTAACCTGACATAAGTAATCATCTATGGGTCGCTAACCTGACAAAAGTAATGGTCTATGGGTCACTGACCTGTCATTCAACCTGCGCAGAGCGTCCCCGCCCTCCCTGTAGCTTTATGACATGAACTAACTGCTCACCTGGACAGATCAGCACGTCCAGTTCTCAGTACCCAGTGATTTTATATATATATATATATATATATATTTGTAGATATCCCTTGTATGATTCTATCTTCTCTTTCTCTGTTATTTGTAGATATCCGTTGTATGATTCTATCTTCTCTTTCTCTGTTATTTGTAGATATCCGTTGTATGATTCTATCTTCTCTTTCTCTGTTAGATATCCGTTGTATGATTCTATCTTCTCTTTCTCTGTTATTTGTAGATATCCGTTGTATGATTCTATCTTCTCTTTCTGTGTTATTAAAAAAAAAAACTCAGCATACACTCAGGGCTATCTGATATGTTATGTAACTTTTACACTGTGACCGTTAGATGCTGCCAAACAACCAAGTCACCATTAACTTGTACAGTTGGAAGCATGCTGCTGTCATATGTTCGCATGCTCGTGTAACTATTTATCAATATAATCTATGAGATCAAAGATCATGATCTATGTGATCATGAGTTACTAGATGTTACTGAAGTCGACAAGAAACTTTCTGGTTGACTTTATAGTAAAGTTAGATTATTTTCTTTTTACTCCAATTCCAAAATCTGATGATTATGATACCAGATTCTATGTCAGTGCACTTCACAAAAATCTGATGATTAAGGCTCTAGATTTTAGGTCTATGCACTTTTCATATGTTCTAGTCCAGATTTTTCTACTCTTGATATTTTCAAAGACTTGTCGTTTTGGTTGAATTTTTTTGTTTTTTGTTTGAAGATCTGTTCACGTTTCATGGACTGGACAAATAAACAATGACAAACAGCTGTCAGTTCGACTGGTTTTAAGATCTGTTGACATTGTTTTTCATGAACTGAACAAATGACAGTGCCAAGCAGAGGCCAGGCCCATAGATAAATGACAGTGCCAAGCAGAGGCCATGCCCATCGATAAATGACAGTGTCAAGCAGAGGTCAGGCCCATAGATAAATGACAGTGCCAAGCAGAGGTCAAGCCCATAGATAAATGACAGTGTCAAGCAGAGGTCAGGCCCATAGATAAATGACAGTGCCAAGCAGAAGTCAAGCCCATAGATAAATGACAGTGTCAAGCAGAGGTCAGGCCCATAGATAAATGACAGTGCCAAGCAGAGGTCAGGCCCATAGATAAATGACAGTGCCAAGCAGAAGTCAAGCCCATAGATAAATGACAGTGCCAAGCAGAGGTCAAGCCCATAGATAAATGACAGTGTCAAGCAGAGGTCAGGCCCATAGATAAATGACAGTGCCAAGCAGAGGTCAGGCCCATAGATAAATGACAGTGCCAAGCAGAGGTCAGGCCCATAGATAAATGACAGTGCCAAGCAGAAGTCAAGCCCATAGATAAATGACAGTGCCAAGCAGAGGTCAGGCCCATAGATAAATGACAGTGCCAAGCAGAGGTCAGGCCCATAGGCTTGTGACACCTGTCACTCGGACTAAATATAGGAAGAGGGTCAGCCAAACAAAGGCCAAGCAAGAGGACATTTAGTCCGCAAGGTGTTGATATTAAGAACGAGGTTGCCCTGGTCCCCAGCCTCTTGCCGTAGTCCCCCAATCTCTTGCCCTCGCTCCAAGCCTCTTGCCCTGGCTCCTAGTCTCTTACCGTGGTCCTCAATCTCTTGCTCTGGCCCCTAGTCTCTTGCCCTCGCTCCATGCCTCTTGCCCTGGCCCTCGCTCCTTGCCTCTTGCCCTGGGCCCCAGTTTGATATGTTCTGTTGTTAACACGCAACAAATTTCTTGAGATTTCACGTACATTTAGTCTAAGAGTCCAGGATAAGTTTGAGAGAAGCTAGAGGGAACTGGTTTGAGAGAAGCTAGAGGGAACTGGTTTGAGAGAAGCTAGAGGGAACTGGTTTGAGAGAAGCTAGAGGGAACTGGTTGATAACATCTTACCCGGTCAAATGCGAGAAAATGATGGCAGCTCTTAGGAACATTCTAATAATAGTTTCTTTCATTAAAAACTTTGACATGATGTAGCACAGGCATGAATGCAAGTAAATTAACATAAACAGTCGATAAAGGAATAGTGCAGTAGATGGTAAACTACCTTCTCGTGCGATGGGTGTGGGTTGGAAGTATGCTATCCGCGTCATCCAGCAGATTTAGCTAGACAAATTGGGTACCTGACGAACAGATGTTGAGGATACTGTCTCTGAACGACGGAAAATTATATTCCATCAAGGGAAGCATACGCTGTAACGTGTGAAGAGAATATATGTATTACAAACAAACCAGTATCAGAGACATTGGGCTATATAGCATGTGAGAGGGTTAATAGGGAAAAAAAAGGACTAAACGCCGGTAGAATATAGAAGTGTTTTATAGTCTGGCGAAGTGCCCAGTACTTTCTTCTTCTTGTATATTGACACTTCTAGACGGACGCTGAAATATCTCAGAGAAAAGGTCGCTCTAAAGGTCATCCCCATTATAGTTTATCTTTGAGAGGTATTAGTAAGGGCCACGTCTACTTCCTTTGTCCCTCATGTTTAGGGCACTCCAGTCGTTCCTTGTTCAAATATGTATTACAGCTATACCCGAAGGTAACTTATGGTAAGCAGGTATCAGAGGTATTATTTACCCTGGCAGGTCAAGACTGGGTAGGTCCGTACAAACATAACAGATCACTTAAGACATAGAAGGGAGAGGTTTGTGTTGGTGGCTACTGACCGTGTCAAAGTGGAGACATCGAGGACTTAGGGAAATAGCTACAGCCAACAGAAGTCTTAGGAAACCTAAGGCTTCGGAGACTATAGGCTCACTATGGGCGAACTGACAGGGAAAATTACAACAGATGAAGTGGGCAGAATACAGTCTTCAAATCCAGGACTTCAAAGTCTGAAAATAAAAGTACACAAGAAAGAAAAAAAAAACAAAGGAAAGAAAGAAATGAAGGCTTATCTTGTGCCATTTCCACGTTTACTAAACTGATGTACAACCCGCTGTGTCTATTATTTTGATCTACAACCCGCTGTCTATTATTTTGATCTACACCCCTCTGCCTATTATTTTGATCTACAACCGCTGTGTCTATTATTTTAATCTACAACCCTCTGTGTCTAGATAAATGACAGTGCCAAGCAGAAGTCAAGCCCATAGATAAATGACAGTGTCAAGCAGAGGTCAGGCCCATAGATAAATGACAGTGCCAAGCAGAGGTCAGGCCCATAGATAAATGACAGTGCCAAGCAGAAGTCAAGCCCATAGATAAATGACAGTGCCAAGCAGAGGTCAAGCCCATAGATAAATGACAGTGTCAAGCAGAGGTCAGGCCCATAGATAAATGACAGTGCCAAGCAGAGGTCAGGCCCATAGATAAATGACAGTGCCAAGCAGAGGTCAGGCCCATAGATAAATGACAGTGCCAAGCAGAAGTCAAGCCCATAGATAAATGACAGTGCCAAGCAGAGGTCAGGCCCATAGATAAATGACAGTGCCAAGCAGAGGTCAGGCCCATAGGCTTGTGACACCTGTCACTCGGACTAAATATAGGAAGAGGGTCAGCCAAACAAAGGCCAAGCAAGAGGACATTTAGTCCGCAAGGTGTTGATATTAAGAACGAGGTTGCCCTGGCTCCCAGCCGCTTGCCGTAGTCCCCAATCTCTTGCCCTGGTCCCCAGCCTCTTGCCGCAGTCCCAATCTCTTGCCCTCGCTCCAAGCATCTTGCCCTGGCCCCCAGCCTCTTGCCATGGTCCTCAATCTCTTGCCCTGGCCCTTAGTCTCTTGCCCTCGCTCCATGCCTCTTGCCCTGGCCCTCGCTCCTTGCCTCTTGCCCTGGCCCCAGTTTGATATGTTCTGTTGTTAACACGCAACAAATTTCTTGAGATTTCACGTACATTTAGTCTAAGAATCCAGGATAAGTTTGAGAGAAGCTAGAGGGAACTGGTTTGAGAGAAGCTAGAGGGAACTGGTTTGAGAGAAGCTAGAGGGAACTGGTTGATAACATCTTACCCGGTCAAATGCGAGAAAATGATGGCAGCTCTTAGGAACATTCTAAAAATGGTTTCTTTCATTAAAAACGTTGACATGATGTAGCACAGGCATGAATGCAAGTAAATTAACATAAACAGTCGATAAACAATAGTGCAGGAGATGGTAAACTACCTTCTCATGCGATGGGGGTGGGTTGGAAGTATGCTATCGGCGTCATCCAGCAGATGACAAATTGGGTACCTGACGAACAGATGTTGAGGATACTGTCTCTGAACGACGGAAAATTATATTCCATCAAGGGAAGCACATGCTGTAACGTGTGAAGAGAATATATGTATCACAAACAAACCAGTATCGGAGACATTGGGCTATATAGTATGTGAGAGGGTTAATAGGGAAAAAAAGGACTAAACGCCGGTAGAATATAGAAGTGTTTTATAGTCTGGCGAAGTGCCCAGTACTTTCTTCTTCTTGTATATTGACACTTCTAGACGGACGCTGAAATATCTCAGAGAAAAGGTCGCTCTAAAGGTCATCCCCATTATAGTTTATCTTTGAGAGGTATTAGTAAGGGCCACGTCTACTTTCTTTGTCCCTCATGTTTAGGGCACTCCAGTCGTTCCTTGTTCAAGTATGTATCACAGCTATACGCGAAGGTAACTTATGGTAAGCAGGTATCAGAGGTATTATTTACCCTGGCAGGTCAAGATTGGGTAGGTCCGTACAAACATAACAGATCACTTAAGACATAGAAGGGAGAGGTTTGTGTTGGTGGCTACTGACCATGTCAAAGTGGGGACATCGAGGACTTAGGGAAATAGCTACAGCCAACAGAAGTCTTAGGAAACCTAAGGCTTCTGAGACTATAGGCTCACTATGGGCGAACTGACAGGGAAAATTACAACAGATGAAGTGGGCAGAATACAGTCTTCAAATCCAGGACTTCAAAGTCTGAAAATAAAAGTACACAAGAAAGAAAAAAAAAACAAAGGAAAGAAAGAAATGAAGGCTTATCTTGTGCCATTTCCACGTTTACTAAACTGATGTACAACCCGCTGTGTCTATTATTTTGATCTACAACCCGCTGTCTATTATTTTGATCTACAACCCGCTGCCTATTATTTTGATCTACAACCCGCTGTGTCTATTATTTTAATCTACAACTTGCTTTATTCTATTTTTTTAAATCTACAACCCGCTGTGTCTATTATTTTAATCTACAACCCGCTGTGTCTATTATTTTGATGATAATTGTGAAGATTGTCTATTATTCTGATGGTATAATTGTGAAGGTTGTCTATTATTTTGATGATATAATTATGAAGGTTATCTGTTATTTTGATGATAATTGTGAAGGTTGTGTATCATGTTGATGGCATAATTATGAAGGTTGTCTGTTATTTTTATGGCATTTTGATGGTATAATAAATAAGGACTTATACAATGGATATGTTTGTGCAGTCAAGACAAAAGAAGGGATGAGTGAATGGTTCCAGATTGAAACAGGTGTGAAACAAGGATGTATACTGTCTCCTTTACTTTTTGGGATTACAATAGACTTCATAATGAAAAAATTCTGCACATGTAACACAGGTATTGACTGGGTACATGGGACCCAACTAGAAGATCTTGATTTTGCTGATGACATAACTCTTATCAGTAATAATGTGAATTCCATGCAGGAAAAAAAACAGATAGCCTGTCTTCAATGGCTAGCAAAATAGGACTTAACAAGGACAAAACAAAAATAATGAAAATTTCCATTAATCAAAATGGAAAAATAGACATAGAAAGGACAGATATTGAAGAAGTCAATCCAATTTGCATACCTTGGCAGCTACATAGACCAGGATGGTAACACTAGAAACGAAGTTAGGATCAGAATTGCAAAAGCAGCATCAGTCTTCAAGAATCTTGAGAACATATGGAATTCAAAAGTTATAAGCACAAAAACCAAGTTAAGACTATTCAATTCAAATGTAATATCCACCCTCATTTATGCATGTGAAAGCTGGAAAACAACTAAAGAAATAGACAAGAAATTAGACTCTTTTGAAAACAAATGCCTAAGGAAAATACTCGGCATCAAGTGGAACGAATTCAAGAATAATGCAGAGATAAGACAGATGAATGAACAACAACCAGTCTCATGTGTGATCAGGAAAAGGAGATGGACATATGTTGGTCACTTGGTGAGAAGAAATGATCAGAGAATCCCAAAACAAGCTATCAAGTGGAACACAGGCCAAATAAAAAGAGGCAGACCGCGTGAAACTCTGAAGAGGACATTGTTAAGAGAGGCCAAATTAACAGGCATAAAATCCTTTGATGAGGCTGAAAGACTCGCCGTAGACAGGAACAATTGGCGAACTACTTTGCGAGCCCTATGTGACGTTTAACGGCACGGGAAGGATATAAGATATAAGATAATCGTGAAGGTTGTCTTTCATTTTGATGGTATAATTGTGAAAGTTGCTTCTGGCCCATCTAGCTGATGCCTTCATTTTGGTTTTTACCTTTCTCATTTAGAAGACATGACTTCAAAGGTTTAAATCCACGAACAACCTGTTATGTACAGATTACTGGATCTTTGTGCTGATTCATAGATGTACATCAAATCATAGCACAGAGTCAGATGTTTGTTAGATCAAAGACTCCAAATGTCTGACTAGTCTTTCTGTTCAGTTTTTATCACTTTAAAACGGGCCAGCTATACATCGTGTTCCCGGCGAATGTTTGGATCAGAGGCTGAATGTCAAAGCTTTGTTATTTTAAATTTTATCTCATTCTCTGTACCTGTTTATGCTGTTTGTAGTGAACGGAATATTTGAGAGATGAACGGCAGAATATCAACCCAACCGGTGAGCAGAATTCTTCACACGTTGAAAATAAAAGTTCGTTGGTTCTTTCATTCTTAATGTGTATCATACAAAAGTGACAGTAATTAACACCATATTGCTCTGTTTAATTCAGTTTGAACAATAAAAATATCAAATTCTCAGAAACTTCATCGTTACTTGGTGTGTAAAAACTTTGAACAATGGTAACCACATATATTTTACATCTGAGGATTATTTCCGCCATTTTCATTGGTCAACTTTAAATACTCCAACTATTGACCATTTCACTAAAAATAATACACGAAAAGTTGTGCAATGATTTTCCGAATAATTCTTTAGTGGTCGTGAAAGATTATAATAATAATTAACAAGATTTCAGTAACACTAATAATAAATAAAAAGATTTCAGTAAAAATAATAATAAATAAAAAGATTTCAGTAACAATAATAATAAATAAAAAGATTTCAGTAACAATAATAAATAAAAAGATTTCAGTAACAATAATAATAAATAAAAAGATTTCAGTAACAATAATAATAAATAAAAAGATTTCAGTAACAATAATAATAAATAAAAAGATTCCAGTAACAATAATAATAAATAAAAAGATTCCAGTAACAATAATAATAAATAAAAAGATTCCAGTAACAATAATAATAAATAAAAAGATTCCAGTAACAATAATAATAAATAAAAAGATTCCAGTAACAATAATAATAAATAAAAAGATTCCAGTAACAATAATAATAAATAAAAAGATTCCAGTAACAATAATAATAAATAAAGCTATAATCTCCTGTTATTCGTGACAGGTCCCGGGAATCATATTACTTCGGTCGGGACGCATAAATGTTCCGTATTTTAAAACACATGTCCTATATTGTCCCATATTGTCCAGTATTCTCATCTTTGATCACCGCATGTTGGGAAACGCCTATGGTTTTGATCTTATTGTAGATGTTGCTGTGTTGTCATCCCGTAGAAAAGTACACTCAGGTCTAGCTGGCATTTTCTAAAGTTATAAAACTAGTCTACTGATGGCAATTTTAGACTGAAATGTCCTGTATCTGAACATAGAAAAGATGCTCAAGTTAAAATAAATTACTCCTGGTATGCTAACTAATAATGGAGAAACAATTAGGGAAATTAAAAGGAGGACATCTATCGCTTTTCAGAAAGTAAAACAACTAAAGAATCTGTGGAGAGGAACAGACAGAACTACAAAAATAAGATTTTTAAGGGCATGAATCTTTCCCATCGCAACATATGCCTGTGAGACCTGGGCACTTAACAAAACAGCTGAGAAACACATAAATGCCTTTGAATGTAAATGCTATAGAAGAGTTCTTCAAATGTCATGGACACAAAAAAGAACAAATATATCCATACTACAAGAACTTAATATTGAAGAAGGCTGGTTAGTAAAGAGGATTAAAGAGAGAAAACTTAATTATTTTGGACACATTAAACGTCATGATAATCTAGAGAAGACCGTCTTGGAAGGGTACATAATGGGAAAAAGAAAGAGAGGAAGACCAAGGCGAAGATGGCTGCAAGACATCATTGATGATCTGCAGATGGATGCATCAGCAGCAGACCATCTTGCTCACAACCGAGAAACTTACAAGAGTGCTGTTTGGGCGGCAAAGTTCCTCAAGGGACATGCAAATGAATGAATGAATGGTATGAGAGTGGCCTTGAAAAGAGTAACATTACTTATGTAACTGAAGAAATAAAAACATGGTTGTTTGGTAACATTAGCAATAATGTTTTTGTTTACGGTGTTCTGTCTTGTAGCTGTGGCCAGGTCCGATGGTCTTAAACTCACGCAGGAAAACTGCACTGGTATCAACTCTACCGCAGTCTGCCCACCTACCAACACAAAGTACTGTCTGAAAGATGGCACCATAGTGGCTGGCGAGTGTGAAGCTCGCAAAGCTTTTTGTATGTGAGTAGATTTTTTTAAAAAATTTGAAATGTATTTATCGTTGCTTGATAGCCTAAATGTTTTTCGCATGACACTCACGCATGCACATACACACGCGCACACACATGAACACACACGCGCACACACGTGAACACACACGCGCACAAACGTGAACACACACGCGCACACACATGAACACTCACGCGCACACACGTGAACACACACGCGCTCGCACACACAAAGTCGCCAATAAGGCGTTTTCATATCTCTAGGAAGTGAAATGAATTTTGAAAAGCCCACAAAATCGAACAAATACGCAGTCGCAGGGGAAATAATTCCAGATATAGTTACAGTATATATACTGTTCAAAAAAAGAAACGCAACACTACTGTAGTCGTAATGGACACCAAATTTCAAACTTGTATCAAAATTTTATTTTATGGAATTAATTTTTCAATCTTGGCATGAAGAAACTTTAAGACTTTAACAATGAAATGATGTTCATTAAATTTGGTTTGGACTTTTACTCTTTGCGACTGAGGGCTCCGTTTCAGTAAGATGTATGGCCTCCTCTGGCCTGTATCAGAGAACGACATCTCCTTGACATGGATCCGATTAGCCGTTGGATCTGTTGTTGTGGGATGGCTGCCCACTCTCTCCGCAGTGCATGAGACAATTGTCGGAGATTGTTTGGCGCCAAGTCTCGCTGGCGGACTTGTCTGTTGAGTTCATCTCATAAGTGTTCTACTGGGTGGCCACGGAATGGTCTGGATGTTGTTGTCAGCGAGGAACTGGGTTGTGAGTTATGCCACATGAGATCGAGCGTTATCCTGGTGAAAAATCGACCCTGGTGCAGCCGGAAGTGGAAGGACGTGAGGACGAAGAATTTCAGCAACGTATCGTTGGGCATTCAGGCGTCTTTCAGTTTGCACGAGGTCACTTCTTCCCATGAAGTTGATCGTCCCCGACACCAGTACACTTCCACCACCATGTGGAGGAGCCCGATCTACGCAGTTCTGGGCGTAGCGCTCATGGACTGTGGCAAACTCTTCTCCATCTATCGTGTCGCGGGAGCAGAAAGAATGATCATCACTAAACCAAACCCTTCTCCAATCATTCGCAACGGTCCATTGACGATGCTGGTTCGTCCACTGCAGTCGGTTCTGGCGATGCCGGTCCGTAAGAACAGGACCTCTATAGGGTCTTCTAGCCCAAAGACCAGCGTCGTGCAGCCATCTGGTCCGAAATTCGACAAGCTGCTGCCATTGATGTGGACGCAGATGCAAATCAATTCCTGAGGTGACGCAACCGTATGAAGCAGTCTTCGGCAGGAGTTGTGACTATGGATCTTTCACTGCGCGGCCGGTCTGCAACTGAACCAGTTTCTTGAAATAGTCTCCAAAGGCGACTAATGGTGCTTCTAACCACATTAAATTGTCTGGCCACTACACTTTGTGACTGTCCAGTCTGTAAACGTCCAATGATGATGAGTCGTTGTTCTGTAGTGAGATGATCTATGATTGCGCATTGAATTTTCAAATGAATTGATTCGAGGAGCGTCAGTCTTTTATAGACATTCAATAACATGGTCAGTGAGTTTTGTGTTCAGTAATTTTCGTGGGATTCTCATGAACCTGTCATGAGTTATTGTCAAAACTGCTGTTTTGACTAGTGTCGCTTTTCTGTGCTCTTGAATCATCTGTTGGGTACAATTCAGGCCAGCACGTGAAATTGATGTCCAAGTGAACGTTTCAGGCAATTTGTCCTTGTCTGATCAGCAAACTTCAGTTTCAATCGCAACATCGTATTTGTTGCGTTTTTTTTTTTGAACAGTATATAATAACAATGTAATGCTTGTTTTAAGATACAAACAATTTCGACAAAGCATAGTCTTTGACTGGATTTTCTTTTTATGGTCAGCACAGATGTACAAGACCAATGCAGCTCAATCTCCACTGAATATATATATATATATATATATATATATATATATATATATATATATATATATATATATAGCAGTGACCTGCGAAAATGAAGTCAGGAAATTAACAATAAGTGAGAACTACTTGTAAGCACTGAAACATTGTGACATCCGTTTATAATGTTGCTGTAGGAACTCCTAACTTGAGTTATCTGTAGATATTGTAACAGAAGATTAGAACTGGGTGGAGGGTAGGATACCTGGGGTGTTGGTGGGGTGCAGGTTACATTGGGACTTCATGAGGTGCAGGTTACAGCGGGAATGGGTGGGGCGCAAGTTACAGCTGGACTGGGTGGGGAGTAGGTTACAGTTGGACTAGGTGGGGAGTAGGTTACAATGGGATGCCTGGGTTCTTAGAACGGACAGAAAACAGAAGGTGGCTTTTCAGCAAACTCCACCACCATGAGCTGCATTTTAACCATGTTGTCAGAGCTGAAGGAAACCAACAACACACACACAGAGACAGAGTGGAATCTTCCAAGTCTGACAGCATAGAATGGAATCTTCCAAGTCTGGTTTGTTAGCCCTGACAGTATACTCTGGAGTGGAATCTTCCAAGTCTGACAGCATAGAGTGGAATCTTCCAAGTCTGGTTTGTTAGCCCTGACAGTATACTCTAGAGTGAAATCTTCCAAGTCTGACAGCATAGAGTGGAATCTTCCAAGTCTGGTTTGTTAGCCCTGACAACATACTCTAGAGTGAAATCTTCCAAGTCTGACAGCATAGAATGAAATCTTCCAAGTCTGGTTTGTTAGCCCTGACAGCATACTCTAGAGTGAAATCTTCCAAGTCTGATAGCATAGAGTGGAATCTTCCAAGTCTGGTTTGTTAGCCCTGACAGCATACTCTAGAGTGAAATCTTCCAAGTCTGACAGCATAGAGTGGAATCTTCCAAGTCTGGTTTGTTAGCCCTGACAGTATACTCTAGAGTGAAATCTTCCAAGTCTGACAGCATAGAGTGGAATCTTCCAAGTCTGGTTTGTTAGCCCTGACAGTATACACTAGAGTGGAATCTTCCAAGTCTGACAGCATAGAGTGGAATCTTCTAAGTCTGGTTTGTTAGCCCTGACAGCATACTCTAGAGTGAAATCTTCCAAGTCTGGTTTGTTAGCCCTGACAGCATACTCTAGAGTGAAATCTTCCAAGTCTGGTTTGTTAGCCCTGACAGTATACTCTGGAGTGGAATCTTCCAAGTCTGACAGCATAGAGTGGAATCTTCCAAGTCTGGTTTGTTAGCCCTGACAGCATACTCTAGAGTGAAATCTTCCAAGTCTGGTTTGCTATTCCTGATAGCATACTGTACCAGAAATCAAGTGTTTGATCAGACACTAGCTCTAGCACAACAAAGCTGACAACAATCTGAACACTTTCTCATGGTGATGCCTACTAGTACCATACTGATGATTAGTATGCTTTTTTGTTACAATGGAGCTTACTTAGAAGCCTGAACTTTTTTAACTGGCATTGTCATATCTTCTTATATATCTCATGACACTATGGAAGCCATGAGATCCTTATGTCATTCTCTGACAAACCATAGCTACCAAGAACTTGTGGTTATTCCATTAAACAAGAAGGAATAAGGTGGGGCAGCCATGGTTTTGGTCATTTTGAAGTGCAATGAGAAGCTAGTCATTGTGTCTCCCTGGGAGAGGCTGGTCATTGTGTCTCCCTGGGAGAGGCTGGTCATTGTGTCTCCCTGGGAGAGGCTGGTCATTGTGTCTCCCTGGCAGAGGCTGGTCATTGTGTCTCCCTGGCAGAGGCTGGACATTGTTTCTCCTTGGGAGAAGCTAGTCCCTCTTTCTTGAACATGTCTTGGTATATAGTTCAGTCTGCAGAAGTCATCAGCTGTCATTGCTATCACATTTGCTTGATTGAGGGGGAAAAGCTCAGAACAGGAGTGTACACTGCACCAGTATATATCATTGCCTAATTTAACTATATCAAGACCACATATCCTTATTTGTATTCCAGCATTATCATTTATATTTTAAGATGTATAATGCATTCTTTACTGCAGCTGCTTTGAAGCAACTTGACTGACTTGTTCCAATTTTGTTTCAGAAACCGTGTTGCTGTTGAGCCTGATTTAAGTCGGTGTCTGCCCTCAACCACCGTGAGCACAATTCGCAGTTCTAGCGGCACAACCCTCAGCTCTCTTGGAAAATCATCTGACTCCACTAGATCATCATCCAACATTGGTGAATCATCTCCTAGCATTAAGGGGTCATCATCCAATGTTAGTGGGTCATTATCTATTGGGTCATCAATCACTACCAGTGGATCAACACTGAGCTTTGGTAGATCTACATCCAGCACTGAAAGAACACCACTTAGTTCTAGTGAATCACCAGTTAGTCCCAACAGATCACCATTTAGCTCATCATCTGGCTCTACTGGATCATCTTTCACGACCATTAGACCATCATCTAGCACTGAGAGAACATCAATAAGCTCTACTGGATCAGCTTTTGGCTCAAATGGATCATCATCCAGCTCTGATGGATTGTCACTTAGCACTGAAGGATTGTCATCCCGCACTGAAACAACGACATTCAGCTCTGAATCATCTTTCAATAATGACATATTTTCTTCCAGTAACACCAGAACACCATTCAGTAACAAATCATCCTCCAGCAATGACACAGCATCAGAGGATGTCACTACACCATCATCTTTCCGTGAATCATTTAACCATAACAGAGCTGCATTAAACGATGACAGCGCATTTTTCAGTAATAACGAAGAGCCATTGCACACAAATGCCAATAATACTGCAACTTCTGACCTAGTTGCAGCCACTTCAAAAATTTCTTTGGTTTTCCTTTCAGCAGTTGCAGCTTCTGCTTTACTTTTCTATGTGATCCTGTAGAAAATCTGACTGTCACGACTGCAGTATGACTGACGAATTTGGTCTTATTATTCTTCTTCATCTAATTTTTGTAGTTCATCAGTTTTCCCTCACTTTCTGAGCAGACAGGATATTCTTCTGCTTCTAGACTGTACCTTTATTCATCTGAACACTGTAACTTTCTACTTTTTTATAAGAAATTTTCATATTTCACTTTGTCTCTTTATGTCATATTCCAGCAAGGTGTAAAATTCTAGCTAACTGCTTTATCTCTTCATCTTAACTTCCAGCAGACCAGCTCTTCTCCTGATCTGTCGCCTGTCCTAGCTAAAATGTTCACTGGATTTCATAATTTAACACTTAACTGAGATAAGTCCTCATCTGCTTCTATTTGTTGCCGTGAAAGGACAGGAAAAGTCAAACATTACTGACTCAAACAGTCATAACACATTGTAAATACATGAAGTTAATTCTGAAACACATAATCCTAATATAAAAAATTATTCTCATATAAGCTGGCAACTGTCAATGAAAATCTTGCAAATGTGTAGAAACTGAGCCTATTAGCATACTTCAGATTTATCAGAGCACTTTCAGTGTATATTTTACTAGAAAGTAATACATTCATTGTGAAAATAGTCAATCAAATGTAATTAAAATTAGCTGTAGCCTGTCAAAAATGACAGAGATGAAAGTATGCTCTTTTTTTTAACTTACAACCACACTGATAATGTGACAGCAAAGAGATGAGCTGTTTTTTGCTGGGTTTTTTTTTTTTTTCAGACAAAATCTTCAAAATATTTGAACAATTTTGGTTTGCTGGATGAAAATCTTGTGTAAAAATTATAAATTTACTACAAAACTGATACTATAACATTGGATTTCATTTACAATATTATTGAAGCTGAAAGCCATGACAGTTGTCTTTTTTTTGTTGTTGTTATTGTTGCTAAAATAACAGTCTAATCTAAAATATTACATACTATGAGGTGGGGGGGGGGGGGGAGCTGAACTGAAAATGCTAATTTTGGGGCATAAAAAAGTGCATTTGAAGTTATGCAGGTAATTTTATTGGTTTCTGTTTCTTAAAAAAATACAACATTTTGTGCTCCAAGATTTTTTTTTCAACTCTAGTGTTTAGTTGTGTATAGATGTTGTACTTATATTATAATGGAATTTTTTAAAACAACAAATAATTGCAAGTGTGTGAACATGAAGAAGAGAGTGGAGTTAGAGGATGAGCTTAAGTGGCTGTTTACAAATGGGTGTGTCTGTTGTCACTGACAACTGTCAAGTTTAAATGTAGACTTCTCAGAGGAAACCTCATTCTCCTCCCTTGCTTCAGAACACAATGACCACTGCATAAATACAATTTTGTTTCATCATACCTGGCTTTTCACATTACTCCGCCTCCAGATAAGGTTACAGGAAGATCCAACATCATTGCAGAAAGATCTAACATCATATACAGACTGCAGAAAGATCTAACATCATATACAGACTGCAGAAAGATCTAACATCATATACAGACTGCAGAAAGATCTAACATCATATATAGACTGCAGAAAAATCTAACATCATATACAGACTGCAGAAAGATCTAACATCATATATAGACTGCAGAAAAATCTAACATCATATACAGACTGCAGAAAGATCTAACATCATATATAGACTGCAGAAAGATCAAACATCATATATAGACTGAAGAAAGATCTAACATCATAAACAGACTGCAGAAAGATCAAACATCATATATAGACTGCAGAAAGATCTAACATCATATATAGACTACAGAAAAATCTAACATCATATACAGACTGCAGAAAGATCTAACATCATATACAGACTGCAGAAAGATCAAACATCATATATAGACTGCAGAAAGATCTAACATCATAAACAGACTGCAGAAAGATCAAACATCATATATAGACTGCAGAAAGATCAAACATCATATATAGACTGCAGAAAGATCTAACATCATATACAGACTGCAGAAAGATCTAACATCATATACAAACTGCAGAAAGATCTAACATCATATATAGGCTGCAAGAAGATTCAGCATCATACACAGACTGCAGGACATGTAAGGTGTCTGGTTAATTTAATGTGAAAACACGAGAGTGAGACCAGCGTACGAAATGTTGCCCAGAACCGCTGATTTTTCTGAACAAATTTGCTTACTATTTTGTTCATTAAAACTTTTGGTGATCTGAGAATTAAAAAGTTTTCTTTAAAAACAAAAATTGAGAAAATAGTGAAAAAGTCAAGTTTTATACAATTTAGTTGTACAATTTCTAGTAAAATATGTTCATGAATATGCTGCATTAACTATAAGCTGCAGCAGGAACATAGTTTTTGTACAAAAGAAAGAAGTTTTACACACATTTGTGTTTGTAAGTGGTTGTTAGCAGAGCCGGTCAAGTATTCTTAATGTTATTCTGCATTTTGATTCACCAGATGAAATTTTAGCATGGACACATTATTTATCATAGAGCACTGACATTTTTCATTTGTTGATAATTTATTAGTCGATCTAGTACAAGAAAGAAACAAAAGACAGCCTTTGACACATGTGGAAAGTAAATTCAGATGCTCTCTTTATGTAATTCAATCTCTCTTTATATATATTTAATTCACATTTTTTAAAAATAAAAGTATTTTACACATATTCTAGTTTTAGAATGCTGTTTAAGTTAGAAATTTAACAAAAAGGGTGACAAAAAATTATACACATAAATTTGTCAGTTTTGTGTTTATGAATACTTTGCTTTCATACTATTGTTGGTGTTGTTGCTGTTGTTAGTGTTGTTGGTTTGTTGCTGCTGTTGGTGTTGTTGCTGGTTTTTTGGTGTTGTTGCTGATGTTGATGTTGTTGCTTTGTTTGTATTTTCTCAGTGGTTGGGAGTGAAGACATAACTGTGTTAGAATGATGGCACAGTTGTCAGAGTCAGATAATCACAGCTGGGCAAGACCCTGTTCTATCTCTGCATTAGTTCTCCCACTTCAGCTTAGCCAAGACCCTGTTCTATCTCTGCATTAGTTCTCCCACTTCAGCTTAGCCAAGACCCTGTTCTATCTCTGCATTAGTTCTCCCTTCAGCTCAGCCAAGACCCTGTTCTATCTCTGCATTAGTTCTCCCACTTCAGCTTAGCCAAGACCCTGTTCCATCTCTGCATTAGTTCTCCCACTTCAGCTCAGCCAAGACCCTGTTCTATCTCTGCATTAGTTCTCCCACTTCAGCTCAGCCAAGACCCTGTTCTATCTCTGCATTAGTTCTCCCACTTCAGCTCAGCCAAGACCCTGTTCTATCTCTGCATTAGTTCTCCCACTTCAGCTTAGCCAAGACCCTGTTCCATCTCTGCATTAGTTCTCCCACTTCAGCTCAGCCAAGACCCTGTTCTATCTCTGCATTAGTTCTCTCACTTCAGCTCAGCCAAGACCCTGTTCTATCTCTGCATTAGTTCTCTCACTTCAGCTTAGCCAAGACCCTGTTCCATCTCTGCATTAGTTCTCCCACTTTAGCCTAGCCAAAATCCTGTTCCATCTCTGCATTAGTTCTCCCACTTCAGCCTACACAAGATCCTGTTCCATCTATGCATTAGTTCTCCCACTTTAGCCTAGCCAAGACCCTGCCCAACCTCTCCATTAGTTCTCCCACTTTAGCCTAGCCAAGACCCTGCCCAATCTCTCCATTAGTTCTCCCACTTCAGCCTACCCAAGATCCTGTTCCATCTCTGCATTAGTTCTCCCACTTTAGCCTACCCAAGATCCTGTTCCATCTCTGCATTAGTTCTCCCACTTTAGCCTAGCCAAGACCCTGCCCAATCTCTCCATTAGTTCTCCCATTTCAGCCTGGCCAGCAGAGCAGGGATTATTATGATGACCATGTCCAAGGAATCTGCAGAGAAGCACTGCACCTTTTACTTGCCTTTTACCTTCATTCTAGATCTGCAAGTCAGTTGCTGCAAACCCACTCCTTATACCACATGACACACCACATGACACTCCACATGACATACCACATGACACATCACATACCACATGACACATCACATGACACATCACATGACACTCCACATGACACTCCACATGACATGACACATTCATTAAAACTTTTGGTGATCTGAGAATTAAAAAGTTTTCTTTAAAAACAAAAATTGAGAAAATAGTGAAAAAGTCAAGTTTTATACAATTTAGTTGTACAATTTCTAGTAAAATATGTTCATGAATATGCTGCATTAACTATAAGCTGCAGCAGGAACATAGTTTTTGTACAAAAGAAAGAAGTTTTACACACATTTGTGTTTGTAAGTGGTTGTTAGCAGAGCCGGTCAAGTATTCTTAATGTTATTCTGCATTTTGATTCACCAGATGAAATTTTAGCATGGACACATTATTTATCATAGAGCACTGACATTTTTCATTTGTTGATAATTTATTAGTCGATCTAGTACAAGAAAGAAACAAAAGACAGCCTTTGACACATGTGGAAAGTAAATTCAGATGCTCTCTTTATGTAATTCAATCTCTCTTTATATATATTTAATTCACATTTTTTAAAAATAAAAGTATTTTACACATATTCTAGTTTTAGAATGCTGTTTAAGTTAGAAATTTAACAAAAAGGGTGACAAAAAATTATACACATAAATTTGTCAGTTTTGTGTTTATGAATACTTTGCTTTCATACTATTGTTGGTTTGTTGCTGCTGTTGGTGTTGTTGCTGGTTTTTTTGGTGTTGTTTCTGATGTTGATGTTGTTGCTTTGTTTGTATTTTCTCAGTGGTTGGGAGTGAAGACATAACTGTGTTAGAATGATGGCACAGTTGTCAGAGTCAGATAATCACAGCTGGGCAAGACCCTGTTCTATCTCTGCATTAGTTCTCCCACTTCAGCTTAGCCAAGACCCTGTTCTATCTCTGCATTAGTTCTCCCACTTCAGCTTAGCCAAGACCCTGTTCTATCTCTGCATTAGTTCTCCCACTTCAGCTCAGCCAAGACCCTGTTCTATCTCTGCATTAGTTCTCCCACTTCAGCTTAGCCAAGACCCTGTTCCATCTCTGCATTAGTTCTCCCACTTCAGCTCAGCCAAGACCCTGTTCTATCTCTGCATTAGTTCTCCCACTTCAGCTCAGCCAAGACCCTGTTCTATCTCTGCATTAGTTCTCCCACTTCAGCTCAGCCAAGACCCTGTTCTATCTCTGCATTAGTTCTCCCACTTCAGCTTAGCCAAGACCCTGTTCCATCTCTGCATTAGTTCTCCCACTTCAGCTCAGCCAAGACCCTGTTCTATCTCTGCATTAGTTCTCTCACTTCAGCTCAGCCAAGACCCTGTTCCATCTCTGCATTAGTTCTCTCACTTCAGCTTAGCCAAGACCCTGTTCCATCTCTGCATTAGTTCTCCCACTTTAGCCTAGCCAAAATCCTGTTCCATCTCTGCATTAGTTCTCCCACTTCAGCCTACACAAGATCCTGTTCCATCTATGCATTAGTTCTCCCACTTTAGCCTAGCCAAGACCCTGCCCAACCTCTCCATTAGTTCTCCCACTTTAGCCTAGCCAAGACCTTGCCCAATCTCTCCATTAGTTCTCCCATTTCAGCCTACCCAAGATCCTGTTCCATCTCTGCATTAGTTCTCCCACTTTAGCCTACCCAAGATCCTGTTCCATCTCTGCATTAGTTCTCCCACTTTAGCCTAGCCAAGACCCTGCCCAATCTCTCCATTAGTTCTCCCATTTCAGCCTGGCCAGCAGAGCAGGGATTATTATGATGACCATGTCCAAGGAATCTGCAGAGAAGCACTGCACCTTTTACTTGCCTTTTACCTTCATTCTAGATCTGCAAGTCAGTTGCTGCAAACCCACTCCTTATACCACATGACACACCACATGACACTCCACATGACATACCACATGACACATCACATACCACATGACACATCACATGACACATCACATGACACTCCACATGACACTCCACATGACATGACACACCACATGACATACCACATGACACACCACTTAACACCTTTACCACTTCGATTGCAAAAAAAAAGGTTCACACAGCTCCAGGAAAGCAGAACAGGAACAAGTTCCCAGTGGTTGTCCATCAAGCTGAGTGACAGTTATTACTGTTGTTGGTGTCAGGTTCAGGAGTAGTTCAACCCTGAGACGGCTCATTCATGCATCGTGTGCTGTCAATCAATCAAATGCCGTGCCGCGTGGTGTAGGCCATCATTTCTCTCTGTCTCATTTCTTGTCTGTCTTTAGACTTGATTAGGAGATCCTAGCCACACTTGCAGCCCATCCAGTAACTTCTCTCTCTGTCTTCCCCTGTCTCTTCTTCCCTCAGTTATTGTATATATTAAGTATTGGTTGTGACAAACGAAACCATTTCTGTTCTCAATGCTTGTTTCGCATACTACACAGCCAGCATGAGGCCTTTTCTGCTGTTTCTGAACGGTTTTTCAATGCCCTTGCTCTTTCTCTTGCTTGTCCCTTTATATCCAGTTGCTTACATAGGTCGTATGCTGATCTTCCTACGAATCCTCTCACTCCCACTTCTACAGCTATCACTTTTGCCCTGACTCCTGCCCCCTGCCTCAGTTGCTTGACCAGATCATTGTACTTCTCACATTTGAATAAATGCTGCTCCTCTATTCTTGATTTGTACGGAACCGTAAGCTCGATCATTATAAATGGAGTACACCACAATGTCAGGTCGCATTCCTGTGTTTTTGATGGCAGTCGGGTATTCTCTTCTTCCTGGTAGGTCCGCTATCACATGCCAGTCATTTCCACTATCTAGCGGTGATGGTAAGGGAATGTCCCTGATTTCAATATTCGATGTCGTACCAGCGCCTATGAAGTCTTCTTCTTCTTCGTTCGCATTGTCTGTCTATATCTGCAGTCCTGTCTCTTGGATAAATTCCACTGTTTTTTTGTAATTCATGTATGGAACCGTAGAGCTTATCTTCTTTAGTGGTTTCACTGGGCCAGTAATTATTTCTCAGTGTTTCATAGTTGGTGCAGTTTTAGAGGATATGTTCCACAGTTTGGGGCACCTGGGCACATGTACATAGATTAGTAGTACCAACCTTAAACTTTGTATACATATGACTTCGGAGTCGGGTGTGTCCTGTTCGGAGACGGAAGATGGTGACTTGTTCCTTTCTGTTTAGCATGTGATAGTCATCATGTGGTGGTGTTTGTGGCTTCCTGTAGGTTTTTATCATGCTTTTCTTCTGATTATAGGTGATTGGTATGTCTGGTTGCTCCATTTCAGTGCCCTCTTTGGCCAGATGGTCAGCTTTCTCATTGCCTGGTATCCCACAGTGGGAGGGAATCCATTGCAAAGTGACTCCATGTTGTAAGCCAATTTTTGACAAGGCATCCTTAAGGTCTGGTAATTTGTTGCACTGAAGAGCTTCCAGTACTGATCTTGCATCTGTGAGAATTACTACAGGACATGTATCAATTCTGGAGTCTGATAGTTTTTCAACTGCAGCAATAATTGCCCTAACATCTGCATCAAAGTTGTTGCAGTATTTTCCAGTGGGTATGGAAATCTTGTCAGAGGTGTTGTTTGGATATTCAATATGTGCTCCTGCCCCTCCATTCTTTATGGCATTGTGTGCAGATCCGTCTGTATACACACGTATCCAGGTGTCACATGGATATTTGTCATCTAGCACACTAAGTGTGGCTGTTGACCTTACAAGGCTGCTTTGCATCTCACCATTCTGCACACCTTTCACTTCAGTCTGAATATTTATTTGTGTATAATCTGCTTCTTTCCATGGTGTATGCTCTGGTACAGATGATAATGGAGTGACTACAGTTGGAAGGTCAGGTATCAGCTTACGCATACGCTTGGCCTGGTGAATGAAGCTGCTTCTTTTAAGCCGGCTTAATGCCAAGTTATTGAATCTCTCCTTCAGGGGATGGCTTACAGAGCTAAGGAATTTTTCTCCCATGGTCATGACCTTTGTGTCTCTACGTTCCTTTAGCGGTTGAACACCAACTATTTTCTGCATTTCTACTATTGGTGTGGATCATGCTTTTCTTCTGATTATAGGTGATTGGTATGTCTGGTTGCTCCATTTCAGTGCCCTCTTTGGCCAGATGGTCAGCTTTCTCATTGCCTGGTATCCCACAGTGGGAGGGAATCCATTGCAAAGTGACTCCATGTTGTAAGCCAATTTTTGACAAGGCATCCTTAAGGTCTGGTAGTTTGTTGCACTGAAGAGCTTCCAGTACTGATCTTGCATCTGTGAGAATTACTACAGGACATGTATCAATTCTGGAGTCTGATAGTTTTTCAACTGCAGCAATAATTGCCCTAACATCTGCATCAAAGTTGTTGCAGTATTTTCCAGTGGGTATGGAAATCTTGTCAGAGGTGTTGTTTGGATATTCAATATGTGCTCCTGCCCCTCCATTCTTTATGGCATTGTGTGCAGATCCATCTGTATACACACGTATCCAGGTGTCACATGGATATTTGTCATCTAGCACACTAAGTGTGGCTGTTGACCTTACAAGGCTGCTTTGCATCTCACCATTCTGCACACCTTTCACTTCAGTCTGAATATTTATTTGTGTATAATCTGCTTCTTTCCATGGTGTATGCTCTGGTACAGATGATAATGGAGTGACTACAGTTGGAAGGTCAGGTATCAGCTTACGCATACGCTTGGCCTGGTGAATGAAGCTGCTTCTTTTAAGCCGGCTTAATGCCAAGTTATTGAATCTCTCCTTCGGGGGATGGCTTACAGAGCTAAGGAATTTTTCTCCCATGGTCATGACCTTTGTGTCTCTACGTTCCTTTAGCGCTTGAACACCATTTTCTACATTTCTACTATTGGTGTGGACCTCATGGTACCTGTGATAATCCGTAGTGACTGATTTTGAACCTTGTCTAGATTATGCAGCGTGCTTGATGCTGTGCACCAAGATGTTGAGCCATATTCTAAATGTGGTAGAATACTTTGCTGATATACACTTTTGAGGATTCTTTCACTAGCTCCCCATGTGGTTCCTCTTAATTTTCTTAATATGGCTAGTTTTCTTCTGGCTTTTGCTTCTGCACTGTTGATGTGTTGCTTCCAAGCCAGTTTTGAGTCAAGAGTCACTCCTAAGTAAGTGGGTTGGTTGTCCATCCTTAAGGATATTTCATTTACAAAGATCTTACCTGCTTTCTGTTTAGATGAGAGAGTGAACAGAGTGGTACTTGATTTCTCTGTGTTGATACTTACACAACATTTGTTTGTCCATGATGTCAAGATGTCTGCTGCTCTTTGGAGTCTCTGTGTAGCAACTGTCGCATATTCATCTGTACACCACATGACCAGATCATCTGCATACAGTGCCGCTTTGATTCCATAGGGAAGTTCCTTGACCAGGTCATTAATGAATACAAGGAATAGTGTAGGCGAAAGGACTCCTCCTTGTGGTACACCGTGTCGCAGAAGTACTTTCTGGCTTTTGTGACCATCCATTACTACTCTAGCTCTTCTATTGTGTAAATAGGACTTTATCCAGTTGTACAGTCTTCCATTCACATTGCAGTTTCTTAGTTTCCACAGCAGACCTTCCAGTACTGATCTTGCATCTGTGAGAATTACTACAGGACATGTATCAATTCTGGAGTCTGATAGTTTTTCAACTGCAGCAATAATTGCCCTAACATCTGCATCAAAGTTGTTGCAGTATTTTCCAGTGGGTATGGAAATCTTGTCAGAGGTGTTGTTTGGATATTCAATATGTGCTCCTGCCCCTCCATTCTTTATGGCATTGTGTGCAGATCCATCTGTATACACACGTATCCAGGTGTCACATGGATATTTGTCATCTAGCACACTAAGTGTGGCTGTTGACCTTACAAGGCTGCTTTGCATCTCACCATTCTGCACACCTTTCACTTCAGTCTGAATATTTATTTGTGTATAATCTGCTTCTTTCCATGGTGTATGCTCTGGTACAGATGATAATGGAGTGACTACAGTTGGAAGGTCAGGTATCAGCTTACGCATACGCTTGGCCTGGTGAATGAAGCTGCTTCTTTTAAGCCGGCTTAATGCCAAGTTATTGAATCTCTCCTTCGGGGGATGGCTTACAGAGCTAAGGAATTTTTCTCCCATGGTCATGACCTTTGTGTCTCTACGTTCCTTTAGCGCTTGAACACCATTTTCTACATTTCTACTATTGGTGTGGACCTCATGGTACCTGTGATAATCCGTAGTGACTGATTTTGAACCTTGTCTAGATTATGCAGCGTGTTGATGCTGTGCACCAAGATGTTGAGCCATATTCTAAATGTGGTAGAATACTTTGCTGATATACACTTTTGAGGATTCTTTCACTAGCTCCCCATGTGGTTCCTCTTAATTTTCTTAATATGGCTAGTTTTCTTCTGGCTTTTGCTTCTGCACTGTTGATGTGTTGCTTCCAAGCAGTTTTGAGTCAAGAGTCACTCCTAAGTAAGTGGGTTGGTTGTCCATCCTTAAGGATATTTCATTTACAAAGATCTTACCTGCTTTCTGTTTAGATGAGAGAGTGAACAGAGTGGTACTTGATTTCTCTGTGTTGATACTTACACACATTTGTTTGTCCATGATGTCAAGATGTCTGCTGCTCTTTGGAGTCTCTGTGTAGCAACTGTCGCATATTCATCTGTACACCACATGACCAGATCATCTGCATACAGTGCCGCTTTGATTCCATAGGGAAGTTCCTTGACCAGGTCATTAATGAATACAAGGAATAGTGTAGGCGAAAGGACTCCTCCTTGTGGTACACCGTGTCGCAGAAGTACTTTCTGGCTTTTGTGACCATCCATTACTACTCTAGCTCTTCTATTGTGTAAATAGGACTTTATCCAGTTGTACAGTCTTCCATTCACATTGCAGTTTCTTAGTTTCCACAGCAGACCTTTTTTCCATACTTTATCAAAGGCTTTCTTTAGGTCTATCCACGCTGCTAGTACAAAGTTTTTCTCTTGGAATGCATCCTCAGTATCCTGAGAGAGATAGGTCACTTGATCTTCCGTACTGTAGTACTGCCTAAATCCTGCTTGTTGTGGAACGAGAAGGTTTTCACTTTCTAGGTACCATTTTAGCCTCAGGTCAATGATGCGTTCAGTCGTTTTGCATAGGCAGCTAGTGAGACTGATTGGCCTGTAGCTGGAGACAGTATCACTGTTTTTTCCTGGCTTTAGCAGTGGTATCATGCTTGCTTCCTTCCAGATTTGAGGTAACTTCTGTGCTCCAGCACATATTGAAAATATCCAACAGCTTTCCCATTGCTGCCATTCCCAGGTTCTTGATCATTTCATTGGACACTCCATCTGGTCCTGGTGATTTCCTTGGTTTCAGTTTACTGACTGCTAGGTCTAACTCGCTGCGTGTGATTGGTGCATCCATGACTTCCACTTTTCTGACTTGTTCCTCTTCTTTCCGTGGGTCAATGCGCACTGCACGCTCTTTCTCTGGATGGATATCAATGTTGCAGTCCTGTGCAAACATGCGAGCAAAGTGATCTGCTACCTGCTTACCTGTAAGAGTTTTCCCATCCTCTATTAGTGTAATCTTTGTACTTCTTCCAGTACTCTCATCATTTAACTGTTTGATTAGTTTCCACAGTTTCCTTCCATCCTTTTCAAAGTTTAGGGACTCTGTTTTCTCTCTCCAACTTTCCCGTCTGGCTTGCAGCTGAAATTTGGCCTTAGAATGTTGGTAATTATTGTGGTGTTCTTGGCATGGTCTATTTTCTGCTTGCTTTCGAGCTGCTTCCACATCATCATGGAGTTTTCCCAGCTCACTAGACCAGTATGGTTTATAGTCCCTGCGAGCTCCTCTGGGAATGGTTTCACGAGCGGCTTGAAGGATACAAGCATTGAATTCCTTCACTATGCTGTTAATATCCTTACCTTCTATGGACAGCTGTCCCACCAGGATACGTGTACGATGTCTGTACATTGTCCAGTTTGCTTTTTTATAGTTCCATCTGGGGAGAGGGCTACTGGTGTTAAGGAGTTCATTTTCTATTGTCAGGAAGACTGGTCGATGGTCGCTACCTCCAAGTTGTTTTCCAACTTCACGTGTAATGTTCCACTTCAGATCTGGAGAGTGGAATGCCAGATCTGGTGTTGAGGTTGTACGCCAAGCCCTTGAGTAAAATGTTGGGGGATCCATTGGCTGGTTGATCAGGAGAAGTCCATTATCATCCTGCCAGCTCTCAACTTCCTCTCCTCTCTTGTCTATGTGGTCATAGCCCCAGCTCTGGGAATGGCTGTTAAAATCACCACAGACCATCAGTCTCTCTTTGTGTGGGATTGTTTCTAAAGCAAGTGGGCGGTCATTAGGACAGTAATAGTTAAGGAAGTGGAAATCTGTATTACTACTTTTTAGATGGATCATCTGATATTCGGCTCCTTCCATGAACACTCCCACCTGACATGCGCTGATGTTATTCTTAACAAGTGTGAGTACTCCTCCTTTTCTTCTGTCCTGTCGGTCTGATCTAAAACACTGGTAGCCTCTGATTTTAAAAGCAGCATCTTTGGTTAGGTGTGTCTCCTGTATACAGCATATACTTACCTGCTCTGCAAAAAGTATGTTCTCTAGTTCAACCTTTTTGCTATAGCCATCTCTAACACTGCTGACACCCTCAGCATTCCACTGCATTATTTTAAGCTCTTGTTTTTTGGCTGTTTTCTTCCGTTATATTTTTTGGCCAGTAGCTCTACTCTCATGTCTCCTGACTCCACAAGACGAACTGAGAGGACCTCCAGTAGCATTGGGTGGACCCTTTCGAGACAGGGGGCCCGGCACTGCACCTGCCTGGTTAGTCTTCACAGGGCGAGCACCATGTTTGAATACTGCAGATAGAGACATTCATTAGCGATAATGCGTGTTACCCTGATTTTTGCGATGCGCCTTTTGGCTGGGTAACTCCGACTTCAGCACCTTTCCTTGCTAGGGCAGACTGTGGTCTCGCTCGGACTGCCATGAAGACAGTGTGGCTGGCCTGGCCAAAACTTTGTTTTCCAGCCTCTGGTGGCTGTATGTAAGTCCTTTCTCCATGTCAGATGGTTTGGAGACAGTTCCACAAAGACACTCTGACTCTGAGATGAGGAATCTGATGAGTGCTTCAACGATATCCATTCCCCGCCACCTATAGTCTGCTGGCTCTGTTTTGTTTACATCATTCTGATAGCCACTGTTGTAAAGACCTATAGGCTTGTCACGTCCTGGATTCATTGGTTTTACACCAGGCTTCCCTCGTCCCCGACAGAGATCTCCATGTCCCCATCCGTCCACCAACCTGACATTACATTTTACAAAAATAACAATTACAATTAATGTTGATTGCTACAAGTTTCTGGGCTGCAGAAGTAGGTCAGAGTTTTTAAGCAAACAGATCTATGTTCCCTGTCTCACAAACACTATGTTAAGAGTGCTCTTAACAGTTGTTCCCAGGGGGGGGGGAATGAAGTATTTAGGTGGGACCTCAACTCTTTTGCTGTTATTTTCTTTATCTTTTGCCCTGTCTACAATGGCTACTAGTTCATGCAGCACTCTATTGTGCCGCCAGATGTAGCTTCCTTGACCTAATGATACTCTGCATGCTGACAGCACATGTTCCAATGTTTGCCTTTCGTTGCAGAGAGAGCAGTTTGTGCCTTCTGATAAACCCCATTTTTATAGGTTGGAGCCTGTAGGCAGAAGGTCATAAGTAGCTCTGATGATGAAGCTGAGTCTCAAGGGTGCCATTTTCCAGATGTCATTATTTGATTTGGCACTGTGTATGATCTTTCTATCACTTTCCCCTTTATGAGTGACAGACTTCTTGACTTCTTGAAGCTCATGCGGCGCCATATGATAAGGCTGTCCAAACGCTCTAACATCTTTCATGCCTGTGCTTCACTGGTTGTTATTACTGCTGTGTCATCCATGACACATAAACGCTTTTAGTGGTGGCATCTGACATCCATTTCTGAACCTGGACCTTCTGCTGCTCTCAGGATTACTTGCATGGCTAGTATGAACAGTATGGTAGATAGTGTACAGCCCATTGTAATTCCTACCTGGAGCTCAATCCATCTTGTAATATATCCTGATGTTCCAAATCTCACGAGGAACACTGTGAAGTATATTTTCAGCATCTTCATGATTTCTTTTGGCACATGACACATGTCTAGTGCTAGCCATGTCATCTGGTGCGGTACTGAGCCATACGCATTGGCTAGGTCAATATTACCTGTAGATCTGGCTTTCCAGATCTTGCCTGCTGAATAGCTTCCCAAATCATTGAAGCATGCTCGAGACATCCTAGGGAACCTGTAATTCCTCCCTTCTGCACGGATGTGTCAACGTAACCATTATCTAGGAGGTATGTTGTTAGTCTCCTTGCCATCACGGAGAAGAATATCTTTCCTTCCACATTCAGAAATTAGATCGGTCTGAACTGGTTGATTTCAGTGGAATTCTGCTCCTTTGGGATGTATACTCCGTTAGCCTTTTTCCATTATTTACATATGACTCCCTTGGTCCATGCTGTTCGTAAGAGTTTATGGAGCTTCTTTAGTACTTCGGGGCCTCTTTTGTATAGTATGTAAGGGACGCCATTTGGGCCTGGTGCTGACTTGCCTTTAGCTTTTCCTACGATGCTCTCTACTTCTTGTAAGGTTGGTGGGCTGCATTTGAATTTGCTGCCTGGTGCACAGGGCCACACTAGACCTTTCATCTGCTCGAGAGGTGTATGCTGATTTTTATCAGAGTATGTCTTGTCCAGATGTTCCTCGAGCACCTCCTTGCCTGCTTTCAGCGTACCTGATTTTGGCTGTTCAAATAACTGCTTGGCAAACCCGAAGGGATCTCTGTAGAACTTCTCTCTTGCATATCTGGTTTCTCTCTTCCTTTAAGATAGTATTTCAGCTCTGCAGCCAAACCTGTCTTAGTCCTTCCTTTTCTGATTCATGTGCCTTCTTGAATATTTTCCGGGCATGCTTCTATTTTCCTTTGTCTTTTGAACTTTCTTGGTGTTACTTTTTTTTCTTTTTGCCTGTTTGATTCCAAACTCTTTGTGGCAGTGAAGATATATGATGTTACCAAATGCTTCCAGTTTTTGTTCAAGGTTTTTCCCTCTCAGCTGTTTGTTCAGTTCTTTTCATAATCCTGCGTCCAGGTTTTCCCATATGCTTTTGGCACTTGCTGGTGGGAAGTGAATTTTGTCTCTGGTCTTTACCTCCCTGCTGCCTGACTCAAGCTGAATACTCCCTGTACTGTGGTTTATATCCTGACAGAGATCTTCTAACGTCTTATCAGAGACTGACGTCACAGTGCACTGTAAGTATTGTGCAGCAAGGAACCACCACATCCCTTCTTCGTTCTGTGTATCTTCATGCCACGTTGAGTGTTAATTTTCCTGCCACAGATGCATGGATATTCCATCCGCTGTTCTGAACTCGAATTAATTGGGGCGGGCATGGCCGTTTCCGTATAGTCACCTGTGGATCCATTATTCTCTCCCCCCCCCCCCTCAGTGAATCTTGGGGGCATTTCTTCTTTTTGAACTTTGTAGCGATAGTATGATGGCTGACAGAGTTGATGGTATGACGGCTGACAGGGTTGATAGTATGACGGCTGACAGGGTTGATGGTATGACAGCTGACAGGGTTGATAGTATGACGGCTGACAGGGTTGATGGTATGACGGCTGACAGGGTTGATGGTATGACGGTTGACAGGGTTGATAGTATGACGGCTGACAGGGTTGATAGTTTGACGGCTGACAGGCTTGATGGTATGACGGCTGACAGGGTTGGTGGTATGACGGGTGACAGGGTTGATAGTATGACGGCTGACAGAGTTGATGGTATGACGGCTGACAGGGTTGATAGTATGACGGCTGACAGAGTTGATAGTATGATGGCTGACAGGGTTGATAGTATGACGGTTGACAGAGTTGATAGTTTGACGGCTGACAGAGTTGATAGTATGACGGCTGACAGGTTGATAGTATGACGGCTGACAGTTGATAGTATGACGGCTGACAGGGTTGATAGTATGACGGCTGACAGGGTTGATGGTATGACGGCTGACAGGGTTGGTAGTATGACGGCTGACAGGGTTGATAGTATGACGGCTGACAGGGTTGGTAGTATGACTGCTGACATGGTTGCTGGTCCGGACAGCCCAGTTCAGGGACGCTTTCCCAGTAAGTATTCCGGTCTTTCCCGATTGTCAATGGCATCACCATGCTCTGTATGCAGGAAAGTCTCTACTGTAGAAGCGAAACAATAACAGATCATCAGAGGAATACACCCCACCCCTTTTCAGACAAGTGTTTCGGCCCTATTAAACTCCTGGCACTCTGGGGGGGGGGGGGGGGGGGTTGGCCCCTCTGGGTCATGACTCCCAGGGATCTTGTGAGTTCTTGCTTTTTAAAAAAATCTTATATCTTACACCCCTCCCGTGCCGTTAAACGTCACATAGGGCTCACGATGTAGTTCGCCAATTTTTCCTGTCTTCAGCGAGTCTTTCAACCTCATCAAGGGATTTTATGCCCACTAATTTGGCTTCTCTTAACAATGTCCTCTTTAGAGATTTACGTGGTCTGCCTCTTTTTCTTCGGCCTGTTGTGTTTCACTTGACAGCTTGTTTTGGGATTCTCTGATCATTTCTTCTCATCAAGTGACCAACATATGTCCATCTCCTTTTCCTGATCACCTATGAGACTGGTTATTGCTCAGTCATCTGTCTTATTTCTACATTGTTCTTGAATTCGTTCCACATGATGCCAAGTATTTTCCTTAGGCATTTGTTTTCAAAAGAGTCTAATTTCTTGTCTATTTCTTTAGTTGTTTTCCAGCGTTCGCATGCATAAATGAGGGTGGATATTACATTTGAATTGAATAGTCTTAACTTGGTTTTTGTGCTTATAACTTTTATGTGCCATATGGTTCTAAGGACTGTTATAGCCGGAAGTGGGGTAGGGGATACGCTCTCCACTCCAATGAAATGTCTCCAAGACGTGCGTCTCAAATAGCCTCTGACAGTCAAGTCCAGCTCCTGGCCTTCTCGTGGCAGACTATTCAAACTGACAGGAGAATAGGCGAAGGTGAATATCTGGTACCTGAAAACCAGACGCTTCGGGTAGATGAGAGTCATGTTTGGTAGCTCATCTACCGCTACTGGCGAGATTCTTCAGCTGCCGTGAGTGCAGTGGGGCTCCTCTCGGGCAGTGAAAAAAGGTGCGAATGGGGTTGCCGCGCGGCGCCACTGTGGAAAAGGTGAAAGAAAGGATTAAGTGAAGTAAAGAGTAGTCTAGAGATCAGGACTGCTCAAATCACGGCACCTCTGGTCTGGAGGTCGGCCACGTCCTATGTGCACTCATATCGGGCGAAATGCCTGAACCGGCTTAACCCAGAGGCTAAGACATTGCTGGCGAGATTCTTAGGGTGCCGCGCGTAGAGTGAAGAAAATGCAAAAAAGAAGTTAGGGTTGCCGTGCGGCACCGATGTGGAAAAGGTGATGGAAAATATAAAATGAAGCTTAATCGGTATGTCCAGTAGTCTCGCGGCGAGATCTACTCATACCACGGCATCTCTGCTCTAGAGGCCGGCCACGTCCGATATACACCCATACTGGTGAAATATGCCTAAACCGGCTTAAACCAGGGATGAAACTTGATGGCTCCTCATGTTGCGGTACCTCCGCTCTAGAGATCGGTCATGCCATAAACACCCCCATACTGGGATAATATGCCTAAATCGGCTCAACCCAGGGGTAGAAGTCACTAGTGGCGAGGATTAGTCCTCCTGGACAAAAGCTCCGTCCTTGTCACAACTAGGAAGGGGAGCGGCCACGACAACAAAGTGCAGTCTAGATAGGCAACCACCTCTCACCCGGCGGGGATGTACGCGTATCCTAATCACGCTGAGGTTTTCCAATGAGAAAGTCCAACGCTTGAATGGATGGGCAACCACCTCTCACCCAGCGGGGATACACGGATATTCTAAAACACGTCGAGGTCTTCCGGTGAGAAAGTCCAACTCTAGATTAAACTGGTGCAACGAAAACCACGGTGTCACGCATTCCCGCTTCTGAGACCCACCGAGAATACAGGCTCAAGCGCTGCGATACTCTGAACATCCTATGGTCCTCTCGTGGATCTCGTGTGGTCCTTTCACAGGGGGACCACGGGAGCTATCGAGGACCACAGGACTAAATTCGGTAGGATTACGGGGTGGTCTTGGTGGTAGAAGAGAACGAAGAAGAAGAAGAAGAATGCCATATGATCTCAAGATTCTTGAAGATCGATGCTACTTTTGCAGCTGTAACTTCCTTTCTTCCCTTTTTTTGGAATACAACTTCAGATAATGTGTTAAAAAATAAGAACTTAATAATTCAGATGAAGCAGTCTTTAATGTATAAAATCGGAAAAAAGTAGGAGCAGCTTTATTACTTAACGATTAAGTTGTGACGTTTCGGCGTGAGCCTTAATCATACAAAAACATACAGGACGAAGAAATAGGGAGAGGAGATAAAGTATAGATTTACATGAATACTGTTTAAAAAAAATTTTTTTTAAAGGAGTACTTAGCTGTAAATTGCAAGGTGTGGCTTGTCTGGCGGTGTGTATCAGGAATGGATCTGGTAGGACGTGGAAATTGTTTAAATAGAGACCTGTGACATGTGGTCGGTGGGTTGTAACTGGGGGTGGTGGATGGGGAACCGGGGAGGGGAGAGAGAGTGACGCACTACCGGCCTAGCTAGGAGAATTTGAAACAGGTGATTGGGGAAGAGGTGTTGCAGAGAAGAGGGGTTGCAGAGAAAATAGCGGGGTTGCAGAGTGATGCTGTGAGGAAGTTTGAAAAGTAAGAAGGGGTGGATTTAGTGGAGAGGTACTATAATGATTGAAGAAGATGATGTTACGTGTAACTAAACAGCGAGTTTAACCCATGTGGTTCCAGCGTCCCATAATTTTGAATGCAGCGGTTCTCAAGTGCCAGGCGGCTTGTGTCATCTGCGTGACATTGTTTAATGGCTGTTACCAGAAAATCAGATTTGCCTCTGTGGTTGGGGCCATTGAAATGATTTGGGACTGGTTTCGAAGCATGCTGGGTGATGTCGTACAGATGTTTTTGCATGCGGTCCCCTAATCTGAGGCCAGTCTCTCCAATATATGTTATCCTGCATCTTTTGCACACGATGACATATATCACATTTCGGGACTCGCATGTGAATCCCTCATGAAGAGTGAGGATAGTTTTGGGAAAGGTGATTGTTTTCGTTTCCCAAACTACAGGGCAGGTAACGCAAAAGGGGGCGGTTACATTTTCTGGTGCCAACATACGTAAGGCTCTACTTCAAGTGGCTGTGGACGAGGATGTCCTTAAGGTTTGGCTCACGTTTGTATGCCAATAGGGGTGCTTCAAAGAAAATGTTACGAGTGTCGAAGTCGAGTTGGATTATCGGCAGATGACGATAAAGGATTTTCTTAACCATCTGACCGTGTGGGTGGAAAGGCAGTACTAACTTAACTCTGTCAGATGGAGTAACAGGCTTTTTCCTGAATACTTCTTTGCGGCTCACTAGTTGGATACGGTTGAAGGCTTTACGAAGGACCTTTTCTGGGTAGTGGCGATGACGGAAAAATTCTAATAACTTGTTGGACTGATCTATAAAGTCCAAATTATCCTGACATATGCGGCGAAGACGGAGGAGTTGGGAATATGGGATGGAGTTCTTACAGGCCTCAGGATGGGAGGAGGTGTAAAGCAAATAGGTGTGGCTATCGGTGGGCTTGTAAAATACAGAGGTGACAAGCCTGTTTGTGCCAATAGAAATGTTAATGTCTAAAAAATTAACAGACTTGTCAGAGATTTCATAAGTGAATTTTATGTTCTTATTGAGTGTATTGGCGAATTCAATAAATTTTTTAAGGTCTTCATGTGGCATACTTGTAATTCAAATGCCATCATCGATGTACCTTTTATAGAATTCTGGAAATCTGCCAGTGTAGGTTTCCCATAATTTGACTTCCAGAAAGCCCATAAATAGACATGCATAACTGGGACCCATTTTCGTTCCCATAGCAACACCACTGATTTGCTCGAAGTATGTACTCGCCGTTGAATTCGAAAGAATTTTGGTTTAGTACTAGCTCTGTAAGTCTGATTATGGTGTCAGTGTTAGTTGTGGGGTGAGGGTCTTTGTCGAGAAAATGGCGGAGTGCTAAGAGTCCATCCTTATGGGGGATAGAAGTGTAAAGAGAGCAATGTCCCAACTCAGCAATACAAAATTCTATGCCCCAGCGAAAAACGATACTACCCGTTCTAATAATGACATAGTGGAAGCAACCATTAAAGACCTAATCACAGAAGGTGGCCTCCCACCCCAAGCTATTTCTCTTCACATTAAGGACAGCTGTTTAGGCACACTCACTTTCTATCTTCTTCCTAAAATCCACAAACCAGGTAACCCTGGACGCCCCATTGTATCAGCGTGTTCATGTCCCACTGAGCACATTTCTGATTTTTTAGATAGCATTTTCCAGCCTCTTGTACACAAACTACCCTCCTTTTTGAAAGACACCAACCACGCAATAACAATTTTTGATACAATCACACTCTCTCAACACCACACCTATCACATCTTTCTCCTTGATGTCTGCTCTCTTTACACTTCTATCCCCCATAAGGATGGACTCTTAGCACTCCGCCATTTTCTCGACAAAGACCCTCACCCCACAACTAACACTGACACCATAATCAGACTTACAGAGCTAGTACTAAACCAAAATTCTTTCGAATTCAACGGCGAGTACATACTTCGAGCAAATCAGTGGTGTTGCTATGGGAACGAAAATGGGTCCCAGTTATGCATGTCTATTTATGGGCTTTCTGGAAGTCAAATTATGGGAAACCTACACTGGCAGATTTCCAGAATTCTATAAAAGGTACATCGATGATGGCATTTGAATTACAAGTATGCCACATGAAGACCTTAAAAAATTTATTGAATTCGCCAATACACTCAATAAGAACATAAAATTCACTTATGAAATCTCTGACAAGTCTGTTAATTTTTTAGACATTAAAATTTCTATTGGCACAAACAGGCTTGTCACCTCTGTATTTTACAAGCCCACCGATAGCCACACCTATTTGCTTTACACCTCCTCCCATCCTGAGGCCTGTAAGAACTCCATCCCATATTCCCAACTCCTCCGTCTTCGCCGCATATGTCAGGATAATTTGGACTTTATAGATCAGTCCAACAAGTTATTAGAATTTTTCCGTCATCGCCACTACCCAGAAAAGGTCCTTCGTAAAGCCTTCAACCGTATCCAACTAGTGAGCCGCAAAGAAGTATTCAGGAAAAAGCCTGTTACTCCATCTGACAGAGTTAAATTAGTACTGCCTTTCCACCAACACGGTCAGATGGTCAAGAAAATCCTTTATCGTCATCTGCCGATAATCCAACTCGACTCCGACACTCGTAACATTTTCTCTGAAGCACCCCTATTGGCATACAAACGTGAGCCAAACCTTAAGGACATCCTCGTCCACAGCCACTTGAAGCAGAGCCTTACGTATGTTGGCACCAGAAAATGTAACCGCCCCCGCTGCGTTACCTGCCCTGTAGTTTGGGAAACGAAAACAATCACCTTTCCCAAAACTATCCTCACTCTTCATGAGGGATTCACATGCGAGTCCCGAAATGTGATATATGTCATCGTGTGCAAAAGATGCAGGATAACATATATTGGTGAGACTGGCCTCAGATTAGGGGACCGCATGCAAAAACATCTGTACGACATCACCCAGCATGCTTCGAAACCAGTCCCAAATCATTTCAATGGCCCCAACCACAGAGGCAAATCTGATTTTCTGGTAACAGCCATTAAACAATGTCACGCAGATGACACAAGCCGCCTGGCACTTGAGAACCGCTGCATTCAAAATTATGGGACGCTGGAACCACATGGGTTAAACTCGCTGTTTAGTTACACGTAACATCATCTTCTTCAATCATTATAGTACCTCTCCACTAAATCCACCCCTTCTTACTTTTCAAACTTCCTCACAGCATCACTCTGCAACCCCGCTATTTTCTCTGCAACCCCTCTTCTCTGCAACACCTCTTCCCAAATCACCTGTTTCAAATTCTCCTAGCTAGGCCAGTAGTGCGTCACTCTCTCTCCCCTCCCCGGTTCCCCATCCACCACCCCCAGTTACAACCCACCGACCACATGTCACAGGTCTCTATTTAAACAATTTCCACGTCCTACCAGATCCATTCCTGACACACACCGCCGGACAAGCCACACCTTGCAATTTACAGCTAAGTACTCCTTTAAAAAAAATTTTTTTTAAACAGTATTCATGTAAATCTATACTTTATCTCCTCTCCCTATTTCTTCGTCCTGTATGTTTCTGTATGATTAAGGCTCACGCCGAAACGTCACAACTTTGTAATCGTTAAGTAATAAAGCTGCTCCTATTTTTTTCCGATTTTATACATTCTAGTATCACAGCTTTACTGCAGTGTTTAGTGTATAGTTGTATACTTATACACCAATTATTGTGAAGCAGTCTTTAGTACGTATGTAAATCAGACTCTTTGAACTGTAGGAACAGACAATATTAGGAAAATAATCAGACTCTTTCAACTGTAGGAACATACAGCATTAGCAAAATAATCAGACTCTTTGAACTGTAGGAACATACAGCATTGGCAAAATAATCAGACCGAACATGAAAAAAAAAGTTCAAACAAATACAAGACTGAGATACTCATTTCAAAAAGTGGATACACTAGTGTCTAAATAAAGATGTGTATGCATAGTGCTTTTATTGAGATAAATCCAGAAGGCACCCTGTAGTTAAAGCAAACAGATGAAAATGAATTTTAGAGCAAAAGAAGAATGACATGGAGGAAAAAAGAAAACACTATTCTGGGCGACTAAAACAGTCAATGTGAGTCTGATAAATTTCTGAAAAGCGTAAACAAATAAAAAAAAAAAAGGTGGGGGAGAATCGCATATTAAGGAAAGGAACTACCAGAATACTCCATAAAAAAATGAGAGAATCAGAGCTATGTATCTTCACAGACTAAATAAGACGAATAAGAGGGCAAATGGTATGAATAATAAACAGCAATAATAATAATAAGATCGAAACGACACATGATGATGGAAGTTTTGACACATTGAGGAACAAAAATACGAATTACAATTTCCACTAAAAAAAACAAATAATATCTTGTAAATATACTTCCGGGTCAAACCAGCAGATGTTGACCCTGTGACGGCGGATATAACGAGAGGTACAAAGTTTAACACGGCCAGGTAACCTGAAATTATGCACAAACTGTTGCCCTGATTAGTCATGCCAGTAAAATTCTGTTAAAAATCATAATGGGTAGACTTCGTAAGAAAATAGAAGAAGTCAATATGGTCCAAGCTGGTTTCAGGCAAGGAAGAGGATCAAATCTAAGATTAATAATAGAGAAATGCAGAGAGTTTAATGTGAATCTATATTTAGCCTTTATAGACTACTCAAAGGCATTTGATTGTGTACAACACCAGAAACTTTGGGAAATAATGGAAAGTATAGGATTTCCAACACATTTGATACAATTAACATCACTGCTGTATCTAGACCAACAAAGCAGCAGTAAGAATAAATGGTGAAACAACAACTTGGTTTGACATAAAACAAGGGGTCCGTCAGAGGTGCATATTGTCACCTTACTTATTTAACTTGTATACTGAAAATATAATGAGGAATGTTAGAGAAGATGTAGACAAAGAATATTACGATGCCATAACAATTGGAGGTTATGAAATAACAGAGATTAGATATGCTGATAATACAGTATTACTGTCCACAACACAAAAAGGAATGGAAAAACTAATTATGTCAGTCCGCAAGAACAGCGAAGAGCAAAACCTCTATCTTAATGCAAAGAAAACTAAACTGATGACAACTGACAAAACAAACAAGGCAGCTGAAATATGTATCAATGAGGAAAAATTGGAAGAAGTGGAGATTTTCTTGGATCACTACTAACTAATAATGAAGATACAATGAGGGAAATTAAAAGGAGGACATCTGTCGCTCTTCAGAAAGTAAAGCAACTAAATAATCTGTGGAGAGGAACAGACAGAACT
The DNA here is from genome assembly GCA_009760885.1 of Achatina immaculata. NCBI lineage: Eukaryota > Metazoa > Mollusca > Gastropoda > Stylommatophora > Achatinidae > Lissachatina > Lissachatina immaculata. Next base: position 4,962,867 of record CM019692.1, read on the forward strand.
ACAAAAATAAGATTTTTAAGGGCATGAATCTTTCCCATCGCAACATATGTCTATGAGACCTGGACACTTAACAGATGAGAAACACATAAATGCCTTTGAATGTAAATGCTACAGAAGAGTTCTTCAAATATCATGGACACAAAAAAGAACAAATATATCCATACTACAAAACTGTAATATTGAAGAAGGTTGGCTAGTAAAGAGGATTGAATAGAAAAAACTTAGATATTTTGGACACATTAAACATCATGATAATCTAGAGAAGACTGTCTTGGAAGGGTACATAATGGGAAAAAGAAAGAGAGGAAGACCAAGACGAAGATGGCTGCAAGGCATCGTTGATGATCTGCAAATGGATGCATCAGCAGCAGGCCATCTTGCTCACAACTGAGAGGACTGCAGGAGTGCTGTTAGGGAGGCAAAGTTCCGCAAGGGACATGCAAATGAATGAATATATACTGTTATATATGCTAATCTAGCTCTTAGATTATCTTCACGGAAGAGTGATGACAGCTGCAGTAAAACGGGTTATAGTAATGATGTAGACAGAGGTGTATGGTTCAGTTTTACAAAAATTACACTTGTAACATTTCATGAAATCACCTTTCAGCTTTCTTTAAACAGTTGTACATTTCCACCAAGTTGTTACTCCTTTCTGTTTCTGCTGTCCCTGTCCAACCTTCTTGTCCTAGCCCTGCCCACTTTGCTGTATTCTCTCATTCTTGCTGCAGGCAGTTTAAGGTTAATTTTCCAGCCCTGTCTATCCTATTTCTCTAACTGCCAGAAGACTTTGATGTCTTCCTTATCTAGGCATCCTAAGCAAGCAGTCTTGTTCTCTCAGTGTTCTCTAATCACTTTGAACATTCTTTCATTCAACCATAACACCCACCAGCCATATTGTTTTCTCACTTTTATTCTTTGTGCTATCTGGGTTAGGCCATAGGTATCCATGTAAGCAAGCTTGGGCCATCTGGTGCATAACGCCATGTTGTCTGCCAAATAGTGCCATTTGTCATCCTCCCTTTTCCTCCTTTCTCAGCCAGTCACCTGTTTCCACTTTGTGCTTACCTGTGTCTATATAGTGCATTTTATGCCCATCTTTCTTAAAAGATGATAACAAAAAAGCAAAGTGTTGAATATTTTATCTATTTTTTCATTGAATAATTCAGGATGCAGTTTAACTTGAGATGGTCAACAGATTAGTCTGTCTAGGATATTTGATAAATATTCAATACTTTTATATCCACATACATCTTTAAATCATGATTGTGACCTTCTTTAAATCATGATTGTGAGCTTCTAGAACAATATACCAGCTAAAAAGTGTTGTATGTTATGACTGGAATTTTATAATTTGAAATAATCAGTGAGGGAAAGAGTTGTAAAACAAAAATATTTTATCTACCAAGCATTGCTGTTGAATGTATTAGTGAAATCATTTATAAAACTTCATAACTGATGCATATATGTACTCCAGGACAAGAAATATGTAAATATTCCAGACATTCACTGTTGGTCTCTTTTGATTGAGAGAAAACATGCAACACAACTCTTTTAGTTACAAATCTATGTTAAAATTCCACTACATGAATAATTAGTATGTAAGTATATACAACTAAGAATATAACTATCCACAAAGCCACTGCAGTAAAGCTGTGATGACAAAATATTAAAACTAAGAAAAAGTAGGAACAGCTTTATTAATTAACGAGAACACAGTTGTGACATTTTAGTTTGCACCTTAATCATACAAAAAAAAACCACATTGGACAAAGAAATAGGAAAAGAAGATAAGATACAAATTCACATGAATGCTATGCAAAAAATAGGAATGGGAAAAATAGAATAAAATGGAGCACTTAGTTTAAAAGGCTGTGTCCAAGAGTGTGTGGTGGAATGTAAAGAATGTTTTTATATGGAGACTTGTGATGTGTGATAGGTGTGTAGTAAAGGGGGTGGGAACTGTGGAAGAAGAGATTGATACAGTTGTAATGTAGCAGGGAGAAGGTGGAATAGGTGGTTGCAGTTGTGGTAGACGGTTTGTAATCTGGTTTGTGAGGAGATTATGAACTGTGTTGCAGGTGAGGAAGGAGTAGAACATTATACAGAGGGAATATGATTGTGGAGGAGGGGAGTGTTAAGTGTATCTGAATTGTGAATTCAAACCATGTGGTTCCAGCATCCCATATTCCTATATGTAGTGGTTATATATATGTGGCGGGAGGAGATGGAAAGAAAAGCAACTGAAATTTGATTACATTCTTGTTATAACAGTATATTTTCTAATGTAGGTGTCCTTTGGTGTTGATTATGTAGGTTTCCTTTGAAAATGAACTGTGCCAAGCTGTTATATTTAAGTTGTAGCCTTTTAAAAAAAAAAAAAAAACCTTTCACATATTTTAGATGAAGTCGCCATTGGTTACATTTTTTCATTGCTTTGAAAGTGATGTGCAGAGACTGTCTTGTCCAATTGTGTGCTAATTCACTCTGAGTTCTTTTGAATAATTCAAGAAAAAAAGGATGAAGTCAGTCATCACTTCTTCCTGTCTATATATGCAGTTCTACATCATGGATAAATTGAACTATTTTATGTTGTTCCTGTATATACCCTCAAAGCTTGGCTTCTTGGGTGGCTTCATTAGGCTAGTGCGTTCCGCAAAAGGAAAGTCTGGGTACATGCACAAAGAGGGGAATTGTCAGCTTAAACTTTGTTTATATGTGGTGAAGTCTGTAGATCTCAAAGTCAAATAGTGTCTCAAGGCGTGCCAGAAATGTGACTGAGAAACATTGTTCTGTAACTGTTTTGTGGCCACTCTCCCCAAGCTTTCTGTCAAGGTTTACTCTCCCAGATTTGACTCTTTCAGAGGTTCCTAAAGTGGCAGCTGAGGTAGTAGTGACTGAAATACAGAATCTGAAAAAAAAAATGGTCCTACCCTGCCACAGAGAACTTTCGGATGTGGCTTTAGTGTCCTTCATTTCCATTGACCCATTTGTGTGTGACATGGTCTGCCTTTCCTTCCCCTTCTAGAGCTGGGTTCTATGGCTAGGTCACCTGTGTATCTCTATCCAGACTTGAACCATTGATCTTTGCCCAAGAGATAACCATGCTAACCAGTTTAGCTTTCAGATGCCCAGAACTGGGGAAAAGTTTATCATGTATGTTATCTGTATTAATGGGGGCCAAGACACTGATTTGGCAATTAGCAGCCCATTACTTTAGCTAATGTTAGAGTTGGCAACCATAGCTGACCAAGGCCCTGTCCCACCTCTCCACTGGTACCCTCAGTAACAGGCCTAGCCTGGCTAACGGGGCAAGGATCGACATAGTCCCCATGGTGGTGGAGTCTGCTAAAGAAGTACTGCACCCTTCCTGCTGTTTTAACTTCACTCAGGGACTGAAAAAATAGCCACCATGAACCACTCAAGCCAGCATGATGCTGTCGCTCAACATCTTCACCACATCAGCTGCAAAGACCACCAGTTTGCAGTTACAGGGCGATTGAAGAAGAAGATGAAGTATCTACATTAATGTACTTAATATAGATCATCACTAGTTGTCATTTACTTTGCTATTATTTTTTGTTTTCAGACTGTGAAAAATGCTGAACACACTTGTTGACACTGTCTTGCCTCCCATGTACTTGCTGGCACATGGTAGCTTGTACTTCCTGTGTCTGATGTTTGTTGTTTTAGCATTTCTTCTGCCCCTCATGTTGTACAGTTTATCAGACAACCCATGGATACAGTTCGATTCTTTCAGCACTGGCTCAGGTATCAAGACAGAATCCAGAAAACAAACTGATCTTTGAGGGTATGTTTGGGAGCATTGATAAGACTGTTTTAACTGTTTCTCTTACAAATTGTAGCTTGTTTCTTACAAATAAGAGACAGTCTTTAACAGTAAGGAGACTTCTTTTTTCTTATCTGTCTGCTTATGCCATTAGCATTGCAGGAAGTTTCAGACATTGGTCAGGTGCTAGGTGAGAAGCCAAGGTGGCTGTCACGTTATGTTTCCTTGGTATGTCTTTCACTCCTTCTACCCATTTTTTTCCTTGGTCATCCTCGCACTCTGTATCCAAATGTTTGTGAGTTGCATGCAGGTGCAGCTGCTTGTTCTGGATACATGTGTATTGAGTACCTGAACCACTTAACTCTCTGATTTTCTCTGTGGTTCTTCACAAGTGTTGTTCCCACATGCTGTTTGGTAAGTGTCCATGTTTGGCTTTGGTGGTACAGAGTTTGGGTGAGTCAGTGAGTGGCAGAAACAGGACAAAGCAGGGGACTGATAGGTTTGGGCAAAGTACAGTGTACTATGTGTCAAAGAGACACTATGCTAGCTGTGAAAGCCAGCTTGGGTCACCCTGAAATGTCCAGGTGAAGTACAGTGTACTATATGTAAAAGAGACACTATGCTAGCTGTGAAAGCCAGTTTGGGTCACCCTGTAATGTCCAGGTGAAGTACAGTGTACTATGTGTCAATGAGACAGTACTATGCTAGCTGTGAAAGCCAGCTTGGGTCACCCTGAAATGTCCAGGCAGATGGGGGCCTGGTGTAGCTGTGACAGGTTCAGAAACCTGGTAGTGGATTTTTGAATACTCAAGAAAAATATAAGAGAAAAAAAACTGGACAGTAAGAGACATAGGTAACAAACTTGTTAGAATACTTGCCTCTCCTGACAAATGTCAGAGGTTTACCCCTGCTAAATTTCTCCCCCTCCCAGCTATAGAAAAAATATTCTTTACCCAATATCAGGTCCTCCTTAAACTACGGAAAGAATGGAGGCCAGGCATGATACTGATCAGTCTCTGGTTTGCCAAGAAGTCAAGGAAGATACGGATACTAATATTAGATCCCTTATAGACCTTAGTGTCTGCCTTTACCTTTATTTTCTTTAAACATTTCTTTACAATGAGATCAAGAGAGTGCCTTTACTTTATTTACAATGAGATCAAGAGTGCCTTTACAATGAGATAAAGAGTGCCTTTACTTTCTTTACAGTGAGATAAAGAGTGCCTTTACTCTCTTTACAATGAGATAAAGAGTGCCTTTACTTTCTTTACAATGAGATAAAGAGTGCCTTTACTCACTTTACAATGAGCTAAAGAGTGCCTTTACTTTCTATACAATGAGATAAAGAGTACCTTTACTTTCTTTACAATAAGATAAAGAGTATTACAGTACTAAATACTGTAGATACAGTTGTACTGTCTTCTTGTGAGACTTATGCAGTCAAACATCATCATCTGTCCTCTGTACTCCCAATGGAGCATAAGACATCAACAAAGGTTCCCCACCCAGTCCTGTCTTGAGCAAGTCGGGATACCTCAAATCATGTCTTTCTTGCTTCCTTTAGTTCTTCCTGTGTTGTGTGTCTCCATGTCCCCAGTGGTCTGCCCCTTTTTCCTTGAAGTGTCCAAGTAAAGACAGTATAGGAGTGTCTTGTTCTTTCCATTCATAATATGTGGCCCAGTCACTTCCGTCTTTGTCTGGGTACTTGATGGCAGTGATGATAGCGTAAAGGTATTTTATTTTTCCAACTTATCGAATGTTAAACCCCTGATATAAATGTTAAAATTCTGTTATAAATGTTAAAAATTTGATGCTGCTAATGGTCATTTTGAATTTTTTAAGTGAAAGTAAATTATGGGCACCTGAAAGTAAAGGTGCTGTGGTGGTGTAGTGCACTCATCGATTTTACACTCAGGCAGAATTTGTTTGAAATGACGGACACCACGGTTTACCCAGCCTAAAACAAAAATGGGTACCTGGGTCTACCCTTGGAAAAACAAAAGCAGCGAGGAAAGATGCTAGCACCCCAACCTCAAATGCTTATAGTGGCTTAGAAGTGTGAAGGCACAAACACTTGACACCACTACAGCATGCACATGCTATGGAACATAGATTTGCAAGTAAGGTAAACTGTAGATTTTTTATCTGCCATGGGGTAATCAGTTCTCTTTTTTAACTCTGTAAAGTGGAAATAACTTCATTAATCAAGTGATTAGTTTCAGGTAGATAATTAATTTATTTGCTTTGTCTTTTGAATATGAGGTTAGGTTTGTGTGGAGCTGTGGATGGAAGACTGAGAGCCAGGAAAAGACCTGTGATCTGTATGCTCTCTGCCTTATAGTGGATTGTGTGGAGCCGTAGATGTAGGCATGAGAAATACTAGTAATAGACCTGTGATTCGTATATTACCCACTTTTTAGTGGATTGTGATGCATAAATGATAACTGCGGTCTTGAAAATTCTGCGTGCATGATGTACATAACTGACAATTCGTTATTGGGAAGTTACAACTAAGCAGCCATTATGAGTGATGAAAAAAAAAAAAAAAGCATTTCTGGCCAAGATAGTTTTCAGTGGCCATTTTTCTGATGGCACTGTGAAGAAAGTATTGATCATGAGTGATTTACATGTGGCTGTAGGGAATACAGAAAAATCAACCATTGCTGAAGACTAGAAAAAGGAGAAGTGTATGGCATTAGAAGCAGTACTTGTTACAACAAGAACAAGTACATTTTTGACATGAACAAAGTCTCAGGAAAAAATGTAGCAAATCAGCTGCTACAGAGGTTCCTGGTAAGAGAAGTTTTCTGCCAGAGATCATTCAGAGAAAGAATTTGAAAAATGATCTCTGCTGACAGATATCACTGTTTCTACATTCCTATTACAGAAACAATGTTATGATTCACATTCCTTGGAAATGTTTCACACAAGAATAAAATATAAAAACATCAAATTTACAAAACCTTAATACAAATACTTTATGTAAATTCTTTTTAGGAAAACTCAAAAGAATTATTAACTTTCCAGAAGTCTGTCATAGTCTTTGTTGCTGTCATCCATATTGTATAAATGTGGCATCATTCAACAATACCTAAAGACATCATCAGATTATCGTAACCAGGCATTTTCTGGAGAGGAGATGTTTGTTGTCAAATCTGAGACCATAGTACTTTTATAAATGTTTTACACATGTTGATCTACATTATACTAGAAATTGAAATCTCTAATATTGCTTTATGTAATCTATTTTAATCAGAATTTATTATTATTCAGTGCATTGTCTTTCTTACAAAATTTATCAGATTTTAAAATATTATTGTTGTGAATCTGTTTGTTTAAAATTTAAAAAAAAAAAAAAGGTATGGGTTATTCATAAGTCTATGAAACATTTCAATAATTCACAACAAATAAACTATGTAATGGATCGTGATTATGTCAAGAAAGAGAGAAACTCTTCCAAGTTTTTTTAAAAATAAAATTCATGTGCCTAGCTCCTGTGGTTTGCTGCTAAGAGGCAGCAGTAGCAAATATGGAATTCAGTAAATGTGAGCAGTCATTTCGTGTTGTGGAATATGCAAGAACCTTGTCCATTGTGACTGTGTAGCAACGATTTTGAGCAGAATTCCAGAAGGCAGCAGCTGTTGTCGACAGCATGAAGAAATGGTACATGAATTTCCAGGACGAAGCTGGGGGCTTCGCAGGTACATTTCTCTTACGTGATGCACAGTTTCTTCACTCGGTCCTGGATGTCCCTGCCGAGGAACCGTGCACAGACAGCCTTCATCCTGAGATTTCACAAACCATTTCTTGATGCTGTTGAAAACAGGTGCTGCCTTCTGGAATTCAGCTCGAAATCATCACTTTTTTTTAAAAGAAAAGGTATGGTGCATCCAGTTAATGCTGATAATTAAAACTGCAGCAATCATTTACAAGGTAAGTACTAGCACGTTTGGAAGAGTTAAAATAAAAATCAGCAGGTATACTAGGTAGTGGCTGGACATATCACCAGGGCTGGTGATTTTACCACAAGAAGAGCAAAGAGCAGACGAGTTTACATTGCAGTGATGCTGATGGAAAACACCAACACAATGTACATGAGTTTTTTTAACCTCAGATCATATTTAGGCTATCAGAGTTAAAACATAAAACTAGGTCATTTTTAGGTTATCAGAGTTAAACACATAAAACTGGGTCATATTTAGGCTATCGGAGTTTAAAAAAAAAGATTTTCAAACTAAAGAAGTTAGTAAAAAGAAATGAGAACACTTTAAAGAGGCTGATGTCAATATTTCTTTTGTCCATATCTGAACAGTTGACATGGAGACTTTCAGAGAATGTGTTTTCCCTGCAGATAACTTAATGGTTCAGCAAACAAAAAGCATCACTTAGATATGTAAAGTAACAGAGTTTTTATGTGCAGAAAGTTGGGTTTTAACTGCTTCATGCTCACAACTTGCCAGTATTCCTTGCTGTTTGCTTGATTGATTTGATTCTCTTTCTTATATTCTACATGCTTACACAATTCACAGATATCTGGGACATATGACCTTGGCATGTTAGACGTTCAAAGTGGCAAAATACTTTTTTTTTTTTTGGGGGGGGGGGGTTATATGTATGTGTATATTTATTTATATATATATATATATACACACACACACATACAAACACACACATACTGTATATACTGTTTTATTTTTTTATTCACATACAGAGATATATGCATTTTATTATTCATGTACAGAGACATATGCATTTTATTATCCATTTTCTAGTAACTTTGTTAATGACAAGCACTGTAGTGTTCAGCTGTGGTAGAGTACATGAAATTGTAATACATGAAAGAATGTTACAGAAATTACGAGCATCACAGTAAACGCCTGACACATCACATTCATGGTCTGTGTTGTTTTTTTTTCTTTTTTTTATGGTTTACTTCTTGGCTGTGGGGGGGGGGGGGGGGTCTGTGTAGGAGCAAAGGTTGCTGGCTCAACAAACTAGGTCATGACTGTGAGCCACCTCTGAGCTGGTGCTTCCAGTGACAGATGTAGCTGTAGCTCATGGTGTTTGTGAACCCTACCAGAAATCCTGCTGGTTGTACCCACACTCGGAGTGTCAAAGCTAGCCACTGGACCCACTCTCAGTGCATTAGTTTCATTATCTTTGGTGTGGCCACTAAAGACATCTTAGTTGCAGTTTAAGAAAGATAGATCAGCCACAACAATGTCTTGGCAAACAAACCTAGGTGAAGGTCATATGTCACAGGCATTAATTAGGAATGACCAAAGGTGACTTAAATTCCAAGAGTGGGTCAGGGTTTCATAATAAGCTCCACTACTGGGCTCTGTTATCAACATACTGATTCCTTATCTTGATGGTAAGACTGGAGTCTGTTTTGTTATCATGGCCTGACATGGGTTGCTGGTACCAGTGAAAGTGTCACCTCAGTATCACAGCCATTTTCATTCTGTTCTTACTCGTTCTCACTGCCGTCTGTGTGTTCTTCCTGTCAACATTTCTGTTCTTGCTTGTCTTCAGAACGTACTGCTGTGTGTTCTTGTTTGTCTTCAGATTCTACTACTATATATTCTTCCTCTCAACATTTCAGGTAGAAATTTGTTCCTGTCAACATTTCTGTTCTTGCTTATCTTAAGATTCTACTGCTGTGTGTTCTTTCCTATCTTCAGATTCTACTGCTGTGTGTTCTTTCCTATCTTCAGATTCTACTGCTGTGTGTTCTTTCCTATCTTCAGATTCTACTGCTGTGTGTTCTTTCCTATCTTCAGATTCTACTGCTGTGTGTTCTTTCCTATCTTCAGATTCTACTGCTGTGTGTGAGAACAGATGAAATAAAGTGAATCAGATCATTGGACAAAGGAGACCTTTACTAAAAAAGAAAAAAAATGTCACAACTGATTGATCTTTGTTTTCAAAGGGTTAAGAGTTGGGCACGTAGGCCCGTCTCACATTCTGCCATTTATCACACAGCATGAAATTACCCTACTGCCACTCACCAGTAAAGTATTTTGCAGAATAATCATCAACAGAATTGTACCAACACTTGAGGAAAAACTTTGGAAAGAGCAGGCAGGATTTAGGAAAGGAAGATCATGCATAGACCACATATTTGTACTTAGATATTAGAACAGGCAAATGAGTGGCATAGCACAACATATGCATTATTCATAGATTTTGAGAAAGCCTTTGACAGTGTCAACAGAGATGCACTGTGGAAAATCCTAAGATGGCATGGCCTCCCCCATAAAATAGTTAATGTAATCAAAGCCCTATACGAGGGTTTTCAGTGCAAAGTTATCTATGGAGAACATACCTCCAGCAGCTTTAGGGTACAAACAGGAGTGAAACAGGGATGTGTACTATCACCAACATTATTTATCTTGGCAGTAGACTGGTTAATGAAGGAGGCAACATCAGACAAACGCAGAGGATTACAATGGACCCTTGACACAGTGCTGGAGGACCTTGACTTTGCGGACGACATTTGTCTATTATCAAGCAGTCACAAAGATATGCAAGATAAAATAAACAAGCTAACTCAGAATGCAAACAACATAGGACTAAAGATCAACGTAGGAAAGACAAAGTTAATGAAGCAAAATGTGAACAACAGAAATGTACTCAGAGTAGATAACAAGTTAGTGGAGGAGGTAAAAGAATTTGTATACCTTGGCAGCAGAGTAGTAGAAAATGGAGACAGCACAGAGGACATCAACAGCAGACTTACTAGAGCAAACCAGGCTTTTGCAATGCTGCAGAATATATGGAAATAAAAAAAACTAATCATAAATATGAAAATCAGGATATTTAAGAGTAATGTTCTAAGTGTACTACTCTATGGAAGCGAATGCTGGAAAATCACCAAAACCATAGAAAACAAGTTGAATTCTTTCCAGACTAAATGTTTACGAAGAATTAGAAAAATATTTTGGCCAAACACTATAAGAAATAACATCTTATTAGCAGAAATGCAGATGAAACCACTGACAACAATTATTGAGGAAAGACGCTGGCGATGGTTGGGACATGTGCTCCGAATGACTGACAACTCACTACCAAAAATAGCACTAAGATGGACACCACAGGGGAGCAGAAGTAAGGGTAGACCAAAAGAGACATGGAGAAGAACAACAGAAAGGATGTTGAGCAATAGAGGGCTCACCTGGGCAAGAGCAGAAAAAAAGGCGAAGGACAGGCATTTGTGGAAAACCCTTGCGGAAGCCCCATGTGCTCTGGGCACTTAAGGTTCAGAGAGAGAGAGAGAGATGAAATGAAAAGGGCGCTGTACAACACAATTTTCCCCCCAACTATGCTATCAGTGGCAGACATGAACACTAACAGCCAAATACAAAAGGAAACTCATCACGACAGAAATGAGATGTATAAGGAGAAAACTAAATGTGACAAGAAGAGACTAAATAAGAAATGACACATTCAGGGCAAAGGTTGGAGTAACAATCAGAAACAGCAAGTCAAATGGTTTGACTGTGTTACACGATTACCTCCAGACACAGATAATATACACAAAAGGCATTCACAAGAGGATTTGATGGTAGCAGAGAAAGAGGCTGCCCACGCAAGAGATGGAGAAAGGAAATTACATAAACATTAAAAATCCCAATTTATGAACAAATTTTCAAACTTTATCATGACGTCTATTTGTCCCCTCAATATCCAAAAGTATATGAAGGAGACAAGACAAGTAAATGTATTTATAGCAACTAAAGAATTAAAGACCCCATTAAGAAATAAAATCCAAGAATTTTACTCCACCTATGTCTAATCTAAGCTTGTTTTCATTCCTTGCATCTAATCTAAGCTTGCTTTCGTTCCTTCTGTCTAGTCTAAGTTTGTTTTCGTTCCTTCCATCCAGTCAGTTATGGACTATCCTCTGGCTCACTACGGAATCTGGAATCTTACATTCCACCCGATAAACGTCACGGTAGTTCGCCAAGTTTTCCTTTTTTGGGCGAGAGTTTCAAACTCATCAAGGGATTTTATGCCTACTAATTTGGCCTCTCCTAGCAATGTCCTCTTTAGAGTTACACGTGGTCGACCTCTTTTATTACGGAAGGACATCTATCGTTTTCAAAAAGTAAAACAACTAAAGAACCTATGGGAGAGGAACAGACAGAACTACAAAAATAAGATTTTTAAGGGTATGCATCTTTCCCATCGCAGTATATGCCTGTGAGACCTGGACACTTAACAAAACAGCTGAGAAACTTTGAATATAGATGCTACAGAAAGTTCTTCAAATATCATGGACACAAAAAGAACAAATATATCCATACTTCAGTAACTTAATAATAATAAAAAAAAAGGCTGGCTAGTAAAGAGGATTAAAAAGAGAAAACGTGAATATTTTGGACACATTAAACGTTATGATAATCTAGAGAAGACCGTCTTGGAAGGATGCATAATGGGAAAAAGAAAGATCGAACGAACATACTTTATTCTTTATTTTCAAAGGGTTAAGAGTTGGGCATGCAGGCTCATCTAACAATCTGCACTTTGTCATACAGCTTTCACTCAGTCACAGTAAAGTAAGAGAACAAATTTTGTAGGATTAGACCTCGAAAAAAATCGTAGACAAAGCACTTTAGTGAGACGTGAGAGGGTGCTAGTTGCTAAGTCGAAAGTACGCTGTTCTCTCGTGGCTAGACGGCTGCTCGTCCTACCAGAGTCCGTATTTGAATCCCAGGTAATTCTCTTGTGATTTTTTGTTCTCTCACGTCTCACTAAAGTCTTTGTCTACGATTTTTTCGAGGTCTAATCCTACAAAATTTGTTCTCTTACTTTACTGTACCAAAGCCTCGTAGTTTCCTATTTATAAAAAATTGTCACTCAGTCACAGTCATTCAGCATTTATTAATGAGCATTGATAATCATGAAGACACAATTAAATTATTACATAAATAAATAATAAACTTATCTCTTGTCTATACACTCCACACTCTGATTTATGCAACAGCATGAAATAAATTTATCTTCTTACATTCATTCAAAACTAAATTTTATAGAAAAGCTATTTAAAAATAGAACATTTTAGCCATACTTTAAATTACTTTAGACTATGCTTAGGGATGCAGATAGTCCATTTCAAACAGATGTTGACACAATCTGAAGTCATAAGAAGGAATATTACTCGTAAGTTTTACATAAGTTGGTAGGGCATTCCAAAGATGGGCATCTGAGTAAGGGTTTTTTTAAAAGACGTCAAGCCTAAGGCGCAAATGGCTGCTGCAAGACATCGTTGATAATCTGCAAATGGTTGCATCAGCAGCAGGGCATCTTGCTTACAACCGAGAGGCATGCAGGAGAGCTGTAAGGGAGGCAAAGTTCCGCAAGGGACAGTCATTCATTTACAAAAAAATCGTACGTAACAAGTCCGAGGCGGTAAACATAAAAAGTTGGACTCGGAGAAGTTCGTCTGAAAGTTTCAAAATGGCTGACATGATGGACAGGGATAGCGTTGCCGAGGTGTGCATTTTAAAAATTCGAACAAAACCACATTAATTCACAATTAGGATTAGAGAACATTGAGTCCTTTGTTATCCACAATCTTCCTGTTCTTTGTTCACAGTCATTAGTCACAATCTGGCTTAGTTTCTATCATCTTCATCTAGCTGCATTGAACATTTTATCTTGGTCGACAATGTTACCGTCTTTCTGCATGAACACATTATTCAATGTTTTAAACCGAGTAATCCAGTAAGTAAAAGATGGGAATATTATCGCTTTATTAAGCTGCAATACTTGTTTTATGGACACAAAAAAGAACAAATATACTACAAGAGCTTAATATTGAAGAAGGCTGGCTAGTAAAGAGGATTAAAGAGAGAAAACTGAAATATTTTGGACACATTAAACGTCATGATAATTTAGAGAAGACCGTATTGGAAGGATACATAATGCGAAAAAGAAAAAGAGGAAGACCAAAACGAAGATGGCTGCAAGACATCGTTGACCATCTGCAAATGGACGCAGCAGCAGCAGGACATCTTGCTCACAACCGAGAGGCCTACAGGAGTGCTGTTTGGGAGGCAAAGTTCCGCAAGGGACATGCAAATGAATGAATGAACTTGTTTTATGTAGTTTTGGGCGTTGTTCTTTGCTGATAACGTGATGGTGTTTTTATTTCTGCATATTTTGACTGCATTACTTTGCTGCCTCTTTCAAGATCATCTAGCTCATTCTGATAAACATAAACGCTTCTTGGCAGCCATTATGATTTTTTTTCCTGTGTCTTTGTTTGAGTGAAGGTTTTAGTTAGATATTTGAAACCAAGCATTGATGTTACTGGAGAATTTCATAAGGTAAAATATCATTTTCTCCAAGAAAATGTATAGTTTCATTTTCTCCAAGAAAATGTATAGTTTCATCCCCCCCCCCCCACCCCAGTTTTCTTTTTTAAATATGTTGGAAATAAAGCAACCTTTGAGTATGTCATTTTAATATGTTATATTCTTAGGAAATTTTCTTTATCATTTCTAGTTAAACACTTTAATGAGGGTTGGTTTTGTTTGTGTCAAGTCAGCTTTTTTGTTAGTCAGTGAATAAAATGGATTTTCTAACTTTGAAACCTCAACCAAGACATCTGTTTGTCCCCTCAACACTGAAAGGTATATGAGGAAGCCAAGACAACATAATCATTTAACACTTTATGTTATGTCAAAGTATTGCTTAGACAGTCCAGTTTCTGGTGTTCAATTCTGCATTCATATTTTAGTAGATATGTAGTTCATTTAAAAAAAAGAAATTGTTTCCGGTATTATTTACATGAAAAAAATAATTCCATCAGGTTAATTATTATTCTATGAATTTTATTATCTGTGGATCTTGAGTGACATGCTGCAGCGTAATTGTTGGTATGCTGTCAAAAGTTCATTAATATCTTTCACTTAGCAGTCATGTTTTCATTAGAGAACATTGTAAGATATGAAGAAATAAACTGGATTCATCAGGTTTTCTCTAAGTCAGAAGTAGTTTTATTATAAGTAGTTATGGGTTATCATTCATTATATTTTATTGTTTCAGTTTGATGATGATGACAACGAAGAAGATACCCCCTTGGAAAAAAGAAAGAAAATTTTCTCAAAAGAACGTAAGTTTCTAATTCAGCATAATTTTGTTTCATTTTTTTTTCTTCCATATTTTGTCTCTTTACTAGGGAGAAGTATACAAATTTCTTCAAGTTTTTACTGCGGTCTCAGAGCTCCTAGTCAAGTGTGAATTCTCTGTTGTAGACAGACAGCAGAGAACTGTACAGTTTAGATTTTGAGAAAAATGTGGAGAATGATAGAGATTGTCACAGAGGAAGATAAAGTAGTTGAGGATTTAAGCAGTACCATAGAACTTTGTGGAAATCGTAGAAGGGTCACAGATTTTGTCTTATCATTTCTACAAAGCTGTCATCAAATGACTACATTATTTCTAGAAAAGTTGTTATCTTATCATGTCACTGTGACATTAACTTGTGTAAATTTTGTTTGGTTATAGTGCGCTGCATGATGTATGGCTTCGGTGATGATCAGAACCCTTACACGGAGTCAGTGGACCTCCTAGAAGACTTGGTTATTGAATACATAACAGAAATGGTAAGATCTATTACTTCAGTGACTTTACTTTTAGAGTATTTTACAGAAATTATATAATTAATATAAATTTAGAACTGTTAAATGTTAAAGCTTGTTTAGAACAGAAAAAAGATTTTAATGAGATTTCTGTTTTAATATCCGTTTCAGACCAAGAAGGCCATGGAAATTGGAAAATCAGGGAGAATTATCGTGGAAGATATCATCTTTTTGATACGCAAAGATCCCAAAAAGTACTCCAGAGTCAAAGAGTTGTTGCTCATGAGTGAAGAACTTCGCAAGGCTCGGAAAGCTTTTGACGAAATTAAATATGCTTCTACAAAATGAACATTTGTTCCCTTAGTATGAGGAGCTTCATTTGATGTGAAATTTTTTTAAGTTTAACATCCTGAAAATTGGATGTAACTCAGAATTGTTGTGGAAAAAAAAAAGATGTTTGATGGGAGCACAAGATAAACTGAGGAGGATGTGACTTTCCCAGAAGTTTATGATGGTTGAAGCAATAACTAAGAGCATGGCTGATACTTGTAATAGTTTTCAGACAGGGTTTAAGCAGTTTATAGTTTTCAGACAGGGTTTAGACAGTTTATAGTTTTCAGAGTTTAGACAGTTTATATTTTTCAGAGTTTAGACAGTTTATAGTTTTCAGATAGGGTTTAAGCAGTTTATAGTTTTCAGACAGGGTTTAGACAGTTTATAGTTTTCAGACAGGGTTTAAGCAATTTATAGTTTTCAGACAGGGTTTAAGCAGTTTATAGTTTTCAGACAGGATTTAGACAGTTTATAGTTTTCAGAGTTTAGACAGTTTATAGTTTTCATAGAGAGTTTAGGCAGTTTATAGTTTTCAGACAGGGTATAGGCAGTTTATAGTTTTCAGACAGGATATAGGCAGTTTATAGTTATCAGACAGAGTTTAGGCAGTTTATAGTTATCAGACAGAGTTCAGGCAGTTTTATATAGTTATCAGACAGAGTTCAGGCAATTTTTTATAGTTATCAGATAGTTTAGGCAGTTTATAGTTATCAGACAGAGTTTAGACAGTTGATAGTTATCAGACAGAGTTTAGACAGTTTATAGTTATCAGACATAGCTTAGACAGTTTATAGTTATCAGAGTTTAGACAGTTTATAGTTATCAGACATAGCTTAGACAGTTTATAGTTATCAGACATAGCTTAGACAGTTTATAGTTATTAAACAGCTTAGACTGTTTATAGTTATAATACATAGCTTAGACAGTTTATAGTTATCAGACATAGCTTAGACAGTTTATAGTTATCAGACATAGCTTAGACAGTTTATAGTTATCAGACAGAGCTTAGACAGTTTATAGTTATCAGACAGAGCTTAGACAGTTTATAGTTATCAGACAGAGCTTAGACAGTTTATAGTTATCAGAGTTTAGGCAGTTTTCTAGCTTCAGGTCCTTGTCGCCACTCAGGTATGGGTGGAGGCAGTTTTATTGTTTGAACAGCAGTTTTTCGTTGTTGCTGTCCAGCTTGTCTGCCAAGATCTTGAGAACTGTCCTTTGCTGTCATGATGGTATCCATGGACATGTCTAGTCAGGACCCCATCTGCTGTTTCAGTTACTATGTGAAGTGCAACAGTTTATTTCAGTAGTTTTCTCAGTCTCTAATTGGTTTTTCTTTTATTAAGAACAAATCATTCTCAGAGTGAAGGAAAACGGAAATGGAGGGCAAAAATTTATGGATAAATGAAAAATAAGACTTGACAAGTTTCATGAAATGAAACAAATATTTAACAGATCCTAAAAAAAAATGAAAAAAAAAAAAAAATTAGTAAAAGTTGGAGCAGTAAATATTTTCGTCTTTACAGAAGCATGAGCCTAACAAATTTATGTAGAGTTTTCTGTCTGTGCAATAATAAATGTCTGTTGTACAAAGTGTGTGCCTTTTATTTGAGGAGATGCTGGAAGATGCTGCAGTAATATATTCTACTGGTCGTTCACTGAGAAAAAAATGTGTCCTGTTCAGTTCATGATGAAGGTTGTAAGCCGCTGGTTGTACCAAAGACTTTACTGTTTGTTGTGTCCACTGAAAACTTACATTTCTTGTAAAATAATATCTTCAGTGTTATTCTTCTTTGTTGAGTTACTAGTGAGACTAAATCTGAGGTGTTTCATTGTTAATTATCAGAACTCTTTTTGCAATTTTTTTTTTTTTTAAATATGAAACTGATTAAATTTTTTAAAAATTACAACAAACTTGACTTACTCTTTTTTTTTTTTAATTGCTGAAAAAAATAAGAATGATCTCTGAGTTGAAGTCTGATATTTATTTAGTTTTGTGACATTTTAAAAAATCTAAAATGTTAAACATAGCAAAAAAGAACATTCTGTACATGTAGCAGTTTAGGCCAGTATGTACAGAACATTCAACCAAGAATAATACAAGAACCACATAGCTTTTTATTATACTGGACACGCTTCAGACAAAACAGTTCTTCATGCTCTTATATACAAGACTTTTTCTACTTCAGAAATTGAGTGTCTTAACCATTCTCTATTTCTTGTGGATGTTTTTAGACAAACCAGTCTTGTGTCAACATTTTCATTTTAAAACATAATTACATGCATACAAAACAGAACGGAATCCTGCAACATGCTGTCACTGCTAAAAAGAGTTGTATATTCTCATGTCTGTAGCCTAGTTAGTAGCTGCTGTGCATCACATAATGGTGGCAGCACCCATGATACTCACTACTGGTATCAAGACATGCATGGTTATTATGGCTTAGCTAAATCAAATATGTACCAATCTTTTAGATGTGATGAAGTGATGTAGAATCCAAGTTATCTTATCCACATTTCTCTTTATTCTTTCTGATTTTTTTATTTGTTTCATTTATTCTGACTGCCGTGTACACATTTAGTTCACAAAAAAATAATTTAACACTGTTTTTTTCCCCCCAAATTAAAATTAAAATTGTTTAATGAGCCCACTATTAAAGAAAACCTGTCACATCGCTGGAATGCCTAAACTAAGAACTCTTGTAAGAAAAGGTTAGAGTTACAGACATTTATGGCTGCTTTTTTTTTTTCCACACATTCTTTAAATTAACTAGAATTCAACAACTGAATCATAGTTTTTAAAATCTGCTATTGTATAATGAATATGGCTGAATTAAGTGTATGAAATGATTGCTGTCTGGAGCATGAAGAAAAATGATTGGCAACAAAAGAAAATGTAAATCAGTGGGCTTCTACATAAACTGGAAAAAATCTTTCATAATTTACTCGAATCTTAACTTTATCTGATGTTTTTTTGAGCATGGAAGGTACAGAGTGGCAGAGAACTGACTTCTCAAGGTGAAGGAAACCAGTTCCGACATGCTCCCATTGATCAAATATGCATGCTAGAAAGTGTCTTCTACCTTCAGGCAGACAGCAAACACACTGCCTCTGTGAAGTAAATCAGCCTTCATGTCACTGTAAGTTCCTTGTATCCAGGTTTAATGTCCGACATGATAGCGGGCAAAATAAAATCTACCCAACTTTTCCCCCGAGTTATACTTTCATGTGACTGTATGGTAGGAACGACGCTGTAAAATGTGCAACTTTTCAGAACGAGTTGTAACACTTCACTTTCTCTCCCCATCTCTTTTAATAATGATGAAAACAGTTGAAAAGCTTCAGCAGAATAGCAAAATACAGGCAGGCCCATAACTGGGCTGGTTTGTGGACACTGACAAATGGTAACGCATACATACACTCAGCACATGCAAGTGTCCTTGAGAAAAAGCTAAGTGTAATCAACATCAATCCATTTTCATGCCAGCTCAAACACTTGCTGAATGCTGGTTGTAAACTTAAAAACTTGCTTTAAAAAAATATGAAACAAATGACACAATCTTCAACAATTATTTTATAATTTTCTTTTGCTGCCGAGCTCTGTAAATATCATTGATTGGAGCTGATGGATTAATCTCAGAATCTTCATCGTCACTTTCATTTTCCATTGCTTTCCTCTTGCGAGCTCCACTCGCAATTTCTATAGATAATCTGGTTCCTGGGTCAAGTCGAAAGTCACCATCTTTTCCATTTTCTTCAGCCACTGGCTCTGCAAGAAAAGGGTTCTGGTTCAGAAAATGATCTTTCACATCTCAAGACACAGTGAAGGTTTGTGATAGAGTTTACAAAGTATGTGGGTATCACATGACAGGAACAGGAAATGCGATGAAAAATGAACAAAGCTAATATTTTGGCAAATTTTCTTCACAGACAATACAGATTTAAAAAAAAAAAAAATGGAAATTTCACATGATCACAAAAAATGTCAGACTTTCATAGATGTCATTTTTGTTTTCTCTATCACTTGTCATCTGATCTTACCACCTTCTATCTGGCAGCATTGCTCTACCTACATGCCTATGTATCTCTTATACTTGTTCTACCTACATGCCTATGTATCTCTTATACTTGCTCTACCTACATGCCTATGTATCTCTTATACTTGTTCTACCTACATGCCTATGTATCTCTTATACTTGTTCTACCTACATGCCTATGTATCTCTTATACTTGCTCTACCTACATGCCTATGTATCTCTTATACTTGTTCTACCTACATGCCTATGTATCTCTTATACTTGCTCTACCTACATGCCTATGTATCTCTTATACTTGCTCTACCTACATGCCTATGTATCTCTTATACTTGCTCTACCTACATGCCTATGTATCTCTTATACTTGTTCTACCTACATGCCTATGTATCTCTTATACTTGCTCTACCTACATGCCTATGTATCTCTTATAACTGACATTAAGTAGTGAACTTGTGATAAACCTTGAAAAATAGTCAAAGTATTTGGGCACAACCTCTATTTGCCAGATTCTTATCTAAAGATGGCTAAGAATCTCTCAGAATTTACTCGAATCTTAACTTTATCTGATGTTTTTTTGAGCATGGAAGGTACAGAGTGGCAGAGAACTGACTTCTCAAGGTGAAGGAAACCAGTTCCGACATGCTCCCATTGATCAAATATGCATGCTAGAAAGTGTCTTCTACCTTCAGGCAGACAGCAAACACACTGCCTCTGTGAAGTAAATCAGCCTTCATGTCACTGTAAGTTCCTTGTATCCAGGTTTAATGTCCGACATGATAGCGGGCAAAATAAAATCTACCCAACTTTTCCCCCGAGTTATACTTTCATGTGACTGTATGGTAGGAACGACGCTGTAAAATGTGCAACTTTTCAGAACGAGTTGTAACACTTCACTTTCTCTCCCCATCTCTTTTAATAATGATGAAAACAGTTGAAAAGCTTCAGCAGAATAGCAAAATACAGGCAGGCCCATAACTGGGCTGGTTTGTGGACACTGACAAATGGTAACGCATACATACACTCAGCACATGCAAGTGTCCTTGAGAAAAAGCTAAGTGTAATCAACATCAATCCATTTTCATGCCAGCTCAAACACTTGCTGAATGCTGGTTGTAAACTTAAAAACTTGCTTTAAAAAAATATGAAACAAATGACACAATCTTCAACAATTATTTTATAATTTTCTTTTGCTGCCGAGCTCTGTAAATATCATTGATTGGAGCTGATGGATTAATCTCAGAATCTTCATCGTCACTTTCATTTTCCATTGCTTTCCTCTTGCGAGCTCCACTCGCAATTTCTATAGATAATCTGGTTCCTGGGTCAAGTCGAAAGTCACCATCTTTTCCATTTTCTTCAGCCACTGGCTCTGCAAGAAAAGGGTTCTGGTTCAGAAAATGATCTTTCACATCTCAAGACACAGTGAAGGTTTGTGATAGAGTTTACAAAGTATGTGGGTATCACATGACAGGAACAGGAAATGCGATGAAAAATGAACAAAGCTAATATTTTGGCAAATTTTCTTCACAGACAATACAGATTTAAAAAAAAAAAAAATGGAAATTTCACATGATCACAAAAAATGTCAGACTTTCATAGATGTCATTTTTGTTTTCTCTATCACTTGTCATCTGATCTTACCACCTTCTATCTGGCAGCATTGCTCTACCTACATGCCTATGTATCTCTTATACTTGTTCTACCTACATGCCTATGTATCTCTTATACTTGCTCTACCTACATGCCTATGTATCTCTTATACTTGCTCTACCTACATGCCTATGTATCTCTTATACTTGTTCTACCTACATGCCTATGTATCTCTTATACTTGTTCTACCTACATGCCTATGTATCTCTTATACTTGTTCTACCTACATGCCTATGTATCTCTTATACTTGTTCTACCTACATGCCTATGTATCTCTTATACTTGTTCTACCTACATGCCTATGTATCTCTTATACTTGCTCTACCTACATGCCTATGTATCTCTTATACTTGCTCTACCTACATGCCTATGTATCTCTTATACTTGCTCTACCTACATGCCTATGTATCTCTTATACTTGTTCTACCTACATGCCTATGTATCTCTTATACTTGTTCTACCTACATGCCTATGTATCTCTTATACTTGTTCTACCTACATGCCTATGTATCTCTTATACTTGCTCTACCTACATGCCTATGTATCTCTTATACTTGCTCTACCTACATGCCTATGTATCTCTTATACTTGCTCTACCTACATGCCTATGTATCTCTTATACTTGTTCTACCTACATGCCTATGTATCTCTTATACTTGTTCTACCTACATGCCTATGTATCTCTTATACTTGTTCTACCTACATGCCTATGTATCTCTTATACTTGCTCTACCTACATGCCTATGTATCTCTTATACTTGTTCTACCTACATGCCTATGTATCTCTTATACTTGTTCTACCTACATGCCTATGTATCTCTTATACTTGTTCTACCTACATGCCTATGTATCTCTTATACTTGCTCTACCTACATGCCTATGTATCTCTTATACTTGCTCTACCTACATGCCTATGTATCTCTTATACTTGCTCTACCTACATGCCTATGTATCTCTTATACTTGTTCTACCTACATGCCTATGTATCTCTTATACTTGCTCTACCTACATGCCTATGTATCTCTTATACTTGCTCTACCTACATGCCTATGTATCTCTTATACTTGTTCTACCTACATGCCTATGTATCTCTTATACTTGTTCTACCTACATGCCTATGTATCTCTTATACTTGTTCTACCTACATGCCTATGTATCTCTTATACTTGTTCTACCTACATGCCTATGTATCTCTTATACTTGCTCTACCTACATGCCTATGTATCTCTTATACTTGCTCTACCTACATGCCTATGTATCTCTTATACTTGTTCTACCTACATGCCTATGTATCTCTTATACTTGTTCTACCTACATGCCTATGTATCTCTTATACTTGTTCTACCTACATGCCTATGTATCTCTTATACTTGTTCTACCTACATGCCTATGTATCTCTTATACTTGCTCTACCTACATGCCTATGTATCTCTTATACTTGTTCTACCTACATGCCTGGGTCTAAGGTGTGACATACCAGCCTGGGTCTAAGGTGTGACATACCGGCCTGGGTCTAAGGTGTGACATACCGGCCTGGGTCTAAGGTGTGACATACCAGCCTGGGTCTAAGGTGTGACATACCAGCCTGGGTCTAAGGTATGACATACCAGCCTGGGTCTAAGGTATGACATACCAGCCTGTGTCTAAGGTATGACATACCAGCCTGGGTCTAAGGTATGACATACCAGCCTGTGTCTAAGGTATGACATACCAGCCTGGGTCTAAGGTATGACATACCAGCCTGTGTCTAAGGTATGACATACCAGCCTGTATCTAAGGTATGACATACCAGCCTGGGTCTAAGGTATGACATACCAGCCTGTGTCTAAGGTATGACATACCAGCCTGTGTCTAAGGTATGACATACCAGCCTGTGTCTAAGGTATGACATACCAGCCTGGGTCTAAGGTATGACATACCAGCCTGTGTCTGAGGTGTGACATACCAGCCTGGGTCTGAGGTGTGACATACCGGCCTGGGTCTGAGCAACATGAAGGTGTGACATACCAGCCTGGGTCTGAGCAACATGAAGGTGTGACATACCAGCCTGGGTCTGAGGTGAGACATACCGGCCTGGGTCTGAGCAACATGAAGGTGTGACATACCGGCCTGGGTCTGAGGTGTGACATACCGGCCTGGGTCTGAGCAACATGAAGGTGTGACATACCGGCCTGGGTCTGAGGTGTGACATACCGGCCTGGGTCTGAGCAACATGAAGGTGTGACATACCGGCCTGGGTCTGAGGTGTGACATACCGGCCTGGGTCTGAGCAACATGAAGGTGTAACATACCAGCCTGGGTCTGAGCAACATGAAGGTGTAACATACCAGCCTGGGTCTGAGCAACATGAAGGTGTAACATACCGGCCTGGGTCTGAGGTGTGACATACCGGCCTGGGTCTGAGCAACATGAAGGTGTGACATACCGGCCTGGGTCTGAGCAACATGAAGGTGTAACATACCGGCCTGGGTCTGAGCAACATGAAGGTGTAACATACCAGCCTGGGTCTGAGCAACATGAAGGTGTAACATACCGGCCTGGGTCTGAGGTGTGACATACCGGCCTGGGTCTGAGCAACATGAAGGTGTGACATACTGAAATTTGCTATGTATTGTAATTATAGATAAGAATCTGGCAATTACCGGCTGTTTACTATTTGTCAAAGGTAATTGCATCCTCGTTCTCTAATCGCTGCATTTAATGCTACACTAAAAAATTCTAATCACAGAAAATTTTAATACACTGATCATTAACAGACAAAAGCTGCACAGGACTTACTGTCAGGAAGCTTGACTTGTCGCATGAACTCCATGAGCTTGTCAATGATGACATGTGGACCCTGTCAAGATGAAGACAGAAATGTCACACAATAAAGTTCTAGATAAGCCACAGATAGGCTCAGTGTGCACATGACAGATTTACTTCCTATTATTCTTCTGAACAACACTGACTGCGTTCCTCTCTGCCGGTTAATGATGATGGCAACAGTACTAGATAATAATGACAGGCAGTCGATGTTTTCAATTCTTGGGATGTGAACAGAAAGATAAGGCTGTGTTCTCTCAGCAGCTGCTATGTCAGTTCATAGTTAGCATCAGCACAACTAGAAGCTGCTTCTCTCTCTCTCTCTCTCTCTCAGCAGCTGCTATGTCAGTTCATAGTTAGCATCAGCACAACTAGAAGCTGCTTCTCTCTCTCTCTCTCTCAGCAGCTGCTATGTCAGTTCATAGTTAGCATCAGCACAACTAGAAGCTGCTTCTCTCTCTCTCTCTCTCTCAGCAGCTGCTATGTCAGTTCATAGTTAGCATCAGCACAACTAGAAGCTGCTTCTCTCTCTCTCTCTCTCTCTCAGCAGCTGCTATGTCAGTTCATAGTTAAGTTTTTAATCTTCTTTACTAGCCAGCCTTATTCAATATTAAGTTCTTGTAGTATAGATATATTTGTTCTTTTTTATGTCCACGATATTTGGAGAACTTTTCTGTAGCATTTACATTCAAAGGCATTTATGTGTTTCTCAGCTGTTTTGTTAAGTGTCCAGGTCTCACAGGCATATGTTGCGATGGGAAAGATGCATGCCCTTAAAAATCTTATTTTTGTAGTTCCGTCTGCTCCTCTCCACAGATTCTTTAGTTGTTTTACTTTCTGAAGAGCAATAGATGTCCTCCTTTTAATTTCCCTCATTGTATCTTCATTATTATTTAGTAGTGATCCAAGATATTCAAAACTCTCCACTTCTTTCAGCTGCCTTTTTGTTTTGTCAGTTGTCATCAATTTAGTTTTCTTTGCATTAAGATAGAGGTTCTGCTCTTCGCTGTTCTTACGGACTGACATAATTAGTTTTTCCATTCCTTTTTGTGTTGTGGACAGTAATACTGCGTCATCAGCATATCTAATCTCTGGTATTTCATAACCTCCAATTGTTATGGCATTGTAATATTCTTTGTCTACATCTTCTCTAACATTCTTCATTATATTTTCAGTATACAAGTTAATATGCACCCCTGACAGACCCCTTGTTTTATGTCAAACCAAGTTGTTGTTTCACCATTTATTCTTACTGCTGCTTGTTGGTCTAAATACAGCAGTGATGTTAATTGTATCAAATGTGTTGGAAATCCTATACTTTCCATTATTTCCCAAAGTTTCTGGTGTTGTACACAATCAAATGCCTTTGAGTAGTCTATAGAGGCTAAATATAGATTCACATTAAAGTCTCTGCATTTCTCTATTATTAATCTTATATTGAATATATGATCTCTTGATCCTCTTCCTTGCCTGAAACCAGCTTGGACCATATTGACTTCTTCTTCTATTTTCTTTCCAAGTCTACCCAATATGATTTTTAACAGAATTTTACTGGCATGACTAATCAGGGCAACAGTTCTGTAGTTTGTGCATAATTTCAGGTTACCCTTTTTTGGCAGTGGTATGAATATAGTTCTTTTTCATTCATTTGGCCAAATACCTGAATGCCATATCTTTTTACATAGTGCATGATAGATTGTTGCACTTTCCTTTCCTCCTGCTTTAATAAATTCAGCTGTTATCTCATCACATCCTGGTGATTTACCATTTTTCAGATTCTTTATTGCCCATAAAACTTCTTCTAATGTCGGTTCAGGTTCTTTCTCCTCCAATAATAATTCACACTGTATATTTCTGCTTCCACAGTCGGTTGTTTCATACATTCCTCTGCAATATTCCTTCAATCTTTCTAGAATTTCCTCTGTGCTATGTTAGTTTAAGTTAGTAACTCACATGAAAGCATTCAGGTGGAGGCAGTGACTGCAGGAGGACAGAGGCTGCAGGTGGAGGAGGGAACACTCCACCAGGGACAGGGTGACCTCCAGTGGCTGGAAAAGTGAGAAAAAAAAAAAGACAATAAAATACAAACATTTAAAACTGCCTTAAAAAAAAAAGTTCAAATGTTGCCAATTCAAGCATGGTCTCATTTACATTGTGCAGATTTTTGTTTGATTATCAATTCATCCATTAATACACTGACAGCCGCTTGTGTATGGTGAACACTGCTGTGCGCTTCATCTTGCAGGTAAACATGGAGGCAAAGACACTCTCCAACTTAGCAGTCTGCAACCCATGCTACCTTCTGGGTTGGCAAACAATTGCTAACAAAGACCCTATTTCATCTCTCCAATGCTGCATCCAGTTACAGCCTGGGTAAGGGGGGGGGGGGGTAGGGATCACCATAGTCCCAGATGGCAGTGGAGTCTGTTAAAGAAGCACTGCATGACCCCTGCTTTTTAGTTCCATTCACAGACTGAAGACAATAGCCCCATAACTCATTCACACTTTGATGCAAAACTGTGCATGTACCTCCACACCTTCACCACATCAGGTGCAGGCAAACATTATGCTCATAGTTCCATGGAGACAGAAGAAGAAGAAGCTGCAGGCAAACATTATGCTCATAGTTCCATGGAGATAGAAGAAGAAGCTGCAGGCAAACATTATGCTCATAGTTCCATGGAGACAGAAGAAGCTGCAGGCAAACATTATGCTCTTCCATGGAGATAGAAGCTGCAAGCAAACATTATGCTCATAGTTCCATGGAGATAGAAGAAGAAGCTGCAGGTAAACATTATGCTCATAGTTCCATGGAGATAGAAGAAGAAGCTGCAGGTAAACATGCTCATAGTTCCATGGAGATAGAAGAAGAAGCTGCATGTAAACATTATGCTCATAGTTCAATGGAGATAGAAGAAGAAGCTGCAGGCAAACATTATGCTCATAGTTCCATGGACATAGAAGAAGAAGCTGCAGGTAAACATGCATCAATCTCAATGACATATTTCTTAATTTTTGTGCTATACTCACTCACACAACTTGGGTGACTGAAGCACAGCAGTAGGGTAACTTTGCTGACTGAAGCACAACAATAGGGTAACTTTGTCGACTGAAGCACAACAATAGGGTAACTTTGTCGACTGAAGCACAACAATAGGGTAACTTTGTTGACTGAAGCACAACAATAGGGTAGCTTTGTCAACTGAAGCACAACAATAGGGTAATTTTGTTGACTGAAGCACAACAACAGGGTAACTTTATTGACTGAAGCACAACAATAGGGTAACTTTGTCGACTGAAGCACAACAATAGGGTAATTTTGTTGACTGAAGCACAACAACAGGGTAACTTTATTGACTGAAGCACAACAATAAGGTAACTTGGTTGACTGAAGCAAAACAATAGGGTAACCTGGTTGACTTAAGCACAACAATAGGGTAACTTTGTTGACTGAAGCACAACAATAGAGTAACTTGGTTGACTGAAGCACAACAATAGGGTTTTGAACATGCTGCCTTTACATGAAAAGTCACTGCTACAAACTGTACTGGTCCTGCAGTCATGTTTGAAGCTATTTCTGTCTGTATCTATAATAATGAAAACTCATTCGCACTCATCTGTCAATCATATCTACACAACAGGAGCACCATGTAAGGACTGGCAACTCAGTGTTAGTGCTCACAATGGCTGAACCTCATGGCATCATTATCTTCCATCCAGCTAAAGACAAAACAAAAATATTAACTAAAACCTAAGATCTCAATGATGTAGGAAAGCAACATACGGACAACAGCTCTTGGTTTGAATGGCAACATCTGCTCCACATCAGGCTGTGGAAACCTGGGCCTCTTAGACCGCTGGCTCTCATCTTCTTCTTTTGCTAAAAGGACCTGCTTGGCGCTGCCTGTGGGCAGCTGAAGGACATGGTGCTTGACTAAATCCTGTTAAAAAAAAATTATTCAAAATAATTAACTGAATACATGAGTTATTTAGTTTCTCATGCAAATACGGTGAGTTTCATGACGTCAACAGTGAGTTTTATGAGGGTCAATGGTGAGTTTTATGAGGGTCAATGGTGAGTTTTATGAGGATCAATGGTGAGTTTTATGATGGTCAACAGTGAGTTTTATGAGTGTCAGCAGTGAGTTTTAGTCTCATGCACATTATATCTGTAAAAATGGGTAGCAGACACAAACCCTTCTGTCATGGACCTTCCTGCCTGTGATCTTTTCATTGTTTACACATATTTTTGTGGTTCCTCTCTTTTGTTCTTTTTCTTATACAATGTGATGGATGTTTTGTCTAATGCAAAAAAATCTGCCATCATCAACTTTTTACATGAAGATAAATCACAGGTCTC
Organism: Achatina immaculata; assembly: GCA_009760885.1. Lineage (NCBI taxonomy): Eukaryota > Metazoa > Mollusca > Gastropoda > Stylommatophora > Achatinidae > Lissachatina > Lissachatina immaculata. The sequence goes on from CM019692.1 coordinate 4,991,430, forward strand.
GTTCATTCATGTTCTGAACACAACACAGAAGAGATCTTTTGGCTTACATGGAATGTGTTTTACACAGACAGAAACATGTTCAAATTAATTCAAATAAAATATTACCAGATATATCATCAGTGTAGGAAAACTTCTAAGCTTTTTTTTTTCTTTGGTTTATGACACTGAAGAATCAGCGTTTGATCAGTGGCTCCGTCCACTACTGCAGCTTGTGTCTTTGAAGATGATTTTACAGCAGGTAGTTGGCAGATGTTACCAGGAGCTGCCAAACAAATTTTGCTGAGTAGATTCTCTCATGGTTGATTCTACCAATATTTGATTAGCAGTAATATGACACATTTGACAGCATACACAGAGATTCATTGTGGATAATTTTAAGTCTATATGGAATACCATCTAAAATTGTCAACACCATTAAGGCTTCTACAATGGATATGTTTGTGCAGTCAAGACAGAAGAAGGGATGAGTGAATGACTCCAGATTGAAACAGGCGTGAAACAAGGATGTGTACTGTCTCCTTTACTTTTTGGGATTACAATAGACTTCATAATGAAAAAATGCTGCACAGGTAACACAGGTATTGACTGGGTACATGGGACCCAACTAGAAGATCTTGATTTTGCTGATGACATAACTCTTATCAGTAATAATGTGAATTCCATGCAAGAAAAAACAGATAGCCTATCTTCACTGGCTAGCAAAATAGGACTTGAAATTAACAAGGACAAAACAAAAATAATGAAAATTCCCATCAATCAAAATGGAAAATTACACATAGAAGGGACATATATTGAAGGAGTCAATCAATTTGCATACCTTGGCAGCTACATAGACCAGGATGGTGACACCAGAAAGGAAGTTAGGATCAGAATTGCAAAAGCAGCATCGATCTTCAAGAATCTTGAGAACATATGGAATTCAAAAGTTATAAGCACAAAAACCAAGTTAAGACTATTCAATTCAAATGTAATATCCACCTTCATTTATGCATGTGAAAGCTGGAAAACAACTAAAGAAATAGGCAAGAAATTAGACTTTTTTGAAAACAAATGCATAAGGAAAATACTCTGCATCAAGTGGAACGAATTCAAGAACAATGCAGAGATAAGACAGATGACTGAACAACAACCAGTCTCATGGGTGAACAGGAAAAGGAGATGGACATATGTTGGTCACGTGATGAAAAGAAATGATCAGAGAATCCCAAAACAAGCTATCGAGTGGAACACAACAGGCCAAAGAAAAAGAGGCAGACCGCGTGAAACTCTAAAGAGGACACTGTTAAGAGAGGCCAAATTAATAGGCATAAAATCCCTTGATGAGGTTGAACGGCTCGCCGAAGACGGGAAAAACTGGCGAACTACCTTGCGAGCCCTATGTGACGTTTAACGGCATAGGAAGGATATAAGATAAGAATATGACACAATAACATCAAACTTTGTGTTGTAAGGCCCAGTCTCTTTGTACTTGTATCTTCTGTCTTCAAGTCTGGGTCTTATTTTCTCCTCACTTTCCCCAGTTTCTATGTGGCTGACAGAAAAATCTTTCACATGTCATACGAACAAGCAAATCTCCGACAGCCAGTCTGCCTACATAAGAAGAAACAAGAACAAACAAATCTCTGACAGCCAGTCTGCCTACATAAGAAGAAACAAGAACAAGCAAATCTCTGACAGCCAGTCTGCCTACATAAGAAGAAACAAGAACAAGCAAATCTCCGACAGCCAGTCTACCTACATAAGAAGAAACAAGAACAAGCAAATCCCCGACAGCCAGTCTGCCTACATAAGAAGAAACAAGAACAAGCAAATCTCCGACAGCCAGTCTGCCTACATAAGAAGAAACAAGAACAAGCAAATCTCCGACAGCCAGTTAGCCTACATAAGAAGAAACAAGAACAAGCAAATCTCTGACAGCCAGTCTGCCTACATAAGAAGAAACAAAAACAAGCAAATCTCCGACAGCCAGTCTGCCTACATAAGAAGAAACAAGAACAAGCAAATCTCTGACAGCCAGTCTGCCTACATAAGAAGAAACAAGAACAAGCAAATCTCCGACAGCCAGTCTGCCTGCATAAGAAGAAACAAGAACAAGCAAATCTCCGACAGCCAGTCTGCCTACATAAGAAGAAACAAGAACAAACCCAATATCCTATAGCTCTGAGCTCGTTGTCAGCACACGGCAGAAGACCAAGAAACTTGTATCTGTCAATCAGGAGGGCTGTCTCTTTCTCATTAAAAGCTTGGATCTAATGAAAGAAAAAGTCAACATGTTTAAATGATTAATTTCATAAACTTATCATGGAATTACATATATGTTACCTTCATTAACATCACCATCTTGTGCCATTTCTTCACAAATAAGTTACCTCCACTACCATCACCATCTTGTGCCATCTCTTCACAAATAAGTTACATTCACTACCATCATCATCTTGTGCCATCTCTTCACAAATAAGTTACATTCACTACCATCATCATCTTGTGCCGTCTCTTCACAAATAAGTTACCTTCACTAATATCACAGTCTTGTACCATCTCTTCTCTGATTACACATTCTGACAAAGTGTCTCCTGTACAATTTTCTAACCCTAACATGTGCTCTGGATGCAACTCACTACCAAAAATAGCACCAACATGGACACCACAGGGGAAGACAGAAGTAAAAGTTGACCAAAGGAGACGTGGAGAAGAACAACAGAAAGGATGTTGAGCAATAGAGGGCTCACTTGAGCAAGAGCGGGAAAAAAAGGCAAAGGACAGGAGTTTGTGGAAAACCTTTGAGGAAGCCCCATGTGCCTTGGGCACTTAAGGTTCAGAGATAGAGAGAGAAAGAGAGAGAGAGAGAAAAAGAGAGAGAGAGAACTCTAAGCATAACTCTGTCTAGCTGCTGCTTTATAGCTAGTTTAATGTATCCACCAACCTTCTCGATGGCCGCTGCTCTCCGTTTCTCCACCTTCACGATGCTCACTAAGTCTCCGACTTGTGATTCAAATGACAAAAACTTGCTCCAAATATCTCTGCAAAAATTTTGTTAGATTCACTACAAATTTTAGAGAAAACCTAGAAAAACATGATATAAATAATATTATAACATGATATAAATAATAGTAAAACATGATATAAATAATACTTAACTGACTAAATAATTAACATAGAACTTTTTTATTACCTAATTATTTCTTTTGTTGAAAATATCAGTCACAAAAATCTCAAAATCATGAAAATGATGGCAACATTTCCTTTGGAACAGTAAAAGAAATGCAGGCTGAGAGAAACGATACAACCTGGGAAAGATCTAAGAACATTTTTTAAAAAATGTCTTACGCAGATTTTTCTGGAACAAGCTGGTCTGACGACAGGATTCTTTCAAACAGAACTCGAGTGTTGTTATCCTCTAAACAAATAAAAATCAAAATTATCCTTAGATGCTAAACCATACAACTGTTATGAAAATTATTCCACCATTAAACACAAAAAGAAACAATGTTTCAGGTCAGGTAGCCAGTAAATCCATGTTTCACCCCTCTGCTGTATTAATTAACTCATTCCCTGCGGGAGGTCCTGATCATGATCTTTCTGGTATACTGGGTCCCTGCGACAAATCACAAACACAACATGCTTTGTTTCATAAAAAAACTGGTGTAAATTTTGATTGTAAACATTTTATTTGCACATGTCCTGTGACCCTTCTTCATCCTCTTAGAAGTGTGGTTAGCAACAAGTGTAAAATTTGAAGTTTTGATTGGGAATTTTCAATTTTTGGTGACTTAGGTAGGCATACAGACATACCCTATAACCAGACAACTATTCTTGAATATACCCCAAGTAGATCTAGACCTAACAGATGGGCTGGAGAAGTCGTTAGAAGGTTATTTCAGACATTATTTTTGTGAGCATGCCACATATTATCACAAGATGAAATCTTAGAGATCTACAAGTAAATCTAGACATTGTTGATGGTAAGCAGGACACAGCCATCATTTTGTTGTTGTTGTTGTGTTGTTGTTGTTGTTGTTGGTGCTAAAAATGATCTCCTATTTTCGCACCACTTCTTTTTTTCCTACAAAAACTATGCATTTGTGGAATCTTCATACATTTACAGTTATTTTGATGCACAGTAAGTATACTTTTAACATGGAAATACTTTGTTACATTCACTTTTCCAGCTATACCCCCCTATACATATCAAGACTCATGCTTTTACTCCCACAGACGAGCAACGTTCATGTTTTTGCCTCCCGCAGGGAGTTTTGAATTAATATTTGAAATATGAGTTTGTCAATAAATATTGTAATTCTTATATGACTTTGTCAATAAATACTGCAATTCTTATATGACTTTGTCAATAAATACTGCAATTCTTATATGAGTTTGTCAATAAATACTGCAATTCTTATATGACTGTGTCAATAAATACTGCAATTCTTATATGACTTTGTCAATAAATACTGCAATTCTTATATGAGTTTGTCAATAAATACTGCAATTCTTATATGACTGTGTCAATAAATACTGCAATTCTTATATGACTGTGTCAATAAATACTGCAATTCTTATATGACTGTGTCAATAAATACTGCAATTCTTATATGACTGAGTCAATAAATACTGCAATTCTTATATGACTGTGTCAATAAATATTGCAATTCTTATATGACTGTGTCAATAAATACTGCAATTCTTATATGACTGTGTCAATAAATACTGCAATTCTTATATGACTGTGTCAATAAATACTGCAATTCTTATATGACTGAGTCAATAAATACTGCAATTCTTATATGACTGTGTCAATAAATATTGCAATTCTTATATGACTGTGTCAATAAATACTGTAACTCTTATATTATAGAATATTATCTCATCTGCAGTATTTTATATGACTGTGTCAATAAATACTGTAATTTTTTAATGATAGAATATTATCTCATCTGCAGTATTTTATATGACTGTGTCAATAAATATTGCAATCCTTATATGTCAGAATATTATCTCATCTGCAGTATTTTACTGTGAGGGGTGCTGTGGTGGTGTAGTGGTTAGTGCTCTGGCCTAGATAAAGTCCCTGGTTCAATTTTGCACTTGGGTGGAACGTTTTTGTCAACCTAGCCTAAAGAAATGGGCATGTGGGGTTTCTCTTGGAAAACAAAGGCAGTGAGACAAGGTGCTGGCATACCTGTCTCTAATGCTGCAGTGGCCTAGAAATGTGAAGCCACTAACACTTCACACCCCTATTGTTTGTAAATGCTATGGGGTGGGGGTTAGATTAGAGTGTTTTGTTCAGTCTTGTGTGTTCTGGTGGTAGGTCATGCTATACGCTGAAACCATCATCAGAACAAAGTTTTCTTCAGATTTTATTGGCAGACCCTAAGACTTAAACCAGCTGATCCATAGACCCTCAGACTTAAACCAGCTGATTCACAGACCCTCAGACTTAAACCAATTGATCCACAGACCCTCAGACTTAAACCAGCTCATCCACTGACCCTCAGACTTAAACCAGCTCATCCACATGCCATCCAAAACTAAACCCTGGAACTTCATACTCCCACTTTATTTCTTTACTCTGTAGTCTTCATGAATTCCATCTCAGATCTAAACTCCATGGAAGATCAGGCTGTACAGATCTTCACATGTTGGACATTACCTTGCATATATCACAGACCCTGTACACTACTGTCACACCAGGAATTATTTGTCTAGTTTATCTCAAGTCAGTGAAAGTGACTCAATCATCTGAAGCCACATCAGCAATATTTTGTCCACAAGAAAATCTTACACAAACAAATCAAATGTGATATAACACTCACCATTTAAATGTGACATAAAGTCAATGTAACAAGAAGCATACTCCGGGCTATCTGCGTATCTTTTCAATCCCAGCTCAAAGATTTTCAGAGCAATATTCTTCTCCTGAAATAAGAGACACATTAGAAAAAAAGCTGACACCCCTATTATACGAATAAAACTTAAGCAAAATAAAGTTTAACACTCATAAGCTTTCCCCTGGGAACAACTGTGTTAAGAGCACACTTATCTTAACATAGTGTTTGTGAGGCAGGGAACATAGATCTGTTTGCTTAAAAACTCTGACCTACCTCTGTAGCCCAGAAACTTGTAGCAATCAACACTAATTGTAATTGTAATTGTTATTTTTGCAAAATGTAATGTCAGGTTGGTGGACGGATGGGGACATGGAGATCTCTGGCGGGGATGAGGGAAGTCTGGTGTGAAACCAATGAATCCAGGACGTGACAAGCCTATGGGTCTTTACAACAATGGCTATCAGAATGATGTAAACAAAACAGAGCCGGTAGACTATGGGTGGCGGGGAATGGATATTGTTGAAGCACTCAGATTCCTCATCTCAGAGTCAGAGTGTCTTTGTGGAACTGTCTCAAACCATCTGACATGGAGAAGGGGCTTAAGTACAGCCACCAGAGGCTGGAAAACAAAGTTTTGGCCAGGCCAGCCACACTGTCTTCATGGCAGTCCGAGCAAGACCACAGTCTGCCCTAGCAAGGAAAGGTGCTGAAGTCGGAGTTACCCAGCCAAAAGGCGCATCGCAAAAATCAGGGTAACACGCATTATCGCTAATGAAATGTCTAAAAATGTGACTCATACGCTTTAAAATATTTTGCAGCAACCTTCAAGACAACAGTAAGCATCTTTATTATTTTTTTTTAACAGTCAATGCTCTTACATTTAACTGTTAACTTTTTAAAAAACTTTTGTTGTCTTACATTATTATGTGCTGTAGATTACTCAGCAAAGTTTGTGCATAAGAGTTCCTGGCAGCTGGCCTTATGCTGAAGATCTTTAAACAAAGGCATAACGTCAGATGTCATGGTGAACATCTTAGAATGAAAGCATCATTCAAATGTCATGATGGAGAATGTCATGAACTTTACTTCTTGTCCTTTACTTCTTGGACAACATCTCTGACACACAGTCGCTTCAGTTCATTTACACTCATATAACTCTGGCCAACATGTTTAAGAAAGTCTATATCTGAACAAAGTAGATGAAAAATATTTCACCCCAATGTCTGATACATCTTATGGCAAAACAAACATCATCATCATACCTTGCTGCAGTAGTACTCCATCAAAGCTGCTGCTACATAGACATGATATTCTGTTCTTTTGTCCTCCCTGGCAGCTTTGAAGACCAATCTGGCAGATTTGATGCCCTCTGCTCTTCTGGCAAATTTCATGTACTGGATGTATGCCTGCATAAACAAACATGAAAACATGAAATAAGTATGAAATAACAGTTTTTTCACTGGTTTTAGGAGAAGCAGATTTCAAATCTAACAAAAAAAAAAACCTCCAAAAAAGTTAGATTTAGTTTGAAGTTTAATCTAAGTGCCATGCCTTGTGGCGTAGTCGATCGTTTCTCTCCACAATTTTGCATTGATTATGAGATCCACCAGTGACTTTCTTCCTAGCCACACTGACAGCTCATCCAGTAACTTCTCTCTCTGTCTTCCTCTGTCTCTTCTCCCCTCAGTTTTTCCAGTTGCCACAGTGTGTTTCAATTTTCCTCTTCTCAGAAAATGTCCTATAAATCTCACTTGTCTGCCTCTGATCTTTGCTATAATTTGCTTTTTAACTCCAGCCTATATTAAGACTTAGTTGGTTTTCTTGGCTGTCCATGGTACCTTCAACATCTTTCTTATAAACCACATTTCCATTCCTCCATTTCTCAATGTACTCTCCTTATTCATAGACCATGCTTCACATTCATAAAACAAAATTGGCTCGATGTAACATTTAAGTACTCAGAATCTTGTTTCCATTGATACTGATCTGTTGCACAAGATGTTTCTCATTTTCTGAAAAGCTGACTTGGCCTGAGCAGGACTGCTTTTTATTTCGTTGTGACATTTCCCATCAGCTGTTATAATTGTTCCTAAGTACTTGAATCTATCAACTTGTTTCAGATCTGTGCCATCGATTGTAATGCTACATTTTGGTGGTATTCTTTTCTTCAAAATGATCATCACTTCAGTCTTCTTTTTATTCAGGCTGAGACCTTTACTTTTACTTTCATGAACCACATCTTGAAAACCCATAGAATTTAATGACCATGCACTCCCTGTCTTTTGCCTTGTGTGTTTTGTTTGAATAAGATCAAATCTTATATTACAAATTATGTGCTTCATTAAAAAAAAAAATAAGGCTCATCCTATGTTATGAACTTATAAACAAGTTGTTTGTGCAAGGAAATGAGCTAACACTACTATATGGTAGCTCTCCAAAAAAGAGATTTAAAAATTAGTCTTACAGAATATTTAAAGCAGCAACATGCTGGAATACTTTCAATGGATCAAATTTAAGTGGTTTAGTTTCTGACATGAAACTTGCTGTCTTGCTTCCCAACATTAATGTCTGGTATCCATTTTCACCTGGTTGAATGAAGAACCTACTCCATGCACATGAGAATCCAACTCAATGCCTGCATCACGTTCCACAGATTTATGTCATAACCTGTGGCTTACTTTTCTGATCTCCGGGTTTACAAGTTTTCATTCATTTTACCCTCGTGCCATATACCGAAATGTACAAGTCTTTTTTCAGCTGCTCTATACCTCTGTACAGAATGTCAGTGACAGAGGAGTTTGGTGGCATCGGGCTCTTCCAAAGATCTTTCAATGTGCTGCAGTCCACCAGGTGACGTTTAAGGCTCTTCATCTTGTCTACTGCAGTGCTTGCAGTACGGAGGGTGGTCAGCGGTCACTCTGCGTAAGCTTACTGAAGGTGGTGTGTTGTCTGTGTGACCTGATGACTATACACTGGTACCTATGACATAAGCTGTTGATGTGGTCTCTGGAGCTTGCCTTTGCCAGTATGTATAAGGGGATCTTCCAGTTTGGTTACTGGCCCAGCAGTTCATCCACTGCTGCTTGCAGTTGTTGTTTATGTTTAACTATTCTCATGCTGGTGGGCATGTGAGAAATATATAATTAAAAAAAAAACCCACATACACAACACTGTTCATACAGTCATGACTTCCACTAACCACTTACTAATTAAGTTTAATTGTAACGTATGAGGAAAGACATAATTACATATTTTGTGACTTCCTCAGAAAGGAAAAAAAAATATGGCTAGAATTACATGCATGCAAGAATAAAAGAATTTACCAGAGTAGGTGTAACATCTTCCACATCCAGAAACTTTTTGTAAATCTGATGAACTTTCTCAAACTTCATGCGACCCTGGAAGAAATGAAGAGTAACTTAAATAAATAAATGATCAAGACAGAACTTTATAAATTATAATTACCAGGATGACTGAGCATAAATGATAGAAATGAATCAACAGTAAATATACTGCATGTCTTCTTAGCTGATACTTGAATTGATGACAGGTAAGTAGATGCCCTCATACCAAATCTTTATTTTTGATTCATCTGTCACATTCGATGAAACTGTCAAAGTTGAGAACAAACGGCAGACTGTTGGATGGGCATATGTGCCCAATTATTTAAATTAAAAAAAAAAAATTTCACTCTTTCATCAAAGAGAAACTATTGCAGATTAAAAAGAAAACTGACAAAGTTTTTTTTTGTTTTTTTTTTCTATTAAGAAAAACAAGAGTATGATAAGTTAACAGAGAGTGAACTCTCATCACAACCTACAGGCTGTGGGTTTAAGACTCACTGCTGGCAACCTCTGGTTGAACTGGCTGTAAAAATGTGCACCTGATACCAGTGTTATGGAAAACAGCATGAAGAATACCTGCCTGCAGGACAAAGAACACTAGACTGCAAGGTATAAACAGGAGTTCAGTCTCATGAATAAAGACCTTGCCCATGTTCTAAGAGGGTAAATAAACAAAAAAATCTGTGGTAAGAGAAAACTCACTTCTTCAAAATCTGCGTAAGCAAAGTATATGAGCATGTTTTTCTTCATCAAAGAGTTGATGGCTCTCTCGTAGATGGCTGCTGCCTCATCAGCAAATAGTTTTCCTGAATTTTGGTCCTGTTAAAGAAATTTCAAATAAGCCTTCAGTAAGTAACAAAGTATGTAAACCAAAGAATGGGGAAATTCACAGAGTATGTCTTAATTATGCAACAGAGTGTGACTCAAAGAAAGTAAAAAATGGGAAATTACCAGAGTAATTCTTATGACTGTTTGTGTACTGAAAACTCTAGGAAATCATTCTACATTCATTTTTTTATGACAGTTAAGTATTGTAGATGGTGGACTCTCATATGCATGCCCAGAGGTTCTCACACTGTGGTCAGTAAGAAACATTTTACTGGCAAGTGGCAGGCAAATTTACATAATATTCTTGACATGAAAGGATCACATCTGCCACTTTTATTTATATCATCATCATGCTGCTGTCAGTCTCCAAGTAAAAACTGGCATCTGGAATAAATGTGTTGCACAAACAGGAGGAAGTCAACCTATAATGTCAAGTGCAACTGGTTGACAGTACACAGCATAATACACTGATGATAAGGAAAGTCACCTATAATGTCAAGTGCAACTGGTTGACAGTACACACATAATAAACTGATGATAAAGAAAGTCAACCTATAATATCAAGTGCAACTGGTTGACAGTGCACAACATAATAAAATGATGATAAGGAAAGTCAACCTATAATGTCAAGTGCAACTGGTTGACAGTGCACAATATAATAAACTGATGATAAGGAAAGTCAGCCTATAATGTCAAGTGCAACTGGTTGACAGTACACAACATAATAAACTGATGATAAGGGAACTAGTTCCTGGAACAAATACAAACAAAACAACACCATGTAAGTGTGTTCACGGACTTACCCCTTTCTCTCCCAGAATCTTGCTAGACTGGTCCAGGTAGGAGGCTGCCTCTATCCAGATGTCAGGGTGGTGGCCCAGACACAGCAGACACTGCTCATAAGCAAACATCACTGAAACAGGAACGTCAGTTTGAGGGAAATGTAAATATGAGGGTACAGATACAACTTACAGTGAATTATGAAGTTTTTATTTCAATGATAAAATTGAAAAGATAATATTCCTGACTTCTAGCATCTAACCAGGTAATGTTTCCATTACTTGTCAATGTCAGATTGTGTCACCTTGTAATTACCTCCTATAACTTAGTACAACTTCACAAAGATCTTGTACAGCTTCTAAACCACACCTCAGATGTTCAACACAAAAATAATCTGAGTGCAAGAGTTGCAGTTTATAGTACAGTGAAATGACTTTGCACATGAAGACAATGGGTTGGTGATCACTACCACCTCACTCCTGCCAACTCTGTTGTAAAAATAGATGCTGGAGGTTGTACATCTGTTGGGTAAGTAACATAGAATACACTGTATACATGGCTGGTAGTGTGCTATAGAGTAAACAAATGTTTAAACATTAAACAGTTCCAAATATCCACATCTAAATGAACTATATGTGTGTGTGTGTGTGTATGTGCAGGAATTAAAAAAGAAACCTGAATATGCAAGAGATTAATGTTACAAAAACAAGATTAATGTTACTGAAACAAGATTAATGTTACTGAAACAAGTGCTTGTAACAGGGCTGGTGATGGAGAAATAACTTTTTTTTTTTTCAACAAACCTGCCAGATGGAAAGGGAAAAAAGAAACCAAACCTCTTTTTGTAATCACTGTCTGATCCTCTGTTCTAAGTGGATTCCTCTTCTCCCACGCTATGTACTTCTTCCACAGCTCCACCTGTGCAATAATTAGCATAATGTGCTAAGAAACCCAAGGAAGTTTGTCATGGCTAACAAAAACAAATCCTTAGAATGAATCTTAAACATTAAATAGGCAAATGTTGAAGTTTAACCATACATTGTATGGAAAATGTCTATAAGTAGTTTAAAAAAACTTCAAAGTGATTTCTCAGTAATTTTGGGCACCAAGTCATATTAAAATATGATCTACTTTAGATTCATTAAACCAGTGGTTCTTAGCTTGCAGTCTTTAGACTCCTCGGAGGTCCTCTGATGGATTTACAGTGGTTCACTGACCAACAAATGGGTTTTCTTGATTAAAAATATCATAGTTTCATCTGGGTTCCTTTTATTGTTTTATTTCTAATGAGAACTGTGAACAGCTGATCTCAAGGCATGAAAGGGGCCCACAACCTACAAAAGGTTAAGAACCACTGTATCAGACAAACCATGTGACATTCCTGTCCTGCATCAAATTTTTCTCAGACAAGCAGCTCATGACAAAACAAATTCTGATACTAATTAATGGCAGAATTAAATAATTCATTCAGATTTATTTCATGAAATCACAAATCCTTTATTAAATTTCAGAGATGACAGAACATTACAAACAAATAGCATTTACAAGAAAGAGAAAATAAAAGGTTAACTGGATTTCTGTGTATCCAATTTTAAAAACAGGATATGAAAAGGCTTAACTATGAATAGCAGCAAAGATTAAAAAGGAAGTGCAGAAAAAAGATCTTTTACCTGCTTCATTTCATTGTAAGTATTTTGTGGTGGTACCGACGGAGCGTTTTTGTCCAGACCTCTTGTTAGTACTTCATATTCCTTGGAAATTCTTCTGGCAGCCATGTATTCTCTGCTTCTGTCGTCAATCATTTTTTTCGCTATCAGACTGTTGATGCTCTGATAAATGTTACATGAATACATATTTATTAAGTACTGTATTTATATAATTTTTTTTCACATGTAACCTATTTACAGAATTTATATTTTTGTTGTTGTGTACTCCATCAAAAGCCACAACACGAAGATCAGTGCTGAAAAAAAGGGAAGTCAGCACCATAGCAAGAGAAGAACTCCAAACAAAGATCTTCTTAGACAACCAGCCCTTGAAACAAGTGAAAGATTTCAAACACCCAGGTAGCATAATATCATCTTCAGGGACAACTGACGCTGAGATTGAGAACAGACGCAATAAAGCAAATCAGGTCATTGGAAAAATGACCCCTTTACTGAAAAACAAATACATCACAATGAAACAAAAAGGGCACTGTATAATACAATTTTCCTCCCAACTCTATGCTATCAATGTCAAACATGGACAACAGCAGACAAGAACAAAAGAAAAATCATCATGACAGAAACGAGATGTTTAATGAGAATACTAATTGTGACAAGAAGAGACCATATAAGAAATGACACCACCAGGGCAAAGGTTGGAGTAACACCAGTGATACATTATATCCAGAAACAGCAAGTCAAATGGTTTGGCCATGTTACACGGTTACCACCAGACAGTATATCGCAGACAACATTCACACTAAGAGGAAAAGGCCGCCCACGCAAGAGATGGAGAGAGGAAATTACAGCAGCATTAAATATCCTGTTATATGAAGTAAATCTCCGAGCCCTATCAAGATGTCTATTTGTTCCCTCAACACTGAAAGATATATGAGGCAGGAGCTAAGTACTCCATGAAATGAGTGAAGTAAATATTATATAGATTCACTATTATAAATTAAACTGTCTTGCACGCTTCTGAGGTGTAATTCTGATTTGTGAAAGTTGTATTAATGTCCTTGACCTGTCAGTAAACGAAAGGGTGACGTGGATATGTGGTTTCATACCTGGTCACCTTTCCATCCCCAGCTCTGTGAGCAGCCATGTAGTCATTTTCACAACTTGGTAGACTAGAAAACTGAGTCAAATCCTCAACCACACGCATGAGAAACAAAAGCACTAACCACTCTGTTAGTACTGTCGTACAATTAACACAGAACTAATGCACAAGAGACAGACAGCCAAGATCTTGTACAATAACACAGAACTATCACACAAGTGACAGACAGCCAAGATCTTCATACAATAACACAGAACTAATGCACAAGAGATAGACAGCCAAGATCTTTGTACAATAACACAGAACTAATGCACAAGAGATAGACAGCCAAGATCTTCGTACAATAACACAGAACTAACGCACACGTGACAGACAGCCAAGATCTTCGTACAATAACACAGAACTAATACACAAATGACAGACAGCCAAGATCTTTGTACAATAACACAGAACTAATGGACAAGTGACAGACCGCCAAGATCTTCATACAACAACACAGAACTAACGCACAAATGACAGACAGCCAAGATCTTCATACAGTAACACAGAACTAATACACAAGATATTGACAGCCAAGATCTTCATACAATAACACAGAACTAAACTATCAGTGATGGAAAGCCAAGATCTTCACACAGTAACACAGAACTAAAGCACAAGTGACAGTAGACAGCCAAGATATTAACTAGGATATCAGCTGTCAAGAGCTTTTAGCTCACAGCCACTTGGAGATATGCCAGCAACCCACAAGTGAGTATTTCAGAAACAATAAAATGCTCCTTTTGCACAATCAAATGAATTTTAAACAACAATTTTATGCTGCTATCTTAGTTTATAATTTTCCATTCATTTTCTTGTGTGCATGATTTTGCACAATTATTACATTTACTTTTGCCAAATGTGCATTATTTTACTAACTTTCTACATCATTTTAGATAAAGAAACAATACAAACTTTCCTGTTTAAAAATATACTGACTGAAATACTTGCTCATCTGAGATTATTGAAGCACTCACTCAAATAAATCTACTGAAACTCTCGTGCATAAAATTTCATATGCTATTTATTATAATAATAATAATAATAAAAAACTAAAAAAAAGTGAAAAAAAAAACTCTCTTTCCCAGACATTAATAAAAGTCACACTACACCATCTTTTATGTTTCTATATATAATTATTTATTATGTCCCATAACAAGCAGATTTACAACATTTTAAAATCTTAGGTCAAAATAAAATTTAAAAAAAAAAAGGGCAATTTAATCAGTCATGATTTAAAAAAAAAAAAAGCTCCTTTTAGGCAGTGCTTGCTCACCTGATCATAAAAATCTAAAAAATATGCTAAAACTTTCATCGAACAGAAGTGAGGTCATGTGACTGTGTCACGCATCTTACTGCAGCCATGGCCAGGAGACCAAAGCAAGTCAAGACCAGATCATTATATATACATGCATCTGATAACAAGGTAACGTGATCTTACAACCTCCAAGTTGCTGTTTTGCTTAGAAGCTTTCTACTGTGCTCATTCCAAAGTACAACTACATGCTGCCATAATATACACCTGAACTGGTGTGATGCATTAAGATCCCCATTTTGGCATCAGCTGCTAAGGTCTTCAAATCTGTAATCATTGGGAGATGTAATGATAACAAATTACTGAAACACAGGATTGCCCTCCAAAACTAGAAACAAAATGATGCCCCTCTAAGTTGAAACAGACAAATGCTTCCTGATCCAGAAATAGAAGAACTGTATTCCAACCAGAAATAGAAGAACTGTATTCCACCCAGAAATAGACGAACTGTAATCCAACCAGAAATAGAAGAACTATTCCAACCAGAAATAGAACTGTATTCCAACTAGAAATAGAAGTATTCTCCTTCAACCAGAAACAGAAGAATGCCCTTCCAACAAGAAACAGAAGACTATCTTTTCAACCAGAAACAGAAGAATTCTCCTCCAACCAGAAACAGAAGAATTCTCCTCCAACCAGAAACAGAAGAATTCTCCTCCAACCAGAAACAGAAGTATTCTTCTCCAACCAGAAACAGAAGTATTCTCCTCCAACCAGAAACAGAAGCACTAACCACTCCTCAAACATGAAAGACAGGAATGTCCACAACTAGAAATTTGTATGTCAAAAATGACAGGAATAAACTGTAATGCCCTAGAGAACTAAATTAACTAAAGTTAAACAAGTAAGATTACATTTTCATATGCTGTGTAGTCTTTCCAAAGTAGTTCAATGTTAATCATGGGATTGGTCACTCCTCTCTGGTATACTTTCCTGACTGCTGTGATTCGCTGGTTTTCTGCGTAAGATCCAACAGCTTCTCTGTGGAACCAAGAAGCATTGGCTGATAAAAATAGCACTGGAAGCTTAATATGAACGGGTTTATGATATTACAATAATTATGTCTTTCCCATTTCTTGATAATGATTTATATTCCAGTCTTGTTCGCTCTGCTAAGGGTGCCAGTTAAAAGAGCCAGGATCTGGTGATGGGGGAATGGAGATAAGAAAGATAATAACAGACTGTGGACAACATCAGTGGAGTAGAACTGATATGTGTGAAATACATATTGAAAAACTGTATGTGAAAGGTGGTATTATTATGATCACAAGCAAACCAGGCAGCAACAGTGGCTGCTCAAATGTTTATGGATCATCACATACCCAGTGGTGGTGGAGCTTGCTAAGAAATATGATACTTAAAAGTAACAAATGTCATCATGTACAACATGGAACTAGATGTCAAAATTCAAGCTCACACATAAAAATTCCTCACTATGGCATCAGTAGGCAAGAATCTGTAGTCCACAGTTGTAAATACTTTACATGACATTGGCTGTCTAGAATCTGTAGTTCATATTTATAAAAATTTGATATGGCAAAGAAATGTCAACAATTTCTAGTTCACAGATACATCCATTGGAGTACTATTCTGAGATCTCTGGGAAATCCCTTTAGCAGAAGGCAGAATGGTAAGTATCATGGGTAATTTCTTTTCTTCTTTCACCTCATCCATAGTTCCATGTGCAGTGAACTTGTCAGATCAATGTTTTTAATCCTTCATGCACCAAAAGGACTGAATACTGTTGTGTCTTGCTTCTGCATACAGCCATTCCTCAGTTTTAGAGGCAGTTTTTCCTATCACAAGATGTCAGGTACCCATTTCTATAGCTGAGTCAAATAAAGCACGAAGGTGGAAAAGATGGGCATGAGTCAACTTCCTTCAGAAAAAGAAGACTGTGGGCTACTATTTGGACTTGCTAACTTTCAGGAAATGTTTAACCTCAGACCACATCAGAAAAGAAAATCAAATCATATCTCGTTACTTGTTTCTCCTGAATCACATGTTACTTACACAGATTTGAGAAAACTTATGTACTCGACCCAGATTTGGTAAGACATGATGTCCATCCCAATTTTCTCAAGTGCAAAATCATAAGCCTGAGCCATTTTTCTCTAAAAAGAAAACAACAAACAATTCAGTTCTCAGTGTTTTTAATTTGTGGAATTATACAATGATAATTCATGCAGAAGCGAACCCAGTCATATCAAGTTAATGAAAATCATTACGCCCGCAATATTTCATGTTTATCAGAAGAAAGTCTGTACATACTATTTTCAAAATATATTATATCACTTTATATGGCAAAATGTAAATAAAAGAAATGAATTCAATGATATCACTTCCTTGAAAACTATTGTAAAAATGAAATGAAAACAATAAGGAGCCTGGTATACAAATTTAGCTCAGCCTTCCAGTTCTAAAATAAGTAACCATGACAACAGATCCAGGCACCAGTATAGCTCCTAATCATAACTGACTGTGAATAAAAACAGTAAATTTACTGCCTGTTTAAAAAACACAGCTAAGTTCTATTAATGTTTAAGAAAATGAATCTTGTACATCAAAGACTAGTTCATATCATTTTCCTAATATAGTCTCTGAATAATTTTACAACCAATTAAAAAAAAAAAACCCCATGTTCATAACCACCAAACTACATTAAAAATGAAGATAATTCAAATCTTATCTTTACCTGTATGAAGGGAGGGTACCCTTGGTCTCTTTGATGTAGTTTAGGTAGAGCTTCCAGAGTTCTATGTTGAGCACTTTGATGAGGCAGCGCTGGAACAACTGCAATTTATGATGACCCCAGAAGTGAAAAACCTCAGACTTGTATCAGATAGAATTTGATAGCAGCATAGCAGAGGTAATTTTAAAAATGCTAAAACTGTTTCACACATTAAGAAGTCCCTAAGTCAGGGACTTTGTTAGAGAACCCATGAAGTTATTTCCTTCATTGTTAGAAATGAATATTTCAGAATCATAATCAAATGCAATAAACTCTCTCACAATCACTTTCTATCACAGAAAAATATCACACATAACAACTATTTAATGAAATAGTTTCTTTATTTTCTAAAGCAAAAATGAAACAAAAGTTTTAATGCAAAGAAAGATAAATAAGTGAAATACCCACATTGGTAAAATAAACTAGAAGAAAAAAAATCACTGGCTGGAAGACACTCTTACATCCTTCCCATGCTGTTAAACATCACACAGAACTTGCATAGTTGTTTGCCAAGTTTTCCTGTTTTCTGCAAGTTTTTCAACTTCATCAAGGGATGTTATACCCACTAAACTGGCTTCTCTCAACAATGTCCTCTTTAGAGTTCCACGCAGTCAACCT
This sequence comes from Achatina immaculata, assembly GCA_009760885.1. Lineage (NCBI taxonomy): Eukaryota > Metazoa > Mollusca > Gastropoda > Stylommatophora > Achatinidae > Lissachatina > Lissachatina immaculata. The sequence goes on from CM019692.1 coordinate 5,009,679, forward strand.
CTTTTTCTTCAGCCTGTTGTGCTCCACTTGATAGCTTGTTTTGGTATTCTATGATTGTTTCTTCTCATCACATGGCCTACATATGTCCATCTTCTTTTTCTGATCACCCATGAGACAGGTTGTTGTTTGCTCATCTGTCTTATCTTTGTGTTGTTCTTAAATTCATTCCACCTTATACCAAGTATTTTCCTGAGGCATTTGTTTTCAAAATTTCTTATCCACTTCTTTAGTTGATTTCCAGCTTTCGCATGCATAAATGAGGGTGAATATCACATTTGAATTGAATAATCTTAACTTGGTTTTTGTACTTATAACTTTTGAATTCCATATGTTCTCAAGATTTTTGAAGGGCAATGCTGCTTTTGCAATTCTAACTTCCTTTCTGGTGTCACCATCCTGGTCTGTTGTAGCTGTCAAGGTATGCAAATTGGTTTACTTCATCAATACTTGTTCCTTCCATGTATATTTTTCATTCTTGATTAATGAAGTTTCATAATTTTTGTTTTGCATTTGTTAATTTCAAGACCTATTTTGCTAGCCAAGGAAGACAGGGAATCTGTTTTTTCCTGCATCAATCTCCCATTGTCACTGATAGGGAAGACAACACATACAGTAAAATTTAAGTAAACTTTATTTCTCAAAGCAATCAACAAGGAACATTAGACTACAGCTTAACTTCCCCGACCAAATATCTTACTTGTCTTTTGATATTACTTTACATTACCCTTCCTCTTGTACCATGAAGTGTCAAAGGGGAGATGCAGTTGGCTTATTTGGGCCAAATGGGTGCCCTTAGTGACGGCCATGCTATAATTAGCAAGTGTTTGTCTTTTGTAATAACTAGAGTAAATTAAGTTTTTATCTGCAAGATCCAGAAAATGTACTTTAAAATATGAGCTTTACTACAACATAACTCAACAGTACAATACTCCTTCACTTCTGGCTGCTTTTATATTCTTATACATCAACCATCTGTTTATTATTTCATAGTCAATTATTATTCATTTATGGTTTCACAAAGTTATTTACTATTGATTTCTTGTTCCAGTCATTTATTATCTATTTCTCGCTTAAAAAAGCCATGTCTCATCCATTTCTTGTTTTGGAAAGTCAATTATTCATTTTTGGTTTCAGTATTTATTATGGAGACACCAGAAAGGAAGTCAGAATTGCAAAAGCAGCACTGACTTTCAAGAATCTTGAAATCTTATGGCATTCAGAAGTTATAAGCACAAAAACCAATTTAAGATTATTCAATTCACATGTAATATCCCCCTTCGTTTATGCATGTGAAAGCTGGAAAACAACTAAAGAGACAGATACATTTTGAAAACAAATACCTGAGGAAAATACTCAATATAAATTGGAATGAATTCAAGAACAATGCAGGGATAAGGCAGATGAGCGAACAACAACCTGTCTCATGGGTAATCAGAAAAAGGAGATGGACATATGTTGGTCATGTGATGAGAAGAAACAGTCAGAGAATCAAAAACAAGCTATCAAGTGGAATACAACAGGTCAAAAACAGAGGTTGATCATGTGAAACTCTAAAGAGAGCATTGTTAAAAAAGGCCAGTTTCATCATTATCATCATCACCTTTCACTCTCTTAAGAGCACAGGCCACAGATAAAGGCTCTCCAGTCATCCCTGTTCTTGGAATTATTCTGTGTTTCCTTCTACGTGTATCCCCTGTCTCTAAGCACTGTCATAACATCTCTTCTCCATGTAAGTCTAGGTCTTCTTCATTTTCTATTAAAAATCCTTTGATGAGGTTGAAAAGCTCTCCGAAAACAGGAAAACTTGGTGAACTACCATGTGAGCCCTATGTTACGTTTAATGGTGCAGGAAGGATGTAAGATGTATTTTCCATTTCTAGCTTCACCGTCATTTAATATCTGTTTCTGATTTCACTTCACAAAATACCGTTTTAAATGCTGCTGTCAGCACCCCCCCCCCCCCCATTTATTCTGAGAGGAAATGTTTCAGTTTTATCTTGCCTAATTTTGTGAAAACTTCACTTCTAAAACTGCCATCATTCATCTGCAAATATGTAGGCAGAAAAAATATTGAAATGTGCCATTTACTTTATTACGAATTTTCAATGTCAAACTCTTGAGAAACTAGGGTTTAGTCAGAATATAAGTTTTAAAAATTATTTGCATGAACTTAGTTTTTAAAAACAATTTAAATGCATTACAGTGCATATATTAAGTACAGCAAAGCTTGGTGGTACTGGTATGTGTTACACTGACATTTTTTTTTACAACTATTTATGGACAACGAAACTTTGTACCAGCCTGTACTGTAGCAATATTCTTTTGATGTAACTTTAATGAACTACCAAAATGTGCACCAGTCAGTGTTACAATATTTTATAGCTTCATTTATGAAATGTGAAAATGTGTAATAATTCATGTTGAACTCATATGTATCCTCAGTTCAGTATGAGCAGTTTCAAACCATATTCTTGCTTACTGCCAAACTGACATAGTCTGAAACAAATCAAACTGGACCTGCCAGAGATGGCACTGTGATCAGAACAGCAAAACCAAAGTTGGCCAAGACAATAACACTATATGCTGCTCTCCACAACATCATACTGTATCATACTACAGGCAGCTATTTAGGTCAAATCTGATATGTAAAGAAGGCAACTCTGGCATATTCACTGTTGATAATACCATTACTATACATTCCTGACTATGAAATCACTTGTTAAGAATGTTAACTTGATGCAGACTTGGAGATCATTCAACAAATGAACCAGACCACACAAGCATCCATCATATCACAAGAAAACTATATGAATTACTACATGAAGAACAAATCACACCACACTTTAAAAAAAAAAATTCACAGTTTCCTACTGACCTTCTCAACTCTCTCAAAGTTCTTCAGTTTAAGCTGAAACAAACCATAGCAAATGAACAAGGTGAACATTTTGGCTTCGGTGAAAATATCAATCTTTATTCAAGCATAAGTTAAAAAAATACAAACTACAAATAGAAGTCTAAATATACCCCAATATTTGGTTTACTCAACCAGAATCCAAATATTTTAAAATGTATGATTGTGAGGGTGTTTTATGTGAAATGTGGTGAGAGTTAGAACTGTCCAGTGCCCGAAACAGAAACTTATAAGCGCTAGCAATGTTTGAGGCCTTAAAAGATATGTGAAATGTGAAAACTGCTCTGTTTTACTGTCACTACTAGATAAAAGTGCACTGTTTTACTGTCACTACTAGATAAAAGTGCACTGTTTTACTGTCACTACTAGATAAAAGTGCACCGTTTTACTGTCACTACTAGATAAAAGTGCACCGTTTTACTGTCACTACTAGATAAAAGTGCACTGTTTTACAGTCACTACTAGACTTCACACTGTAATATTACTATAGAACATACTATTAAAATAACATGAGAAAAAAATAGATGACCACAATGGCCAATCATGCTTAATGTAAATTCACAAAAAGCTAGTGATGAAAGAAATGATGAAAAAAATACTGACAGATCTCTTAGCATTTTACTCTGAATACATTGTAAGAAATTGCATACAAATAAATATTCAGTTCTATGTACAATCATTTTAACTTCCAAAATGGATGAGGAAATTAATGTGGAAATAAACATTCAGCCCTTAAGACTGTTCAACAGTCAACTATTTTTCATGAACATTACTTCTACAATCCTAAACTGTAATCTGTCAAGATGAATTACCCTTGGCTACAAATAATCTGTCTCAGGCAAGACGTTTTCTGAAGACAAAACTCCCATCCACCAAAGACATTTACTCTGAATGAATTAAAGTTTTCTATTTAAAAAAATATTGCAAGAGCAGAATATGGGGTAACTTTTGCTTCAAAATCATGGTAGATTAATTTCCACAAGAAATGTTTTTTTTTTTCAGAAGTCAGATCTTATGAGATACTAGTGCTCATCTTAGCACATGATCACAGTAAAATTATCAGTTGAAAATGTTCAGAAATTTGTTTCATGTTTTAACTGCACACATTATGTATATGCTGAATGTGAAAGTAAAATGTTGAATTCTGTAATGCTGCAGTAAATATACTCCATATTACAACAGTTTTTATTTTATTAGTGTACAGCCAGATTCTTTATTTCTTCTCTACTTTGAGTGTCCCTAGGTAAAAGACTGAGATATTAACTGCTCTTTTCACTAACCCATTTATCCACATCTTTTCTCTACTTTGAATGTCCCTAGTTAAAAGACTGAGATATTAACTACTCTTTTCACTAACCCGTTTATCCACATTTTGACAACAGCCTCCATTTTGCCTTGTACAAAGACTTATACCTGCTTGCTATGAACATTTTCTCTTCTCGGGAAACATTTTTCTTCTAGTGGCTGAAGTTCAAAATGCATTTCATACCCAAGTAAGAATGGCTGCTTGTACGAAGGCAGTCTCAAAATTTTCTGGATACTTTTGTTCATTGTTCATGTCCTGCTGCCTGGACAGTGTCCAGTCTTCTCAAAGTTCAGATGGCATCTATTCTTTTTGACCTGGTCTGGTTCCATAGTTTAACAGGAGCTTTGTGGTTCTGAAAAATGTGCTCTGGTGCCTGGATTCAAGTTCCACCAGGTTGTCCATTCTCTTCCACCTTGCCTGCTTCATAGCTTAACAAATGAGTTTGACTGTGCTGAAGAATGTTCTCTGATATCTGGATTCCAGTTCTACAAAGATATCCATTCTCCATCACCTAGTCCAGTTCTGCAGTTCCAAACAATGTGCTCTGGTACTCCACTGCCACAAGGGCATAGGTGAGGGTTTCTTGTTAGTATGTAGCGACCATTATCTAAAAGTGGTTAGTATATCAACTTTGTCTAAATAATGTCACAAGCAAAGAAATATGAAACCACACAGTGCATTTTAACAACACATTTAGCCTGAAAAATTACATCAAATCTATCTAGAGATTGTTAGATGAAGAATCCCATATGTGATAGTCTAGATATAGCATAACAATGTCTTTGTTGAAGGGGTAGGCACTACAGAAGATTTTTATAAATTCAGAACAAATCTAACTGATCCAAAAGGGACACTGACTTAAGCTTCATCAATCACTCAGACATAACAGGACACAAGGAGAGGATGCAAATGTTAGAAAAAAATATTTTAAAAAAGGGAGTATGAGAATTTTAAAGAACATATACCAGAATTAATCATCAGCAGTCAGATCTGGGGTGTACAAAGAACCAAAACATGAAGTTAAAACAAAAATATAAACTACTCCTTGCCTTCAGTCAGTCATTTGCATGTCCCTTGCGGAACTTTGCCTCCCTAACAGCACTCATTTAGGCCTCTCGGTTGTGAGTGAGATGGCCTGCTGCCAATGCATCCAACTGCCATAAATTCTTATTTTCATGCTGTGCCAGAGAGCAATAATCATTATGATTCTCGAATTGCGAATGATTTTTATCTGCTTCCAATAAATTCAGATGCTTTTCTTTTTTCCATGGCAGTTGGTCGGTTCATTGAGATAATTTTTCTTGGCTTTTTCCCTCCTCTACCTACCACATCCCCTCCCTCCCCTACTTTTCCAGTCATTTGACTAAATTCTCTAACTTCTGTCTTCCTATGATATTTCCAAAAAACTTCTACTGTCTTTTCTTGTGATTCCAAGTGGTTTTTGCTTTTCCAAAACTTCTCTGAGGATCTCTATTTGTTTTCCTGGGTGCTCAAGGTATTTCTTGACCCCTTGTCCAGAACCACATCTCTGTTGTTTCAGTTTCTTTATTCTCTGTTAAATGTCAAATTTTCAGACTCAGACAGTATAGTTCCATATAGCATCGTAAAACTCTAACTTTAGGGATATCTTATTTGTTACTATCTTCTTCATGCCATGAAAAGCTATTTCTGCCTTCTCAACACTTGTGATTTCAGTCAAGCACTTGCCATCAGCTGTTACTGAATTTATTTACTCGTATCAGTGTCTTCTCACTTGAAAAGATGTTGCATCTTGGTATATTTACTCTATCTGAAATTAAAATATCCATGCAAAATTACAAGCATTCTAACAAGAGAAAAGACTCAGTTACCATGAAAGCTATGGCCAGCACAGAGATAAAACCAACAGCCAAGACAAATGACATGTAGAAAATCTACAAATAATAGACTAACCATTAAATCAAGTAAGAGATCATTACATGCAGCTATACTGAGTACACACAGTATTTTTACGCATATAAGATGCACACTATATATGGTTTTTACAACTTGTGAGGCCCACTGCACATTGCATTTGTTTATGCAGTATGCAGAAATTCTTTACAGGCAGCAAAAACTTATAATAAACATTGGGGAAAAACAAAAAAGGGGGGAGGGAAGGGAGAAATACTTCGACAGAATGTGAAAATAATTCCACAATAAAAAACACAAAACTGACTTGAAGGGAACAAAGAAACTGAAACTTTGTCTTTGTTATCTCTTGACATTCTTGTGTACTCAGTAAATAAATCCAGTTTCTAGCTTCTATAAGCACAGGGATAACCAAGCAATCATAAAAATGACGGGAATTTCTGAGTGACTTCAGACGCAATAAACATGTGATTCCTATGTGGCATCAAAGGCACAATATCACTTGCTGAAAAATGTACTGGTTGTATTTTTTTACATCAATCGGACAAGATGAGTAACATGTGTCTGCGCCAGGAAGGGTTTAAATAAATTCTTGTTTCCTTCATGGCCTGACATATTTCAGCTTTGGACTGCTTTTAGAACCATTCCATAATCATCCACTTTCAAGTTTGCTAGTAGAGTGTTTAATTGGAAGTTGTTTCTGTATTCTAAGTGACCAACCTAAAGTTTCACAAAGCATACTTGCCCATTTTACACTACTGTTTCAACAGGAAACTGGACTCTCCCTGTACATGTGTCACATGCGTGAAAATTCTGTATAGACTTGTCAGACACAGACAACATGTGAGACCACAAAGTAAAGCTCTGAACTGGATTTATGGACAATTTTTAAAAAAAAAATTTTTTTTGGGTCTTTATAAGAGAAAAAGCAATGCATTACCACTAACAGCAAGAAAAAAAGTTTTCTATGATCCTGAACAACCTACAAACTTCTTAACTTTAAAAAAAAAAAAAATAAGACTGGAAATCAAACTGAAACATTTCAAGCAAGTGACAATCGGAACACGGGCCGCCCAAAAGTAAGTGTCCCAATTTTCCTATGCACAAATATGCAACATAACACATCATTGGTGGATATCGATGTGTTGGTAGAGATCCTAGCTACATGTCCAGACTAGAACAACCAGACTGACCTAGTCATTCCAGCACTACCGCAGTTTGTGTAAGGTCAGTTTTAATACCTTGTTATGTTTGCGAGGGAGCGAAATGTAGAACAGTTGTATACTATCAAATTTTGTGTGAAACTCAAGAAATCTGTTACTGAGACATCAGAAAATTTAACTGAAGCTTATGGAAATGGCAGTCTATCAAGAAATAGGTGGAACAAAGCTTTCAAAGAGGGTCAAGAAAATATTGAAGATGAACCTCAGTCCAGAAGGTCAAATCTAATCAACAGATGTTCATGGTGTGGAAGTTGTGTGAGATGTGATGGAGAAAGACCACCGACTGAGAATCAAGATGCTTTCAGAAGAAATGAGCTTGGATAAAAATGCAGCTCATAGAATTTTAACAAACATTTGGCACATGCAAAAAATTTGTGCACAACCAGTGACCAAACACTTGTCTGTGGAAGAAAAAGGATTGGAAATCTGTCAGGATTTGCTGCCAAGTCTCACAACTGAACCAAATTTCTTTAATAACAAGATGAATCATGGCTGTCTGAGTATGATCCCAAGAACTGCAAAATGAGGAACGGCGCATGAAAAATTATGAAAGTACACAGCAGATTCAGGATGAGAACAATGATTATCATTCTTCCCCCAACAGATGTGGAACTGAGCATAAAGAATTTGTACCTCTAGGACAGATAGTTAATCTGACCTTCTACAAAAGAAGTGTTTAAATGACTTCGAAAATAGGTCTAGCAAATCATAAGGAACACTGCAGATGACTGGATGCTGCACCACAATAACATGCCAGCTCACACAGAAAAGCATTCCGGCACTTCCAAAGCCTATCTATAGCCCAGTCTAGTTCTGTGTGATGTCTACCTCTTCCCTAAGTTGAAGGGTTATCATTCTGGGATTGTAAAAAAACATCCAGAAAAAAAAATGCAACCCTGAATCGAGCATACTCACAGAAAATGACTTCCAGTACTGCTACAATCAGTGAAAAGAATCTTGCAACTACTGTGTAACTTCCCAAGGGTTGTACTTTGAAGGAGATAACTTGTAATTTCATCTGAGTATTATATACATGTAAATAAAGAAATCAGTACACTTACTTTTGGGACACACCTCGTACATCATCAGATAACAGAAATCACTGGAATATTCAGATTAAACATGAAGATGATGAAACACCTGGACAACTTTAACACCCTACTAAACAGAACACAAGCAGCACAAACAATAGACATACCTGTAGCAAAAACGGAACTAAACATCAATACAGGACCAATAACAATAAGTGAAGTAAAGGAGGCAATAAAGAAGCTAAAATCAGACAGGGCACCAGGTGAAGATGAAGTGACTGCTGAGATGTTGAAAGCAGAAGAAACAGAAACACCAAAACAACTTTGCCGGATATTACAACAAATTTGGGATCTAGAAAAAGCCCCAGATGAGTGGAAAACTGGGCTTATAGTAAAACTACCAAAGAAGGGTGACCTCAGAGATTGCGGGAACTGGAGAGGCATTACCCTACTGCCACTCACCAGTAAAGTATTTTGCAGAATAATCATCAACAGAATTGTACCAACATTTGAGGAAAAACTTCAGAATGAGCAGGCAGGATTTAGGAAAGGAAGATCATGCATAGACCACATATTTGTACTTAGACAAATATTAGAACAGGCAAATGAGTGGCATATCACAATATATTCATAGATTTTGAGAAAGCCTTTGACAGTGTCAACAGAGATGCACTGTGGAAAATCCTAAGATGGCATGGCCTCCCCCATAAGATAGTGAATGTAATCAAAGCCCTATACGAGGGTTTACAGTGCAAAGTGATCTGTGGAGAACATACCTCCAGCAGCTTTAGGGTACAAACAGGAGTGAAACAGGGATGTGTACTATCACCAACATTATTTATCTTGGCAGTAGACTGGTTAATGAAGGAGGCAACATCAGACAAACGCAGAGGATTACAATGGACCCTTGACACAGTGCTGGAGGACCTTGACTTTGCGGACGACATTTGTCTATTATCAAGCAGTCACAAAGATATGCAAGATAAAATAAACAAGCTAGCTCAGAATGCAAACAACATAGGACTAAAGATCAACGTAGGAAAGACAAAGTTAATGAAGCAAAATGTGAACAACAGAAATGTACTCAGAGTAGATAACAAGTTAGTGGAGGAGGTCAACGAATTTGTATACCTTGGCAGCAGAGTAGTAGAAAATGGAGACAGCACAGAGGACATCAACAGCAGACTTACTAGAGCAAACCAGGCTTTTGCAATGCTGCAGACTATATGGAAATCCAAAAAACTAAGCATAAATATGAAAATCAGGATATTTAAGAGTAATGTTCTAAGTGTACTACTCTATGGAAGTGAATGCTGGAAAAATCACCAAAACCATAGAAAACAAGTTGAATTCTTTCCAGACTAAATGTTTAGAAGAATTTAAAAAATATTTTGGCCAAACACCATAAGAAATAACATCTTATTAGCAGAAATGCAGATGAAACCACTGACAACAATTATTGAGGAAAGACGCTGGCGATGGCTGGGACATGTGCTCCGAATGACTGAAAACTCACTACCAAAAATAGCACTAAGATGGACAACACAGGGGAACAGAAGTAAAGGTAGACCAAAAGAGACATGGAGAAGAACAACAGAAAGGATGTTGAGCAATAGAGGGCTCACCTGGGCAAGAGCAGAAAAAAAGGCGAAGGACAGGCATTTGTGGAAAACCTTTGTGGAAGCCCCATGTGCCCTGGGCACTTAAGGTTCAGAGAGAGAGAGATTATATACATGTAAATAAAGAAATCAGTACACTTACTTTTGGGACACACCTCATACGTCATCAGATAACAGAAATCACTAGAATATTCAGATTAAACATAAAGATGATGAAACACCTGGACAACCTCTTAAGATGGGACTGGAAAAAAACAAAGTATCAGATCCAATCTAAGATCATACACCAAGAAGAGGAAAGCCAGATCCGATCTATGATACCTGATTATACACCAAGCAGAGGAAAGCCAGATCTGACCTATGATACCTGATTATACACCAAGCAGAGGAAAGCCAGATCTGACCTATGATACCTGATTATACACCAAGTAGAGGAAAGCCAGATCCGACCTATGATACCTGATTATACACCAAGTAGAGGAAAGCCAGATCCGACCTATGATACCTGATTATACACCAAGTAGAGGAAAGCCAGACCCAACCTATGATACCTGATTATACACCAAGTAGAGGAAAGCCAGACCCAACCTATGATACCTGATTATACACCAAGTAGAGGAAAGCCAGACCCAACCTATGATACCTGATTATACACCAAGTAGAGGAAACCCAAGCTTGAAAAAAAAAAAAAGGAATGCCTGCAAAATGTACACTGAAGATTGGTCTCACTTCTGTGGTGTACCATCATACCTGACACACTACCTAATAATACCATTTATGCCCCTTATGTATACTTAAAGTGGTTTTAATTTCTTTCCATATCCTTTTTTTTTCAGTAATGCTGTTATAGGATTTGTTTCTCTAAGAAATTCATCTTGTAATTAACTCAAGGCAACTGGCATCATCTTCCTGACCTTCAACTGTTTCTGCATCTCCCAAGAACATACAGGTTTATGCAATATGTCTGGATGAGCAAACCTCAAGTTCAGATTTGTCATGAGCTAATGCTTTCATGTCTGCTTCCGATCTTATGGGCAATGATATCAGGTAACTTGACTCAGAAACAATGTCCTGCAATGCGAGGCATACCATAGTACACTGCATACATAATAATGGTTTTTTTAAAAAGTTGGTCTCATATACGTGGATCTTGTCAGCTTTCTTTTAAAGGTGAACAAAAAAAAAAAAATGATCATTAAAAAAGAAAGTGGATCCAATATATATCGATGTTTACGGTAAATTGTTCTGTAGGTTGTGAAAGACTTCACTATGTGAAATGTTTGGTTAACTTTTTTTTCTACAGAAAGCATGCCACACGATAGCGTATTCACTGACTGTTATCCCAGGATATGAAACTGAACATTGTTAATTGATACAAATTTGAATTAATTAATTAATTTACTCTTTTCATGTATCAAAATAATGTTTAGCCAATGAACATTTATGTTTAAGAAAAAATGAATGTGTCAGTCACATTTAATAAAAGAAGATTAGAGCTAGTCACAAAATGTCATCATTTTCATCCATATGAACAGCAACATCCGTGTTATAATGCATTTTGGGCATTTTATATTTGATGTTACAAATTTTGAACTTTTTTTTTTTTTGGTTAAATTACGCATTCGACTCAGAAGTATAAAAATTGTATTATTTTCTTTGTGAACTTACGCGCCAGATTCATGTGTAAAACTTGGCACTAATTTCTGCAGATGCGAAGGGCCACCTATGTTGTAATGAGATCCTTTATATTTTGTAACATTTTAGTACATTTTTTTCTTATTTTAAGCAACAAATTATAAGAAACTTTATGTTAAGTATAGTTTTGAAAGAAAGCCGGCAGAATTTTACGTGTAAAAAATGTTTACGGCAATATAAAAACCTGCAATGAAAACACAGAATTATGAGTACTTGCTGTTAGGCCTTTCTGGCATCAAACTGCCTATAAATAACGTTATATGGTTATTTCACAAACAACCACAAACATATGAAAAAAAAAATGGCAACTTGGCAACACTCAAGACAGTGAAAATGGATGTCATAAAAACAAGTCCAACTCAGCTGCATGATTCTTATATACATTTTATGATAAAATCAAATATTTCATGGTCATTTCAAATATTTGAAAATAAAAATTCAAATATAAGAACCATAATTTAATCACAAAGCACAACAAAGACTAATGTAATGAAAATGCTCTGTGGATGAGATGAGATTAAAAAAAAAATGCTGAAGATAAAAGAATGTAATGCAGAAGATAAAAGAATGTATAAGAAAATAGAATGTAAACTCGTAATAAAGTAATAAAAGCCAAACACATTATAGTTTGTCAACATGTCTTTATCAATCAATGAAATAAATAGCTACTTCCAGGAGAGTGTATTTATAAGTATAAATATACACTAAAAAGCTAAGTTCCAATAATGTCAGTGACTGTCCAATTAATTTGTACATAATGAAACTAATCCCTCATTAATAAATGTGTACACAATGACATTAACCCACATTACTATTTACACAAACAGTGGGAACAAATATATAGATTTCATTCTTAAAAAAAAAAAAAAAGTTATAAAGTATATACTACTGAAGATTTTATGCAAATCTGTGACAAATCACTTTCATTTTTGGACCAGAGCTATGATAACTATAAAGTTCATAAACCTCATGTTCGATATAGATCTTCCAGTATTTGCCAGCATTCGGAAACTGCTCCACAAGTCTCTCATATATCACTCGGGCGTCCTCTATCTTCCTAATCTGTTCAAAGTGATCATATAAGAAGAAAAAAATGAAAGGATTTGATAACAATGATGTTATCAGTGAATGCAGTTTCTACAAAACTACTGTCAAGAAAAGAATGCAGCAAATTCATCTTGCATTATGTAACAGCTAAAACATCATAGAGTGTCTGCTTTGTGACAAATCTTAGATAATAACATTAAACATATCACAGAGTATCTGCTTTGAGACAAATCTTAGATAATAACAGCTAACACTTCACAGAGTATCTGTTTTGTGACAAATCTTAGATAATAACAGCTAACACTTCACAGAGTATCTGTTTTGTGACAAATATTAGATAATGCAGGATATCCTAAAAATCTCCATATATAGGAAAATGTAGCACTTTTTAAGAGAATTGTATCTCTACATGATTACCATTTCTTTCTAAACACATATGGATGCATCTCTTCTACAAAAGGTAGACTCATGTTAACACATTTGGTGCTATACATATAACTACACTTTGAATGAGTTCCTTTAACTAAGTATGGAGATTTTTGGGACACCCTGTACACTGAAGAGCATAGATACTTGTTCTGCCACCAGTGTCAGCTAATCATTGTTGGACAAGACCCTGTTTTCACATCTTTCAAGTGCCACATGAAACCGGCTATGACACAAGAGCCCAGCAAATGAGGCAGGGATTGGTGTGATTCTTGTCAGGATTGAGCCCACACAAGCAAGGCTGGGTGGGTGTAGCATATCTTCTTATAGGAAAGACAAGTCTAGCCATTCTGCTATCACCTTCACTACAGACAGCAGCTCCCCTCTCCCTCAATTCATCTCGTCACATTACTATTACCTTCACCCTGGGCATCCCATAATCACTGATATTAGAAAACATGAGGAACCAGGTTTATTACACAACATCCAGTCAAAAACATCCAAATAAAATGACAAAGATACGCACAACAGTTTTACAATAGTTTGCACTCATTAATAATTAAGTTACACATTATTTTGATGTTCAAACACGAAAATTCTCAAAAAAGCTCATTTAGCATGTTAGAAGTCCAGCATTTTGGCAACAAAACTGGAAAAAAAGTTCAAACAACCCACGGCTGTAATAGACTTTAGACCACATGCATTATAAACATAATGTATCTGTGACAAATGAAATAAAATTTTGAAAATATGTTTAAAAAAAAATCCTTTCTACATATTTTTCAACATCAACATGATAACATAACATTCTTTAAAAATCTACTGTATCAGCAAAGAACTTGTCATGAAGGTTTATCCCTACTGTCTACACAAGTTTATCCTGTTCTTCATACAGGATCACTTCATTTTTTCCTGCTTGTTTAATCCTTAATCCTCATAAGCTGATGTTTATTAAAAAATGAAAAAAATGCTTGTTATTATATGGTACACAACAGAAATGTTCTAGTTAACTTGTGACCTTCATATGTTCTAGTTAACTTGTGACTGGCGGCCTTGACATGTTCTAGTTAATTTGTGATTGGCGGCCTTGACATGTTCTAGTTAACTTATGACTGGCGGCCTTTACTTATCTGCATTCTAAGCTTAAAATTTACCTGAGCATCTCGGATTAAAATACTCCAAGCCTCTGTGTCATAAGGATATGCCTGAATCCTTTTCTCACCCTTCACAATTTTGTCTGCAATGTAACCACTTCCTTGCTCCTGAAAACCATGAAAACTTCAGTCACAAGATGATGATTGTCAGTGATATATGATGGATAAAAACACCTTATCTTTTACAAGTTACTAACAAAAAAGAGACTTTCAAGTACTGTAGAGAAAACTTTGAGTATTATCAGTGATTTCATCATACACATGGGTGTAGGTGATCCGAGGGCACACAGTGATTTCACTGTACACATGGGTGTAGGTGATCCGAGGGCACATAGTGATTTCACTGTACACATGGGTGTAGGTGATCCGAGGGCACACAGTGATTTCACCACACACATGGGTGTAGGTGATCCGAGGGCACACAGTGATTTCACCACAAACATGGGTGTAGGTGATCCGAGGGCACACAGTGATTTCACCACACACATGGGTGTAGGTGATCCGAGGGCACACAGTGATTTCACCACACACATGGGTGTAGGTGATCCGAGGGCACACAGTGATTTCACCACAAACATGGGTGTAGGTGATCCGAGGGCACACAGTGATTTCACCCCACATGGGTGTAGGTGATCTGAGGGCACACAGTGATTTCACCACACACATGGGTGTAGGTGATCCGAGGGCACACAGTGATTTCACCACACACATGGGTGTAGGTGATCCGAGGGCACACAGTGATTTCACCACAAACATGGGTGTAGGTGATCCGAGGGCACACAGTGATTTCACCACAAACATGGGTGTAGGTGATCCGAGGGCACACAGTGATTTCACCACACAAACATGGGTGTAGGTGATCCGAGGGCACACAGTGATTTCACCACAAACATGGGTGTAGGTGATCCGAGGTCACACAGTGATTTCACCACAAACATGGGTGTAGGTGATCCGAGGGCACACAGTGATTTCACCACACACATGGGTGTAGGTGATCCGAAGGCACACAGTGATTTCACCACAAACATGGGTGTAGGTGATCTGAGGGCGCACAGTGATTTCACCACACACATGGGTGTCAGTGATACTGAAAGAAACAGGATACCATGTGAAACTGTCTCATGAATAGGAAACTTCGGCTGAGTTCACAGCTGGTGAATTTAATCGGTGATCACGTTAGCCTGCAATTACTAATAAAAAACGAGTAATCCAAAACTTTTGGGGATCATCGGTTACCATAACTGGTTTATACTATCAAAAAACAATCAGTGAAATCGGTTGGATGATAATCAGCCAGTTATGACTGCGGTACTGCACATGAGCAGTTTGTAAATAGTAAATCTTGTAGCAAAAAAGGTAAGAAACATTTCACAGGAACAATGAATTCCCTCTGATGTTTGTAAAGTGTTTTTGATCTAAAATTTTAAAAAGCATAAGCTACTGAATGTTGTGTTGAGAAAACCAGTATTTTGGAAAGTACTTAATGCAAAGTGAAGGCAGGAACAAGTATACCGGTTTCAAAAAATTGTAGCACCATAACTTATACTGACTGATAAATTTTTTAAATGGATGTTCAAAAGCTTCTAAGCCAGCCTATTGTTCTTACATTCATGAAACTTTTTCATTTCAAATGCCTCTCGTTGTTTCCTTATTTAATATACAGTATCTAACTGGTGAAGGGTATACAAAGTATCTGATGAGCTTCATTTAATTACTGTGTTGTATATTTATCTTATTCTGTTGAAAGTGAATGTACATATTTTTGCTCTCTTTCAGATGTACAACTCATATCATCTATCATCAAGTTATCAGACATAATTAGCTTAGTTTGCTAGTTAGTATCATCATTCTCACAATCTGATTTCCTCTTTGGTATAGGACTTCATTTTAAAGTGACTTATGAGACCGGATCCATGTTGATTTACATTTTTTTTTTAAAACCAGAAGTATACTGATGTTAAGTCTAAAGACGGAATTGTGGACAGAAATGATCGCCTACGCCATGTAATATGGCACTTGAACTGAATACTGATGTAATGTTTTGCCCTGTACTTTTACACTCACTAAAATGTTATCTTAAAATCTATTCCGGACAACAGAATACTGGTGATAGCTGACAGCTACAATATAAGCAAACCTCTTGTACTAATGCTATTTCAACAATATAAGCAGACCTCTGATACTAAAACTATTTCAACAATACAAGCAAATCTCTTGTACTAAAGCTATTTCAACAATATAAGCAGACCTCTGGGACTAATGGTTTTATTGTTCCAGGCAAAGCTCCGCGATCAGCAGGTGTCGGAACTGGTAAATTTGTCACACTAGTTTTCTGCATTGCTGTGATTGATTATGAACGAAGTCTCGACTGTGCCTCTTCGCTCCTCAGGTCACTGGAAAAGCAGCATCGTCTGTCAAAAAGGTCATTAAAAAAAATAAAGGAAAAGAGTTGGCTAAAATTCTCCTCAACCAATTCTTCTTATCGTCCACAGCGTTACAAACCGGAAGTACAAATACCGAGCCAGTCAGCCCGGGGAGCACTTCCGGCGTGATGACGGCGTGGTTAGACTAAAAATCGCGTCTAATTCAAATTTAGATAAAAGAGACCTTTGTACGACCTCGAAGGGCTCTAGAGCAACGCGTTATATTTTCCAGGCCGGCTTGCTCCACCCAGCTGGAATTAACAATATATTTAGCTTCTTTTCAACTTCTTTAGATTTCCACCTATTTTCTGCTATTTATACTCTACTTTCTTGTCTTCCTAGTCACACTGACAGCCTATCCAGTGTGGCTAGTAAGAAATTTACCGGCGGATCTCATAATGAACGCAAAAGACAGGGACTTGTGCAGAGAAATGATCGCCTGTGCCATGGCACTTAAGATTAGATTAGATTTCTTGTCTTAGCCACGCGCATTTCGCTACATTTCTTCATTCATCAGTTTAACGTTATCTCCCTTCTCCCCCTCCCACCTTCTTCTCTAGCGGCCTAGAGGTATTTATTGCTTCATGATCTCTTTCCCAATCAAGTCTAAAGACGGGGAATTATGGAGAGAAATGATCGCCTACGCCACCCGGCACGGCACTTGATTGATCTCTTTCCCGAGCCACACCCCCCCCCCCAACCAACACGTATCGTTCTCTCCCTTTCACCACCGCTAACATCCGATTGGTTCAGTTTGTTTTCCTTTGTGGTCTCCCAGCCTTGTCTTTAGGGCGCATTCTGTTGTATTATGTACAAGTAGGGATGCCACAAAGCTAAGTTTTTCTACATTTTATTTTATGTTGTGTTTGTTTTTGTATGTAATCATCGAAAGAGGCTCACGCCGAAATATTGAATGTTGTGTGTTTTTCATTATTTATGTTTCTTTTCTCATTCTCTCTATCGCTTGTAAAACTGTACCATACACCTCTATCTACCTTAATTCAGATTTACAAGTGGCTGTAAAATAAAGTCAGTGTCAAATAATAGTCAGTGTAGGCGAATGTAATGTATAATTTTAAGCAGAATGTGAAGAAACAAGGAGTTTCAATGCTGAATATATTTTCGAAGAATTTTTACAAGGATAAATGTGGATAAATCTATACAAGGATACACATGGAAGGATGCAGAGAATAATTCCAAGAACTGGAAATACTGGAGAGCCTTTAACAGTGGCCTATGCTCTGCTCTCAAGGGAGTGAAAGATGATGATGATGATGATGATGATAAAATCTGAAAAAAAAGTCTTTAAAAGTATACTACATATTTGTCAAATATTTTCTTAAATATGTTTTTTTTCTTATTTAATCAGATACATGTCTAGAAAAGTGTGTAGAACTTGAGATTATGCGTTTTTTCATGAACTATTTTCTTTCCCTCTGATTCTTTCGACAGCAACTGCTAAGAACGGCAATGGACTCATGCTTTCTATCAAACTTTGCCAGACTCTGGATATCTATTATTTTCATAATTTTAGTTTTATTATTGTTGAGGAAAACTAGAATGAATGCAGCAACATTTTAAATATAAAAATGTTTACATAATGGGGTTCTGATGCATACGCAACGTATAGTTTATTGCACCTTATTTGTTTTCTTCTAGTGTTTTTTTTCATTTGGAAAATAATTTCATATTCTTTCCTACACCAATTTCTGTTATTATCATTTTGTGGCAACTCCATATAAAAGAATGGCTGCTATATATTCTCACCTTCATCTTTCATTTACTCTCATAGTCTAATAATATATTATATCCTTCCCGTGCCGTTAAACGTCACACAGCACTCGCAAGGTAGTTCGCAAATTTGTCTTCGGCGAGTCTTTCAACCTCATCAAGGGATTTTATGCCTGTTAATTTGGCCTCTCTTAACAATGTCCTCTTCAGAGTTTCACGTGGTCTGCCTCTTTTTCTTTGGCCTGTTGTGTTCCACTTGATAGCTTGTTTTGGGATTCTCTGATCATTTCTTCTCATCAAGTGACCAACATATGTTCATCTCCTTTTCCTCATCACCCATGAGACTGATTGTTGTTCAGTCATCTGTCTTATCTCTGCATTGTTCTTGAATTCGTTCCACTTGATGGCGAGTATTTTCCTTATGTATTTGTTTTCAAAACAGTCTAATTTCTTGTCTATTTCTTTAATTCTTTTCCAGCTTTCGCAAGCATAAATGAGGGTGGATATTAAATTTGAATTGAATAGTCTTAACTTGGTTTTTGTGCTTATAACTTTTGAATTCCATATTTTCTCAAGATTCTTGAAGATTGATGCTGCTTTTGCAATTCTGATCCTAACTTCCTTTCTGGTGTCGCCATCCTGGTCTATGTAGCTGCCAAGGTATGCAAATTGATTGACTTCTTCAATATCTGTCCCTTCTATATGTATTTTTCCATTTTGATTAAGGGGAATTTTCATTATTTTTGTTTTGTCCGTGTTAATTTCAAGTCCTATTTTGCTAGTCAGTGAAGACAGGCTATCTGTTTTTTCTTGCATGGAATTCACTGATAAGAGTTATGTCATCAGCAAAATCAAGATCTTCTAGTTGGGTCCCATGTACCCAGTCAATACCTGTGTTACATGTGCAGCATTTTTTCATTATGAAGTCTATTGTAATCCCAAAAAGTAAAGGAGACAGTATACATCCTTGTTTCACACCTGTTTCAATCTGGAACCACTCATTCATCCCTTCTTCTGTCTTGACTGCACAAACATATCCATTGTATAAGTCCTTAATGATGTTGACAAGTTTAGATGATATTCCATATAGACTTAAAATTCTCCATAATGAATCTCTGTGTATGCTATCAAATGCCTTTTTAAAATCTATGAAGTTCAGTATTAATGGTTTCTGCTTTTCAATATGTTCTTCAAGTATTATTCTTAGCGTAAAGATCTGGTCGAGACATCTTCTCCCTTTTTGAAATTCTGCTTGTTCTTCTCTCATTGCAGTATCCACTATATCTTTAAGTCTATTCAAAATGACCTTGCAAAATACTTTTGACACAACTGATATTAAGGTTACTCCTCTCCAGTTGTTACAGTCACTAAGGTTCCATTTTTTTTTGGTATTTTAACAATGATTCCTTTTTTCTAATTAGATGGGATCTTTTCTTCTTTCCAAATCTTGTTAAACATTCTCTGTAGTTGTCTCATGTTGTTACTATTGATAGCTTTTAGCATTTCGGCTGTTATTTCATCTTCACCTGCAGCTTTGTTGTTAGCCATTAAATTCATGCAATTTAATTTAATCTATGTTGACATTTAGTTGTGAGGCTGGTAAGTCAGTTTCAAGGTGTAACAGTAGTATATATAGCACAGTACAATTTTCATCTTCAATAACTTATTATGGCCCGAAGTTACGAAGGTAGATTACTCTGATTGACTATAAAGAGGAAGTGGGTTGTCTTTCCTTTACATTGTAGTCTATGTTTTGGATGGGATCTTGGCTACCTTCTGTAGCTTGGATACTGGCTATGGCTTGTTACCAGCGCTTGTAGGAGACAGTCTGGGTTTGTTTTGCCTTTACACTAGTCAAAAAGTGCATTACAGCCATTTTTTCTGTAGGTTTCCTTTCTCATTCTTCAAAAGCGTATCTTGTAAAGCATGAAAAATCGTTCTGCAGGCAGTAAATCATCTCATTTCGTGGTCTAGTGATGGCCTACGGAAAAATGACTGACTGACTGAGTGAATGGCCTAAGCAACGTGCTGTAACTAACGAGTGGACCCAAGATGCGGACTTCTTGGCAGACTCCACTACATATATGGAGAACGTCTTTCTCTAGGAGGTTACTATTCAGTCAGTCAGTCATTTTGCATGTCCTTGCAGAACGTTACCTCCCTATCATCACTCCTGTAGGCCTCTCGGTTGTAAGCAAGATGAACTGCTGCTGATGCGTCCATTTGCAGATCGTCATTGATGTCTTGCAGCTATCTTCACCTTTGTCTTCCTCTCTTTCTTTTTCTCATTATGTACCCTTCCAAGACTGTCTTCTCTAGATTATCATGACATTTAATGTGTCCAAAATATTTAAGTTTTTTCTTGTTTACTAGCCAGCCTTCTTCAATATTAAGTCATTGTAGTATGGATATATTTGTTAGGGAGTTAATAGAAGTTTCACTAAAACTTCATATAGGGTCTTGACCACTTCTTATTTGTGTCTGTGATAAAAGCACAAGTTAACTTAGTTCTCATGTATGTGGGACAAAATATTATTTTCTTCTTCTTCATTATCTTTAGAACTGAGCAGATGCTGGTGATGTTATGAAGATGTTGAAGCACAGCTTGGGAGTGGGTTATGTCAGCTGTGAGCGGGTGCTGCTGTTATTGTGAAGATGTTGAGACACAGCTTGGGAGTGGGTTATGTCAGCTGTGAGCGGGTGCTGCTGTTATTGTGAAGATGTTGAGACACAGCTTGGGAGTGGGTTATGTCAGCTGTGAGCGGGTGCTGCTGTTATTGTGAAGATGTTGAGGCACAGCTTGGGAGCGGGTTATAGCAGCTATTTTTTCAACCCCAGAGTGGAGCTGACATGTAAGGGGTGCGCATTACTTCTTTAACAGACTCCACCACCATGGGGATTATGGTGATCCCTGCCCAGTTAGCCAGGTTGTACATGTTATTTGGGGTATCAGCAGAGAGGTGGGACAGGGTCTTATTGAGCTATGGTACGCCTGATGCTAACATGTCAGCTATGGGTCACTGATTTTAAATCAGACATTGTCTTCACCCCACCCCCCTCCCCCTCTCCAGTATATTTCATAATAGAAAGAACTATCAAAGTGAAGACAAGAACATGTAATTCTCCAAATGACATCCAGTCAGACATATAAACTTTTCTCAGCTGGAGTTATGTCTCGAGTAATGAAAATTTGTTTTAAAGTTTCTATTTTCTGATCACAGAACGTCTGAAGCGTCATCATCGTATCAGTGCTGAACCATGTGAGCAGCCACCAAGAACGAAGCACCGAAACATGTCTGATGCACTTCCCACCATCAGTGCAGACCAGCTGACCAAGGCTGTGAGCTTGGCTGCTGCCGGAACATTATCTGCTCTAGAAGCTGAGGCAGAAAATGAGGCTGGTGATGAGCCTCAGTATAGTGGTAAGAGTAAAAGCATGAACAGTTTTACTTGTATTTGTTTACTTTTATTTGAATGTAGAACAGAAAGGTGGAAAGTGTATAAACTACTGACTGAAAATATGTGCTGATGAAGGTTATAGACTGAAGGAAATAGAAAACATACTGAAGGAATTTACAGATTCAACAAAATGAAAAAAAAATGAAAACAATGGTACTGATAAGTGGAAAGGTTTTGAAAAAAAAATGAGGCTAAAAAAGTGAACATGGCAGTTATCAGTCTTTAGGTATTATATTAGTAGGGAAGTTGATTCAGTGTAGAAGAGAGGTTGATTGAGAAGAGAATTTGATTCAGTGTAGAAGAGAAGTTGATTGAGCAGAGAAGAGAAGTTGATTCAGTGTAGAAGAGAAGTTGATTGAGCAGAGAAGAGAAGCAAGCCAAAAAAATGAGAAAAGAAGAGAAAGGCTAGGTGTGCATGTATGATGTATAACAAACAAGAATGGAAGAAAAAAACAAAGATCTTACCTTGTGATGTGAATGATGCTGCGTCAGATAGTGTTTACAGGAAAGATTGTAAATGTCAGTATGAAGACTTGGGAATTGTGATACCATTCTGACTATAAGTAAAAGATGAGGACAGAATATATTTAAATGCTTTGAAGGGAAGGGTTGAGTCCAGTCTAACTATAAGTAAAAGATGAGGACAGAATATATTTAAATGCTTTGAAGGGAAGGGTTGAGTCCAGTCTAACTATAAGTAAAAGATGAGGACAGAATATATTCTTTGAAGGGAAGGGTTGAGTCCAGTCTGACTATAAGTAAAAGATGAGGAAAGAATAGATGTAAATGCTTTGAAGGGAAGGGTTAAGTCCAGTCTAACTATAAGTAAAAGATGAGGACAGAATATATTCTTTGAAGGGAAGGGTTGAGTCCAGTCTGACTATAAGTAAAAGATGAGGAAAGAACATATTTAAATGCTTTGAAGGGAAGGGTTGAGTCCAGTCTGACTATAAGTAACAGATGAGGAAAGAATATATTTAAATGCTTTGAAGGGAAGGGTTGTCCAGTCTGACTATAAGTAAAAGATGAGGACAGAATATATTTAAATGCTTTGAAGGGAAGTGTTGAGTCCAGTCTGACTATAAGTAACAGATGAGGAAAGAATAGATGTAAATGCTTTGAAGGGAAGGGTTGAGTCCAGTCTGACTATAAGTAACAGATGAGGAAAGAGTAGATGTAAATGCTTTGAAGGGAAGGGTTGTGACCAGTCTGACTATAAGTAACAGATGAGGAAAGAGTAGATGTAAATGAAGGGAAGGGTTGTGACTGTGAGCAGGGGAAGGTTTTAGGTAAAGTTTAATTTGGAGTTTAATCTGCATGGCTCCAGGGCCCCAAATTTATACAAGAAGCAGTTTTAAAGGGCCAAATTACTTCAGTCATTAGAGTGACATTGTCAGACTACCTTTGGTTTGAGCCAAAGATGATTGGGAGCTAGCTTGAAAGCATCATGAGAGATGTCATAAAGATGTTCTTGGATGTGGTCATCAGGTGTGAGACCTGTGTCCCCACTGTATGTTATCATACTCTTTTCTGTTTTTTTTTGTTTGTTTGTAGTGCAAAGAGTAGCATAGTTACATTACGGAACTGGTGTATGAGTGCCTCATGGAGAGTGAGGACAGTTTTGGGGGAGGTAACTGGTTTTTTCAAGCCTACAAGAGATATGGCAAGAATGGCTGCAGTTTCTGATTTCAGAATAAGCTGGCTGCCTCGTACGATGGCCGTGAATATCTTTCAGATTTGATTTCTGTTTGTAGGCTAAAAGGGGGAGTCCAGATCCTCTCTAGAAACAGAGGAGTCTGTGAGGTTGTGGCTCATGTTCTGACTGAACTACTCAGCCTAGAACAAGGGAAAAATGAACAATCATAGACTCTGGTGTTAGAATAATAATATTTAAATTTGAATACGCTTAACATATTTTATGCAGAACTGATCTGTAAGTGTATTGTAATTGTATTAATTATAGCATGGTTGTGTTTTTTTTTCCATAGAAGTTCAGAATGTTTGTTTTTACCAATGTTTCAGATAATGTCCTTAAAATAGATAAGAGAAATCCATCACTGAAACTTCTGGAAATGCTCTCATCATCTGTTACATCCGGTTTGGCCAGACTGAACCATCTTAACTTAGACAACCCAAGCTTATCCAGTTCTCCTCATAATCCAAAAACTAATATCAAAAACAAGAAAAAGAATGAAGCAGTTCCAGCCTCCGTTGTCAAGAAATATTGTAGTCGGAAAAATTATAAATTAATGCCCCCCCTGATACCAAGCCAAGTTCGGGCAAATTTGAAGAGGCCTGGCCCAAAAATGATACAGCAGCGACAGCTTGTGACTTTGAGTCACCGGTCAAGCGTGCATACCCCCCAGGAGTTAAAAGCCATGGCTGTGAGACCAGCTCGATACACCACGAATTATTTGTTTGTGAGAACCCAGATTGTTCCTCCAGCTCCAGAAAGAGGCTCGGCAGAGGTAACCGTGTGCCCCACAGTGTCGTCACCAGCGGCGGGTGCAGCAACATCAGCTCTGTGTTCTGTAGCAGCTGCTGCATCCTGCACAGCAAACACTTCAACAGTTTCAGAATCAACAGTAACCACAGCTCCTGCTGCTGTGCAACTTTCTTCTGGAACTCCAGTACTGGTTTCTTTGCCTGCAGTAGAGCCCTTGCAGAACTTACCATCAGCATCATCAGCTTTA
Source organism: Achatina immaculata (assembly GCA_009760885.1). NCBI lineage: Eukaryota > Metazoa > Mollusca > Gastropoda > Stylommatophora > Achatinidae > Lissachatina > Lissachatina immaculata. Next base: position 5,034,287 of record CM019692.1, read on the forward strand.
GGAAGCATCAGACAAGCTCCGAGACTTGTACAGCCCCCAAAAATTCAGCCGTTGTTCAGGCTGCCATTCCCAGTCAGTAACATCCAGTCAAAGCTCCTAGCAAAGGTAGTCCAGGCCGGCAAGGAAGTTGGGAGCGCACGTCCAAGTCAGGTAAAGGAGAATGCTGGCCAGCAGCTCCCTCGTCTAACAGTGGGAAACGAAGAACCATCGGTGTCTTGTTCAAGTACTTTACCAGCCACTTCAAAACTAACTAATGGTGCCATCACTCATGTGATAGTCACAGTGCCAGCATCATCATGTGAACCTGAAGTGATGTCTTCACATATGACTACAAAGCTGTCTAGTTCTTCAACACCAACAGTTTATCTAAGACCATCTCAGTCTTATGCCCAGAATGTTACTAGTCCCCAGGCTGTCCAAGTGACATGTGGTCCTGGTAATTCTGCTAGTCCCCAAGCTGTCCAAGTGACATGTCCTGGCCATTCAACTAGTCCCCAGACTGTCCAAATGACATGTGGTCCTGGTAATTCTGCTAGTCCCCAGACTGTCCAAGTGACTTGTCCTGGCCATTCAACTAGTCCCCAGGCCATCCAAATAACTAGTGGTCCTGGCCATTCATCTAGTCCACAAGCTGTCCAGATGACTAGCAGTGGTTCTGGTAATTCAGCTAGTCCCCAGACAATTCAAATGACTTGTGGTCCTGGCCATTCAACTAGTTCAGGTGTATCAAATATTATATCAAGTCCAGGACAGATTCTAATTGCTAGTCCAAGTTTTAGGTTTGTTACAGGAAACGGTTCAGTTCCAACACTTGGAGCATCAGGATTGAAACCTCCCATAGTTTTAGCTCATGTCACAAACACTGCAGAAAAACAGAACAAGACCCCCCAAGTCAGTGCCTCAAAAGTTGTTGATGATCATTTTAGTGGTTCAAAGGTCATAAGTTACAGTGTTTCACAGACTTCAAAGGCACATTTGCCTGTTCACCTGACTCCAGGTAACAACAGTGTTGTGAATGGTGCAGCTGGTAAGCCAGGTGTTGTTGCTTCAGCCATTATAACAACTAGTGGTAGCACTCTTGCCAGTGGTGCAGCTTTGGTTCCAAAATTCACTACACATGTCCTGAATTTGTCAAAACCGGGGCTTGATGTTATATACACATCACCAAACTTGTCAAAACCAGGGCTTGATGTTATATACACTTCTCCAAACTTGTCAAAACCAGGGCTTGATGTTATATACACGTCACCAAATTTGTTAAAACCAGGACTTGATGTCATATACACATCACCAAACTTGTCAAAGCCAGGGCTTGATGTTATATACACTTCACCGAACTTGTCAAAGTCAGTGACTGAGACAGTTATGCCTGTCAAAAATGTTGACAAGAAAAGCGTGCAAAAGTTAAACAGTTTCTCGGGCACTTTGCCCAACACAGCGTCACAGCCAGTGAACTTTGGCACCAGCAGCCTGGAGAGGTGTGCTGACACTTCAGTGGTGGTGTTATGCCCTGGTTCATCATATGTCCAATCTAATATCTCTTCCCCTGGTGAAACCCACAGTATGCAGGCATCCAGATGTAGTACATCCAACATCATTGGAAAATCTGTCTCTGTGACAAGCATCTTACAGTCACCATTTCAGACATTGTCTTCAGCTGCAGGACAGCAACAGTTGAAAGTTCCAATATCAACCCTGCCGTCTGTCCCATCGGTCCGGTTTCCTGTGACGGTGCTTACAGTTTCAGCAAGGCATCAACCACCGCAGATACCAGCAGGTTTGTGCCACTTATGTTTTTTTTCTTTTTTAAAGCAGTGCCAGATTTTTCATGGTTCTATTTTTTAGGACCAAAATTGTTCTCAACTGCAGACACAATCGCTCACCATTTTTTTCTGGTCATGCATCTTTGGCACAAATTTATGTTCTCTCAGGGCATCCTTTTATATTCTGCATATCTTCCACCTCAGGATCCTTGACCTTAAACAGATTGAGAATATTGCAGTAGATTTTTTGATTAAGAGCAAAATGAAAACATGACCTAAAAGTTCTTGTACAAGGTGTTTCATAATGATGGGACACATTTTAAATACAATTATCTAGAACTAGATCAAACAGATCTAGAATGTGAGTAATACATACCCAAGATATAGGAGTTCACAACAATGTTCAGAGTTTGAATATCTCATCCCATAGATATCCACCAGCTCCAGTAGAACATTCTTTGGCTCTCTTTATCATTTCCGCCATAGCGTGGTGCAGCACATGAGCTGGAATGGCCACTATCTCCCTCCGGATGTTTTGTTTGAGTTCTAGAACTGTACGGGGTTTCTCAGTCTACACCTTTTCCTTTAGATAACCCCACAGGAAATAGTTTGGTGTGGTCAGATCCAGTGATCTGGATTGTCAGTGGATATCAGCAAAAATGGAAATGAGGTGTCCTGGGAATTGCTGTTGAAGGGTTGCCATTAGCAGTCATGTGATACGACAAGTGACACCATCTTGTTGCATCCACATTTGTGTAAAACCAAGCCATTGCAACATTAACTCCAAAGGTCAGATGTTTGAAATGCAGTAAATTTATAGATGGCCACCTACCTACACTCTTTCTTGTACGTAAGAAGTAAAATATATTCCATCATTATGAAACACCCTGTATAACATAGTTTGAAAATGTGTAGCTTATCTGTTTAGAGTGAATTTATTATCTGAAACACATGACTTTTTTTCATATTTATTCCCAGCGTCTGTTGCTACTCTCAGCAATTTACATCAAGGCCAATTTACAACAGCAGGTTTACATCAAAGTCAGCTTACAACAGCAGGTTTACAGAAGACAGAAGTGGCAGTGAAAGCTGATACTGACAGCCTGTCTCCTTCTGTAAAACCAACAGATGTAAAGAGTAAAGATGTGGCTTCTTATATGCAGACTGTTGCAACTTCAGCGCTAAAAAAGAAACCTGTGTTGTCTTCATTACTTCCTTCAGTATCATCACCTGAGGCTTCAATGTCAGATTTGCCAAGCAGAATAATGGAGTCTCTACCATTATCAAAAGCAGTAGCAGCAGCAGCGATGGTGTCTTTGTCCACGCTGAGTACTTCACCAGGAACATCAGAAAACTGGCCACGGACACACTGTCAGAGTTATTCACCTTCAAGCCCTCACATTTCATCACAGTCAACTTCTAGACAAGCTCCACCACATTTTCTAATACCTTCAGGCGATAGGACGAAGTTGGTTATCTCCCCTGCTGGGATTGAACACTTGCAGTCGCTGCTGAGAAAGCAGGGTATATCAGAGGGATATTTCATCATTACTTCCCCTAGAGTTCCCACACTACCTCTAAATGCAAAAGCTGCTGGAGAAGTGATTGCAATAAGTTCAGGTGCTGCAAGTACAGAAACAAGCAAAGATGTTAACTTGCATTCCATGGAGAAGACGCTGAATCCTCCTTCAGTTTCTTCAAACAACTCTTCATCTGCTAGCGTTCCTGCTTCAGACTTTGAGAAGATGTTTGACACAAAAACTGTGGACAATAATCCGAGGAGTAGTGAGGAAGATGTTGTTGCCTGTGGGTCGACAAGTAAAGAGGATAATCTGGATCCTGAGCAAGATGAAAGTGACAGCTCATCATCCTCAGAATCAAGGTCAAGCTCTGCAGCGCTTGTTATTGAAACAGGTGATGATGATGAGAAGATGGAAGTTGGAAGATCATGCAGCGTTTCCCCTTCACATAATGGTGATAATGATGACATAATGGAGGGAGAAGAAGATGAGCCCGATAATGTGAAGATAGACCAGAGTTCTGTAGTTGTTGAGAGTCCTCAGAAAGACACGGTATGGGAGACTGAAAGTGTCAGGAGTGACGATGCCAGACAGTGCATTCCACAAAGCCCGCTATCTCTCAGTGATCTTGTTAAGCAACAGCACAGCAGGACGGGCATCTCCAGACACTTGGAGTACAGCTTCTTAACATCACCAGAGAACAAGATCAAAGAATCAGCCAAAAAAAATGATTCTGAATCTTCGCAACTGCCCACTTCAGAAAGCCAAGACTTCCAGTTCCCAGTACCGTTATGTCCAGCATCATCTTATGGTGCATCTAGCCAGCTGCATCAGCACTCCAGTGGTGGTAATATACAGATCAGTTTCCAGCACGTTTTCCCATCAACTTCATCTTTTTCAACAGACATTACCTTCGAAAGCTCAGTCCAGCACCAGGCTTTAGAGTCACGTTTAAACCAACATCTAGAGGATGTTGTTGTCACTTCTGTATCTCCAAAACTACTATCAAACACTCCCAGCCCAAAGTCCCCACTGTCTGTGCAGTCCAGCCAGGCTTTAGATCAAAACACTCCCCTCAATCCACCAATGACTCCAAATACAATGTTGATAAACTTATTAAACAGAGTTCCTACTCCATTTCTCACTAATCCACAAGACATCTTGTCTGCACCAACATCACAAGAGAGTGCTGTACATGAGGCAGATGCTGCGGCAGACTTTCCAATGGTCAGTAATAAAGTCAGTAGTGGAATATTTTCAGGCAAAAACCTAGACTTTTCATCAAGCCAAACTCATACGCAGTTAGGTGGAGCAGAAGTGGCTGGTGAAGGTCTCCTTTACAGCGAGAGCTCTAGAAGTCTTGCCAGTAACGCAGGAAGCTTTGCTGCTGGACAGAACACGCTAGAGCTTATTGCATCAAATTATGCTTCAAGCAGCTCTAGGAATAATGCTCTGTCTCATGATATAGGAAACACCCAGTTGTCATCCAATTTTTCTATGATTGGTTCAAAGTCCTACGACTCCTCCTATAGTCATTGTGGTATACGCGGTGGGCCACAGTCTCTAAACTTTTCAGAGAACTTTCAACAAGAATCTGATTGCCGTGATGTTTGTCACAGTTTTCAGTGCAAGTCCTGCTCACAACCTTTACTTGTAACTGTGAACCTGGACCCCGAGTCTCCCAAGTATGCGGTGACCCTTCCTAGCAGAGGAGATGACAGAGCATCTGAGGGTTTGATCGGAAATTATGGGCATACAAATGTGTTTGACCAGACATTAAACTTAACAGAGCATACATGTAATGGAGATAGATCTGGTGAAATGTCCAGAATGGCTCCAGAAAAATCCAGAGAGACAGACATTCTTCGACATTTGATCCTGAACACAAGCAGCTCTTCTCTGTCGACGCCTCTGCCAGTTCAGAGCTTGTGCGGTCAGCAGTATGGCTCATCAGCATCAGCGTTTAACTTGTCTCAGAGCCATCATCCTCAAGATTCTCAGTTTGAGCGTAGAGTGGAGTCATTCCTTGAGCCAGAAAATCAGCACAAAAATTTGCCCACAGCTGCTCTAAATCCTGGAGGTACTTGTACTTTTAGATCTCAGGATGAGAGTTTCTTGCACATCACCCATGTACACACATCTCCTTCTTATGACAGTTCAAACACTTCATTCCAGGCTTCATCACATCAGTCTTATGAGAGCACAGTTAGCAGTTCCTTTAATGACGGAAACAATTCAGCTTTAGGGAATCAGCCAAGTACTTCATATATCATGGAAGCAGAAATGGCCAGTGACACTTCATATACTGTAGAAGACATGGCAAAGAGCAGCATCTCGTTGTCACATGATTTCATAGAGTCTGGTGGGAGAATCCAGCACCTTGCGCCTTTCAGGTCTGACAGCCATCAAAATGAGCTTTTCTACCAGCATCCAGACCAGCCAGGGCCCATTCATCAGCACCATTATGGCCCCTCCAGCCAGCATCAAGGCCTTGAATTCCACATACCTCCATCTCATCAGTCTCACCAGTACCCTACATCATCTCTATCTCATCATGATCCTTCCAGAATGTTTTCAGAGCATGCTGGGAACGTGGAGTACATGAGCAGTGAGTACCAGTCTCAGTACTATGATGACGGTGTCGTGGCGCCTGGTCTTCCGCTTTATCCTCAGCAGTGTATAGTAGGATCTGAAGCCCCTGTTGTAGGCAGCACGGCCGGACACCCCTGCAACATTCCATTCAGCAGTGCACCTACAGGTGACTTTCTTGTATAAGTTTAGCTTTACTTTTATAAGTTTAGCTTTACTTTTATAAGTTTAGCTTTACTTTTATATAAGTTTAGCTTTACTTTTATATAAATTTAGCTTTACTTTTATATAAGTTTAACTTTTCTTTTATAAGTTTAGCTTTACTTTTATATAAGTTTAGCTTTACTTTTATATAAGTTTAACTTTTCTTTTATAAGTTTACTTTTATAATCCTCAGGTAACAAGGCCGGCATTGACATGGAATGCTCAGGGAACAAGGCCGGCATTGACATGGAATGCTCAGGGAACAAGGCCGGCATTGACATGGAATGCTCAGGGAACAAGGCCGGCATTGACATGGAATGCTCAGGGAACAAGGCCGGCATTGACATGGAATGCTCAGGGAACAAGGCCGGCATTGACATGGAATGCTCAGGGAACAAGGCCGGCATTGACATGGAATGCTCAAGGAACAAGGCCGGCATTGACATGGAATGCTCAGGGAACAAGGCCGGCATTGACATGGAATGCTCAGGGAATGAGGCCGGCATTGACATGGAGTGCTCAGGGAACGAGGCCGGCATTGACATGGAATGCTCAGGGAACGAGGCCGGCATTGACATGGAATGCTCAGGGAACAAGGCCGGCATTGACATGGAATGCTCAAGGAACAAGGCCGGTATTGACATGGAATCCTCAGGGAACAAGGCCGGCATTGACCAAGTATGCTCAAGGAACAAGGCCGGCATTGACATGGAATGCTCAAGGAACAAGGCCGGCATTGACATGGAATCCTCAGGGAACAAGGCTGGCATTGACATAGAATCCTCAAGGAACAAGGCCGGCATTGACATGGAATCCTCAAGGAACAAGGCCGGCATTGACATGGAATCCTTAAGGAAACAGAAATCAAAGAAGTCCCAGATATACTGATGAAATTATGCACAATCTACAGAACCGCTGCCCTGATTAGTCATGCCAGTAAATTCTCTTAAAAATCATAATGAGTAGACTTTGTAAGGAAATAGAGGTCAGTATGGTCCAAGCTGGTTTTAGACAAGGAAGAGGATCAAGAGATCATATAAGATTAATAATAGAGAAATACAGATAATTTAATATGAATCTATATTTATCTTTTATAGACTATTCTAAGGCATTTGATTGTTTACAACACCAGAAACTTTGAGAGATAATGGAAAAAAATGGGATTTCCAACACATTTGATACAGTTAACATCACTGCTATATCTAGACCAACAGACAGCAGTGAGAATAAATGGTGAAACAACAACTTGGTTTGACATAAAACAAGGGGTCCGTCAGGGGTGCATATTGTCGCCTTACTTATTCAACTTGTATAAAAAAAGTAAAGATAGTCCCATAGCAAATGCCGTAGGGGGTGAAGCGTTAGAGACCTCATTATGCTGGGTCATCAGCGTATGAGGTAGGGTGACCAGTTCCTTTCCTCGCTGCCTTTACTTCCCAGATTTTCTCTGGTACCCATTTTACGAGGCTGGGTCGACCTTGTATACTGAAAATATAATGAGGAATGTTAGAGAAGATGTAGACAAAGAATATTACGATGCCATAACAATTGGAGGTTATGAAATACCAGAGATTAAATATGCTGATGACACAGTATTACTGTCCACAACACAAAAAGGAATGGAAAAACTAATTATGTCAGTCCGTAAGAATAGTGAAGAGCAAAACTTCTATTTTAATGTGAAGAAAACTAAATTGATGACAACTGACAAAACAAACAGGGCATCTGAAATATGTATTAATGAGGAAAATTGGAAGAAGTGGAGAGTTTTGAATACCTTGGATCACTCCTAACTAATAATGGAAATACAATGAGGGAAATTAAAAGGAGGACATCTATCGCTCTTCAGAAAGTAAAACAAATAAATAATCTGTGGAGAGGAACAGACAGAACTACAAAAATAAGATTTTTAAGGGCATGCATCTTTCCCATCGCAGCATATGCCTGTGAGACCTGGACACTTAACAAAACAGCTGAGAAACACATAAATGCCTTTGAATGTTTACAACACCAGAAACTTTGAGAGATAATGGAAAAAAATGGGATTTCCAACACATTTGATACAGTTAACATCACTGCTATATCTAGACCAACAGACAGCAGTGAGAATAAATGGTGAAACAACAACTTGGTTTGACATAAAACAAGGGGTCCGTCAGGGGTGCATATTGTCGCCTTACTTATTCAACTTGTATAAAAAAGTAAAGATAGTCCCATAGCAAATGCCGTAGGGGGTGAAGCGTTAGAGACCTCATTATGCTGGGTCATCAGCGTATGAGGTAGGGTGACCAGTTCCTTTCCTCGCTGCCTTTACTTCCCAGATTTTCTCTGGTACCCATTTTACGAGGCTGGGTCGACCTTGTATACTGAAAATATAATGAGGAATGTTAGAGAAGATGTAGACAAAGAATATTACAATGCCATAACAATTGAAGGTTATGAAATACCAGAGATTAAATATGCTGATGACACAGTATTACTGTCCACAACACAAAAAGGAATGGAAAAACTAATTATGTCAGTCCGTAAGAATAGTGAAGAGCAAAACTTCTATTTTAATGTGAAGAAAACTAAATTGATGACAACTGACAAAACAAACAGGGCATCTGAAATATGTATTAATGAGGAAAATTGGAAGAAGTGGAGAGTTTTGAATACCTTGGATCACTCCTAACTAATAATGGAAATACAATGAGGGAAATTAAAAGGAGGACATCTATCGCTCTTCAGAAAGTAAAACAAATAAATAATCTGTGGAGAGGAACAGACAGAACTACAAAAATAAGATTTTTAAGGGCATGCATCTTTCCCATCGCAGCATATGCCTGTGAGACCTGGACACTTAACAAAACAGCTGAGAAACACATAAATGCCTTTGAATGTAAATGCTACAGAAGAGTCCTTCAGATATCATGGACACAGAAAAGAACAAATATATCCATACTACAAGAACTTAATATTGAATAAAGCTGGCTAGTAAAGAGGATTAAACAGAGAAAACTTAAATATTTTGGACACATTAAATGTCATGATAATCTAGAGAAGACCGTCTTGGAAGGGTACATAATGGGAAAAAAAAAGAGAGGAAGATCAAAGCCGAGATGGCTGCAAGATATCATTGATGATCTGCAAATGGATGCATCAGCAGAAGGCCACCTTACTTACAATGGAGAACCCTACAGGAGTGCTGTTAGGGAGGCAAAGTTCCGCAAGGGACATGCAAATGACTGACTGACATAGACTTACTTGGAGAAAAGACATTATGACAGTGCTCAGAGACAAGGGATGCACGTGGAAGGAAGCAGAGAATAATTCCAAGAACAAGGATGACTGGAGAGACTTTATTCATGGCCTATGGTCCCAAGGGAGTGAAAGGCAATGATAATGATGATAATGTTCATGGATGCAAACTTAGGGTGAGGATGCTGTCCACTTTGACAATCAGCAATCCATGACTGACATGCTGGTGTCAGGGTTGGTGAAGCATAGTTTACTAAGACCCTATCCCACCTCTCTGTTGGTACCCCCCAGTTAATGGGACAGGAATTGCCAGAGTCCCCATGGTGGTGGAGTCTGGTTTAGAAGTATTGCACACCCCATGCTTTTTAGCAGCACTCATGAATTTAAAAATAGCTGTCATGACCTGCTTCCAAGCTGCCGTGATGCTGTGCCTCAATGTATCCACCACACCGGCCACAAAGAACACCAGCTTGCAGTTCCAGAGAGACAGAAGAAGAAGAAGAAGTTGTAAGTTTATGTGTAACATAAGCTAGGTCAGTGGGGGTACACATTAGGTTCTTACTGGATTAAAAGTGAAATGAGCTTACATATTAGATCTTCCCATTGAAGTGGGTAAATCTGCCACAGACGGCATCCAGCCCAGCTTGAAGGCTATTTTCAGTGCTTTCACCACAGCCTGTGAGTTTCAGTTGGCATTTACATGGAGATAAATAACTCGTGAAAACTAATGTGATATATTAACAGAAAGTATATATAGAACATATGTAGGCACATGTGATATGGTAATATATAGCAACAGCGATAAATATGTGTATTATATCAGCAAAGTCACATTTTTTTGACTGGTTAGAGATAGTAATTTTTCTTTTTGAAAATGAGAGCAGGGAGTGCAAGAAAGTAAATCTTTACTACTTTCAGGACTTCAGTTAGAATTCCGTTTCCCACAAGAAGAAGAAGATGGCAATAATATAGAGAAACAACCAGTGCTGCCTAGTGCATCATTTTCTCCTCCAAGTGTGGCAGACCAGGCAGCCACACCAGATCCAGGTGGCATGAGCATGTACCATGGAAGTTTTCCAAATTTGTCCAGTAAGTTTTTTTTTATTTTATGAGAACTTCTCTGTGTTCTTTTTCTTCTCTCAGCAAAATCAGTTTAAATCCTGGAGCTTTTCTTGTTGTCTCCACAGTCCAGGAAGCAAAGATATCTGGGATAGAGGGATGAATGGTTACCGTAGCACACATACCAGAACTGGTCAAGACTCTGCCCTTTTGCCTTTGTCGCAAAATAGAACAAGCTGGAGCGCAGGAGCGCTGCAGTTACTGCATGTTGGCATCCCGTGCCAAGAAAGTTCGGGGAAAAAAATCCTGGCCAACCTAGCAGACAAGTTAACAAAAAATGCCTGAGTTGGAATCTGAAGTTAAGGAGGACTGCTCAGACAAGTTAACAAGTAACATGTTCTCTAATAGTGCTAGAGCTTGTTTGTTAGGTGCATTCTGGGAATTTAAGAAAGTTATAATAAGCCACTGTAAATGAAACTTGGATGCTTTCAAGATCTTCACCACAGTATCAGCTGCTGGAATCTTTACCAGATCTGTAACTGTGTGTCCACACTCTGCACTAAACAGATATCAGTGCGGGTTTTTCCAAGTTTATCTGTCATGTGACTTATCTTTATTCTTCGAGCTCCTGGCAGAATGAAGGCTTTCAGCCACATCTGAAGAGCCTCTGCATCTTGTTCATGATCTAATATGTTTTCTTACTTGCTCAATCTTGTTCGTGATCTAATATGTTTTCTTACTTGCTCAATCTTGTTCATGATCTAATATGTTTTCTTACTTGCTCAATCTTGTTCATGATCTAATATGTTTTCTTACTTGCTCAATCTTGTTCATGATCTAATATGTTTTCTTACTTGTTCAATCTTGTTCATGTTCTAGTGTGCTTTCTTACTTGTTCAATCTTGTTCATGTTCTAGTATGTTTTCATACTTGCTAAATCTTGTTCATGATCTAATATGTTTTCTTACTTGCTCAATCTTGTTCATGATCTAATATGTTTTCTTACTTGCTCAGTCTTGTTCATGTTCTAGTATGTTTTCTTACTTGCTCAATCTTGTTCATGATCTAATATGTTTTCTTACTTGCTCAGTCTTGTTCATGTTCTAGTATGTTTTCATACTTGTTCAATCTTGTTCATGTTCTAGTATGTTTTCATATTTGTTCAACCTTGTTCATGTTCTAGTATGTTTTCATATTTGTTCAACCTTGTTCATGTTCTAGTATGTTTTTATATTTGTTCAACCTTGTTCATGTTCTAGTATGTTTTCATATTTGTTCAACCTTGTTCATGTTCTAGTATGTTTTCATATTTGTTCAATCTTGTTCATGTTCTAGTATGTTTTCTTACTTGTTCAATCTTGTTCATGATCTAATATGTTTTCTTACTTGCTCAATCTTGTTCATGATCTAATATGTTTTCTTACTTGTTCAGTCTTGTTCATGTTCTAGTGTGCTTTCTTACTTGTTCAATCTTGTTCATGTTCTAGTATGTTTTCATACTTGCTAAATCTTGTTCATGATCTAATATGTTTTCTTACTTATTCAGTCTTGTTCATGTTCTAGTATGCTTTCTTACTTGTTCAATCTTGTTCATGATCTAATATGTTTTCTTACTTGTTCAGTCTTGTTCATGATCTAATATGTTTTCTTACTTGTTCAGTCTTGTTCATGTTCTAGTATGCTTTCTTACTTGCTCAATCTTGTTCATGATCTAATATGTTTTCTTACTTGTTCAACCTTGTTCATGTTCTAGTATGTTTTTATATTTGTTCAACCTTGTTCGTGTTCTAGTATGTTTTCATATTTGTTCAATCTTGTTCATGTTCTAGTATGTTTTCATACATGCTCAGTCTTGTTCATGTTCTAGTATGTTTTCATATTTGTTCAATCTTGGCAGCTGAAATAAATACATCCTTGTACACTCTTTGTATTCCTGAATGGCACAGAAATTAAATTTTGTACAAAAATGTACACACTTTTATATGTGTAACATTTATGATTTGTATCATGTGTGCATGTGAATGCTTAAACTTTCAGTGTATGACATGTATGTGCGAGGAGGAAGCAGTGATGCTAGAGCACTGTCTGCTGATGCAGTACAAGAGTTAGGAAGCTGTGAGTATTGTTGGTCAGCGTGTTCTCTAAATACCGTCTCTTCCTTTATCTCGGAAAATCGAAACTGCAAGTATAGTGACTTGAAGGAATTTGTAAATCGTTCTGGGTCACTTCTTTCAGATTTACTTTGCAAATTTTAAAAAATGTTTTACTGTTACATTCATCCTCTGTCAAAAGTTTTTTTAATGTAAAAAAGTAAAGGTGATCCTGTCATGGTTTAGAAGCACATAGGGATATGGTGTTAGTGGCCATATTTTCCTTGACCTGTCAGCACACTAGAGGGTGATATGGTCAGTATCACGCCTGGCCACCTTTCCTTTCCCAACTCCAGAAGAAGCTGGGTACCCATTTCTACAGCTGGGTGACTGAGGTGCCTCCAGCTGGATTCGAACCCCTGACCTTTGCCATGAGAGACCAGTGCACTAACCATTTCGCCACTCAGACATTCATTTTTTTTTTTTTTTTATGAATAGTTACATTAAAACTACAGTCCAAGATCAGTGAAAGAAATTTGAGAACAGAAACCATGTGAAATATTTTTTTGTTTATAATTTTTTATTTTTTTTATGACAGTAACTTCATCATCTTTATCTTACTAAATATTTTTTATGACAGTAACTTCATCATGTTTATCTTACTAAATATTTTTTATGACAGTAACTTCATCATCTTTATCTTACTAAATATTTTTTATGACAGTAACTTCATCATGTTTATCTTACTAAATATTTTTTATGACAGTAACTTCATCATGTTTATCTTACTAAATATTTTTATGACAGTAACTTCATCATCTTTATCTTACTAAATATTTTTTTTATGACAGTAACTTCATCATCTTTGTCTTACTAAATTTTTTTTATGGCGATAACTTCTTCATATTTATCTTACTAAATATTTTTCACAGATACAGTTTTTTTTCCGTAATAGAATACTGCTTTGGTGATTTGAAATGATTGAAAAATTATTGTTTGAACATCTGTGATTTTAGAAAAAAAATGTTTGTTTAAGCTGTGATTAAATAATTTGAGTTGCTGAAGAAAGGCATCTCATGCCTGCAAAGTCGTATTTTTAGTCAGAGTCTGGGGGGCACTTGCTAGCCACTTCCAGGCTCTAGATGGTTATCTTACAAGGATTTTATTCCTTTTGATTTTTCACCTTTAACTTGAGTGCTCATGGGGTATCCCATCATGGCTGCAGAATTTTGTGTTTGTCCAAGACTGTTTATTGGGCAGAGATATCCTCTTTAAAAGCGGGTTTTTACTTTCCGGTCACACAATGTGTCTTGTAGAATAGACTCCAGCTAACAGCTGCAGCTCGTATGAGATGTTATAATGTAAATGGAAAATAGCAGATTGATTGTCAAGAGAGCAATGTTCTATGATGGAGTGCTTCATGATGAGACATGGTTGTCAAGAGAGCAATGTTCTATGATGGAGAGCTTCATGATGAGACATGGTTGTCAAGAGAGCAATGTTCTATGATGGAGAGCTTCATGATGAGACATGGTTGTCAAGAGAGCAATGTTCTATGATGGAGAGCTTCATGATGAGACATGGTTGTCAAGAGAGCAATGTTCTATGATGGAGCCTCATGATGAGACATGGTTGTCAAGAGAGCAATATTCTATGATGGAGAGCCTCATGATGAGACATGGTTGTCAAGAGAGCAATGTTCTATGATGGAGAGCCTCATGATGAGGCAGAGAAGGAAACTTTTTTTCTTTTTTTTTCTATTTTTGCAGCAGATATAGCAGTGAAAACTTGATTGCATACATCATGCCACACATGAATGAGCTCAAATGAGAGATCTAAGATCATTTAATCATTCTCTTCACTATGTTTCATGCTGATCGTGTCTGTCCATCTTGTGTTGTTTTCTTTCTCTGTCAGAGAATTACAAATATGAACTAATTTTTAAAAAATAATTGATAATTCCATGCCTTATTTTTGTTTCAGTCTGCGTGGAATGTAACATTATGTATAAGGGCCAATGTAAGTTTCACCCTTATGATTATGTGCATATCTCAGATACTCCGATACTGTCGCATGCAAGGCTAACTTTGCCTGCATGCCTGAGGCTCAGCACCTCAGGTATAGCTGGTCACAACAATAACACAGGTGGGTCTTGTTAGAAGTGAATAAATTAAGTAATATACAATGAACGAAGGATTTCAGCATTTTTTTTCTCTATTTCTTAAATGTTTGTGACAAGTCCATCAACAACTTCTTGCACACATTGTTTTTAAATATGTGATTTTGTCCTTTGTTCATGCTTTTGTTGGACATGTGGTGCTATTCAGTTTGAGCAGTATAAAAAAAATTGTTAAGAGTTCAGTAGCTATTTATAGAAGGTTTTTTTTCTTAGTTTCTTGAGCTAAAAGTTACTTACTGTAAGTGCTTGAGAATTATATTTTTGTACTGGAGTTTTTCCATTTTCTTGAAATTTATCCATCTTGTTGAAAGTGAACCACAAAGAGGCGTTCATAAAAAAAAACCTGCCATGTCATCTGACAGAGTTAAATTAGTGCTTCCTTTCCATCATCATGGTCAGGTGGTTAAGGTGGTTATCTGCCACTATATACCACTGCCTCAGTTTGATCCTGACACTTATGACATCTTCTCATACTGCCATCATATGCCACTGCTTCAGTTTGATCCTAACACATGACATCTTCTCAGACTGCCACTGTATTAACCTAAAATGGGAACCACTGAAGGATGCCCTTGCCTATAGTCACCTTCTTTAGTGGGGTCCTATCTTTGCCAGAACTAGAAGTGCAACTACCCATCCTGTATCACCTGAATATAATCAGAATATAATCAGAATCATCTGAAATAAAGATCAGTCAGTCAATCACCTGCCCAGCCTGTGTCAACTGCTCACCCTGTATCACCTGCCCATCCTGTATCACCTGCCCAACCTGTATCACCTGCCCTGCCTGTGTCACCTGCCCATCCTGTGTCAACTGGTCTGAAGTTTTGGAAATGAAATTGGTTACTTTATCCAGAATTGTCCTCACATTTGAGAAGGGATTCACATTTGAGCCCCATTTCATAATGTATACCACTGTGACACACAAAGTGTAGGATAACTTTCACTGGAGAGACCAGGGACTGCATGCAGAAATGTGTTTTTCCTGGATTGGCTCTAAGCCAGTCTCCTATCATTTCAACAGCCTGCAGTAACCACAGCGGCAAGTCTAATGTCCAAGTGACAGCCATTAAACGGTGTCGCTCTGATAACAGAAGCTGCTTGGTGCTTGAGAATCATGACATACAGGAATATGGGACACTGAAACCATGTGAATTGAACTAAAAATTCAGCTATAATTAACTGTTCCTTTCTTCACAATCATATTCCCTCCCTACTTAGATCTCATCAACTCTTTCTTCACCTGCAACTGTTATTCTAGGACCTTTATTGCATTGTGCATCCATTCGTCGTGAATGGCTTGACAGTTGTATCTTTTTTCTCTCCTGCCCCTTTCCCCACCCCCTTTTTAACTACCCACCAATCAGGTTAATATTACACTTCACAAGTCTTCATGTAAACATTCGTAGTTCTTCACCATGTGCACTATCAAACACAGCTTCTTGCAAGTCACAACAAAATGCTCCCATTTTTTTCCATTTTTTTTTCCATTCTAATTTGTTACACATTGATGTTAATTTATATTATCTCTTCATTTTTTATTTTTTTTTGTCCTTTATGTTTTTGTACAATTAAGATGTAACTGAAGTGTTACAGCTGTATGCTTGTTAGTTAATAAAGTTATTCCTACTTTTATTTTAAATAGTCTGACATTTTGCTATCACAGCTTTACTGCAATGGCTTTATATATATATGTTTATATATATATGCATATATATGTTTATATGTATGTATATATGTATGTATATATATATTTATACCCAAAAACTTTTCATATATCCAGCATGCATCTTTCCCATTGCAACATATGCCTGTGAGACCTGGACACTTAACAAAACAGCTGAGAAACACATAAATGCCTTTGAATGTAAATGCTACAGAAGAGTTCTCCAGATATCATGGACACAAAAAAGAACAAATATATCTATACTACAAGAGCTTAATATTGAAGAAGGCTGGCTAGTAAAGAGGATTAAAGAGAGAAAACTTAAATATTTTGGACACATTAAACGTCATGATAATTTAGAGAAGACCGTATTGGAAGGATACATAATGGGAAAAAGAAAAAGAGGAAGACCAAAACAAAGATGGCTGCAAGACATCGTTGACGATCTGCAAATGGATGCCGCAGCATCAGGCCATCTTGCTTACAACCAAGAGGCCTACAGGAGTGCTGTTTGGGAGGCAAAGTTCCGCAAGGGACATGCAAATGAATGATATCCAGCAAGTTTTATGCATTCTCTGTGTCAGGAGTTGTTTAATTCATAGCTTAATATTCAGTTTGCAAAGAAATTGTACAGTTCATTGTTCAGAATTCACTGTTTCAGTGTGATTGTTATGTTTGATGCATCATTCTATTCATGTAATGTGGGTAGATATTTTTTGTAAGCTTTTCAGTTTTGTTTTTTGATATGTCCTGGAGGACATGTTTCTCTTGAATGTCTTTTACAAGAGAATTAAAATGTTCAAGCAGAGTATTAACTCTTTTTGAAGTTCTTCAATTATTTAAAAAATGTTTAAATATTTGTTTTAAAACATTTAACAATTTTGTGTCAAATAAGTGAATGAAATGATGGCTGTTTACAGGAGTGTTTACCAAAGATAGAATACCCGCGAGAACAAAATTCGGGCCTCTGATTGGTTCTCCTGTGTCATGTGACAAACTGAGCTCAACAATGAGCTTTTCAATATGGCAGGTATGGAGGTCTATGACTGTACTGTGTATTCATGATTATTATTTTTAAAATTGTATTTAACCAGAAACTTTGGGAAATAATGGAAAAAATGGGATTTCCAACACATTTGATACAATTAACATCACTGCTGTATCTAGACCAACAAGCAGCAGTAAGAATAAATGGTGAAACAACAACTTGGTTTGACATAAAACAAGGGGTCCATCAGGGGTGCATATTGTCACCCTACTTATTTAACTTGTATACTGAAAATATAATGAGGAATGTTAGAGAAGATGTAGACAAAGAATATTACGATGCCATAACAATTGGAGGTTATGAAATACCAGAGATTAGATATGCTGATGACACAGTATTGCTGTCCACAACACAAGAAGGAATGGAAAAACTAATTATGTCAGTCCGCAGGAACAGCGAAGAGCAGAACCTCTATCTTAATGCAAAGAAAACTAAATTGATGACAACTGACAAAACAAACAAGGCATCTGAAATATGTATCAATGAGGAAAAACTGGAGGAAGTGGAGAGTTTTGAATATCTTGGATCACTACTAACTAATAATGGAGATACAATGAGGGAAATTAAAAGGAGGACATCTATTGCTCTTCAGAAAGTAAAACAAATAAAGAATCTGTGGAGAGGAGCAGACAGAACCACAAAAATAAGATTTTTAAGGGCATGCATCTTTCCCATCGCAACATATGCCTGTGAGACCTGGACACTTAACAAAACAGCTGAGAACCACATAAATGCCTTTGAATGTAAATGCTATAGAAGAGTTCTCCAAATATCGTGGACACAAAAAAGAACAAATATATCTATACTACAAGAGCTTAATATTGAAGAAGGCTGGCTAGTAAAGAGGATTAAAGAGAGAAAACTTAAATATTTTGGACACATTAAACGTCATGATAATTTAGAGAAGACCATATTGGAAGGATACATAATGGGAAAAAGAAAAAGAGGAAGACCGAAACGAAGATGGCTGCAAGACATCATTGATGATCTGCAAATGGATGCAGCAGCAGCAGGCCATCTTGCTCACAACCGAGAGGCCTACAGGAGTGCTGTTTGGGAGGCAAAGTTCCGCAAGGGACATGCAAAGGAATGAATGAATGATTTAATTCGGTGACGTTTCCTGTTAAGCATTTTATGTTTAGAGTCCTAAAGGTCAATAGTTCCACATTGAGAAGCTAAAAGTTGTCAGAGAAGCTATTAAGCTAAAGTAAAACTTTCAGAAAAGCATCCACAGTCTATTTTTGTGGGTACTTTCTGTCAGTCGCCATTGACATTTGTAAGTCTTCATTAACTTTTTTTTTTCCCTCAGTTTTCATTGACATCTTGTCAGCTTCCATTAAATTTCTGCCACTTTCCATTCACATTTTACCAGTGGCCTTTTTGTCAGTTCTGTTAATTTTCCGTCAGTTTCTATTAACTTTCTGTTAGATTCTTTTAACTTTCTGTTAGATTCTGTTCTGTCAGTTTCTGTTAACTTTCTGCCAATTTCCTTTAAGTTTCTTTCAATTTCCATTAAGTTTCTTTCAGTTTCTATTGATGTTTTGTCATTTTCCAAATACAGGTGAATATATGGAATAACATGCAGATTTCTTGGATTTAGGTCATTCCCATCTTTGACAAATTCAGTAACTTTGCACTTCCTCTCATAACTTGATTTGTGAGTTCAGTGCAGAAGAAATGTAAAAGAGAATGTAAATATTTATTCTGAAGACTAAAATTTCTGCTTCACCTTTTTCCACCAGACGTTTGTAGGGTCCAGTGTAAAGGTCATGGACACAAATGATGAGAATTCTTCAAATTGGCTAATGTTTGTCAAACCTGCCAGGGTCTCCATGGAGCAGAACCTGATTGCCTTCCAACATGGAAGCAGCATATACTTTGTCACACGAACAGACGTTGAGCCAGGCCAAGAACTGTTGTTCTGGTTTGCCAAGGATTATGCTCGCATGCTTGGTAAGTCTATCCCCAGCATGAGGTTGTCACGTTGTTAACAAAAAATAAATTATGTCTTACCAGAAGCACTAATGAATTTGACAGTTACTGGAAAACTCAAAGTAAAAGGAAGATAGAGAAAAAGATTAGAATGGGCTGTCTAAATACCAACAGATGACATAAAAAGGGGAAAGATGATCACTCATGTCTTATGACACGGCACCCAGCTTTTTTTGTGATAACTTGAGAATAAAAAGCCACTGGAGCTGGACAGCTTCTCTGACAAAATTATCTAATGAGTGTTATGTTGCTGTTCATATAAATTCCACCTGGCTGTGGGATACTTGTTAAAGCAGATTTCCTGGAGAAGATACTCGGATGTAGCAGCCAGGTGTCGCAGCTATCTCCAGACACATTTGTGTGGTGCTGGTAAGTGTTGGCAGTCATACTTCTCTATTCTGCCCTTTCCCTGATGTTTCCACTCTCCGTCCAAGTTGGTATCAGTTCTTCAAGATCTGTGTGTCTCAGCAGTAAAGAAGTTTGCAGTTACAGGGAGATAAGCAAACAACTGACAAAAGACATCCTTTTCTTTTTTTTTTTGACTAAAAAATACAAAAGAAAAACATATATTGTAATAATTTATATAATTTACTCTTAAACAAATCACACTGTTTTTACAAGAACATCAAAGCAGAGACTTTACCACTGATGAGGGTGTCAAATCCTCAAACACGATGCAGGAAATAGATTATCCAATCAGATTATCGAAAGCACAAACCAATGATTTATGTCAAATTGTTTTTCTTGTAAAATCTAGGCATCACTGCCAAACCCAAGAACGCCAGTCATCAGCTGTGCCCTCATTGTCCAGTGTGCAAGCAAGTTTTTCCTGACAGAAAACAGGTAATAAGTGTCTGTTTCTTATGTTGTTTGATCAGTTTTCTGTGCTGTTTTCTGTTTGTTTTTATGTCTTTATCAGCTTTTCTTGTACCATGTTCTATTTGTTCTTGTCTTACCATGTTCTTGTCTCATTATATTCTTGTCTTACTATGTTCTTGTCTCATTACATTCTTGTCTTATTATGTTCTTGTCTTACTATGTTCTTGTCTCATTACATTCTTGTCTTACTATGTTCTTGTCTCATTACATTCTTGTCTTACTATGTTCTTGTCTCATTACATTCTTGTCTTACTATGTTCTTGTCTCATTACATTCTTGTCTTACCATGTTCTTGTCTCATTACATTCTTGTCTTACCATGTTCTTGTCTCATTACATTCTTGTCTTACCATGTTCTTGTCTCATTACATTCTTGTCGTACTATGTTCTTGTCTCATTATATTCTTGTCTTACTATGTTCTTGTCTCATTACATTCTTGTCTTACTATGTTCTTGTCTCATTATATTCTTGTCTTACTATGTTCTTGTCTCATTATATTCTTGTCTTACTATGTTCTTGTCTCATTATATTCTTGTTTTATTATGTTCTTGTCTTACTATGTTCTTGTCTCATTACATTCTTGTCTCATTATATTCTTGTTTTATTATGTTCTTGTCTTACTATGTTCTTGTCTCATTACATTCTTGTCTTATTATGTTCTTGTCTTAATACTGCATGAGAAGATGATTTTTTAAGAAATTTAATGATATGAGATAATGTTTTACTTTGTTTCTCATGATTCTATAAAAGAGTTTATTTGTTTATCTCTTTAAGAGTTTATATCTTTGTCAATCATTTATATTTTAATGGCTGTGAATGGCTCAGTGATCGACAGGGATGCCTGCCAAGCCAAGGGTCATAGATTCTAGTGCCTGAGAAAGGTTTGATTTTGTTCACGGTGTAATGGCTGCATCAACATCCAGATCTTTGGAGAGGTTGGACATGCAGCCGCTGAGAGCAGGTTTATATCTGCTGTCAAGATGTTTAGTCCTTCTGCTTGGTGCCTTTATGGCGTGCGAGGGCCACCTTTAAGCATGTGGAGAACATGGCACAGTCAGATATTAGAGTGTGAGGGAACATCTCATAGCATTTGATAACTCTTGAGATTTGAGAAAAATTCAGCAAGTCAAAACAATATCATGAGGTAAGAAAGAAAAGTGGACAGCTTTGGAGAGGATGACTGTAAAAGATGTTGCTATGAATCCAGTGCTGAGAGAAATACAAGACTAATCATTCTGTTTAATTCTGCACTATAAGGTCATAGTTTTGTTTTTGAGCTTTCCTCTTTGTTTTTTTTCTTGTATAACCAGGTTCAGAGTCACGTGAGACTTCAGCACCCGAAACCATGCACTAAAAAATGCAGCCATTGTTCACGGCGGTTCTCTCAGGTGTCACACTTGAATGCTCACATTGCATCAGTCCACCTGCATGTGAAGAAGTTTATGTGTCCACATTGTGGCAAGCGGTTCTCAGACAGCAGCAACTTTAGAAAACATGTCAAGTCACACAGTGGTCAGTTCTTTCTTGTACATTTCTTATGTCTTCATTGTTTCTTGTACATGTGTCCACATTGTTTCTTGTACATTTGTCCATATTGTTTCTTGTGCATGTGTCCACATTGTTTCTTGTACATTTGTCCACATTGTTTCTTGAACATGTGTCCACATTGTTTCTTGTACATGTGTCCACATTGTTTCTTGTACATGTGTCCACATTGTTTCTTGTACATTTTTCCATATTGTTTCTTGTACATGTGTTCACATTGTTTCTTGTACATGTGTCCACATTGTTTCTTGTACATTTTTCCATGTTGTTTCTTGTACATGTGTCCACATTGTTTCTTGTACATGTGTCCATATTTTTCTTGTACATGTGTCCACATTGTTTCCCAGTACATGTGTCCACATTGTTTCCCAGTATATGTGTACACAATTTTTCTTTCTATTCCAACCTGTTTCGCACTTTTCATTAATTTATTGCGTAATCTATCACATCCTGTAGCTTTGTTCGCATTTTTCATGGCTTCTCTGATTTCAGCCTGTAGCATGTCTGGTTGAGGTCCTGCGTGGCAGCTGTGTTGTTATTACAGTGTTGACATGTCTCAGGTGTTATATTGAGTAGCTTGTCAAAGTATTGTCTCCATCTCTCTAGTACACACTCGGGTTTGCATATTGAATCACCATTAATATCATTCAGTTTCTGTTGGGTTGAAGTGCTCTGCTCACTTTCTCATTGCACTGATCTTTTTACAAAAGATTTTCATAGCTTCTTTGTGATTGTTGTTTAATACTTCATTGTATTCCTGCCTTTGCTTATTTTGTTACCCGCTTAGAGTGTCTTCTTGGACGTCATTATTAAATGAAGTCTTGCCCCTGCTTACTTCTCATCCATTCTTTATATTTAGTTTTTTTGTACTGCCTCTTTCACCTCAGCATTCCACTTTCCTGCCTCCTTTAGTTCCACATGTTTCCTTTGCTGGTTGCAAGATGCTGGTTTTGGAACAAGGGCCATTCCTCTTCCACTGATTTTGTTTCTGTGAGTAAGTTTATAAACAGTCTTCTTAATTTCTTCTCATATTCTTCTTTCACATTGTCTTTCCTGAGCTTGCTTAGTTTTATTGTGTCACTTGTCATCTTCTTGAGAGTTCTGTTGTGGCTTTTCCTGTGTGCTCCGATGACCACTACTACTTCTGTGTGGTCTGTGCTTCAGCTCATGTTGGGTGTTGTTCTTGCATCTGTGATTGGTCTTTGATTGTTGCTCCTTGCTAGTATGAAATCAGTTTGACTTCTGCATGTCCAGTTATTTCATTTGTACCAAGTTTATATTTGAGACTCTCTGCGTTTAAAGAATGTATTTGTGATAAAAAGGTCACACTGACTGCAGAGTTCTAAGAGTCTGCTACCATTACCATTTCTGACATACTGTTGGTCACTGAAGGCACCAAGGTGGTCTGGTACTTCTGTTCTACTTGTTCCAAGTCTTGTGTTGGAGTCCCCCATAATTTTAATAATTTCCTCTTTACTTAGGTTGTTTAGTGTATCATGTTTTGTTGTTCATGTAACTGATTCTACCTGTCTGAGAGTTATTTTTTAAAAAAATGTCATATTTGTTGCAGATGAGCGTCTGTTCAAGTGTGTGATCTGGTCATATTTGTTGCAGATGAGCGTCTGTTCAAGTGCATGATCTAGTCATATTTGTTGCAGATGAGCATCTGTTCAAGTGTGTGATCTGGTCATATTTGTTGCAGATGAGCATCTGTTCAAGTGCATGATCTGGTCATATTTGTTGCAGATGAGCGTCTGTTCAAGTGTGTGATCTGGTCATATTTGTTGCAGATGAGCGTCTGTTCAAGTGCATGATCTGGTCATCTTTGTTGCAGATGAGCGTCTGTTCAAGTGTGTGATCTGCGGTAAAGATTTCAGGCAGAAAGCTCATCTCAAGCTCCACATGAACACCCATATGCCCGTGAAGAATGAAGAGTGTGGCTTCTGTGGAAAGAGGTTTACACGGGCATTTACAAGAAGACAGCATGAACTCCAGCACACCAGGCAGAACAAGATACCATGTGCCCATTGTGACAAGGTAGCTGATTTGTTGTCTCGTTGTACTTATCTCACAAGATACCATGTGCCCTCTGTGACATTGGGGTTGATTTGCTGTCTTGTAATATCTCTAGATATATCTGTTATTTGTTGAGCAGTGATCATTTGGCAGGTGACAACAGTAGTGAGTATCTTAGCAACAGAAGTAGGTTCTTGGGATTAGGCTGATGTGTCTTTCCTGAGTTCTCAAGATGGAAGTGTTTCTGAAGTAGCTCCATCACCATGGAGAATGTGTTGATCCTTGCTCAGGTAGTCTGGCCAAAATAACAGTGCAGGATGTTTTTTATGATCTTTATGGAGAGGTAGGATAGATCTTTAAGAAATAACATCTTATTGGCAGAAATGCAGATGAAACCACTGACAACAATTATTGAGGAAAGACGCTGGCAATGGTTGGGACATGTGCTCCGAATGACTGACAACTCACTACCAAAAATAGCACTAAGATGGACACCACAGGGGGACAGAAGTAAGGGTAGACCAAAAGAGACATGGAGAAGAACAACAGAAAGGATGTTGAGCAATAGAGGACTCACCTGGGCAAGAGCAGAAAAAAAGGCGAAGGACAGGCATTTGTGGAAAACCCTTGCGGAAGCCCCATGTGCCCTGGGCACTTAAGGTTCAGAGAGAGAGGATAGATCTTTGACCTGCTGTGATATTCTGAACCTACCCATTGTCTAACACCATCTACCCACCATCTGATACCTTCTACACACCATCTGATACCTTCTACACACCATCTGACACCATCTACTACTATCTGACACCATCTACTCATCATCTACCCACCATCTAACACCATCTACCCAACATCTGACACCCCACACCCACCATCTACCCACCATCTGCCACCATCTACCCACCATCAAACACCATCTTACACCATCTGCCACCATCTACCCACCATCAAACACCATCTGCCACCATCTACCCACCATCTTACACCATCTGCCACCATCTACCCACCATCAAACACCATCTTACACCATCTGCCACCATCAAACACCATCTGCCACCATCTACCCACCATCTACCCACCATCAAACACCATCTGCCACCATCTACCCACCATCAAACACCATCTTACACCATCTGCCACCATCTACCCACCATCAAACACCATCTTACACCATCTGCCACCATCTACCCACCATCAAACACCATCTTACACCATCAAACACCATCTACCCACCATCAAACACCATCTACCCACCATCTTACACCATCTGCCACCATCTACCCACCATCAAACACCATCTACCCACCATCTTACACCATCTACCCACCATCAAACACCATCTACCCACCATCAAACACCATCTACCCACCATCTGCCACCATCTACCCACCATCTGCCACCATCTACCCACCATCAAACACCATCTACCCACCATCAAACACCATCTTACACCATCTGCCACCATCTACCCACCATCAAACACAATTTTACACCATCTAACACCATCAAACACCATCTTACTCCATCTACTCGCCATCTGACACCATCTACCTCCCGTCAGACACCATCTACCCGTCATCAACAACCTTCATCTTCACTTCTACAAATGGCAGTGAGAAGGAGAATGGCAAGCACAGGATATTTATGCCTGTCAGAAAATGTCAGATTGTTGGAATCAATATATTTTTGTATTTGTACCAATCTTATTTTGTAATGACACAATTGTTAAAGTAGTAAAATTGATATGTGGTCACAGTGTCTTGTTTATGGATGATTGTGGGTGTTTTCTGCATGCGCTGTGGCTTGTTGTGAGTGTCACCCTGTTATTATTGCAGGCGTAAGCTTGCTTTATGCCTTGATCAGAAAAGATTGAAGATGCTACTTTGTGTACATGGTTGACCCTTAGTTCTTTAACTATAGCTAAGATTGAAGATGCTACTTTGTGTACATGGTTGACCCTTAGTTCTTTAACCATAGCTAAGATTGAAGATGCTACTTTGTGTACATGGTTGACCTTTAGTTCTTTAACCATAGCTAAGATTGAAGATGCTACTTTGTGTACATGGTTGACTCTTAGTTCTTTAACTATAGCTAATGTAGTTTTGTGGAGAGTGAATCATCACCAAGTGAATATATTTTGTTATCCCTGAAATAAAAATTTTTTTTTTTTCTCATTTTAAGGTGTTTTACAAGCAGCAGGTGTACCGACAACACTTGAAGATCCATCGCAATGAGCGCAAGTATGGCTGCCCTCACTGCAACAAAGCGTTCCGCACCAAGGCTAATCTCACTCGTCACGGGCCAGCTTGCAAGCAGCAGAAATGTGTTGTCATAGCAACTCATCCTGCTCCACCATTATCAGCCCCTCAGATACAGGGCGGAGACTTTCTGCATTCTGGGCACAGTGACGTCAGCATTTCAGGTTACAGTAATGACAAGAGTACGTCTGCTGACAATGTTTGATATATGACATTCATGACAACAAAACCCTAGTCATGTAGAACAAACTTTAGAGCAATATTTGGAAATAAGTAAATGGACTTTGCTTTGGGTAAGACTTTCACGTTCTCAGAGGAAACTGAAACAGAAGTTAACTGGCCAGGGAGAAAAAGTGGAAATTAAAACAGAAGTTAACTGGCCAGGGAGAAAAAGTGGAAACTGAAACAGAAGTTAACTGGCCAGGGAGAAAAAGTGGAAACCAAAGAAGTTAACTGACCAGGAGAAAAAGTGGAAACTAAAGAAGTTAACTGACCAGGGAGAAAAAATGATAACTAAAGAAGTTAACTGACCAGGGAGAAAAAAGTGGAAACTAAAGAAGTTAACTGACCAGGGAGAAAAAGTGGAAACTGAAGAAGAAGATAACTGACCAGGGAGAAAAAGTGATAACTAAAGAAGATAACTGACCAGGGAGAAAAAGTGATAACTAAAGAAGTTAACTGACCAGGGAGAAAAAGTGATAACTAAAGAAGAAGATAACTGACCAGGGAGAAAAAGTGATAACTAAAGAAGAAGATAACTGACCAGGGAGAAAAAGTGGAAACTGAAGAAGAAGATAACTGACCAGGGAGAAAAAATGGAAACTGAAGAAGAAGATAACTGACCAGGGAGAAAAAATGGAAACTGAAGAAGAAGATAGACCAGGAGAAAAAGTGGAAACTGAAGAAGAAGATAACTGATCAGGAAAGAGGAGTGGAAAATGACCAGAGATCAGTAAACTGTCAGCAGAAAAATACAGATATTTTACTTCTAAAAATAGCATGGTACACAGAGAGTTGTAACGGTTACAGAGAAGTGCTAACAGGAGGGTCAAGTTCTTCCTGATGACTAAACCTTATTTTGTTGATGGAGATTTTTAAATGATGGAGAAAACTTGATGAAGACTTGAGCAGAGGTCAAAGTTTTTGTTATTTTCTTGAAAGTTAGTAGGAAGTGTCTGTTGTGATATGAAGCCTGAGGTTGAAGAGGACTGCTCAGACAAGTTAACAAAAAGTGCCTGAGTTGGAACCTGAAGTTAAGGAGGACTGCTCAGACAAGTTAACAAAAAGTGCCTGAGTTGGAATCTAAAGTTAAGGAGGACTGCTCAGACAAGTTAACAAAAAGTGCCTGAGTTGGAATCTAAAGTTAAGGAGGACTGCTCAGACAAGTTAACAAAAAGTGCCTGAGTTGGAATCTAAAGTTAAGGAGGACTGCTCAGACAAGTTAACAAAAAGTGCCTGAGTTGGAATCTGAAGTTAAGGAGGACTGCTCAGACAAGTTAACAAAAAGTGCCTGAGTTGGAACCTGAAGTTAAGGAGGACTGCTCAGACAAGTTAACAAAAAGTGCCTGAGTTGGAACCTGAAGTTAAGGACTGTTAAAATGAGATGAACAAATGTGACTGGTAATGAAAGCATCAAGTTTAACAGGTCTGATGGGATGTTGTTTCCTGATGTGTAGAGAAGATTAATCAGGAAGTGTAGGCTTTTAAAGAAGCTCCATCACCATGAAGAGCAAATCATCATCTACCATCTTAGCAATGGAAGAGTTTAACAAGAGTGTGAGACCAGAAACATCAAGTGAAAGTAGACAAGGTAATACAGCAACAAGAGTGTGAGACCAGAAACATTAAGTGTAAGCAGACAAGGTAAACATCAAGTGTAAGCAGACAAAGTAAACATCAAGTGTAAGCAGATAAGGTAAACATCAAGTGTAAGCAGACAAGGTAAACATCAAGTGTAAGCAGACAAGGTAAACATCAAGTGTAAGCAGACAAGGTAAACATCAAGTGTAAGCAGACAAGGTAAACATCAAGTGTAAGCAGACAAGGTAGTACAGCATGAGAACTCTGGTAGAGATAAGAGTGACTACTGTAACACAATCATCCCACTTTCCATAGACAAAGATGCCAGACTATGGTTGTTGGTTTTGTTTGTAAGTTATGATGTATTGAAGTTGTATATATGTGTGGTTAGAAAGTGATCTTATTGTGGGTTTGAAGAGCAGCTTATTGTTGGTTTTATAATGAAATTGTTGTTTAAATGCTGAAGTTTTGTGTAGATATTGAAGTTGTTATTGTATAGATAATAAGTTATTGTTGTGGAAATACTGAAGTTACAATGTAGATATTGAAATCTGTAGATAACTGAAATCATTGTGTAGATTTTGAAGTTGTGTAGATTTTTTAAGTTACTGCTATTTAGATATTAGAGTTGACAGAAGATAAGAAATCAGATATACATGAACATCAACCCAGATTAACAGTCATCATAGATATACATGAACATCATCCCAGATATACATGAACATCATCCTAGATATACATGAACATCATCCTAGATATACATGAACGTCATATCAGATATACATGAACATCATCCTAGATATACATGAACATCAGCCCAGATATACATGAACATCAGCCCAGACATACATGAATATCAGCCAGATATACATGAACATCAGCCCAGACTGAACATGTCTCAGATATACGTGAACATCATCCCAGATATACATGAACATCATCCCAGATATATATGAACATCATCCAATGTAGAGATATGTAACTTGACAGTTTTGAATAACTTCAAATTTTCCATTGTTCTTCTTGTAAATAAATATATCACTGATAACTTTAGAAAATCATATTGATTTTTGTATATAAGTAATTTATAGAAAGAGCTTACACTTCTCACTTTAAACATATTCCATACACTTTTTAACTCATTATTTTATAAATATACTATATACCAGGGAATATGTGTGTGTAGTAATTTCTGTATGTAGTTTTCTTACATTTCAGCTTTATTTATGTACATATTGTTATATGACCTGCAGCCATTGATAGATGTACACACATTACTTTCATAGTGTAATTTTACTTTCCTGTACATAGAAGTACTTTTGTTCCATAAAACTACTTTGCTTCTAAACTAAAGATCTGTATTAGACTTTGTGATATTACTTTAATGAAAATAGATGGAGGTGTATGGTTCAATTTTACAAAAATAATAGAAAGAGTGGGGAAAATGGCAGAAAGTTGATGAGCAGGTACAAATGCAGAACATACAACAATACAATATTTTGGCTTCCGCAAGGGTTTTCCACAAATGCCTGTCCTTCGCCTTTTTTTCTGCTCTTGCCCAGGTGAGCCCTCTGTTGCTCAACATCCTTTCTGTTGTTCTTTTCCATGTCTCTTTTGGTCTACCCTTAGTTCTGTTCCCCTGTGGTGTCCATCTTAGTGCTATTTTTGGTAGTGAGTTGTCAGTCATTTGGAGCACATGTCCCAACCATCGCCAGCATCTTTCCTCAATAATTGTTGTCAGTGGCTTCATCTGCATTTCTGCCAATAAGATGTTATTTCTTATGGTGTTTGGCCAAAATATTTTTTTAATTCTTCGTAAACATTTAGTCTGGAAAGAATTCAACTTGTTTTCTATGGTTTTGGTGATTTTCCAGCATTCACTTCCATAGAGTAGTACACTTAGAACATTACTCTTAAATATCTTGATTTTCATATTTACGCTTAGTTTTTTTTATTTCCATATAGTCTGCAGCATAGCAAAAGCCTGGTTTGCTCTAGTAAGTCTGCTGTTGCTGTCCTCTGTGCTGTCTCCATTTTCTACTACTCTGCTGCCAAGATATACAAATTCGTTGACCTCCTCCACTAACTTGCTATCTACTCTGAGTACATTTCTGTTGTTTACATTTTGCTTCATTAACTTTGTCTTTCCTATGTTGATCTTTAGTCCTATGTTGTTTGCATTCTGAGTTAGCTTGTTTATTTTATCTTGCATATCTTTGTGACTGCTTGATAATAGACAAATGTCGTCCGCAAAGTCAAGGTCCTCCAGCACTGTGTCAAGGGTCCATTGTAATCCTCTGCGTTTGTCTGATGTTGCCTCCTTCATTAACCAGTCTACTGCCAAGATAAATAATGTTGGTGATAGTACACATCCCTGTTTCACTCCTGTTTCTACCCTAAAGCTGCTGGAGGTATGTTCTCCATAGATAACTTTGCACTGAAAACCCTCGTATAGGGCTTTGATTACATTTACTATCTTATGGGGGAAGCCATACCATCTTAGGATTTTCCACAGTGCATCTCTGTTGACACTGTCAAAGGCTTTCTCAAAATCTATGAACAATGCATATGTTGTACTATGCCACTCGTTTGCCTGTTCTAATATTTGTCTAAGTACAAATATGTGGTCTATGCATGATCTTCCTTTCCTAAATCCTGCCTGCTCTTTCCGAAGTTTTTCCTCAAGTGTTGGTATAATTCTGTTGATGATTATTCTGCAAAATACTTTACTGGTGAGTGGCAGCAGGGTAATGCCTCTCCAGTTCCCGCAATCTCTGAGGTCACCCTTCTTTGGTAGTTTTACTATAAGCCCAGTTTTCCACTCATCTGGGGCTTTTTCTAGATCCCAAATTTGTTGTAATATCCGGCAAAGTTGTTTTGGTGTTTCTGTTTCTTCTGCTTTCAACATCTCAGCAGTCACTTCATCTTCACCTGGTGCCCTGTCTGATTTTAGCTTCTTTATCGCCTCCTTTACTTCACTTATTGTTATTGGTCCTGTATTGATGTTTAGTTCCATTTTTGCTTCAGGTATGTCTATTGTTTGTGCTGCTTGTGTTCTGTTTAGTAGGGTGTTAAAGTGTTCCCTCCATCTTTCAATTTTTTCTCTTTCTCCACTGACCAGTTGTCCATTTTGTGTCCTTACTGCACTTTCACATCTTGTGTTGAAGTTACGTGTCATCTGCTTTGTGATTTTATATATGGTTTTCATATCATTTGTATATGCTGCTTTCTCTGCTGCTTCTGCTAAGTTGTCATAGTATTGACATTTATCTTGATGGCATGATTCCTTCACTTCTTTGTCTTTTTGTGCATAATTACTTAAAATTTGTTCTTTAAGCCGTTGTGATTTGGTGTTCAGTAATTTTTTCTTGATTTCTTTTCTTTGCTCTATCTTTTCCCATGTGGTCTCGCTTATCCATTCCTCTTTTCTCCGTTTCCGATATCCCAGCACCTCTTTTGCTGTTTCCTGTAGTGTTTTATTGAACTCTAGTATGGACATTTCTGCTTCGTCTTGTAGGACACTGAAGCGGTTCTTAAGTACTATTGAGAATTCATTTCTTGTTTGCTGGTCTTTCAGTTTTCTTGTATCAAAACATATCTTTCTGTGTTCTCCGATTTTGGCTTTCCTTAATTTTAGTTTTATTTTTGCTACCAGAAGGTTGTGATCACTTCCTACATCTGCTCCTTTCCTTGCTTGCACATCTTGTAGTGACCGTTTCCACTTGTTGTTTATTAGTATGTGATCGATTTGGTTTTCTGTGGTTTTATCTGGTGACCTCCAAGTCACCTTATGGATGTTTTTGTGTTGGAAAATTGTCCCTCCGATGGTCATCATGTTTTCTTCACAGAAACTGCACAGTCTTTCTCCATTTTCATTTATTTCTCCGATTCCTTCTCTTCCCATGATTCTTCTTCTATCTTCATTTCCTTCACCTACTTTTGCATTGAAGTCGCCCAAGATGAATAGCATATCATGCTTGGGTATTGTTTCTGCTGTGGCTTGGAGGCTGTTGTAAAAATCTTCTTTTAATTCCTCTTCAGCTGCTTCTGTTGGTGCATAACAAACTATAATAGACAGCTTCGTGAATCTTGAGTTGAAGCGTGCATATAATAATCTCATTTATTGGGGTCCATTTCAGCAATGATCTTGATGCTTTTTTTGTTATAATCAATGCTACTCCTCCTTCATGAAGATCTTCTTTACCTGACCATATTATTGTATCTTCTGTGTACTGTGTTGTTAATTTCCTTCTGCCTTGTCCTGTCCATCTTGCTTCTTGTATTCCTAGTATGTCTAGTTTGTATCTGTGCATTTCCTTGATGGTTTGTGCTAGTTTTCCAGTCTGGTTTAGTGTTCTTACATTCCAGCTGCCTATTTGCATCTTGTGTTTAGGTTCCAGGAGGTCTGCAGTCGGGCTGGGGACTTCCAGTGGCAGGCTTTCATCCACAACCTTCATGGGCTCAGTTTCCTGATAAGCATTTCTCCTTCCACCTGCATTTGTTTTTTCCCTTGCTTCCGTTTCTGTAGCAGTCTGATAGTTTTTTTACCAGATAGGGTTGCTGGCCCTATGCTGAACCCTCCTTAGTCGCCTTTTACGATCATGCGTGGTAGGGTACAGTGGTCCTATTCTTTGCAGATCCCGGGTACCACACAGGGGGGATGAAAAATATGGACTTAGCTTTTTTGGCCTCCTCATAGTAAGAAAGTCAGATGCAGACTGGCGCATTTTGTGAAAAAGTCATTTGCCAAAATATTGGATTGTTTGTTGTATGTCCTTCATTTATATGTACTCAGTCTTGCTTTCTGCCATTCTTGTTTCTGTCCACTTTCCCCAATCTTTCTATCTTTTTTGTAAAACTAAACCATACACCTCCATCTGTTTTCATTACTAGAGGTAGTTAATTTCTTTTATATTACTTTACACTTTGTGAATTCTGTTTTTAGACTGTTAAGCCTGTTTTAGACTGTGAAACTTGTATACTTGATGCATTTTTCCTCATGCTTACCTCTTTGTGGATTTGTGTATAGTCACTTTGTAATTGCATAAGAATCTTACATGGCATCATATTGTTTGGACAGTCACAGGGCAGAATGTAAGATGGGCCTGCATGCCCAATTCTTTACCCTTTAAAAGTAAAGATCATTCATTCACTGGCACAGCCTTGTATACAGAGTCCTTTTTCCTTCTGGCAACTTTCCATAACACCAGGGCATCAGGTACCCATTTGTGCAACTTACAGCCTTCTGATGAGAAGACAGCACACTAACAAACTACTTTTCCTTTCATGTGCTTGATGTTTGTATTTTGTGTATTTAGTACAGTGAAAATTGTATACAAAACAATCAAAACCTTTTACTTGTTTTTCATCTGTTCATGGTAAATTACTGTTATTTTTTAACATTTATTTACTTGTTAACATGGACTCTTGATGATGAAGATTCAGATGATTTGAAGGATACAGAACTAAATTATTTGTTCACTTTGATGAGCCAACTTCTTGCCTCTCAGAGAACAGCTGAAGATGGGTGTGTAGTTGTACACAAGTAAGAAATTTTGAACATGTTGTCAACATCAATGACAGCAAAAAGTACAACTCTGAAAACATGTGGTCGGGATCCAGCTGGACAGCGGGTTTGTTCAATCTGTGAACTGGAAATGCCGAGTTTGTGTACGTGATGCTAGTAAATATGTCAGTCATTATTACTTTTTCATGTTTGTAAGCAAAATTATTTTGTTTTATTGCAAGGAAGGAGGGGGAGGAGGAGTGAGAGCAAGGAGGAGGAGTGAGAGCAAGGAGGAGGAATGAGAGCAAGGAGGAGGAATGAGAGCAAGGAGGAGGAATGAGAGCAAGGAGGATGAGTGAGAGCAAGGAGGAGGAGTGAGAGCAAGCAGGAGGAATGAGAGCAAGGAGGAGGAATGAGAGCAAGGAGGAGGAGTGAGAGCAAGGAGGAGGAGTGAGAGCAAGGAGGAGGAGTGAGACCAAGGAGGAATGAGAGCAAGGAGGAGGAGTGAGAGCAAGGAGGAGGAGTGAAAGCAAGGAGGAGGAATGAGAGCAAGGAGGAGAAGGAACAAACAAACAAACTTTATTCCCAAAGAGTGAAGAGCTGTTTTCCTCTTGTTACCTCCCTGGAATTGAAGTTAGCCGATGTGAAGATGTTGAAACAAGCATTGTTTTGACCTGGAAGTGGGTTATGGTTGCTGGCTTGAAGATTTGGGTTGGACCTAAAAAAAGCAGATGTTCATGTTGAAGTCTACCACTAAGGAAACCACAGACCGGCCATGTTAGCCAGTCTTGTACTGGGAGCACCAACAGAGAGGTGGGACAGGATCTTGGCTAACCCTAGTTTGCTGGCCTCAATAATTGTTTGTTCCAAAGTCTGCTTGTAAATGTTGATGGTTCCTGGCATGATTTTTTTCAAAGCTGTAAATCAACAAATGCTATATTTCACATGTCTTAAGTTTGTATGATACAAGCAAGGACCCCAAATACAGAACTGAAACCAAAGTCCCCAGCAATGAAACCAGTGTCCCCCAGCAATGAAACCAGTGTCCCCCAGCAATGAAACCAGTGTCCCCAGCAATGAAACCAATGTCCCTAGCAATGAAACCAATGTCCCCAGCAATGAAACCAGTGTCCCCCCAGCAATGAAACCAATGTCCTCCAGCAATGAAACCAATGTCCCCAGCAATGAAACCAGTGTCCCCAACATGTCTTTGATTAAATACCAGTTTTATTTGTTCACTGTTTTTGAGCTTGTTCATTGTTTGTGGCTTGCTCCCTGTTTGTGGTCTTGTTCACTTTTTGTGGCTTGCTCCTTGTTTGTGGTCTTGTTCACTTTTTGTGGCTTGCTCCTTGTTTGTGGGCTTGTTCACTGTTTGTGGCTTGCTCCTTGTTTGTGGGCTTGTTCACTGTTTGTGGCTTGCTCCCTGTTTGTGGTCTTGTTCCTTGTTTGTGGGCTTGTTCACCGTCTGTGAACTTAGATAACATTTCTTATCTATGGACCTGACTTTGTTACTTTTTGGGGGCACAAACCATGTTTCTGATGAAGAGACAGGTCACTACCAGCTCACGTTTCAGTCTTATTCATAAATGTCTTAATCTAGAGCACAGATTTTGTGCTTCATGTATTTTTGAGAAACTAATTTATCCAGATTTTGAAAGTTGTAAAATGTTTTTATTTCAGTGTATAATCTTGCCACTTACTGTTGCAGGCTCAGAAGTCTCATTATTCTCATTCAGAACATTTGTTTGCCTTGTGTGCAATATACAGACACTACAAGCATTATAAGTTGTTGAATCTTGTAAATATTACAGAGAATAAACAATCACTTGTGATTTTCACTTTGAAATTTATGATTTTTGTTGAGTTCTGTGGGTTGTGTTCTGGGTTGGAGACAAGTAAGTGAGGATCTTAATCTCGTAAATGAGGATCTCAATCTCGTAGACCATATGATGATCATCACAGTTGCAGTCCATGCTTGTTAATAAATGGTGATCAAAATGTGAACGTTGAAATTTTGCTGAGCCAGTAGTTCTCACTGTCCCAGTTTATTTTCTTTTCATTGCGAGTTGTCCTGACTCCTGGCCTGTGCACTAAATATCGGCCAGAAAGGACTTTTTCTCTTATGTTCTTTTATGATGGTAAAACTACTCCCTGAGGAGCCAGCTGCTGTCTTGTTAAGAATCTCTGTCACAGACAACTATCTGGGGAGTCAGCTGCTGTCTTGTTAAGAATCTCTGTCACAGACAACTATCTGGGGAGCCACCTGCTGTCTTGTTAAGAATCTCTGTCACAGACAACTATCTGGGGAGCCACCTGCTGTCTTGTTAAGAATCTCTGTCACAGAGAACTATCTGGGGAGCCACCTGCTGCCTTGTTAAGAATCTCTGTCACAGACAACTATCTGGGTAGCCACCTGCTGTCTTGTTAAGAATCTCTGTCACAGACAACTATCTGGGGAGCCACCTGCTGTCTTGTTAAGAATCTCTGTCACAGACAACTATCTGGGGAGCCACCTGCTGTCTTGTTAAGAATCTCTGTCACAGACAACTATCTGGGGAGCCACCTGCTGTCTTGTTAAGAATCTCTGTCACAGACAACTATCTGGGGAGCCACCTGCTGTCTTGTTAAGAATCTCTGTCACAGACAACTATCTGGGGAGCCACCTGCTGTCTTGTTAAGAATCTCTGTCACAGAGAACTATCTGGGGAGTCAGTTGCTGTCTTGTTAAGAATCTCTGTCACAGACAACTATCTGGGGAGCCACCTGCTGTCTTGTTAAGAATCTCTGTCACAGACAACTATCTGGGTAGCCACCTGCTGTCTTGTTAAGAATCTCTGTCACAGACAACTATCTGGGTAGCCACCTGCTGTCTTGTTAAGAATCTCTGTCACAGACAACTATCTGGGGAGCCACCTGCTGTCTTGTTAAGAATCTCTGTCACAGACAACTATCTGGGGAGCCAGTTGGTGTCTTGTTAAGAATCTCTGTCACAGACAACTATCTGGGGAGTCAGTTGCTGTCTTGTTAAGAATCTCTGTCACAGACAACTATCTAGGTAGCCACCTGCTGTCTTGTTAAGAATCTCTGTCACAGACAACTATCTGGGTAGCCACCTGCTGTCTTGTTAAGAATCTCTGTCACAGATAACTATCTGGGTAGCCACCTGCTGTCTTGTTAAGAATCTCTGTCACAGACAACTATCTGGGGAGCCAGTTGGTGTCTTGTTAAGAATCTCTGTCACAGACAACTATCTGGGGAGCCACTTGCTGTCTTGTTAACAATTTCTGTCACAGACAACTATCTGGGTAGCCACCGGCTGTCTTGTTAAGAATCTCTGTCACAGACAACTATCTGGGAAGCCAGTTGCTGTCTTGCTAAGAATCTCTGTCACAGACAACTATCTGGGGAGCCACCTGCTGTCTTATTAAAAACCTCTGTCACAGACAACTATCTGGGTAACCACCTGCTGTCTTGTTAAGAACCTCTGTCACAAATGATTATCTGGACATGAGAATCTGTGTCATAGACAAAGACAGCTAAACAATCTGTGCATGACAATCACTGTGACAGACAATGACAACTATCTGGACATGAGAATTTCTGTCACAGACAAAGATCTGGACAGGAAAAATGACTGTCACAGACAGAGACAACTAACTAGACATGAGAATCACTGTCACAGACATTTGTAAAAATGAAAGTTTTATTTAAAGTTCATGTAAAGTTCAGTGATTTATGTTTGAAATAGGTTATAAAAACATGATCTATAGAAATAATCAGAGTTTATAAATGTATGATTAAAAAAAATTATATAATACTTGTTTTACGTGTATAATTAAAAAAATGAATCAAAATGTGATTTAAATGCATGCTCTGTTAAAATCAAAGAAAGAATATTTTCAGTATATGATTTACAATGAATGGCACAAAATTTGTTTCAAATGTAAAATTGGCTGAGATAAATCATGAATTGGATTATAAAGAAGCACTCTTTCAGTGATAATTATTGGGTGTTTCTCATAAAAGTATACATTTATAAAAAAAATATACATATATTTGCACACATTCTCTGATAATCTTTACCAAAGTTTAACCCATGAAGAAAGAATGCCACGGTTGTATAAGAAATCAAAGCTACTTTAGTTTCAGACACATTAAAATCAAGTAACATTTATAATGCTTAATAGATTGTTTATCAACAATGAAACAATACAAGGACAGCCAAATGTTATAGTTGTTGATCTCTGATTGTTTATCATCAAGGAAACAATACAAGGACAACCAAATGTTGATCATCAAGGAAACAATACAAGGACAACCAAATGTTATTGATCTCTGCTTCAGATGCTGAAAATGCTTCACTTTTATTTTGAGAGCAAATGTGGCATCATCATACTTCACACTTCACACTGTATTAAAAAACAATTGAAGAGCTTTCCATAGAAGTTTGTGAACCACAGAAAATAGTTAAAATTATATGAAAAAAAAGACAGACAAAACTCCTAGACATGCCATGAGAAGATATAAGTTGGAGAATCTAGACATGTCATGAGAAGAAAAGTTGGACAACCTAGACATGTCATGGGAAAGCAGAAGTTGGAGGACATAGACATGTCATGAAAAGACAGAAGTTGGAGAACCTAGACATGTCATGAGAAGACAGAAGGTGGAGAACCTAGACATGTCATGAGAAGGCAGAAATTGGAGAATCTAAACATGTCATGAGAAGATATAAGTTGGAGAACCTAGATATGTCATGAGAAGAAAAGTTGGAGAACCTAGACATGTCATGGGAAGGCAGAAGTTGGATAGAACTTAGACATGTCATGAGAAGACAGAAGTTGGAGAACTTAGACATGTCATGAGAAGACAAAAGTTGGAGGACATAGACATGTCAAGAGAAGACAA
Organism: Achatina immaculata; assembly: GCA_009760885.1. Classification (NCBI taxonomy): domain Eukaryota; kingdom Metazoa; phylum Mollusca; class Gastropoda; order Stylommatophora; family Achatinidae; genus Lissachatina; species Lissachatina immaculata. Next base: position 5,072,549 of record CM019692.1, read on the forward strand.
ATTGGAGAACCTAGACATGTCATGAGAAGACAGAAGGTGGAGAATCTAGACATGCCATGAGAAGACAGAAGTTGGAGAACCTAGACATGTCATGAGAAGGCAGAAGTTGGAGGGAACCTAGACATGTCATGAGAAGACAGAAGTTGGAGAACCTAGACATGTCATGAGAAGGCAGAAGTTGGAGACCCTAGACATGTCATAAGAAGACAGAAGTTGGAGAACCTAGTCATATCATGAGAAGATATAAGTTGGAGAACCTAGACATGTCATGAGAAGACAGAAGTTGGAGGGAACCTAGACATGTCATGAGAAGACAGAAGTTGGAGGGAACCTAGACATATCATGAGAAGACAGAAGTTGGAGAGAACCTAGTAATGACTGGAAAATTCAAGGGAAAAGGAAAAGAGGGATGCCAAGAGAAAAATATCTTGGTGGACTGACTAAGTGACACAGAAGAACATCTGAAGTGACTGAAAACATCAAGTATTGCATAAGATGGAGAAACATGATCTTTGACACTGTCCAGCACAGCATGTAATGAATAAACTAAAAATTGATTAGATAACAGAAAATCTATATGCTGTATACATACCAGAGATTCATATGGCCACATAAGATCAAAATTTGTAAATTATAATGCTGCCACTGAAAACAAAAAAGAATCATCAGATACAACAATATGCTCAGAAATGTGATTTTTATCAGATAAGATTAAGATAAAAAGAATAGCACTGATTGAGCCATGGAAAAAATGCAGAATGAAAAGTAAAGTGGAGATAAAAACTGGGTTTCCTTCCTGGAGACAAAATTTACATTTCCTTCCAGATAAAAAAAAAAAAACACAACTACCTTTCTTTGTCATCTGGAGATAAAATCTAAGTTTCCTTTAAAAAAAACTAGGTTTCTTTCTTATTTGGAGATAAAATCTAAGTTTCCTTAAAAAACTAGGTTTCTTTCTTATTTGGAGATAAAATCTAAGTTTCCTTTAAAAAAAAAAACAAACTAGGTTTCTTTCTTATTTGGAGATAAAATCTAAGTTTCCTTCAAGATAAAAACTAGGTTTCCCTATTATGTGGATATAAGTTTCTTCTCACAAAGTGATAAAAAAATTAACTTTTCTTCCAATGTAGCAATAATAGTTTCTTTCCTGTGAGGACACACAAGAAGAAAGGTTTTCTTCCCGTTTCATCAGAGCAAGGTATACGGGTTGTTTACTGAAATTTTAATACGGAGATAAAAAAAAGTATTTAAACCTCTATGAACATGGTCACTAAACCTGCAGCAAGTAGGTCAAGCCAGCTGTCAGTGTTACCAGCAAAATATCTGAAGTCAAGGATACTCCTCCAGATTTACGGCACTTAAGAGTTTCATATCTGAAATATTTCAATGCACAAAACTTGTCAATCAGAAGTGAAAAAAAAAAAAAAACCCTACAGAGAGAAGTACAGAAACAAAACAGCCCAGAATTTGGTACAAGATTCTTGTGGATGCTTTCTTGTCTTGGTTATCACCGTTTTTAAATTTATGATTACAAGTAAAACTTCAGTTTTGATTATAGAAACCTTTGTTTTCGTACTGTCAAAAACAATATTCAGTAATATTTGTTATATATATATATATATATTTCTTTTTTTCTCAGCTGCCTACCATTCAGCTCATCATGGAAGATTTACTATTCAAGAAAATGGTAGAAAAGAGTGCATCTCAGTTTCTGCAGTTCTCCAAATACTATGCACTTATGCCGCACATTTACAGTGAAGAAAATGAAGAGAGTGTGTGTGTGTGTGTGTGTGTGTGCGTGCATGCAGAAGAAAGGGATATTTCACAGACACAGAGGATAGAAATAATGAAAACAAGTCATTTTATTTGGGAATATTCAGGGACACACCCTTTGCAGGAAAAACACCAGGGTAAAAGAGTGAAATGATGATAATAGTAGAAATAAATGGACAACACTAAGAGATGGACAGAATAAAGGTTGGCCAGGTGCTGTACCATCAAGACAAGTGGCAGTGGGTTTCAGACTATTTTGCAATCTAAATCATCATCATTATCATAATCTAGCTTCACAAGTGCATGTGCAGTTCTAACAGATCAGACAATCAATCTTTGAATGTTTCTGGGATTAGAGGCGGGGCCAAGAAACTGTAACTGGCCATGACCTTTCCTGTTGACAAGCTGTTGGTTACGACAGCAATCAGCATGATCCTTGTCATGCCGAAGCAGCATGCTAAGAGGACATCAACCTATTTATTTTATGTATGCTCTAGAAAATCACATAAACTGTGACAGCTGTCTTTCATCATTATCATCTTCAAGATTCAGCATCATTGACCAAAAAGAGAATGTGGTTAAGTCTCAAAATTTTCAAAAACAAAAAACTGAAGATTTCATCCATGCTTACCTGTTGCCCTCTCCGCTGACCATTTTCTGATACTCCTTCTCCATCAGCTGACCATCAAAATACCAGTTGAGGTCATTAAATGTGTACTCATACCCTTGCCTGCATTCACACTTGTAGTAGCCTGTCATGTACCTTCTTCCTTCCATTGGCGTACACTGCAAGAAGGAAGCTTGTTTTGGTAATATTTTATTTATAATCTGTGTACACTGAAACTACAACATTACATTCTTTTTCTTATTTTAGTTGCAACTTGTGCCAACTGGTGTTAGCTATTATGCTTCTCCAGAGTACACGATCCTTCATGCAGGCCATCAGCTTAGTTGGTGATCTCCTCTCACACCATCCCGTCAGACTGTCCAGTATCATTTCTCTTGTCTTCCTCTTGATCATCTTCCTTCTATTTTTCCTGTTGTTATAATATTTTCAATGCCCCCTCTTCTCATTGCATGTCCTATGAAAGTACATTGTCTCTCTCTTATTTTTTTTTGACAAGGTTTTTTGTCTCTCCAGCTCTTCTCATACATTCTTCATTAGTTATTTTTGCTGTCCAGGGGATTCGCAACATTCTTCTAATAAACCACATTTCTGCTGCTTCCAATGATTTTTGTGCAGACCTGCCTATTGTTCATGATTCACTTCCATATAACAAGATAGGTTCAATATAGCATTTTAGGACTGACTGAATGACTGACTGACTGACTGACCGACCGACCCACCCACCCACTCACTCACTCACTCACTCACATAAACAAACAAAAAATTCTAGAGTTGTTGAGATTAGTCCATGAAATACAGCTGTTTTTGTGTTAGTCTAGCAATGCCTAACCATTGACATACAGGATGCATGGTGATTTCTGGAGTCTTTTATGAGAAAAAAGTTCATCTTATATGGCATGAAATATGGCATATTCTTTAACTTACTGAAATATAGCTGGACTGTAACATTTTTTCTGACTGTTACAGAAAATGATAGATTCTACCCTAACAATAATGAGATCACCTACTTCATTTATAACATTATAAGACTACACAAAAACAAGCATGATTTTTTTTTCACTCACTAACAAAAGAAGTGAAACCATATACAAAAGTAACTTCTAGTTATGAGATTCAGGAAAAGACTGGAGTTAATACAATATTAGAGATCTTGTTGTAGAACAGTACCAAAGTTGTTACTGTTAAACAAGTCTATCATTCTTCATAAAGTTATAATCCTGAAAACATGGTGGCACGCCATGAAGTGCAGACATCATGCTCCGATCTTTACCACACGGCAGAACATCCATGCCACTGTTATTGACACCAGGAAACAATCACGGTTCACTTCCTGTGACTATTCCGCCAGTGCCAAGAACAGGAACAAGAAAACACCAAAAAGCTGCAGGCAACAAGAATCAACAGGACGACAGCCATTTTATGTTCATCCTACACTTAAAATTAATCACTCAGTAAATTCCAAACTACTACCTACTTTCTATTTTTTTAAAAAGCATTTTTTTCATAACATTTTAAAATGTTATATTTATACACAAGCTGTACATAAATTAATATATCAGTAATTTCAATTTCTACTTTTTAAAAGTAGTTTTCAGTAACTTTACAAAATGTTACATTATGTACAAGCTTAAGCAAAATTCTAGCCTTGTAGTTCTGTGTACTAGACACAGTTATTGTCTATCACAAAGACATAATATCTTCCAATTTTTCAATCCATTGTTTTCTAAAAGATCATTTCATTCTGTCTATCAAGCTACAATGTGTTTGATGGCATTTTAGCTTAGTATTTTCCACAGTTATTCAGAATAGTAGCTTCCAACAAGTAAATGTTGAACTCTTTATACTACAACTGACAAGGTAAGAATACATAAATGTGAAAAAATAGACCATTACAATATCAATTCTAACGCAAGAGAAATTATGCTGCTTTCAAAAGGCAATACATCATTTCTTTTAATAAATTATAATAATTAACATAAATTATTAATAACCTATTTAATTTAAAACTATCTGACATGACAATTTACATGACTGGTAATTCTAATTTTAACAAAATACATCATTCTTAAGGTTTATTTTAAGAGGCGTAAACATCTTTTAATCAATGACTCAGACACAAAGCACTGAATACAGGCAAGCGTGACAATGTAATAGTAAAATTAAACTTATTAAGGTTTTGGTAGTTTCACAAACCAAAACTACTGGCACCCTTACCTGGCATTTACATGTTTAATCACTCTCTTTCAAACAGATAAAAAAAGAAAGAAGTAAAGTATATGACGAGTGGTCAAAATGTAAAATAACCAAAGAAAATAATGGTTTATCACCCGAAAGTTTACCAACAGCATGTCCCTGACCTTCTCACAAAGTTTTCCACCAAGTCTCAATTACTTTTTTCTGGTTTTTTTTTTTTTGTGTGTGATTTTAAAAAAAGATTCAACTTCATTTTTGGAACAACTCACACATTTATACTATATGTATGTTCTATAATAAATTCATTATTAATTTTACAAAGGTCTATGTTTTACAATGAATCTACTCAATAAGTTACTGTTAAAAAAAAACATGAACCTGATTATTGTAGCAGCAATTACTAAGATAACAACAAATTTGTGTTCAGCATTTCAGATTCAGAACTCAGGATTTATACATCAAAAAAGAAACACTTTAGCAAGGAAGGAAACATAATATCAAATACATGAAAGCATTCTCGTTTTCTGCTCTAGAACTAAACACACAAAAAAAAGCAAACGCCATCCTCTGATTCTTTTTCCCCTTCTGAATTCCCAGCATGCTGTTGAACGGACTCAACAACAACCCACCATGTGACCAATTACTGTCAGTGTCAATGTTTGTCTTGGCCAGTCAAGCAGTAACATGACATACAGCTGACTTCTGAGGTTGGACACATAATTGGAAGAAGGTCTCCACTTCATCCTCCCTCCTTCCCTCCCCCCCCCCCCCAAAAAAAAAAAAATAGGACAGTACAGGTTGTTAGCATCTGAGATATTTTCAATTTTCTTATCCTTATCTGCTGTCACTCCATATCCAGGGTTTTTTTTTAAACATATAGCAAGATTTATCATTTTCTTCTTCATCATCATCATCATCATCATCATCATCATCATCATCATCATCATCTTCATCATCATCATGTGCCAAGTCCTCTGACATGAACAATCATTTCCCTCCAATTATTTCAATATTTGATGCACTCTACATACTTTGTTGGTGATTTACCATAATATCCTCATACATGATTTCTATACTCTGTGATTTACCATAATATTATTATATCTGACTTCTGTGATTTACCTTAATATCATCATATATGACTTCTATACACTGTGATTTACCATAATATCATCATATCTGACTTCTATACTCTGTGATTTACCATAATATATCTGATTTCTACAGTCTTCTCACTTAGTATTCTTCCTTCTCTTTCCATTACTTTTTCTGCTTTTGAATTCTCTGCTTTCTGTCACATGTCCAGTCATCGTCATTTGCATGTCCTTTGTGGAATTTTGCCTCCCTAACAGCTCTCCCGTAGGTCTCTCAGTTGTAAGCAAGAAGCCCTGCCACTGATGCATCCATTAATGTTTATTTTCATTTTTCTTACGTGATTTACTTTGTAAGTTTTTAATCAAACATTCTTTATTTGTCATCATACCCTTCAAAAAACTCCTCTGTGCTCCCATATCTCCAGCTGTCCTCAGTTATTTGTAGAAGGATAACTTTTGAAGAGCAAAGAGTCAAACACAGCATTTTAGCCCATATTTTTTTATATTAATGGACCAAGACAGAATATGAATAACTTTTATCATTTCCTGAAATGCAGACATGGCTGTGCATATTATTTTCTTTTTTCTCTGAACCATCTCCTATTTGAAGTTATTAATGTGCCATATATTTAAAATCATATACAAGATTCAAAGCTGTTTTATTTACTTTTGTTTGGTGTAAGTGAAGCCTCTATTCTGGTATCTAATCTACATATTTTATGGTACCAAATAAGATGAAGTTAATGCATGAATTTTGATATTAAAATAAACAATTTATGAGTTAATGTTTTATGCTTGCAGGTAAAGCAGTGCATCACTAGCATGCTCAGAATGTTAATACACAGCTTCAAATATGCAAAGATCCGTGATTTAGTTATATTTAACAAGTTATTTAATGATGTTAATTGTGTCATTGATTCTATTCACAACAAAAACTATGAACAATGCAAACAACAATATCAAAACTTCTGAAAGCAAACACATCATCCACTGACATAAAAACAGCTCTTCTGGTACTGAACACAGTAAAATCAAAATGACAACAATCATATATACTCTGATTCTAAGTAAAACAGATCCAAATGATATCTGGATTACAGGATACACTCTGCTCACAGCAAAATTACAACAATTCAAGCTTTTCAAAATTTTGTCATGTGACAAATCACTTTTGACATAGATCTCAAAAAGAACTCATTGGCCACTCACATACTGTGACAGATCTCAAACAGAACTCTTTGGCTACTCACATACTGTGACAGATCTCAAACAGAACTCATTGGCTACTCACATACTGTGACAGATCTCAAACAGAACTCATTGGCTACTCACATACTGTGACTCATAGTGACAACGTGCAGTGTTCTTAAAAGCATTTGGTTTGGTAAAGTCTCCTGGACACTGGTCAATGCTCAGTTCCTTCAAGGCCACGTCCACAGTCACAACACCTCTGGAGAGAACCAATAATTCATAAGATGATGTAAAGGAAGATAACTCTTTCTTGTTTCCTGCATATGAGATATCAGTAGGTTTCACTTTTGATATCTTTATTCTTTTTCAAGTATAGCAAATAAAAGCATAGGCATAAAACTTTCCATTACAGAGAACAAAAACAAGCATACAACTGTACAGATCATTAGAGGAAGTGTTTTAAATAAATCTGGCAAGTATTTTAAATTTCTGACACTGTAACAGAGGCCTTATCTAAAACACTCAATATCTCCTGCATGCATGCATACATATACACAAACACAAACACAAACAATCACACACATGTGCAAGCACAAACACAAGATGCATACATTCAAATATATAAAACAACCATACTTGAACTCCAGATTCTGTTTAATGTCATCTTTCCCAAAGAAGGGCACCACATAAGTGACACTCCAGGTGTCTGACATGCCATCACACTTAAATCTGGGACGCAGCCATTCACCATTTTCATAGTCTGCAACTTTGTATGTAATTGGGTAGTACTCAAAACGGACCAGACTGGTGCCTTTGTAGTCAGACCTATGTACAGGACAGCATTGATTACTTGACTATGTACAGGACAGCATTGATTACTTGACTATGTACAGGACAGCACTGATTACCTGACTATGTACAGGACAGCACTGATTACTTGACTATGTACAGGACAGCATTGATTACTTTACTGTGTACAGGACAGCACTGATTACTTTACTGTGTACAGGACAGCACTGATTACTTGACTATAACTCTGAATGGCCCTAACCTAAGCAACAATTTTCAACTTCCCATACTTTTTTCTATGTTCTCATCTTCTTAATTTTTTTCTATGTTCTCATCTTCTTGACTTTTTTGTGTGTTCACTGTCTATGTTCTCATCTTCTTGACTTTTTTCTATGTTCACAATCTTTATTCTCATCTTCTTGACTTTTTTTCTATGTTCTCATCTTCTTGACTTTTTTCTATGTTCACAATCTTTATTCTCATCTTCTTGACTTTTTTTCTATGTTCTCATCTTCTTGACTTTTTTCTATGTTCACAATCTTTATTCTCATCTTCTTGACTTTTTTTCTATGTTCTCATCTTCTTGACTTTTTTCTATGTTCACTGTCTATGTTCTCATCTTCTTGACTTTTTTCTATGTTTACTGGCTTTGTTCTCATCTTCTTGTTTGGCATTTAATTCCCCCTCACACCTGCTTCTTAGCCGCCTACATGTGTCTATTGTCCTTCCTTCCCCCCCCCACCCCACATCTTTCGATAGCTTCTTATTTCCGATTGGCTTTATCTGCTATTCTTTGTGGTCTCTATGCCTCGTCAATAGGATATGCATTCTTGTGTTTCCTACACAGGAGGATGTCACTAAGGTAAGTTTCTCATTTTCTGTTAGTTCTTCTTCTTCTTCTTCGTTCACTTCTACCACCAAAAACCGCACTGTGAACCTACTGAATTCATGCCTGTGGTCCTCGTTAGGTCCCGTGGTCCCCTGTGTGGTCCAAAATAGACCACACGAGATCCACAAAAGGACTACAAGAGATTCAGAGTGTCACAGTGCTTTAGCCTGTATTCTTGGTGGGTCTCGGAAGCGGGATTGCGTGACACCGTGGTTTTCATTGCACCAGTTTAGTCTAGGGTTGGACTTTCTCACCGGAAGACCTCGACGTGTTTAGGATATCAGTGCATCCCCGCTGGGTGAGAGGCGGTAGCCCACCCAGGCCAGAGTTGGACTTTCTCACCGGAAAACCTCGACGTGTTTTGAGATACCCATGTATCACCGCCGGGTGAGAGGTGGTTGCCCATCCAGTCCAGGGTTGGACTTTCTCACCGGAAAACCTCAGCGTGATTAGGATACGCAAACATCCCCGCCGGGTGAGAGGTGGTTGCCTATCTAGACTTCCCTGGTCCAGTGTCTCCGACTTCAGCATTTTGCGGTCGTGGCCGCTACCCTTCCTAGTTGTGACCAGGATGGAGCTTTTGTCCAGGAGGACGAATCCTCGCCACTAGTGACTTCTACCCCTGGGTTGAGCCGGTTTAGGCATTATCCCAGTATGGGCGTGTTTGGGACGGGACGGACCTCTAGAGCAGAGGTACTGTGACATGCATAGCCTTCAAGATTCACCCCTGGTATGAGCCGGTTTAGGCAAAATTCACCAGTATGGGTGTTTATCAGGCGTTACCGACCTCTAGAGCGGAGGTGGCATGACATGTCTAGCCATCAAGTTTCACCCCTGGTGTGTGCCGGTTTAGGCATATTTCACCAGTGTAGGTGTATTTCGGACGTGGGCGGCCTCTAGAGCAGAGGTGCCGTGGTATAGCTCTCGCAGCGATACTACTGGACATACCGGTTAAACTTCACTTTCCACCACCTTTTCCCATCGGCTCCGCACAGCAACCTTTATTTCTTTTCCGCATTTACTTCCTTAACCGGGAGGAGCTTCACTCCACGCACGGCATATGAAGAGTCTCGTCAGCAGTTATTCTGTTAGTTAAATGTCGTGTCTTGTTTGTGTATGTAATCCTCGAAAAAGGTTCATGCCAAAATATCGGATGTTGTATGTTTTTCATTTATACATTCTCATCTTACTCTTATACTTTCTATTCATTTTTTCTCACTTTCTCACTCTCTCTGCCACCTTGTAAACCTGCACCATACACCTCTATCTACCTTTGGTGCACCTCACCTTTATTATTATTCAATGCCATGCTGGACAGCGTTGGCAACCAAGCTTCTTCATCTTGTTCTGTCCCTGGGGTTTCTGATTAGTTCAGATGCTTTTCTTTTTCTGTGCCACTTGGTCAGTCCGCTGAGACATTTTTATCTTGGTTTTCTTTTCTTCCTTTTTCTCTTGAATTTTCCAGTCATTACCAAGTTTCTAACCTGTATCTTCTCATGACATGTACAAGGAATTTTGCCTGTCTCTTACTTATAATTTTAACAAGTTTCTGTTGTTCTGAAACTTCTCAGAGGACCTCTTTGTTTCTCTATCCATCCAGGTCATTTGTTTTTCTATTCGTCTTGGGCGTTTGTTTTTCTGTCTATCTAGGGTGTTTGTTTTTCTGCCCATCCAGGGTGTTTGTTTTTCTGCCCACTAGAGCATTTGTTTTTCTGTCCACTAGGGCATTTGTTTTTCTATCCATCTTGGGCATTTGTTTTTCTGTCCATCCAGGGTGTTTGTTTTTCTGTCCATCTAGGGCATTTGTTTTTCTGTCCACTAGGGCATTTGTTTTTCTGTCCATCTAGGGCATTTGTTTTTCTGTCCATCTAGGGCATTTGTTTTTCTGTCCATCTAGGGCATTCGTTTTTCTGTCCATCTAGGACATTTGTTTTTCTGTCCATCCAGGGCATTTGTTTTTCTGTCTGTCTAGGGGATTTGTTTTTCTGTCTATCTAGGACATTTGTTTTTCTGTCTGTCTAGGGCATTTGTTTTTCTGTCTGTTTAGGGCATTTGTTTTTCTGTGCCACTTGGTCAGTCCGCTGAGACATTTTTATCTTGGTTTTCTTTTCTTCCTTTTTCTCTTGAATTTTCCAGTCATTACCAAGTTTCTAACCTGTATCTTCTCATGACATGTACAAGGAATTTTGCCTGTCTCTTACTTATAATTTTAACAAGTTTCTGTTGTTCTGAAACTTCTCAGAGGACCTCTTTGTTTCTCTATCCATCCAGGTCATTTGTTTTTCTATTCGTCTTGGGCGTTTGTTTTTCTGTCTATCTAGGGTGTTTGTTTTTCTGCCCATCCAGGGTGTTTGTTTTTCTGCCCACTAGAGCATTTGTTTTTCTGTCCACTAGGGCATTTGTTTTTCTATCCATCTTGGGCATTTGTTTTTCTGTCCATCCAGGGTGTTTGTTTTTCTGTCCATCTAGGGCATTTGTTTTTATGTCCACTAGGGCATTTGTTTTTCTGTCCATCTAGGGCATTTGTTTTTCTGTCCATCTAGGGCATTCGTTTTTCTGTCCATCTAGGACATTTGTTTTTCTGTCCATCCAGGGCATTTGTTTTTCTGTCTGTCTAGGGCATTTGTTTTTCTGTCTATCTAGGACATTTGTTTTTCTGTCTGTCTAGGGCATTTGTTTTTCTGTCTGTTTAGGGCATTTGTTTTTCTGTCCATCCAGGGCATTTGTTTTTCTGTCTGTCTAGGGCATTTGTTTTTCTGTCCATCCAGGACATTTGTTTTTCTGTCCGTCCAGGACATTTGTTGCATCTTTCTCCAAAACCACATCTCTGCTGCTTTCAGTTTCTTTGTCATCTTTCTTGCTAATTGTCAAGGATCCACATCTTGCAAGAAGATATTCTCTGATTTCATATATAGTTTTCTACAACATAGTGTGCTTGGCATCTGGTGAACAACTTGCCATGTAAGACAAGTACACTAATCTCTTTGTTACTCAGGCACCCAGACTGTTAAATACATATTTATATTTGTGCACGCAAACACATATATATATTAAATGGATGAAGTGCTGTATTTTTCATGCTAATAACAGGATTATTTGAACCATTTTTTTCTTATTTGTTAAACTCAGTTTCTGTTTACTGTTTCCCTGATATTTGTTAAGAGTGAAACTTCAGCTGAGAAATGAAACACTGCCTGTCTGTCTAGTTGGCCATCTTTTCATACTATCTACACAAGCAAGATCCTCAGAATGTTCTACTAACGGGTTATCTAGATTAATGGTTGAAATGAAGGAACGCATATTTTATCATTAGAAGGAAATACTGAGACTGCACTGGCAACTTTCTGAAGAGATCTGAAAACTACCATAAGAAAAACTACAAAATGAAGGATAACTGAGAATAATGTGGAGAACAATGGAAGCAAAGTTAAAAACCACGAAATATGGCAGATTCTAAACACATAAACTTTCCATGAGTCAAATGAAACTTAGAAGACTGGCTATCTTCAAAGCATTGCAAGTATGACAAACATTGACTGCTTGGCCAGCTAATGAACAGACACAATGGACTGGTATAACATAGACGTTAAATGAAGAAAAACAAAGAATAAAAAAAAATAGTCAAAGTGCTTGAAGTTTATTGTGGCGGTCCTCTTGAGTAACAGTTGTTGGGGGTCTTACCCCTGATAGTCTCTACTACCCATTATAGCCTCCACTATCCATGATAGCCTTTAATACCACTGATGATAGCCTTTACTACCAATAATAGCCTCCACTATCCTGTATCTTCTCATGACATGTACAAGGAATTTTGCCTGTCTCTTACTTATAATTTTAACAAGTTTCTGTTGTTCTGAAACTTCTCAGAGGACCTCTTTGTTTCTCTATCCATCCAGGTCATTTGTTTTTCTATTCGTCTTGGGCGTTTGTTTTTCTGTCTATCTAGGGTGTTTGTTTTTCTGCCCATCCAGGGTGTTTGTTTTTCTGCCCACTAGAGCATTTGTTTTTCTGTCCACTAGGGCATTTGTTTTTCTATCCATCTTGGGCATTTGTTTTTCTGTCCATCCAGGGTGTTTGTTTTTCTGTCCATCTAGGGCATTTGTTTTTCTGTCCACTAGGGCATTTGTTTTTCTGTCCATCTAGGGCATTTGTTTTTCTGTCCATCTAGGGCATTTGTTTTTCTGTCCATCTAGGGCATTCGTTTTTCTGTCCATCTAGGACATTTGTTTTTCTGTCCATCCAGGGCATTTGTTTTTCTGTCTGTCTAGGGGATTTGTTTTTCTGTCTATCTAGGACATTTGTTTTTCTGTCTGTCTAGGGCATTTGTTTTTCTGTCTGTTTAGGGCATTTGTTTTTCTGTCCATCCAGGGCATTTGTTTTTCTGTCTGTCTAGGGCATTTGTTTTTCTGTCCATCCAGGACATTTGTTTTTCTGTCCGTCCAGGACATTTGTTGCATCTTTCTCCAAAACCACATCTCTGCTGCTTCCAGTTTCTTTGTCATCTTTCTTGCTAATTGTCAAGGATCCACATCTTGCAAGAAGATATTCTCTGATTTCATATATAGTTTTCTACAACATAGTGTGCTTGGCATCTGGTGAACAACTTGCCATGTAAGACCAGTACACTAATCTCTTTGTTACTCAGGCACCCAGACTGTTAAATACATATTTATATTGGTGCACGCAAACACATATATATATTAAATGGATGAAGTGCTGTATTTTTCATGCTAATAACAGGATTATTTGAACCATTTTTTTCTTATTTGTTAAACTCAGTTTCTGTTTAATGTTTCCCTGATATTTGTTAAGAGTGAAACTTCAGCTGAGAAATGAAACACTGCCTGTCTGTCTAGTTGGCCATCTTTTCATACTATCTACACAACCAAGATCCTCAGAATGTTCTACTAACGGGTTATCTAGATTAATGGTTGAAATGAAGGAACGCATATTTTATCATTAGAAGGAAATACTGAGACTGCACTGGCAACTTTCTGAAGAGATCTGAAAACTACCATAAGAAAAACTACAAAATGAAGGATAACTGAGAATAATGTGGAGAACAATGGAAGCAAAGTTAAAAACCACGAAATATGGCAGATTCTAAACACATAAACTTTCCATGAGTCAAATGAAACTTAGAAGACTGGCTATCTTCAAAGCATTGCAAGTATGACAAACATTGACTGCTTGGCCAGCTAATGAACAGACACAATGGACTGGTATAACATAGACGTTAAATGAAGTAAAACAAAGAATAAAAAAAAATAGTCAAAGTGCTTGAAGTTTATTGTGGCGGTCCTCTTGAGTAACAGTTGTTGGGGGTCTTACCCCTGATAGTCTCTACTACCCATTATAGCCTCCACTATCCATGATAGCCTTTAATACCACTGATGATAGCCTTTACTACCAATAATAGCCTCCACTATCCATGATAGCCTTTAATACCACTGATGATAGCCTTTACTACCCATTATAGCCTCCACTATCCATGATAGCCTTTAATACTAATGATGATAGCCTTTACTACTCATTATAGCCTATACTACCCATGATAGCCTATACTATTTACAATAGTTTCTACCACCCATGATAGTCTCTACTACTCAAAGAAGATTTATCATATCCATAATAGCCATGATAATCTCTACTACCCATAATAGCCTGTACTATCCATAATAGCCTCTACTACCCATAATAGTCTCTACTACCCATAATAGTCTCTACTACCCATAATAGTCTCTACTACCCATAATAGCCTCTACTACCCATAATAGTCTCTACTACCCATAATAGTCTCTACTGCCCATAATAGTCTCTACTGCCCATAATAGTCTCTACTGCCCATAATAGTCTCTACTACCCATAATAGTCTCTACTACCCATGATGTCCTCTACTATTTATGATAGCCTCTACTATCCATGATAGCCTCTACTATCCATGATAGTCTCTACTATCAACTGTGGCTTAAACAGTAAATTGCTTGCTTCTTGCCATATGTTGCATATCTCAAAACAATCCATTTAGCAGAAATGAACTCACATCATGGAAGTTTCAATTCATATCAGGCATTCAGTTAAAATTAAGATTAAATTTTGAACTGCAGACACAGTTTTCTCATAAAATGTCTAATCCAAACTGTTACTGTAACTATAATGAGTAAAATAAAGCATATTAGGAGGGTAGATTTCAATAAAAATGTGCAACAGAAAAAGTTAACTAAGAACAATATATCTACACATGATGCAAAAAAACATGTTTGTTTGAACTTACCTTATCATAGGCCTGGTTGTAAACTTTTTCAAGTTCACAAAGTTTTTTACCCATCTATTTTTAATGTCACGGAACCATGGCTCATCAGTGTAGTAGGTTGGCAAGCCAGCAAAGTCCATGGCATGAAAGAAATCTGCACCTCCTACACTGCCCACACTGGAGGCTTGAATTTTCCAGGCATAAGGACCAAAGAATTCTCGAGTAATTCCATTCACAAAACGTGGATCTGTGTTGTTAACAGGTGGTGACATTCTAAACTTGTAACGGTCAAAGAAGATTCCAGAACCAACTATTTTCCAGTCTGCCATGACATTAGCAAGTACTTCTGCATAAAGCTGGGTCTCATTTAGCCGGCGGTCACCTTTCAGGTTACCAAACTCCTACAATGATTGAAAAAACCGGTGATTTTTCTAACATGAAAGAGAATGGAGAACAGACGGCTATGTTAAGTGATAGCATGATCATCAGGACCAGCAGACCAGAACCGCCCCAGATCCAGGCCAAAGTCTTTGTCATGCACCAATAAATAAGTCAATGTGATCTTATGCCTGGCTATCAGGGTAGAGCTGGACATGATCTCATGGTAGTGGAGCTGGTGAGAAGCTTCTTTCTTCGGTCTACTCTGGGTCTTGAAGCCAAGCTACCAGAAACTGCTTCCCATCAGACATACTGCATGTGCTATGCTAACATAACTATATCATCTAAATGGAACAACAGTTTCTTGTTGCAAGGAGACAATAACAATAACAAGGACCAGACAAGTGCGCTGAGGAAGACAACAGATGTGAAGAGTGAGAATCATGACATATAAAGTAAAAATGGTGTCAAAAGAGCACCTAGGGATGTGATGTCAGTGTCAATATTTTCCTTACAAGTCAGCACGTAACATGGTGATGTTGTCAGCACCATATCTGGCCATTTTTGCTTTCCCTGCTCCTGATGAACTAGGTACCTGTTTTACAGCTAAGTAACTGAGGCACCTTTGGATGGACTTGAACCATTGACACTGCCATGAGAAACCAGTGCACTAACCACTCTGCTATTCAGTGCACTAACCATTCTGCTATTCAGGCATCCTAGGGCACCAGGGATTAGATATAGAGGGTGGTGGCACCAGGGACTAGATATAGAGGGTGGTGGCACCAGGGATTAGATATAGAGGGTGGTGGCACCAGGGATTAGAACAAACGAACATACTTTATTTTCAAAGGGTTAAGAATTGGGCATGCTGGCCTATCTGACATTCTGCCCTTCATCATACAGATTTCACTCAGTTATAGTCATTCAGCATTTTTTAATGAGCATAATAATCATTAATACACAATTAAATGATTACATAAATAAATAATAAACTTATCTCATGTCCATACACTCTACACTCTGCTTTATGCAACAACATGAAATAAACTTGCATTCTTACATTCATTCAAAACTAACAAATTTATAGAAAAGCAGTATTAAAAATAATTTTAAAAAACTACAACACTCAAGCCATACTTTAAACTACTTTAAACTATGCTTAGGGAGGTATATAGTCCATATCAAACATATGTTGACAAAGTTTAAAGTTATAAGAATGAATATTACTTCTAAGTTTTATGTGAATTGGTAGGGCATTCCAAAAGTGGGCAGCTGAGTAAGAGAAGCCTTTTTTAAACATGTCAAGCCTTGGTTTTGGGAGAATGCAGTTGCTTAATCGTTGACTGTGTTTTGGGTTGGCAAGCCAGCAAAGTCCATGGCATGAAAGAAATCTGCACCTCCTACACTGCCCACACTGGAGGCTTGAATTTTCCAGGCATAAGGACCAAAGAATTCTCGAGTAATTCCATTCACAAAACGTGGATCTGTGTTGTTAACAGGTGGTGACATTCTAAACTTGTAACGGTCAAAGAAGATTCCAGAACCAACTATTTTCCAGTCTGCCATGACATTAGCAAGTACTTCTGCATAAAGCTGGGTCTCATTTAGCCGGCGGTCACCTTTCAGGTTACCAAACTCCTACAATGATTGAAAAAACCGGTGATTTTTCTAACATGAAAGAGAATGGAGAACAGACGGCTATGTTAAGTGATAGCATGATCATCAGGACCAGCAGACCAGAACCGCCCCAGATCCAGGCCAAAGTCTTTGTCATGCACCAATAAATAAGTCAATGTGATCTTATGCCTGGCTATCAGGGTAGAGCTGGACATGATCTCATGGTAGTGGAGCTGGTGAGAAGCTTCTTTCTTCGGTCTACTCTGGGTCTTGAAGCCAAGCTACCAGAAACTGCTTCCCATCAGACATACTGCATGTGCTATGCTAACATAACTATATCATCTAAATGGAACAACAGTTTCTTGTTGCAAGGAGACAATAACAATAACAAGGACCAGACAAGTGCGCTGAGGAAGACAACAGATGTGAAGAGTGAGAATCATGACCTATAAAGTAAAAATGGTGTCAAAAGAGCACCTAGGGATGTGATGCCAATATTTTCCTTACAAGTCAGCACGTAACATGGTGATGTTGTCAGCACCATATCTGGCCATTTTTGCTTTCCCTGCTCCAGATGAACTAGGTACCTGTTTTACAGCTGAGTAACTGAGGCACCTTTGGATGGACTTGAACCATTGACACTGCCATGAGAAACCAGTGCACTAACCACTCTGCTATTCAGTGCACTAACCACTCTGCTATTCAGGCATCCTAGGGCACCAGGGATTAGATATAGAGGGTGGTGGCACCAGGGATTAGATATAGAGGGTGGTGGCACCAGGGATTAGAACGAACGAACATACTTTATTTTCAAAGGGTTAAGAATTGGGCATGCTGGCCTGTCTGACATTCTGCCCTTCATCATACAGATTTCACTCAGTCACAGTCATTCAGCATTTTTTAATGAGCATAATAATCATTAATACACAATTAAATGATTACATAAATAAATAATAAACTTATCTCATGTCCATACACTCTACACTCTGCTTTAGGCAACAACATGAAATAAACTTGCATTCTTACATTCATTCAAAACTAACAAATTTATAGAAAAGCAGTATTAAAAATAATTTTAAAAAACTACAACACTCAAGCCATACTTTAAACTACTTTAAACTATGCTTAGGGAGGTATATAGTCCATATCAAACATATGTTGACAAAGTTTAAAGTTATAAGAATGAATATTACTTCTAAGTTTTATGTGAATTGGTAGGGCATTCCAAAAGTGGGCAGCTGAGTAAGAGAAGCCTTTTTTAAACATGTCAAGCCTTGGTTTTGGGAGAATGCAGTTGCTTAATCGTTGACTGTGTTTTGGGTTGGATTTGAACGACGACCACAGATAGGGTGGAGCATTGTGCGATAGAATTTTATGAAATAACTTGGCCTTGTTGAAAAGAAATCTCTTCTTGAGGGGTAGAATATCAGATTGTTTGTCCTTATTTGTAATACATGCTGCATGTTTGTCATCTATAAGCTTTACTGCTCATTTTTGAAGTGAGTAAAGTCTTTTCATGTTTGACGTGGAACAACCATCCCAGACTGTGGAGCAGTAGTCCAAGTGTGTTTGTATCTGTGATATGTTGTATATTTTTCTGGTGTCTATGTCAAGATAATGTTTAATTTTAGTAAATTGGTAAATTTTTGTGCAATGAGTTTGGTTAGATTGTCTACATGATGATTCCAGCTGAGGTGGTGGTCAGTCATGAGACCTAGAGTTTTATGTTCACTAACATTCTCTATCTGTGAAGTTCCAGCATGGAGCTGTAGTGTTGTTGGTGAATTTGTTAATTTCTGTCTTGTTGTAACGAGCATGGATTTTGTTTTGCTGATGTTTATGAGCATTCTGTTGTTGTTGCTCCAGTTAATTAGACTGTTTATTTTAATTTGAAGAGTTGACTCACGGTTAATACAGTCATTGTCATTAGTGTAAACTGTGCAGTCATCAGCAAAGAGGTCACAAGATGATTTTTTGAGATGAAGTGGAAGATCATTGATGTAGATGGTAAACAGAAGAAGACCAAGAATAGATCCCTGTGGAACATCATTATCAACCACAGATGAACCTGACTTAGAGTTTTTTAGGCAAACTACCTGTTGTCTGCTGGAAAGAAAACATCTATAAATTTTGTCAAGTTATGCTGTAATCTATAAGCCTCAAGCTCTCTAACTAGGAATTAATGATCAATCATGACAAATGCTTTTTTGAAGTCAACAAAGACAGCATCACATAATTTATCATCGTTTATATTAGATAGCCAACATTCAATAGAGATAGAGGGTGGTGACACCAGAGACTAGATATAGAGAGTGGTGGCACCAGGGGCTAGATATAGAGAGTGGTGGCACCAGGGACTAGATATAGAGGGTGGTGGCACCAGGGACTAGATATAGAGGGGTGGCACCAGGGACTAGATATAGAGGGTGGTGACACCAGGGGCTAGATATAGAGGGTGGTGGCACCAGGGACTAGATATAGAGGGTGGTGGCACCAGGGACTAGATATAGAGGGTGGTGGCACCAGGGACTAGATATAGAGGGTGGTGGCACCAGGGACTAGATATAGAGAGTGGTGGCACCAGGGACTAGATATAGAGGGTGGTGGCACCATGGACTAGATATAGAGGATGATGGCACCATGGACTAGATATAGAGGGTAACACAATAATTGGTGTATAAGGATACAACTATACACTAAGCACTGCAGTAAAGCTGTGATACCAGAATGTATAAAATCGGAAAAAAAGTAGGAGCAGCTTTATTATTTAACGATTACAAAGTTGTGATGTTTTCTCGTGAGCCTTAATCATACAAAAACATACAGGACGAAGAAATAGAGAGAGGAGATAAAGTATAGATTCACATGAATAATGTTTAAAAAAAAAAAAAAATTTAAAGGAGTACTTAGCTGTAAATTGCAAGGTGTGGCTTGTCCGGCGGTGTGTGTCAGGAATGGATCTGGTAGGACATGGAAATTTTTTAAATAGAGACCTGTGACATGTGGTCGGTGGGTTGTAACTGGGGGTGGTGGATGGAGAACCAGGGAGGGGAGAGAGAGTGACGCACTACTGGCCTAGCTAGGAGAAATTGAAACAGGTGATTGGGGAAGAGGGGTTGCAGAGAAGTGGGGTTGCATAGAAAATAGCAGGGTTGCAGAGTGATGCTGTGAGGAAGTTTGAAAAGTGAGAAGGGGTGGATTTAGTGGAGAGGTACTATAATGATTGAAGAAGATGATGTTACGCGTAACTAAACAGCGAGTTCAACCCATGTGGCTCCAGCGTCCCATAATTTTGAATGCAGCGGTTCTCAAGTGCCAGGCGGCTTGTGTCATCTGCGTGACATTGTTTAATGGCTGTTACCAGAAAATCAGATTTGCCTCTGTGGTTGGGGCCATTGAAATGATTTGGGACTGGTTTCGAAGCATGCTGGGCGATGTCGTACAGATGTTTTTGCATGCGGTCCCCTAATCTGAGGCCAGTCTCACCGATATATGTTATCCTGCATCTTTTGCAAACGATGACATATATCACATTTCGGGACTCACATGTGAATCCCTCATGAAGAGTGAGGATAGTTTTGGGAAAGGTGATTGTTTTCGTTTCCCAAACTACAGGGCAGGTAACCCAGCGGGGGCGGTTACATTTTCTGGTGCCAACATATGTAAGGCTCTGCTTCAAGTGGCTGTGGACGAGGATGTCATTAAGGTTTGGCTCACGTTTGTATGCCAACAGGGGTGGATCAGAGAAAATGTCACGAGTGTCGGAGTCGAGTTGGATTATCGGCAGATGACGATAACGAATTTTCTTAACCATCTTCCTCACAGCATCACTCTGCAACCCCGCTATTTTCTCTGCAACCCCTCTTCCCCAATCACCTGTTTCAATTTCTCCTAGCTAGGCCAGTAGTGCATCACTCTCTCTCCCCTCCCTGGTTCCCCATCCACCACCCCCAGTTACAACCCACCGACCACATGTCACAGGTCTCTATTTAAACAATTTCCATGTCCTACCAGATCCATTCCTGACACACACTGCCGGACAAGCCACACCTTGCAATTTACAGCTAAGTACTCCTTTAAATTTTTTTTTTTTTTTAACATTATTCATGTGAATCTATACTTTATCTCCTCTCTCTATTTCTTTGTCCTGTATGGTGGCACCATGGACTAGATATAGAAGATGGTGACACCAGGGACTAGATATAGAGGGTGGTGGCACCATTGATTAGATATAGAGGGTGGTAGCACCATGGACTAGATATAGAGGATGGTGGCACCATGGACTAGATATAGAGGGTGGTGGCACCATGGACTAGATATAGAGGATTATGACACCAGGGACTAGATATAGAGGATGATGACACCAGGGACTAGATATAGAGGGTGGTGTCACCATGGACTAGATATAGAGGGTGGTGGCACCATGGACTAGATATAGAGGATGATGACACCAGAGACTAGATATAGAGGGTGGTGACACCATGGACTAGATATAGAGGATGATGACACCAGAGACTAGATATAGAGGGTGGTGACACCAGGGGCTAGATATAGAGGGTGGTGGCACCAGGGACTAGATATAGAGGGTGGTGGCACCAGGGACTAGATATAGAGGGTGGTGGCACCAGGGACTAGATATAGAGGGTGGTGACACCAGGGGCTAGATATAGAGGGTGGTGGCACCAGGGACTAGATATAGAGGGTGGTGGCACCATGGACTAGATATAGAGGGTGGTGGCACCATGGACTAGATATAGAGGGTGGTGGCACCATGGACTAGATATAGAGGGTGGTGGCACCAAGAACTAGATATAGAGGGTGGTGGCACCATGGACTAGATATAGAGGATGATGGCACCATGGACTAGATATAGAGGGTAACACAATAATTGGTGTATAAGGATACAACTATACACTAAGCACTGCAGTAAAGCTGTGATACCAGAATGTATAAAATCGGAAAAAAAGTAGGAGCAGCTTTATTATTTAACGATTACAAAGTTGTGATGTTTTCTCGTGAGCCTTAATCATACAAAAACATACAGGACGAAGAAATAGAGAGAGGAGATAAAGTATAGATTCACATGAATAATGTTTAAAAAAAAAAAAAAATTTAAAGGAGTACTTAGCTGTAAATTGCAAGGTGTGGCTTGTCCGGCGGTGTGTGTCAGGAATGGATCTGGTAGGACATGGAAATTGTTTAAATAGAGACCTGTGACATGTGGTCGGTGGGTTGTAACTGGGGGTGGTGGATGGAGAACCAGGGAGGGGAGAGAGAGTGACGCACTACTGGCCTAGCTAGGAGAAATTGAAACAGGTGATTGGGGAAGAGGGGTTGCAGAGAAGTGGGGTTGCATAGAAAATAGCAGGGTTGCAGAGTGATGCTGTGAGGAAGTTTGAAAAGTGAGAAGGGGTGGATTTAGTGGAGAGGTACTATAATGATTGAAGAAGATGATGTTACGCGTAACTAAACAGCGAGTTCAACCCATGTGGCTCCAGCGTCCCATAATTTTGAATGCAGCGGTTCTCAAGTGCCAGGCGGCTTGTGTCATCTGCGTGACATGTTTAATGGCTGTTACCAGAAAATCAGATTTGCCTCTGTGGTTGGGGCCATTGAATGATTTGGGACTGGTTTCGAAGCATGCTGGGCGATGTCGTACAGATGTTTTTGCATGCGGTCCCCTAATCTGAGGCCAGTCTCACCGATATATGTTATCCTGCATCTTTTGCAAACGATGACATATATCACATTTCGGGACTCACATGTGAATCCCTCATGAAGAGTGAGGATAGTTTTGGGAAAGGTGATTGTTTTCGTTTCCCAAACTACAGGGCAGGTAACCCAGCGGGGGCGGTTACATTTTCTGGTGCCAACATATGTAAGGCTCTGCTTCAAGTGGCTGTGGACGAGGATGTCATTAAGGTTTGGCTCACGTTTGTATGCCAACAGGGGTGGATCAGAGAAAATGTCACGAGTGTCGGAGTCGAGTTGGATTATCGGCAGATGACGATAACGAATTTTCTTAACCATCTTCCTCACAGCATCACTCTGCAACCCCGCTATTTTCTCTGCAACCCCTCTTCCCCAATCACCTGTTTCAATTTCTCCTAGCTAGGCCAGTAGTGCATCACTCTCTCTCCCCTCCCTGGTTCCCCATCCACCACCCCCAGTTACAACCCACCGACCACATGTCACAGGTCTCTATTTAAACAATTTCCATGTCCTACCAGATCCATTCCTGACACACACTGCCGGACAAGCCACACCTTGCAATTTACAGCTAAGTACTCCTTTAAATTTTTTTTTTTTTTTAAACATTATTCATGTGAATCTATACTTTATCTCCTCTCTCTATTTCTTTGTCCTGTATGTTTTTTTTATGATTAAGGCTCACGCCGAAATGTCACAACTTTGTAATCGTTAAGTAATAAAGCTGCTCCTACTTTTTTTCTGATTTTATACATTCTAGATATAGAGGGTGGTGGCATCAGGGACTAGATATAGAAGATGGTGGCACCATGGACTAGATATAGAGGGTGGTGTCACCAGGGACTAGATATAGAGGGTGGTGGCACCAGGGACTAGATATAGAGGGTGGTGTCACCAGGGGCTAGATATAGAGGGTGGTGGCACCAGGAACTAGATATAGAGGTGGTGGCACCAGGGACTAGGTATAGAGGGTGGTGGCACCAGGAACTAGATATAGAGGGTGGTGGCACCAGGAACTAGATATAGAGGGTGGTGGCACCAGGGACTAGGTATAGAGGGTGGTGGCACCAGGAACTAGATATAGAGGTACTGAATTTTTTATACCCAGTAAAAATTGAAAAATGAAAACACAAAGACCAAAAATTAAAGTCTGACCCAGAAAAGTAAATAACAGGACAGAGCTGATTAATACTGGCTAGGATAGATCGACAGAAATTTATAAAAGAAAAGGGGAAAAAAACTGATTTAAAGAAAAACTTCATACAGTGAATATAGAAAAAAAATTTGTAGACAAATCATGACTCACTTCATATTCATCGACGTTCTGCATGAAATTGGACAAAAAGTGAGCAAGACGAAGTGCAGTTCGACCCTGGGCTTCGAACTCACGCTCTACACCATATGCAGCATCACCAGGAAGCAAAAGCTCATAGGCCTTCTTGAACTTACAGTTTTCTGCGGTAGTGCCTTGGTAGCGTTGTAAAATCTTCAACATGCGGTTGACGGCATGTTCATCAGTTGCATCTCGTTTTGTGCGTTTATGGGCAGAACTTTCTCTCACCTTGGATTTAAATAACAATGGGAATTATGTATTAACAATGAGAAAATAAAAATAAAGTGAGAATAATAAAACAACAATGAGAATAGTAAAATAAAGTGAGAATAATAAAACAACAATGAGAATATTAAAATAAAGTGAGAATAATGAAACAACAATGAGAATCATGAAATACTGACAATGCTGAAATAACAATGAGAATCATGAAATACCATGAAGGCATTACATAATTAAAGCTACTGTATGATAATTAGCTGGATGATATTTAACAATTTCAATTCCAAAATATTTAGTAACTATGTTTTACACAAACATGCAGTATGTATTATACTACAGTTGTCTTAAATAATCTAATGCACATCATGAATGTAATTTTTTTTGAGTGTGGTAAATTGCAGCAAACCTTGTGTTTATTATACTTCTTTCAAGCTGTTATGTGACATATCACATATAACAATAGACATTTAATGGTACTGTACTACACAGAATGAGACCACAGTTGATGGTACTGTGCTATAAAGAATCTGAGACCACAGTTGATAGTACTGTGCTACAAATAATCTGAGACCACAGTTGATGGTACTGTGCTATAAAGAATCTGAGACCACAGTTGATAGTACTGTGCTACAAAGAATCTGAGACCACAGTTGATGGTACTGTACTACACAGAACCTGAGACCACAGTTGATGGTACTGTGCCACAAATAATCTGAGACCACAGTTGATGTACTGTGCTACACAGAACCTGAGACCACAGTTGATGGTACTGTGCCACAAATAATCTGAGACCACAGTTGATGGTACTGTACTACACAGAACCTGAGACCACAGTTGATGTACTGTGCTACAAATAATCTGAGACCACAGTTGATGGTACTGTGCTACAAATAATCTGAGACCACAGTTGATGTACTGTGCTACAAATAATCTGAGACCACAGTTGATGGTACTGTGCTACAAATAATCTGAGACCACAGTTGATGTACTGTGCTACATAGAATCTGAGACCACAGTTGATGGTACTGTACTACACAGAATCTGAGACCACAGTTGATGGTACTGTGCTACAAATAATCTGAGACCACAGTTGATGTACTGTGCTACACAGAACCTGAGACCACAGTTGATGGTACTGTGCCACAAATAATCTGAGACCACAGTTGATGGTACTGTACTACACAGAACCTGAGACCACAGTTGATGTACTGTGCTACAAATAATCTGAGACCACAGTTGATGGTACTGTGCTACAAATAATCTGAGACCACAGTTGATGTACTGTGCTACAAATAATCTGAGACCACAGTTGATGGTACTGTGCTACAAATAATCTGAGACCACAGTTGATGTACTGTGCTATAAAGAATCTGAGACCACAGTTGATGGTACTGTACTACAAAGAATCTGAGACCACAGTTGATGGTACTGTGCTACAAATAATCTGAGATTACAGCTGAGGTACTATGCTATAAGGAATCTGAGATTACAGTTGAGGTACTATGCTATAAAGAATCTGAGACCACAGTTGAGGTACTATGCTATAAAGAATCTGAGATCACAGTTGAGGTATTGTGCTATAAAGAATCTGAGATCACATATTATTAATTTTTGGCATCTACAGTTGTGAGAACAAAACCTCAGCCGTAAATTTGTTCATTTCTTATTCTCCCTCTCTCTTTAAGTGGATATTTAGAGTGGTACATTTTCTTTAAATGTAACTTCTCATCATTATTTCCACTCAATATTGTCTTTAATCACTGTTTTA
Source organism: Achatina immaculata (assembly GCA_009760885.1). Classification (NCBI taxonomy): domain Eukaryota; kingdom Metazoa; phylum Mollusca; class Gastropoda; order Stylommatophora; family Achatinidae; genus Lissachatina; species Lissachatina immaculata. Next base: position 5,098,389 of record CM019692.1, read on the forward strand.
TTAACTGCAGCCTGTCTGAATATACACTGCTCACACTAAGTCTCACTAGAGCATGTTGCTTATGCTAAATATAACTGGAGTCTGTATAAATCACACATGGTAAGTCTACTCTACATTACACATGCTATGCCTAACTTCTGCCTGCCTAACTAAACATCATTCATGCTAAATCTAACATCAGTCTGTCTAACTATTCAATGCTAAGTTATGAGTCAACAAAATTACTCACCTTTTGTTTTGCCTGAAGCCTTGCCTTCATCAAAATCTTGGGGTTGCCTGACTGCTCCTCGCTGTTCTCACGCTGAATCTGTTCCCTGATTTCTCTAATCCTGGGAATCAGTGATTTCTTCAGCTGCTTGGAAAGACGAGGACTTCGGTTTTCTTCTATAATATCCTGCAGGAAGAGGTCTTTATGACTAGCAACTGATCTCTTCTTTCTCACGAACGAGGGATTGACATTTGGAATAACCTGTCGATCTAAGGTCATCATAGAATGAGAAATAATGAAATATCATTTTGAAGAATTTTAATCTGATCTATTTTTCCCTATACTTTTAATTTCATAAAACTAAAGAGAGTAACAAAATAAATGATTAAATGTCCGTAGCTTATTTGGAAAAAATTACCCAAATCAATTTGCAAAGTGATAGAGAAAAAAAACAAAACATGATTGCAAAGTTTGCAACTTTACTTCTGACACAGTATTGTGCTGTTTCTAAGACAAGCCTCCACAGCTTTATTTAATAATCTTGATACAGTATTTCCTCAATAAGTTTTTGCTATACATTACTTGAAAGTGAACAAATAAAAACATTGAATAAAAGGATGCTTACAGCAATACAGTCAACAGCAAAACAAAACTTTGTTTGAGTCATTCATTAGTATATTCAAGAAAAATATAATCAGCTTGTAAAATAATTATATGAGCCAGTTAAAAGATAACTCATTAGCTCACATAATATGAAGGTCATAAAGTAAGTCTTACAAGTGAGACAGTCATAGATTAACATAAAGTGACACAGTTCTGAGCTAGCATGTTGTGCAGCAAGAAAGGCTCAGTGGAATACCTTGTACTGTCAAGCAGTCAAAGCCAACCTCCCATTCATCTCTTGTAGCCTGGTCGATCTCAATGCCAAGGAACGGTCCATCATGCCACCAGGGGTAGTAGTAGCCCGGGTTACACACACACTTATAGGCGCTACGTTTGAAGCCTAACCCTGACAGTGGCTCACACTGCACATAAACAACAATTATACCAGTAATAAAGAAAATGCATAAAGTTAAAAAAAAAAAGAATGGTAAAATTAAGATATCTGATCTTATCTGTTTAGGCAAGATTATTATCATTGTGTGCTGTGACGGAGAGCACGGTAATGTTCCTCCATCTTGTGTGGTATTTAGTGTTTTCTATTAGTCCAAATGGTTTTATTTTTTCATGCCACTTGGTCAGACCTCCGAGATATTTTTATCTTGGTCTTCCTCTCTCCTTAAGTGGATATTTAGAGTGGTACATTTTCTTTAAATGTAACTTCTCATCATTATTTCCTCTCAATATTGTCTTTAATCATTGTTTTATTAACTGCAGCCTGTCTGAATATACACTGCTCACACTAAGTCTCACTAGAGCATGTTGCTTATGCTAAATATAACTGGAGTCTGTATAAATCACACATGGTAAGTCTACTCTACATTACACATGCTATGCCTAACTTCTGCCTGCCTAACTAAACATCGTTCATGCTAAATCTAACATCAGTCTGTCTAACTATACAATGCTAAGTTATGAGTCAACAAATTTACTCACCTTTTGTTTTGCCTGAAGCCTTGCCTTCATCAAAATCTTGGGGTTGCCTGACTGCTCCTCGCTGTTCTCACGCTGAATCTGTTCCCTGATTTCTCTAATCCTGGGAATCAGTGATTTCTTCAACTGCTTGGAAAGACGAGGACTTCGGTTTTCTTCTATAATATCCTGCAGGAAGAGGTCTTTATGACTAGCAACTGATCTCTTCTTTCTCACGAACGAGGGATTGACATTTGGAATAACCTGTCGATCTAAGGTCATCATAGAATGAGAAATAATGAAATATCATTTTGAAGAATTTTAATGTGATCTATTTTCCCTATACTTTTAATTTCATAAAACTAAAGAGAGTAACAAAATAAATGATTAAATGTCCGTAGCTTATTTGGAAAAAATTACCCAAATCAATTTGCAAAGTGATAGAGAAAAAAAACAAAACATGATTGCAAAGTTTGCAACTTTACTTCTGACACAGTATTGTGCTGTTTCTAAGACAAGCCTCCACAGCTTTATTTAATAATCTTGATACAGTATTTCCTCAATAAGTTTTTGCTATACATTACTTGAAAGTGAACAAATAAAAACATTGAATAAAAGGATGCTTACAGCGATACAGTCAACAGCAAAACAAAACTTTGTTTGAGTCATTCATTAGTATATTCAAGAAAAATATACTCAGCTTGTAAAATAATTATATGAGCCAGTTAAAAGATAACTCATTAGCTCACATAATATGAAGGTCATAAAGTAAGTCTTACAAGTGAGACAGTCATAGATTAACATAAAGTGACACAGTTCTGAGCTAGCATGTTGTGCAGCAAGAAAGGCTCAGTGGAATACCTTGTACTGTCAAGCAGTCAAAGCCAACCTCCCATTCATCTCTTGTAGCCTGGTCGATCTCAATGCCAAGGAACGGTCCATCATGCCACCAGGGGTAGTAGTAGCCCGGGTTACACACACACTTATAGGCACTACGTTTGAAGCCTAACCCTGACAGTGGCTCACACTGCACATAAACAACAATTATACCAGTAATAAAGAAAATGCATAAAGTTAAAAAAAAAAAGAATGGTAAAATTAAGATATCTGATCTTATCTGTTTAGGCAAGATTATTATCATTGTGTGCTGTGACGGAGAGCACGGTAATGTTCCTCCATCTTGTGTGGTATTTAGTGTTTTCTATTAGTCCAAATGGTTTTATTTTTTCATGCCACTTGGTCAGACATCCGAGATATTTTTATCTTGGTCTTCCTCTCTTCCTTTTTTTGTCCTTGAATTTTCCAATCATTACTAGGTCTCTAACTTCCAGCCTTTACCGATTTCTCTGTCTTTTCATTACATGTCTGCGAAATTTTGACTGTCTTTTCTTATCCTATTAATTAGTTCTCATTTTGTTCTGAAACTTCTGTGAGGACCTCTTCATTTGTTTTTTCTGTCTGTCCAGATATCTGCTGCATCTTTCCCCAAAACCACATGTTTGCTGCTTCCAGTTTCTTTGTCATCTTTTTGTTGACTGTCCAGGTTTCACAAGCATATAGCAATACTGGCTCTATATAGCACTGTAATACTCTTTTCCACTCCAAAGTGCAACATCCTTTGAAATAAGAAGACACTGACACATGCTTTCAGTTACCTTGAGCAACAGTAACAGCTGATGACAGGTATACAAATGAAATAAAATCACAAACAGGTAAAGCAAAGGCAGTTTTATTATGACATGAAGAAGATACTAACAAATAAGAAAAAGAGCAAAACACATCAATCATTACTAGAAAAACATCTTATCATAGCAGTTAACTTCACATTTCAGGAAAAATCCTTAAAATCTTAAGGAGTATCCTATTTTCCAATGCAGTCACAATTTTCCAGTGTAGCCACTATTTTATGATATGATAACCAATTGTCTTATTCTAGTTCTGTTTACCACGTGCAAGATTTAATTTTTAAAAACTTTGAAACAGGAGTAGAACGATTTAAACAGTACAGCAGAAACAAGTGCAACAGTCATGGACAAGCAGAAACAAGTGAAATAATCATGGACAAGCAGAAACAAGTGCAATAATCATAGACAAGCAGAAACAAGTGCAATAATCATAGACAAGCAGAAACAAGTGAAATAATCACAGACAAGCATAAACAAGTGAAGTAATCATGGACAAGCAGAAAGAAGTGAAGTAATCATGGACAAGCAGAAACAAGTGAAGTAATCATAGACAAGCAGAAACAAGTGAAGTAATCATAGACAAGCAGAAACAAGTGAAATAATCATGGACATTCAAAAACAAGTGAAGTAATCATGAACAAGCAGAAACAAACCCAGCAATCATGGACACGCAGAAACAAGTGAAGTAATCATGAACAAGCAGAAACAAGTGAAATAATCATGGACAAGCAGAAACAAGTGAAATAATCATGCCAGGGACTTGACCATAAAGTTCTGGACAAAGTGAGAAACAGCATGTGTCCTGGAACCTTAGGTCCCCATGCATGCCTTTCTCCCCCCTTCCCGCACCCCCCCCCCCCAAAAAAAAAATGTTCAAAACAAGATTAGAAGAAAAGAAGGTGACAATATCTTAAAGGTGTACAGCATGAAAAAATGGAATCTTAGAAAATATTTTATATCTAGATACAAAAAAAACTTTCAGAAGTTAGTTTTCCCATCCAGTTAGCCATGACCTTGCTGCGCCCCCCCCCCCTCATTTTGTCTGCATTGTGGGATATCTTATTTCTCCCACACTCAAACAGGGACATAATGACACAAGTTCAGTTTAAAAAAAAGAAAAAAACCCCACAGAAACTTGAGAGGGAACAATTAACAACAAAGACTCAGCAGTCCTGGATCACTCCCGTAATTTGTCGCAATTGTATCTCAGCACCTGAGGCACATGTGGCCTGGCCTTGGTGGGTTTTTTAAAAAGCTGCACTCAGAAGGAAAGAAAACAATCCAGTACACTGTGCCCGATGGAGCTAGCAATGAGGTGCTCTGTAATTATCAGTTAATATTTCTTTGCAGATAAACTGAATAGATTGTGTTTGATGGTATAAACACAACAAAGAGCTCATTGTAGCCAGGATGTCTGGTCAGGGCTACCCTAACTGTATGTTTTTTTATGACCACAGTTGCCATGAAATTATTATTTTCAAGGCTACACTCAGGAGTCAAGTAATATTAGATAATATTATAGATCAAACATTTCAATAAAATTCGCACTAATTTTATAAGCTGCCCAGCATTTCAGTAGTAAATCAAATGTGCCAAACAAGAACTGTTCTAGGGAAAAAAAAAATGCCACAGAAATGACTAAAACAAGGAAAGAAATAATCTCAACAGGACAGTAGCTTTTTTTTTTTAAATCTGAATTTCAAAAGGTTTAGTCAATATTGCTGATAATCATTTTTGTCTTAATGTCGCTTTAAAATTTTAAAATGGTATAATTGTTATAGATGAATATTTATCTAAGACATTACTATTTTTGATGATTATTTTTAATACCTGTCATTACATATATTTTTAACAAACTCATCTCCTCATTATCTTTATGTTTTTTTTTATATTATGTTTATCATCATCTTTGGTTGATATTTTCATTATATTTAGGGTAAAATAACTCTTAATTTCTACTTTAAATATCTGACTGAAATTAGAACATTTAAATCAAGTTTGACAAACTTCCAAGAAGTAGACAGTCTTGTAAGGAAGACTAAAGACGAGCGAGCACTTGGCCTGAATAGTGTCCCTTACATAGCATTTTTAAAAAATGACCATAAATTCCTAGACAAGGTGTATGGTGCAAAAACAGCTTGAGAGAGAAAGAAAGGAATAAAAGTTAACAATGCCATATTAGTGCTAACTTTTCTTCTTCCCTTTCTCTCTCTCATTGTGTTTTCGTTAAACTGCACCATACACCTTGCCTGACTACTCTGCTGGTACCAGTTTTACAGCAGTTACTGTCACAGTTATTTCATATCACAAGCTCCCAAAGATCTGCATGGAGTAAGGCATTTATATGTAAGGACTAGATAAAAAGCTACTGAATTGTATTTTCCAAAAGAACAGAATTCCAATGATAACTAGTTCAGACTGCTCTCACTTGTGACTGCAGAAGGGAATATATTCTTCTCAGTAATGGCAAGGAAACTCATGTCAAACCTTTTTGACAACAGATACATTGACACATCTGTGAAGAAAAGGTTGTCAGGTTTGCCTTAAACATGCCTCAGTCATACCTCAGTCATGCCTCAGTCATACCTCAGTGATCTGTGAAGCTTATCATGGGCAAAATCTAAAAAGACTACTCCATACAGCTTGATGTCTCTATACGGCTTGATGTCTCTATACGGCTTGATGTCTCTATACGGCTTGATGTCTCTATATGGCTTGACGTCTCTATACGGCTTGATGTCTCTATACGGCTTGATGTCTCTATACAGCTTGATGTCTCTATACGGCTTGATGTCTTTATATGGCTTGATGTCTCTATACGGCTTGATGTCTCTATATGGCTTGACTTCTCTATACGGCTTGATGTCTCTATACAGCTTGATGTCTCTATATGGCTTGATGTCTCTATACAGCTTGATGTCTCTATATGGCTTGACTTCTCTATACGGCTTGATGTCTCTATACGGCTTGACGTCTCTATACAGCTTGATGTCTCTATATGGCTTGACTTCTCTATATGGCTTGATGTCTCTATATGGCTTGATGTCTCTATACGGCTTGATGTCTCTATACAGCTTGATGTCTCTATATGGCTTGATGTCTCTATACGGCTTGATGTCTCTATATGGCTTGATGTCTCTATACGGCTTGATGTCTCTATACGGCTTGATGTCTCTATATGGTTTGATGTGTCATTTTTATTACATTTGCTACATGGCTTTTTTTTTTTAATTCCTCTTCCTAAATATTTTTTTTTTACCAGCCCATGCATAACATTATCATTACTTTACTACTCTGTGCAACATGATAAAGACCTACAGAAAGCCACAGAAACCACAACATGATGATTACGACAAGAACTGATGATAATTACCAAAAGAATTGATGATGATTACCAAAAGAATTGATGATGATTAAAAATAAATGAACAAGTCATAACAATCTGCCTCAGAAAAGGACAGGACTGACTCCAGAGTCACACATGTACAAAGCTGAAGGTTGTTAACTCCTCTCTTTGTACGTGTGTACAGACATCTGAAAACAGAGCACATTCCTCTACAGCTGTATGAAGCAAAGTGATGCACCTACTGACCAGAAGAAAGAGGCTAAGCTCTTCAGTTCTGTACAACAATCAAATAAAGCTGAATTTATCACAGGACTGCTGAGACAGATTTTACATGTGTACAAAAAAAAGAGGAAGACCATCGTTTGTGACAATGGCAATCTGAAGATGTGATGTGATGACAATGGCAATCTGAAGATGTGATGTGATGACAATGGCAATCTGAAGATGTGATGTGATGACAATGGCAATCTGAAGATGTGATGTGATGACAATGGCAATCTGAAGATGTGATGTGATGACAATGGCAATATGAACATGTGATGTGATGACAATGGCAGTCTCTGAAGATATGATGTGATGACAATGGCAGTCTGAAGATGTGATGCAACACCTGCTCTAATCTCTTGGCCATGTAAATATAAGAACAAGTGGCAAAAATAACTACAGAAAGTAACAAAAAAAAAAATGAAGTGCCCAAGATACATGATAATGTGCATATAAATATCAACATAAAACATGGGCTTGCTAAATCTTCTATCTAGAAATATCAGTGATTATTACATATGTCCTCATGTATAAACAACCTGAAGATATTTGAAACAAAGAGATCTAACACAAAACGAACATATTTCTTTAGGACTATAATAACGTATTAACAGTACAGAAACGTCATGGGACATATTGTGGTCGATTAAGAAGTTTCAGTACACTCAGGACGGTGCCAGGTGAAAATGATGACCAAAGAGATGCTGGATTGATGAACAGAAACAGCCATTAGAAGTGCCACTTGACAGCATGTACTGAAAGAACAGTTGTACTGTACCCTTCAGAAGTATTTTACAGTGTCAGTTGTGGGGGGGGGGGGGGGGGGAACATGGAAAAGAAGGAAGAGTGAGAAAAAAAAATGTTTTGTTAAAAATTGCTTACACTGAGAAAAACGTGTATTAGTACACAGAAAAATACAATCTTCTTCAAGAAGAGCTGGGCACGATAATGTTCTCAGTTCTATACTTACAGAAGTTGTTGGCCTGCATCGGGCTGTGCCTGCAAAAATATTGGGCCTAGGGTTGCCTTGGGTGATGGGGCACTGATTTATGTCCAGTCCCTCGAACTCGATGTCCGTGGTTGCCACGGCAACAAACCTGAGGACCAGATGTGATAATACATTAGCAGGATGGCATTTCGTTTTCTTCCTTGTCTCTTATCTTTTATTACGTTCTGGCATTTTGAAATCAACGGATAAGAACTTGTCCTTCAGAAACAAGTAAAACAATGTGACTGGGAAATAATCGTTTAAAATGGTCTAGAAAAAAGCAAACTCAGCATAGATAAACTCAGCCCAGCTGTAAACAAAAATGAAGGAGCAAATGAAGATGAAGAGGGAAGAAAATCGTTGCAGTTCAGACAACATAAATCTTGTTTTAAGTGTCAGCGCTGAAGCTGAAAAAAGTGATCCTAAGTTTGATTTATCAAATATTATAAGAAATAAATAAACCATCGCCTGAGAGAAGATTGATAACTTCGAGAAGCAGTGAATATCTAGAAAATGAGTTACGAGAAAAATAAAGTAAAACCTAGAGAGAATACCACAATCTTGTCATTGATCAGCGATCACTATTCCTTGGCGAAATTGGTACAATGACAAATGACGGACACGATCAGTGAGACCGTTTTGTGAGAGGACTTTTGCTGTAATGCACAAGAATGACTGAACAATCTCGCGTGCTGTAAATAAGGGAAGATTCCGTTAGAAGTGCAGCCGGCAAGAGTCACTGCAGAATCACTGACTCTCGATCACAGAGCGAGTCACTGGTCGATGTGATGTACAGGGAAACTGACGAAGCAATGCTTTCTCCGTCGACAAAATATGGGCACTCTGATATATTTTGATAGAGAGTAAACTGCTCTCTTGAGATGTTTCATGGCACATCATAATCATTAATGAATTAATAAATCATACATCTTACATCCTTCCCGTGCCGTTAAACATTACACAGGGCCCGCATGGTAGTTCGCCAAGATGTCCTGTCTTCGGCGAGCTTTGCAACCTCATCAAGGGATGTTATGCCCACTGAATTGGCTTCTCTCTTAACAATGTTCTCTTTAGAGTTTCGCGGGTCGACCTCTTTTTCTTCGGCCTGTTGTGTTCCATTTGATAGCTTGTTTGGGGATTCTCTGATTGTTTCTTCTCATCATATGACCAACATTTGTCCATCTTCTTTTTCTGATCACTCATAAGACTAGTTGTTGTTCGCTCATTTGCCTTATCTCTGCGTTGTTCTTGAATTCTTTCCATTTATACCGAGTATCTTCCTTAGGCATTTGTTTTCAAAAGAGTCTAATTTGCTGTTTTTTTGTTTTTGTTTTGTTGTTTTCCAGCTTTCGCATGCGTAAATGAGGGTGGATATATGACAGTATAGTGATTTTTTTTAATGTGGAGGTTAGCTTGGTCAGTTTGGTATTTAAAAGTTGGGTTTTGACAGTCATGTCTCGCAAACTGTTATGTTTCCTACCCTCTTGACTTAGGCTTGTGTATTTCGTGCTGGCCAGTAAGCACGTGCAAGTAGAGACTGGTCAGGTGATCAGTTATGAAAACGAGATTTTGGGTCAGTCAATATCTTTATGATACGTCACGTGGGCTGAGAAACCCGCGGAAGAGAATTGTGGGAGAGACTTAGTAGGCAGGAGTCTGTATCTTAGTTTTGTTTGAGTAGGTCGTAGTTTGTAGTGTAGGAACTTAGTCTGTGTCTTAGTCTTGTTAGAGTAGGACGTAGTTTGTAGTGTAGGAACTTTGTGTCTTAGTAGTCGGCAGTGGTTTTTTGTAGTATAGAATAGTGAATTTAGTATGTGGCAGGATTCAGTTGGCGTCGAAGTCAGGCTTCTTGATGTTAATAGACGCCTGGAATCATATATGCTGTCTTGCTGGAGTAACGTCATGTCGAGTTATTTAGAATTACCACTGCCACTGTTTTCCACTCATCATCATCGCCATTATATCACCGGTTGCACCAATAAAGCCATCATGAATCTATAAAGCTGCTACCTGTGTTTGCCACTGAGTTAAGGCCATTCCTGGGAGAGTTAGTCTGTCAGCGAATAGTAAACAGACACCACCAGATTCCAAGCATGCATTAAGCCGACATCTACAACAACGAAAGAGACGGACCTCGACCGTTTGGAAAGAGTGAAGTCTCCACTATCTATCGTTTTAATACTATGGTTTAAAAAAAGGTAATCCTGTCATGCCTTAGAGGCATATAGGGATATGGTGTTAGTGCCCATATTTTCCATGACCTGTCAACACACTAGAGGGTGATATGGTCAGTATCACACCAGGCTGCCTTTTCTTCCCCACCTTCAGAAGAAGCCAGGTACCCATTTCTACAGCTGGGTAACTGGGTGCCTCTGGCTGGATTCGAACCCCCGACCTTCGCCATGAGAATGGAGTCCTAGTTATAGTGAAAGCTCAGGTTTTGAAGCACATTGGTATTAATAAAAATAGTAGGTCTACAAGTATCAGGCATAAAAAGATAGACAGTAGAACAGTGTATACCTAAATCTACGAATTCTACCAATATGAAAGTTAAAAATTCTACCTACTACCCTAAACGAACATTTATACTATTTTAGATATTATATTTGAATTAAATAATCTTTGCTCGTTTGTTCTTTTTTTGTGCTTATAACTTTTGAGTGCCATATGTTCTCAAGATTATTGAAGGTCAGTGCTGCTTTTGCAGTTCTAACTTCCTTTCTGGTGTCACCATCCTGGTCTATGTTGCTGCCAGGGTATGCAAATTTGTGTACTTCTTCAACAGCTGTTCCTTCTAGGTATATTTTTCCTTTTTGATTAATGGGAAGTTTAATTACTTTTGTTTTTTTTTTTGTTTTTTTTTGTCCTTGTTAATTTCAAATCCTATTTTACTAGTCATTGAAGACAGGGTATCTATTTTTCTTGCATCGATTTCACATTGTCTCGAATAAGAGTTATGGCATCTGCAAAATCAAGATCTTCTAGTTGGGTCCCATGTACCCAATCAATACCTGTGTTACCTGTGCAGCATTTTTTCACTATAAAGTTTATGGCAATTCCAAAACAAAGGAAAAAAGCAAGGGAGATAGTATACATCCTTGTTTCACGCCTGTTTCAATCTGAAACCATTCACTCATTCTTTCTTCTGTGTTGACTGCACAAACATATCCGTTATAGAGATTCTTAATGATGTTGACAGTCTTAGTTGATATTCCATATAGTCTTAAAATTCTCCGTAATGAATCTCTGTGTATGCTATCAAATGCCTTTTTAAAGTCTGTGAAGTTCAGTATTAATGGTTTCTGGTTTTAAATATGTTCTTCAAGTTATTCTTAGAGTAAAGATCTGGTCGAGACAGCCTCTCTCTGATCGAAGTGAGTGAAAACTGATATAAAAATGGCAAATCTTTACCGTTTTCCTCCCTTCTTTTTGGTATTTTTTTCCCGTTCTTTAGAAGACGTGCAGATGAACGTTATCCGTGTATTCAGACAGTATTTTTAATAAGACCTGTTGTCTTTTTCTTCATGAGCTACTTGGCTAGCCTGTATTTTTCTCCCTTTCTTCCACGCTTTGCTTTTGCATGTCAGAGTGTATAGTTTCTGCCAGCCACGACATGTTCACAGAGTTCTGACTTCTAACTTTTGGTGGGTCACTGCGGAACGAGGCTCTGAGAAAGTGCACACACAACACGGTACAGAACCGCAACAACTATTTCACTGAACATACAACACGGTACAGAACTGCAACAACTATTTCACTGCACATACAACACGGTACAGAACCGCAACAACTATTTCACTGCGCATACAACACGGTACAGAACCGCAACAACTATTTCACTGCACACACAACACGGTACAGAACCGCAACAACTATTTCACTGCACATACAACACGGTACAGAACCGCAACAACTATTTCACTGCACATACAACACGGTACAGAACTGCAACAACTATTTCACTGCACATACAACACGGTACAGAACTGCAACAACTATTTCACAGACCAACAATCGCAGATAAATCCAACATACCGTTCACACAGAAGACTGTCAATTTTATGAACAGAGCACTTAGGAGAAGTGTTTCTCTATTACGCTAAGCTGTAACTGTCAAGTTTGCTTACAGAAAGAACTGTCATTATCGAATCCTGTTTAGAGGTTCATTCGAGGGTTTTTTTTTTTTTCGTTTGGGCTAGACGAGAGATGGAGAATATGGTTGTACTGTATGTAAGATTTTAAAAAAGTTATTATTTAAAAATCAACTTTCACCAGCAATTAATTGGAGAAGCGTCAAACTTGGGGCACATCTGTCTGAAACAGCAGCAGATACGTCAACCTCAGGGTACATCTGTCTGAAACAGCAGCAGATACGTCAACCTCAGGGCACATCTGTCTGACACAGCAGCAGATACGTCAACCTCAGGGTACATCTGTCTGACAGAACAGCAGATACGTCAATCCTGGGGCACATCTGTCTGACACAGCAGATACATCAACTTTGGGGCACATCTGTCTGACAGAACAGCAGATACGTCAACCTTGGGGCACATCTGTCTGACACAGCAGATACGTCAACTTTGGGGCACATCTGTCTGACAGAAAAGCAGATACGTCAACTTTGGGGCACATCTGTCTGACAGAACAGCAGATACGTCAGCTTTGGGGCACATCTGTCTGACAGAACAGCAGATACGTCAACTTTGGGGCACAACTGTCTGACAGAACTGCAGATACGTCAACCTTGGGGCACATCTGTCTGACAGAACAGCAGATACGTCAACTTCGGGGCACATCTGTCTGACAGAACAACAGATACATCAACCTTGAAGCACATCTGTCTGACAGAACAACAGATACGTCAACCTTGAGGCACATCTGTCTGACAGAACAGCAGATACGTCAACCTTGGGGCACATCTGTCTGATAGAACAGCAGATACGTCAACCATGGGGCACATCTGTCTGACAGAACAGCAGATACGTCAACCTTGGGGCACATCTGTCTGACACAGCAACAGATACATCAGCCGTGGGGTACATCTGTATAACACAGCAGCTGATATGTCAACCTCGGGGCACATCTGTCTGACACAGCAGCAGATATGTCAACCTTGGGGCACATCTGTCTGACACAGCAGCAGATATGTCAACCTTGTGGCACGTCTATATGACACAAGAGCAACAACAACAACAACAACAACAACAAAATGACGTGTAGTGATAACTGTATTCTCCCACACTTTCTCTGCATATCTGCGGACGTCGCGTGGCACACAAGTTGGAAACCGCTGTATTAGATTAATATGCAAAAAACCGCTCAGCACAAAACGTACATTGACTGAACAGATATTGTCTCGTGTGACAGCTGTTAGACACACTGATCTATATCTGGGTTAGAAACAACTGTAAGGTCTGGTATAAACTGCTAAATACTCACTGGAATACAAAGAGTGGCCGGAAAAGGATGTTTCGTCTTCTGCTGGTTTGTTTAATAAATTTACAGAAAAGATCTTCAAAGATAATAGTGAAATGTTTAGATTAAACATTAATGGATGAACAATTAGTAACTTCAGATTTGCAGACGATACAGTGCTGATAGTGAAAAGTCCAGAAAACTTACAGAATCTTGTGATACACAGTAACCAACACAATGCAAGAATATGGACTGGAAATAAATAGAAAAAGAAAAAATGTTGGCGATCAACAGAGAAGAACAAAATCATTCGTAAATACATTTGTGCAAACACAAAGAGGAACACAAGAGAGGATTTTCGTGTATCTAAGACAATGAGAAATGCGAAATGGAAATTAGAATAAACATGGCATGAAATAGATTATTTCTTGCAAGCACGCAACACAACAGAGGATGAGAGTTGTCAAATGTTCTGTTTTCCTGACTGCCGCTGAAAAATGGATACTAGAAGAAAAATGGAAAGATAAGGGACTTCAGACAGACAGGAGAAAGGCTGCATTGCATGAAAAGAAAGACAAATAAGTAATAGAGCAACTGAAATTTGAGAGAGAGAGATAAATAAAAACATGAGAAGCAATAAATATTTTGCCCACGTCAGAGAGGAATAGCAGTATGCAAGAAGCATACTTTGCAGAAAACATCAAGATAGTGACAAAGATACAATATAGCGTCTATAATACAATAGGGCGTCAGCGATACAGTAAGGTAGACAACAATACAGGGCGTCAGCGACACAATAAGGTAGACAACAATACAATAAGGCGTCAGCGACACAATAGGGCGCCAACGATAAAATAGGGCGCCAACGATACATCAGGGCGTCCTCGATACAATATGGCGTCAACGATACAATAGGGCGCCAACGATACAATAGGGCGCCAACGATACAGCAGAGTGGACAATGATAAAGTATGGCATGAACGATACAATAGGGCGCCAACATAAATAGACGGTTATAAAGCGGCTTGGATAGGTTAAATATGGAGATCAGTTGCATGCAACCTTCTGTGGGGAAATGGAACATAATGATGATGATGATGATGATTATTATTATTAACGTTCGTGACATCTGCATGCCGTTGAAGCGTGAAGTGTTAGCGTCTTCAGTTCTAGATCACCACAGAGTGTGACGTAGGGGTCCCAACACCTGTCCTGGCTGCCAACTTTTGGAGTCTGGCTTGACCCCGCTGCCGGTAAAGTGAGGTAAAATTCCCGTTTCCCTGCATTTAAGACATATCAGGTGTTAGGCCGACATTTCCACGATCTTCGGCACATGAAAGTGTGACGTGGTCAGTGTCACGCCTGGCCGCATTTGCTTTCCCAGATGTATCTGATACCAATTTTGTTTAGGCTGGGCGGACCCCCGATCCTTTTTGGTATGGTAGTACCAGGGAAAAAATCCCCACCGCTGGGACTTGAATCTAGTACCACCGGATGCCAGTAGGTCTGGAAAAATTCCGCCCGAGTGCGGAATCGAACCAGGGACCTTCTGATGGGCAGACGAATTCACTAACCAGTACATCAGCGCAGCACCGATGATGATGATGATGATGATGAAAGTAAAGCAGCATTTTTCCCCTCACAAAATACGTCCACACATGGGAACCACGAAGTTTTGAACAGAATTGGGCGTGGAAGTAACGTGCAGAATCTTCAGACAAAGCACAAGATGTACGAGAAGCGTACAAGACTGCATAGAGACACAAAACAGTCAATGGATACGCCATTCTAAAGCTAAGACATATCACAACAACAAATCACAATTTTTTGACTGACCACTAGACGAACTAAAGCCCGCTCAGACCACTCTCTGTGCCCCAAATTGGTCTCCAGATGTCCAGAACACATCCTGAGAACTCTTCAATGATCTGAGGGTGCAAACATGGGTGCGGGAAAAGAGCGTGGACCGACATGAAGAACTTCTGGTGACTCTTCTGTTCTTTGACTAGAAAGCTCAGCATACCAAACTGAACGCAGAAGAACCTCGGATTTCAAGACAACTTGCAATCGTCTAACCAGGACACTTATCATTTGACCACAAGCGTTCTCTAAATATGACACTTATCATCTGACCAAAAGCCATCTCTAACTAGGACACTTGTCTTTTCTCCTTCTTCGTACGCTTCCACCACCAAGATCGCCCCGTGATCCTACTGAATTTACTCCCGGAGAAGACTCCATTAAGCCTCACTGTGGTCCTCGAGAGGATATCAGTATATCCCCGCCGGGTGAGAGGTAGTTGCCCATCCGGTCATGAATTCGACTTTCTCGCCGGAAAAACTCAAAGTGGTTTGGATATGAATATATCTTCGTCGGGTGAGAGATGGTTGCCTATCTAGATTGCACTGGTTCTGTGTCTCCGACTTCAGCATTTTGTGGTCGTGGCCGCTACCCTTCCTGGTGGTGACCAGGACAGAGCTTTTGTCAAGGAGGACGAATCCTCGCCAATAGCAAGTTTCACCCCTGGGTTAAGCTGGTTTAGGCGTAATATCTCAGTATGGGTGTATATAGGACATGGCCGGCCTCTAGAGCACAGGTGCCGTGGTATGAGTAGCCCTCAAAGCAAGACTGCTGGCCATACCAATTAAACTTCACTTAATATTTTCCATCATCTTTTTTCACAGCGGCGCCGCGCGCCAACCCTGATCGCATTTTCTTCATTGGCCAGGAGGAATTTCACCCCACGCGCGGCATCCGAAGAATCTCGTCAGCAGAGTCTTAGTTTAACCCCTGGGTTAAACTGGTTTAGGCATTTGAGCCAGTATGAGTGTATATAGGACGTGGCCGGCCTCTAGAGCAGAGGTGCTGTGATATGAGTAGCCCTGACCGCGAGATAACTGGCTACTTCACTGAATCTTTCCCATCGCCTTTTCCACGGCAGCGCCGCGCGGAAACCCTAATCGCATTTTTCTTCATTGGCCGGGAGGAGTTTCACCCCACGCACGGCAGCTGAAGAATCTTGCCAGCAGAAGGTTTGAAATGAGAGTTTTCCTTCTCCTAGATGAGCTACCAAACAAGACTAACGAGTCCCACCTACCCGAAGCGTCTGGTTTTCAGGCACCATATATTCGCCTTTCGTCCCTTCTCCTGTCAGTTTAAACAGTCCTGCCACGAGAAGGCCAGGAGCTGGACTTGGACTGTCAGAGGCTATTTGAGACGCACGCCATGGAGACATTTAATTGGAGTGGAGAGCGTATCCCACCCCACCTCCGGCTATTACAGTCCTTATAACCACTTGTCATTTAACCTCAAACCACCTCTAACCAGGACACTTGTCATTTTGGCCACAAACCATCTATAACAAACACACTTGTCATTTGCCCATCACTCATCTCTAACCAGGACACTTGTCATTTAATCTCAACCCAACTTTAAACAGGACACTTGTCATTTGACCACAAACCATCACTAACTTGGACACTTGACCACAAACAAAATCTAAACTATTTTTATGGCTTTGATTTCACCCGGTTGTATTAGCTTATCTGACTATTGTTCCACCAGAGTATGAGTCAAGTTATTCCACCAAAGTATCAGTGAAGTTATTCCATCAAAGTATCAGTCAAGTTGTTCCATCAAAGTATCAGTCAAGTTATTCCACCAAACTATCAGTCAAGTTATTCCACCAAACTATCAGTCAAGTTATTCCACCAAATTATCAGTCAAGTTATTCCACTAAAGTATCAGTCAAGTTGTTCCATCAAAGTATCAGTGAAGTTATTTCGCCAAAGTATCAGTGAAGTTATTCCACCAAAGTATCAGTCAAGTTATTCCACCAAAGTGTCAGTCAATTATTTCACCAAAGTATCAGTCAAGTTATTCCACCAAAGTATCAGTGAAGTTGCTCCATCAAAGTATCAGTCAAGTTGTTCCACCAAAGTATCAGTCAAGTTGTTCCACCAAAGTATCAGTCAAATTGAATCTGATTGCTGATTAAATCACGGTACCAATCAAGTACAACATTACGGTTGATCAAACAATAGACCAGTCAAGTAGGACCTTACTGCTGTATTTGTCAAGTAGACCCTGACTGTTGTGTTGGTCAAGTTGGACCTGACTGATGTCACAACATCCACAGCTACATACTGTATTCTGAACTTATAGTCATCTACCCCCCCCCCCCCTTTTCCTCTGTGGCTTGAAAAAAAAAAGATATATAGCATCTATTTCCCACGCTCTAATTCACAAAAGTGGGCTGGCCGACATTCACGCTTCATCGAACACAAGTCATGAGCGGAATAAATGGGCCGCTGGGACAGCTGACGAGGCTTCTATCGAGTCTGAGAAGAGATAGAGAGACATGAGAATGTATATTGAAATTTGACAAAGGTACGGTTCAGGCATCAACAAACATAGACAAAAATGTCTTCTTGTACATGCAGTCTTTATCTGGAATAAATAACGAAGAAGAATAAGATGGAAGAAAACAGCAAAAAACTTAGACATCATTTTTTTTCTGTCTTAAATATGCCAACAGAATGTAACCCCGCCTTCTTTATTCCTTATGCGAAAAATAGGCTCCACTACCCATCTTCAACTGTCTGTATTAGTTAAGTATCTGCGCAATGAAGCGCTTGGAACCAGTCACGTGGTTTGTAGCACCGGGTCCAGTTAGTCTAAAGATTCAGTATCGCAGGACAGCACATACTAACTGGTGCAAAGACATGACAGTTTCGATTAGCTACCGGCCCGGCTACACTGGCTATTGGTCCGGCTACAATGGCTATCACTGGTGAAGATAGTCATTATATTCAGAGAGTACAGACACATGAGACACCTGCGCTGGTCATTTGATGTGTTGCTGAACGCATACACTGCAACAGGTAATGTATGGTCGCTTCTGGGGATGTCCCGAGAATAGGAGGCGAGCTAGGTGTAGTGGGGCGGGCGGGGCAACACACTGGAACAAACTGGAAGAGGAAAGGCCAACAACAAAGTCTCCATAACCATATTTCTTTCCAGGTGACACCACAGATGAGAATTAACAGTTTACGTAACATTTGTCCAATCTTTCTTCTAGGAAAAAGAAAATGAAGCCTAATATCTCTCATAAAAGGGAATTTTTAAAACTGAAACGATTCATGAAAAGCCAGCATATCACAGACAGTCAAAAGGTGACAGAAATTATATGTTCTGTCGAGAAAATTTTAAAACATCGATTAAAAAATTATAAACGGAAGGTTATGTCTCTTGGATAGCAATTATATCTACTGTCCTCACATACGCACCAACAACTGAACGAATTCCGTTATATTTATCACCCTCATATACGCACCAACAACTGAACGAATTCTGTTATATTTATCACCCTCATATACGCACCAACAACTGAACGAATTCCGTTATGTTTATCACCCTCATATACGCACCAACAACTGAACGAATTCCGTTATATTTATCACCCTCATATACGCACCAACAACTGAACGAATTCCGTTATATTTATCACCCTCACATACACGCCAACAACTGAACGAATTCCGTTATGTTTATCATCCTTACATACACGCCAACAACTGAACGAATTCCGTTATGTTTATCATCCTTACATACACGCCAACAACTGAACGAATTCCGTTATATTTATCACCCTCATATACGCACCAACAACTGAACGAATTCCGTTATATTTGTCACCCTCATATACGCACCAACAACTGAACGAATTCCGTTATATTTATCACCCTCATATACGCACCAACAACTGAACGAATTCCGTTATATCTATCACCCTCATGTACACACCAACAACTGAACGAAGGAACTCAATGTTCAAACATGTACAACTGGGCACGAAAACCCTTCTGACATTCTTCCCATCTTAACTTTCACACAGTCGCACACAGTCAGTGTCAGCTGACAATAATGATACTAAAAGAAAACTGACCTGCAAGAAGCCTGTTGGATAAATGGACGGACAGACAGACCGACACAAACAGGTAGATAGACAAATAGACAGACAGACGGGCAGACAGGTTGACTGAGCGACTTCCACTTGAGATTTGGTTCCCCCCCCCCCCCCCCCGCTCCCCCAATCTTTTCCATGCAGAGTGATAAAGAAGACGCTAATGGTCAGAACAAATTATCAGAAATTCTGATTCGGGTCGAAAAATCAATATCAAACACTGATTAAAATCACAACCGTAATGAATGCATCAACTGATCGTTGAATACATGAATTAATCAATAAAAGAATCAATATTAAAACTGTACTTAAAAAAAGGTCCAGACATCTACACAATCTCTATAAAAAAAGACTATCTGCTTACCCAACTAAACAACGAAAAAGTTGATAAAATACACGTAAACAGATTCACTTGTGTACTTTTCGAGTTCAGGACTTGAACTCAGCTCTGTCTTGCTCTATCCTGGCCACAGATCCACTCATTCTTGTTTACCACATTAGTTGCTTACAGAACAATAATAACAAGATCTGACAATATCAAAAACAACTCTCATATCACTAACAGCTCAATTAATAACAACAATAGCAGGTTCTAGCCAGCAACAATAACACATTATTTCAGTGCTTTCAGTATCAGAAAACAACATTCCAGCTAAGACATTTATGTGGCACAGACTTCAAGGAAGACATTTTTGTGGCACAGACTTCAATGAAGACATTTTTGCTGCACATATTTCAAGGAAGACATTTGTAACACTTCCACTATTAATTACTTCAGCAAAACGAAACTTAAGGTATTTTCACACCTGTCATGTTATGTAGGCAGACTAACAGACAGAAATACGTGCTGTGCCTTCAGCTCAAAGACTGACCTGCTTTATTTAGCTAGAAAGGGCCAAGAAATTCCAGGTAGAGGACTGCAAGGGCTCATGAGTCGTGTGATCATTTCAACGGCAGAAGTGAACGGATGTGCAGTGATGACTCTTTATGTACACCAGCCATATTTGAAAGATTAAATTTGATGGCTTGTCTGTAGATTGGCTGGTTGGTATTTTGATATGATATCAATAATGAATCATGGACAATAGGCAAGTCTGCACAAAAATCACTGGAAGCAGCAGAAATGTGGTTTATTAGAAGAATGTTGCGAATCCCCTGGACAGCAAAAATAACTAATGAAGAATGTATGAGAAGAGCTGGAGAGACAAAAAACCTTGTCAAAAAAATAAGAGAGAGACAATGTACTTTCATATGACATGCAATGAGAAGAGGGGCCATTGAAAATATTATAACAACAAGAAAAGTAGAAGGAAGAAGATCAAGAGGAAGACCAAGAGAAATGATACTGGACAGTCTGATGGGATGGTGTGAGAGGAGATCACCAACTGAGCTGATGGCCTGCATGAAGGATCGTGTACTCTGGAGAAGCATAATAGTCAACGCCAGTCGACACGGCACCTGATGATAGTGATAATGATGATGATGATCAATAATGTCAGGGGGTGTGCGATCTAGATCAGGTGCCTAAAAGTGATGACTGGTTATGGGTACTGGATCTACTTCAGTTAAAAGGTTAGTATACAGAAGGACGCAAATGTAGAGACTGGGCACAGGAGGCAGCTGAACTTTTGGTTGAAGATCTCATTCAGCATCACTGTGGGTCTTCTAGCATCACTGTGGGTCTTCCAGCATCACTGTGGGTCTTCTAGCATCACTGTGGGTCTTCTAGCATCACTGTGGGTCTTCCAGCATAACTGTGGGTCTTCCAGCATCACTGTGGGTCTTCCAGCATAACTGTGGGTCTTCCAGCATAACTGTGGGTCTTCCAGCATCACTGTGGGTCTTCCAACATAACTGTGGGTCTTCCAGCATAACTGTGGGTCTTCCAGCATCACTGTGGGTCTTCCAGCATAACTGTTGGTCTTCCAGCATCACTGTGGGTCTTCCAGCATAACTGTTGGTCTTCCAGCATCACTGTGGGTCTTCCAGCAACACTGTGGGTCCTTCAACATGGTAATATATACAGATGGCTCAATGACTCGGAAAAACAGATGCGGTTGAGCTTTTTACAATGGAAAAGTAGTGGCACAGGACCTGGGAGCCTTTGAAGTTACCAGGTCAACCATGAGAACGGAAATTGAGTCTGTGTCGGCGGGCGATGGAATGGATAGTTGCTCATGATGTAGTTCATGGCGTCAATGCGACGTATTCACAGAGTATGCTTCGTAAGATTGAGAGTCGCCAGCCGTGCACAGCTGCACAGCGCCGGCTGCTGTTGGCTTTGGCGAGATTCTTCGGATGCCGTGCGTGGGGCTAAACTCCTCCCGGCCGGTGAAGAAAACTGCGAAGAGGGTTGCCGGGCGGGCAGTCTCCGGTCTTTGCCGGTCAGGGGCGCTGCCGCAAGATGAAAATAAGTGACATGTAATCGGTGGGGAGGGGGGGAGTAGCTTGGCGGTGAGGAATTACGGCGCCTCTGCTGTATAGGTCGGCCATGTCCTGTGTGCACCAGAGTTTGGAAAATATGCCTAAACCGGCTTAACTCTGAGGTAAAAGCTGACACGTGGGGAAGGCTAGTCCTTCTCGACCAAAGCCATATCTTTGTAACCACCAGTGAATGTAGCGGCCACAAAACACCAAATTCTGAAGTCGGAGACACTAGACCAGTGCAGTCTAGATAGGCAACCACCTCTCACCCGGCAACCACCTCTCACCCGGCAACCACCTCTCACCCGGCAACCTCCTCTCACCCAGCAACCACCTCTCACCCGGCAACCACCTCTCACCCGGCAACCACCTCTCATCCGGCAACCACCTCTCACCCGGCAACCTCCTCTCACCCGGCAACCACCTCTCACCCGGCAACCTCCTCTCACCCGGCAACCACCTCTCACCCGGCAACCTCCTCTCACCCGGCAACCTCCTCTCATCCGGGGGATTTGATATCCAAACCAGGTAGAGGTTCCGTTAAGGAGAGTCCAGCTCGAGACTAAACTGGTGCAACGAAAACCACGGAGTCACGCAATCCCGCTTTTGTGACCCACCAAAAATACAGGCACAAGCCCCTTGATGTGACCCACCAAAAATACAGGCACAAGCCCCTTGATGTGACCCACCAAAAATACAGGCACAAGCCCCTTGATGTGACCCACCAAGAATATAGACCCATGCCCCTTGATGTGACCCACCAAGAATATAGACCCAAGCCCCTTGATGCTCTGAGTCTCCATCCTAATGAGACTTCTCTTGAGGACCACAGGAGCAAATTTGTAGGATCGAGGGGCGATCTTGGTGGTAGAAGCGAACGAAGAAGGAAGAAGGAAGGAGGGTAAAATTGAGGGAAAAAACTGATTCGAAAAGAATGGCTTCATCTGTTAAACCAGTCAGCTGTGACGAGCCTAACATGGCTTTATTATCCAGGGCATGCAGAAGTACATGACAATGATGTGGCAGACAGACTTGCTGGACAGGATAAAATAAATGGCAGACAGAGCAAGGACAAGGCCGACATTGCTACAGCCGTATTGGAAAGACTGCTGGAAAATGAAGTGCGGGAATGGAAGAACAATGTAGCTGTGAAGCAATTGATGGAGCTAGGACAAATTAAAGGTGCTGGTAGGAAATTTGATCTGAATAGCGTATTTACATGGTAAAGAACCATCACCTGATGGGAACTCTTAGCAAACATACTCTTGGATGCTGCGGCGGACCATATATGGGGCTGTCCTGAATGCAGTAACTCCGTAGTCTGATTTTGAACCTTTGATATTTTGATATTAATTGCTTATAATGGTCATTTGACTGGTTGGTTAGATATAGTTAGAAGAATGATTGATTATACTGGTTAAGTAACTATTTCGTTACATAGGTTATGTTATTATAAAATTCCAAAATAGTCAAAGAAAAAAAACAATTCCTAACGTAGAAGTGTCACACACATGTACTGCATACATCAATAACACAACCAGCCACATGTACAGAAGTCACATTTAAGCTACATGGACATCAGCTATGTTTCAGCTACACGGACATCAGTCATGTTTAAGCTACATGGACATCAAGAAAAAAGTACCTTAATTTGTTCACATTTCGATGGCCAACACCGCCTGTGAGTACACGCGCAGAAATGTGTAAAAAGAGTCCTTGATTATCAGCCTTGCCTGTCACTCAGGAGTTAGGCAGAAACAGAAATAGGAACCAGTTCTTTCGATTCTTCTGACAAATGCATGTACCCGGTTCCTTACAAACCGATTCCTGATACAGTGCACTACCAACGTGGAACCGCTTTAGAAAACAGAAACCAAACCGGTTCCGAATACTAGGGAATCGTTTGCGGAGAGGTAGCTTGTGGACGGAAAAGCGTCTCTGATGATGGGAGATTTTGTTTGAAAGTAGTGGCATCAAAATAATATCGTTATCTGGTCGCTTTCTTATTCTCACTTTCCTTTTACAGTAAATATGAGGGTCTTTTTTCATTCAGTGTTACTTGCTGAACCATTTTAACAACATCCATATTTTTCTGTACAGTGCTAATTTTACTTCTTAATTGTGATGTACATATTTGTTTCCCTTCACAAAATTGTCCTTGTTATAAGTTGGTTTTTTTTTTTCAATTACTGCTTCCAGATTTACTTCATTCACTGCGGTTTGTTTAATTGTGAGCGTTATGTTAAATAGTGGCTCAAAGCTCTACTAACAGTTCTGTGTGTTTTATTGTGAGCTTTACTAACAATAGTGGCTCAAAGCTCTACTAACAGTTCTGTGTGTTTTACTGTGAGCTTTACGTTAAATAGTGGCTCAAAGCTCTACTAACAGTTCTGTGTTTTACTGTGAGCTTTACGTTAAATAGTGGCTCAAAGCTCTACTAACAGTTCTGTGTTTTACTGTGAGCTTTACGTTAAATAGTGGCTCAAAGCTCTACTAACAGTTCTGTGTGTTTTATTGTGAGCTTTACGTTAAATAGTGGCTCAAAGCTCTACTAACAGTTCTGTGTGTTTTACTGTGAGCTTTAAGTAAAAAAGTGGCTCAAAGCTCTACTAACAGTTCTGTGTGTTTTTTACTGTGAGCTTTACGTTAAATAGTGGCTCAAAGCTCTACTAACAGTTCTGTGTGATTTACTGTGAGCTTTACGTTAAATAGTGGCTTAAAGCTCTACTAACAGTTCTGTGTGTTTTACTGTGAGCTTTACGTTAAATAGTGGCTTAAAGCTCTACTAACAGTTCTGCGTGTTTTACTGTGAGCTTTACGTTAAATAGTGGCTCAAAGTTCTACTAACAGTTCTGTGTGTTTTTTACTGTGAGCTTTACGTTAAATAGTGGCTCAAAGCTCTACTAACAGTTCTGTGTGATTTACTGTGAGCTTTACGTTAAATAGTGGCTTAAAGCTCTACTAACAGTTCTGTGTGTTTTACTGTGAGCTTTACGTTAAATAGTGGCTTAAAGCTCTACTAACAGTTCTGCGTGTTTTACTGTGAGCTTTACGTTAAATAGTGGCTCAAAGCTCTACTAACAGCTCTGTGTGTTTTACTGTGAGCTTTACGTTAAATAGTGGCTTAAAGCTCTACTAACAGTTCTGCGTGTTTTACTGTGAGCTTTACGTTAAATAGTGGCTCAAAGCTCTACTAACAGTTCTGTGTGTGTTTTACTGTGAGCGTTATAGAATTGGGTAGTCACAGTACTAAACAAATGCTCTCTCGTGTCCTTCAAGCGCTGACACACAGAGCTGAACGTTCTATGATCTGACGAGGGGGTCCAAAGGAAGGGGATCCAAAGGAAGGTCCTGCTGGACCAGGCGAATGACTGAGTGTTATTTTGGCCAGGTTGTTATATATTCTCATTGGATGGTAAAATATAACAGTTTAAATACGATTTTCATTCCTTCTCCCGTCATTTTGTTATGGTTTGTGCTGATATAGCTGCCTCTATTATAAAGATCAAGACAGATTTGACTTGCAAAAACAAAACAAAAAAAATCTAAAACTGTTCTGTGGCAAATGATCAAAAGGTTCTGTGAAATGGCAGAATAATAATGACCAAATGTAACAAGGTCAGCAGCGGTATAGAATGGCTGAGAAGGCGTTCACACGTGACTGGTATGGAAGGAAGAAAAGCTACCGGTGCTCTCTCTCTCTCTCTCTCCCTCTTTCGTGTAGGTCCAGCTGTAAAGACCTGTACACGATGTACTGTGCTGGGTAAACTGTCATTTAAAGTGGACAATATTTCTGTCTGCGTGGAGAGGCACGGAATTACGCGTAAACATTGCTGCTGAGTGCATGAAGGTAAATGGATACCTGCCCCATGAATACAGGACTCGCCTACGGCTGGTGGGTGTAACAAAATGGCGCCGATGTCCGGGCATAAACGACTGCTACATAACTTCGGGGAGGGAGAAGGGGTGTAAATAAAAAACAGCAAAACCAGTATTAGTTATAATGGACATGGCCGACGTTTGTTATATCATTTACTCCAGCTTTAACATCCTGTTTACTGTGCAAACACAGCTGTCGCACAACTGTGAAACACAAGCCACGGACAAAAAAGCATGTTAACACAAAGCCTTTCATTACAGTCCATCTATCAATGAAACGACAGAGCAGAAACGTTCAGCCTACACGTCTAAAAAAAAAAAAACAGGGAGAATATTTAGATGTGCAAATCTACAGCATGTTCCATGGCTCCGTCCGCCAATGAAAACAAAAATGTGACAAAAAGATGTTCCTGGAACTAAGGTTAAGACTCTACAGAAATAAAAAAATATATACTATATAATATAAAGGCCACTAGAAAAAACAACCCACAAGACCTCTGGGAGTCTTGACCCAGAAGGGCCCCCCCACCCCTTCCCCCCCCCCCCCAGAGTGTCAGGAGTTTAATAGGACCGAAACACTTCTCTGGAGGGGCGGGTACCTCTTCTGATGATCTGAAGAGTTATGTTGTTGTTGTTCCACTCTCTACAGTAAAGAGTTTCCTGCAGATCACCAAAATTGGACATTTTCAAGTTCGGCGCGCCCGAAACTTCATAAGATCTCAACAGCTTACAAAGTTCCAATATCGTTTACTATTAGTGTACTCAGAGCTTTATAAGATTTGAAAGTCATTGCTCAGAATTTTATAAGATTAGAAAATTACTGGTCAGAGCTTTATAAGATTAGAAAACCATTGCTCAGAGCTTTATAAGATTAGAAAATCATTGCTCAGAACTTTATAAGATTAGAAAACCATTGCTCAGAGCTTTATAAGATTAGAAAACCATTGCTCAGAGCTTTATAAGATTAGAAAATTATTGCTCAGAGCTTTATAAGACTTGAGAATCATTGCTCAGAACTTTATAAGATTAGAAAACCATTGCTCAGAGCTTTATAAGATTAGAAAATTATTGCTCAGAGCTTTATAAGACTTGAGAATCATTGCTCAGAACTTTATAAGATTAGAAAACCATTGCTCAGAGCTTTATAAGATTAGAAAATCATTGCTCAGAGCTTTATAAGATTAGAAAATCATTGCTCAGAACTTTATAAGATTAGAAAACCATTGCTCAGAGCTTTATAAGATTTGAAAATCATTGCTCAGAACTTTATAAGATTAGAAAACCATTGCTCAGAGCTTTATAAGATTTGAAAATCATTGCTCAGAGCTTTATAAGATTAGAAAATCATTGCTCAGAACTTTATAAGTTAGAAAATCATTGCTCAGAGCTTTATAAGATTAGAAAATCATTGCTCAGAACTTTATAAGATTAGAAAATCATTGCTCAGAGTTTTATACGATTTGAAAATCATTGCTCAGAACTATCTAAGATTAGAAAACCATCACTCAGAGCTTTATATGATCTGAAAATCATTACCTGACAGCGTGGTCAGAGAATTAGATTCTAACACCATCCTTTGATATTTTCAGTACAATTTTATCACAGCCAACAGCTCCCTGAACAGATCTGTCACCACATAAACATTTCTACTAAAGCAAAGAAGGTGAAACTACTACCTGTATGTCCGTTAGGTTCTGCTGTACGCTCACCTGAACTAATCTGCATAGTTTTGTTTATCACTGAGCCAGGTAACACACGCTCAGAATGAAAATCTGTGCCGCTAGTTAAGAACGCTCTCAGTGAAAAGAGTACCTTTCTGCCGCGAAAACGTGCTTTAGTATCGAAAACGCCCCGTCTTGCTCGGTGGCGTATCCACTGCTTTCTCACGCGGGGGGTGCACAGCATTTAATACAGACAGTCGACAATACCGCGCCAGGCACGAATCTCTAGTGTTGGCTTACCTGTGAGAAGAAGTAGGCTACTGGGCATTTGTGTCTTACAACAGTAAAGAGTTCTTGTTAGAGGGGTGGCACGGTTATCACGGTGGACCACTACGTAGATCGCCTTCTGATGGTAGTCATGGAAACCTATTATCTTATCCTAAACAAAAGACAGTACAACAGGACGGTCTCTGACACAGTGCGGGCCCTTTCAAGTGCATAATAACAATCAAAATCAGTTAGGCCGGTCTGGTACAGCCCACAGGCAGTAAAACCACGGACAGTGAACTAGTGTTAGATTTCACATATTTCATACTTTTGACTGAAGATGAAATCACATCTTTCATATTTTTGACTGCGGATGAAAGCACAGATGTCATATCTCTGATTCAGAATGAAAGCACAGATTTCATATCTGATTCACAATAAAAGCACAGATTTCATATATCTGATTCAGAATGAAAGCACATATTCCATATCTCTGATTCAGAATGAAAGCACAGATTTCATATATATGATTCAGGATGAAAGCACAGGTTTCATATCTCTGATTCAGAATGAAAGCACAGATTTCATATCTGATTCACAATAAAAGCACAGATTTCATATATCTGATTCAGAATGAAAGCACATATTTCATATCTCTGATTCAGAATGAAAGCACAGATTTCATATATATGATTCAGGATGAAAGCACAGGTTTCATATCTCTGATTCAGAATGAAAGCACAGATTTCATATCTCTGATTCAGGATGAAAGCACAGATTTCATATATCTGATTCAGGATGAAAGAACAGATTTCATATATCTGATTCAGAATGAAAGCACATATTTCATATCTGATTCAGAATGAAAGCACAGATTTCGTATCTTTGATTTAGGATGAAAGAACAGATTTCATATATCTGAGTCAGAATGAAAGCACAGATTTCATATCTGATTCAGAATGAAAACACATATTTCATATCTGATTCAGAATGAAAGCACAAATTTAATTTCTGATTCAGAATGAAAGCACAGATTTCATATCTGATTCACAATGAAAGCACAGATTTCATATATCTGATTCAGAATGAAAGCACAGATTTCATATATTTGATTCAGAATGAAAGCACAGATTTCATATCTCTGATTCAGGATGAAAGCACAGGTTTCATATCTGATTCAGAATGAAAGCACATATTTCATATCTGATTCAGAATGAAAGCACAGATTTCATATCTCTGATTCAGGATGAAAGCACAGATTTCATATCTCTGATTCAGGATGAAAGCACAGATTTCATATATCTGATTCAGGATGAAATATCGCCTGGTAGAGACAGAAATGAAAAATCAAGTTAGAAATCAACTTTCACAGACACCCCCCCCCCCCCAAACTCCTCCTCTCTTGTCAAAACATTCGTGTGACCGGCAGTACTGTTCCGCCTCACTCGGTCACTAGCCTTGTATCAGTCGCTAGGCACAAAGCAGGGAGTGGGCAAACTTTTGCTGACGAGGGTAAGATCAATTTTCTTGACCTGACCGCGCTTGTAACGTATGACAGCTGATAGGCAGGTCATGTCTTCTGGGGGGGGGGGGCACAAGAAGTGTCTGGTGGTGGTATGGGGGTGGGGTGGGTATTGAGTGACTGAGAAACTGGTTCTAGACTAGGGTGACGTGTCCTCATTATATGTGTCCCGGAACTGAGATGATTACTCTTCAAGTTATGACTTCTATATTACTTGAGGGTGATAAATCAATGAAGGTGATGATGATGATGATGAAAACGAAATTTTGGATTATTGTTATTCTTCAGAATCTTTTCATTGTTCCTTCCTTCCTTCCGCATCATACACCTCCATGTAACTCTGCTTTACTCTGCTAGTACCAGTTTTACTGCACAAACGACAGCAGCTGTCAAGGTGTGCTGTGTGTAGAGGAGAGGGGAGGGATCTGATAGCTTCCACTTGTTTGGAACAAAACAACCCTCTCGCTATTCATACCAAAGAGAGTTGAGGGTAATTCCATCGACAACAAGCAATTACTGTTTACAATTCATTATACAGCAGATTGTGTGCCCGAAGACTGGTTTATATAGCAGACAGTGTGTGTGCGAAGACTGGTTTATATAGCAGACAGTGTGTGCCCGAAGACTGGTTTATATAGCAGACAGTGTGTGTGTGCGAAGACTGGTTTATATAGCAGACAGTGTGTGCCCGAAGACTGGTTTATATAGCAGACAGTGTGTGTGCGAAGACTGGTTTATATAGCGGACAGTGTGTGTGTGCGAAGACTGGTTTATATAGCAGACAGTGTGTATGCGAAGACTGGTTTATATAGCAGACAGTGTGTGCCCGAAGACTGGTTTATATAGCAGACAGTGTGTGTGCGAAGACTGGTTTATATAGCAGACAGTGTGTGCCCGAAGACTGGTTTATATAGCAGACAGTGTGTGTGTGCGAAGACTGGTTTATATAGCAGACAGTGTGTGTGTGCGAAGACTGGTTTATATAGCAGACAGTGTGTGTGCGAAGACTGGTTTATATAGCGGACAGTGTGTGTGTGCGAAGACTGGTTTATATAGCAGACAGTGTGTATGCGAAGACTGGTTTATATAGCAGACAGTGTGTGTGTGCGAAGACTGGCTTGACATGTTCTGTTTAACTTTGCTTTGATGCGACACTGCAGGGAATATTGCCACAAATTCTCCCATCCAGGGAAAGATATCTCCCCTCATCTTCTCGGTATATCCCATCCCCGGGTTGATAAACTTTGTACAATTCTCATATTTAACAGATAAACTCTGTACATTTCTTATTCAGAATGAAAACACATATTTCATATCTGATTCAGAATGAAAGCACAAATTTAATTTCTGATTCAGAATGAAAGCACAGATTTCATATCTGATTCACAATGAAAGCACATATTTCCTATATATGATTCAGGATGAAAGAACAGATTTCATATATCTGAGTCAGAATGAAAACACAGAATTCATATCTGATTCAGAATGAAAGCACAGATTTCGTATCTCTGATTCAGGATGATAGAATAGATGTCATATATCTGAGTCAGAATGAAAGCACAGATTTCATTTCTAATTCAGAACGAAAACACATATTTCATATCTGATTCAGAATGAAAGCACAAATTTCATTTCTGATTCAGAATGAAAGCACAGATTTTATATCTTTGATTCAGAATGAAAGCACAGATTTCATATCTGATTCAAAATGAAAGCACAGATTTCATATATTTGATTCAGAATGAAAGCACAGATTTCATATATTTGATTTAGGATGAAAGCACAGATTTCATATCTGATTCAGAATGAAAGCACATATTTCATATCTGATTCAGAATGAAAGCACAGATTTCATATCTTTGATTCAGGATGAAAGCACGGATTTCATATCTCTGATTCAGGATGAAAGCACAGATTTCATATATCTGATTCAGGATGAAATATCGCCTGGTAGAGACAGAAATGAAAAATCAAGTTAGAAATCAACTTTCACAGACACCCCCCCCCCAAACTCCTCCTCTCTTGTCAAAACATTCGTGTGACCGGCAGTACTGTTCCGCCTCACTCGGTCACTAGCCTTGTATCAGTCGCTAGGCACAAAGCAGGGAGTGGGCAAACTTTTGCTGACGAGGGTAAGATCAATTTTCTTGACCTGACCGCGCTTGTAACGTATGACAGCTGATAGGCAGGTCATGTCTTCTGGGGGGGGGGGCACAAGAAGTGTCTGGTGGTGGTATGGGGGTGGGGTGGGTATTGAGTGACTGAGAAACTGGTTCTAGACTAGGGTGACGTGTCCTCATTATATGTGTCCCGGAACTGAGATGATTACTCTTCAAGTTATGACTTCTATATTACTTGAGGGTGATAAATCAATGAAGGTGATGATGATGATGATGAAAACGAAATTTTGGATTATTGTTATTCTTCAGAATCTTTTCATTGTTCCTTCCTTCCTTCCGCATCATACACCTCCATGTAACTCTGCTTTACTCTGCTAGTACCAGTTTTACTGCACAAACGACAGCAGCTGTCAAGGTGTGTTGTGTGTAGAGGAGAGGGGAGGGATCTGATAGCTTCCACTTGTTTGGAACAAAACAACCCTCTCGCTATTCATACCAAAGAGAGTTGAGGGTAATTCCATCGACAACAAGCAATTACTGTTTACAATTCATTATACAGCAGATTGTGTGCCCGAAGACTGGTTTATATAGCAGACAGTGTGTGTGCGAAGACTGGTTTATATAGCAGACAGTGTGTGTGCGAAGACTGGTTTATATAGCAGACAGTGTGTGCCCGAAGACTGGTTTATATAGCAGACAGTGTGTGTGCGAAGACTGGTTTATATAGCAGACAGTGTGTGCCCGAAGACTGGTTTATATAGCAGACAGTGTGTGTCTGCGAAGACTGGTTTATATAGCAGACAGTGTGTGCCCGAAGACTGGTTTATATAGCAGACAGTGTGTGCCCGAAGACTGGTTTATATAGCAGACAGTGTGTGTGTGCGAAGACTGGTTTATATAGCAGACAGTGTGTGTGTGCGAAGACTGGTTTATATAGCAGACAGTGTGTGTGTGCGAAGACTGGCTTGACATGTTCTGTTTAACTTTGCTTTGATGCGACACTGCAGGGAATATTGCCACAAATTCTCCCATCCAGGGAAAGATATCTCCCCTCGTCTTCTCGGTATATCCCATCCACGGGTTGATAAACTTTGTACAATTCTCATATTTAACAGATAAACTCTGTACATTTCTTATAGTTAACCAATAAACTTTGTACACTTCTCATAGTTAACCAATAAACTTTGTACACTTCTCATAGTTAACCAATAAACTTTGTACACTTCTCACAGTTAACTTACATATGCTGTCACACACCTCTACAACTTAAACTCATCTGTATTGTCTGCTTTCATTCTTCTCGTTTATTGTTCATTATCTATTCAATGTCTTCTCTGATTCTCCGCCTCTGCCAGATCTGACTGATTTTCTCATCGTCTCAGTGTTCTCTGTGCCAGATTTGACTGATTTTCTCATCGTCTCAGTGTTCTCTGTGCCAGATTTGACTGATTTTCTCATCGTCTCAGTGTTCTCTGTGCCAGATTTGACTGATTTTCCCATTGTCTCAGTGTTCTCTGTGCCAGATTTGACTGATTTTCCCATTGTCTCAGTGTTCTCTGTGCCAGATTTGACTGATTTTCCCATTGTCTCAGTGTTCTCTGTGCCAGATTTGACTGATTTTCCCATTGTCTCAGTGTTCTCTGTGCCAGATTTGACTGATTTTCTCATCGTCTCAGTGTTCCACGTTTCCTTGTCGTACAGCTTTTATTTCTTCTTTTTCCTTATTTCTTATATATTTTAGCGTTTTTAAAAAGTCTCCTTTTAAAGCTTTTCCGTTCTCTGTGAACTCTGACTTTATCATGGAAGTAATGGAAGTCATGGAACTGATTTGTACGTGAATAAGCTAGTTCTTCCTCTTACTGCACTCACAAACGTTTGTTCTTGTATCAGAAAATAGATCTTCTCAGATTTCTAGATCAACTTTCATGACTCAGGCGTGTCAGGTACTCATTTTTACATCCAGATTTATTGGAAAGTCACTGATAAAAATAACCAAACTTTGCACTAGAATGCAGTTGACTACTGATTTTGCTTCCACCAAGCAAGTGATCGGGTTTTCTCCAAGAGCCTTGAACACCGCAGAATTATGGTCGTAATTTTATGTTGCAAAACACATACACAATATATTATTATTATTCTAAAAAATTAAAACAAGGTCATAATTACCACTACACTCCGGACAAGTCTGTAAATTCTCTCATTTGGGGGAGGGTCTTTACACAGGTACACATACTCCGTAGCACCATCCAGAGTACGTTACCGCCTGGAGGGCGTTAGCAGCGAGGACAAGGGCCAGTACCTTCTGTACAAGAAGACGTCTCGCTATCATTTCGACCACTCTAAAGTACAGGGTCCGGCATAAAGCCTAGCTGGATTTTAATATGGAAAATAAATAAGCGCTATACATGTTTTTGGTTAAAAAAAAAAGTGAAATGAAACTCAGAAAAGTGTGTATTTTTATTATTACTGACAATCATATTTAGGTTTTGAAAATTACGCCCGTTAGATGACCACCATTACATTTGATACATTCAGCCAGGCGTCTGGAAAATTCCTGCATAACGCCATTTAACATGTTCAAAGGGATATTTTGAATGCAATGTCGGATTCGATCTTTTAGGTCTGCAATTGACTGTGGTCAGCTAGCATACACCGTGTTCTAGAGGTATCCCCACAAAAAGATGTCTCCAACCGGTAAATCCGGTGACCTTGCCGGCCAAAGAATATCCTCAAATCTGGAAATAAGACGATTGGGAAATGCTTGATGCAGCATGGCCATGGACTGACGGGCTGTGTGGGCAGTTGCTCCATCTTGATGATACCATATTAGTCTCTTATTTCTATTGGCCAAGTCTGGAATGAAGTATTCAGTTAGCATCTGCGCATAAAGATCACTATTAACAGTAAGAGGATGCCAGGTGCCAAAGCGTTCCTAACTTTTAACAATGGCTTCTTGGCAAACACAACATCGCGCATTCACCTTTGAAACTTATTTTAAAAGTTAAGAATCGTC
This sequence comes from Achatina immaculata, assembly GCA_009760885.1. Lineage (NCBI taxonomy): Eukaryota > Metazoa > Mollusca > Gastropoda > Stylommatophora > Achatinidae > Lissachatina > Lissachatina immaculata. Next base: position 5,132,718 of record CM019692.1, read on the forward strand.
TATTACTCTACAACGAAAGTTTCGTCGCCATTTTATGTTGCATCCCCGAGATAATGTTCCCTATCAGAGAGCAGTTTTGAGGTGTGACAAAAAATTTAAAGAAACCGCTAGTTGCTTTAATAACAAGTCTACTGGTCGTCCAAGAACTCAACAGACACCTGAACGAATTCAAGAAGTCCACAACGCACTGGTTCGTAGCCCTCAGCGATCAGCTGTTAGTAGCACTTTAGCACTTTGTGTGTAGGATCATTCGCTACATCGCATCATTCATAATCATCTGCATGTCCACCTTACAAGTTGCAAGTTGTGCAGCAACTGAATGATGTGGAGAAAATTAACAGACTTGACTTTGCTACTGATTTTCTAGCACGCATAGACGAAAATCCGAATTTGCTCAGTAACCTCATAATGTCTGATGAAACACATTTTGAGTTGTCAGGAAGTGTGAACAAGCAGAATTTCAGAAACTGGTCAGCTGGAAATCCACAATTACTGCACGAGAAACCGCTCCATAGTGAGCTAGTAACAGTGTGACGTTGCATCATTCGTCGTCGTTGGCCCAAACTTTCTTGAAGACGAAGACGGGCATCATCTTATTGTTAATAGCGATCACTATGCGCAGATGCTAACTGAATACTTCATTGCAGACTTGGCCAATAGAAATAAGAGACTAATATGGTATCATCAAGATGGAGCAACTGCCCACACAGCCCGTCAGTCCATGGCCATGCTGCATCAAGCATTTCCCAATCGTCTTATTTTACAGATTTGAGGATATTCTTTGGCCGGCAAGGTCACCGGATTTACTGGTTGGAGACATCTTTTTGTGGGGATACCTCTAGAACACGGTGTATGCTAGCTGACCACAGTCAACCGCAGACCTAAAAGATCGAATCCGACATTGCATTCAAAATATCCCTTTGAACATGTTAAATGGTGTTATGCAGGAATTTTCTAGACGCCTGGCTGAATGTATCAAATGTAAAAGCGGGAATCTAAACGGCGTAATTTTCAAAACTTAAATATGATTGTCAGTAACAATAAAATTAACCACTTTTCTGAGTTTCATTCACTTTTTTTTTTTAACTAAAAACATGTATGCGGCTTAATTTATTTTCCATTTTAAAAATCCAGCCATGCTTTATGCCGGACCCTGTATCATTATACATGAAGAGTTGTTTTGTTTCGATGTTATAGAAGTATTTCTTTTATCTAAGGACTAGATTATTTTATCCATGATAAAAGTTAGTAATTTCTCCAAATTTTAACGCCCTTATGGCTCGATTAAAGGTCATTCTTGACACGTTAAAAATCCCAAGATATATGATCATGTTTGAACTTTACCTTTACTTTTTTTTTTTTTTAACTAAAGCTCAGTTAGGGACCTTGAAAAAATCCTGGAGAATCCTGAATTTATCCTGACATGTTTTATGAAAGTTAAATTTGGAATGTCCAGTTATTTTTCATTGAAGGTCATTTTTGGACGTTGACATCCCCAGATTTTGATGAGTTTTATTGAACTTTCTCTGGGCACGTTTTTATGGCTAGCTAAAAATTAGGTTGTTCTTTTAGGGAGACTAGCCCAAGGTTTGTAAGCGGGCGATTTACAAAAGTTCAGGGCGTGAGTCAGGTTTTGCCAACTCACACGGAGGTACGAATCTCGTGCTATAGTGAAGATCATAATAAATACTTTTTACGCGAATGTGAATTTCTCGGAGAAAAAGTCCTGAAAGGATGGTAGAGAAAATGCCTGTTATATAAAAGAACTCAGAGCTGAGTTTAAAGATTATTATAAGGAGAATGATTATTATGAGGAAAACTAGAGAGTCATGTAGAAGTATTTTTTTTTAGTTTTTTTTTTTCTAGAAGTCGCTGTTGAGTAGAAGTTTTTCCAGTTATGCCTTAGATTCATTGCTATAGTAATTGTCCCTTAGGACACAGTTTTTGTTAGCAAGAATGTAGTCAGTGTAGTAATTTTGACTAGACTGAAAGTGTTACAGCGGTTCTCACCTTTTTGAGGATGTGTGGTACTGTGAATGATTTTTGCAGTTTCATAGAATTGTAAGTTGTGCCTTCATTTATAACTACTCTGATGTTGGTTATTATTTCCTTCCCTATGGCACTGCTCTCATGCACGGGACGTACAGTGTACTTTTTGTGATCACCCTGCCACGTTGGCAGCTCTTTGTTTTGCCTCATCCACACAGTTCATCCAACATTCTATTCATTCAATAAATGTTGACTTTGTATTGTAACTTGAACTCTTGCTTCCTTCATGAGTTCAGATGTGAGTCTAGTCGTGTGTGTGTGGAAAGTATTGTGACACTCTGTGTGATTCTAGTCATGTGTGTGGAAAGTATTGTGACACTCTGTGTGAGTCTAGTTGTGTGTGTGTAAAGTATTGTGACACTCTAAGTGAGTCTAGTTGTGTGTGTGGAAAGTATTGTGACACTCTGTGTGAGTCTAGTTGTGTGTGTGGAAAGTATTCTGACACTCTGTGTGATTCTAGTCATGTGTGTGGAAAGTATTCTGACACTCTATGTGAGTCTAGTTGTGTGTGTGTGGAAAGTATTCTGACACACTGTGTGAGTGTAGTTGTGTGTGTGGAAAGTATTGTGACACTCTGTGTGAGTGTAGTTGTGTGTGTGGAAAGTATTGTGACGCTCTGTGTGAGTCTAGTTGTGTGTGTGTGGAAAGCATTGTGATACTCTGTGTGAGTCTAGTCGCGTGTGTGGAAAGTATTGTGACACTGTGTGAGTCTAGTTGTGTGTGTGGAAAGTATTGTGACACTTGTGTGAGTCTAGTTGCGTGTATGGAAAGTATTGTGACACACTGTGTGAGTCTAGTCGTGTGTGTAAAGTATTGTGACACTCTGTGTGAGTGTAGTCGTGTGTGTAGAAAGTATTGTGACACTCTGTGTGAGTGTAGTCGGGTGTATAGAAAGTATTGTGACACTCTGTGTGAGTCTAGTCGTGTGTGTGTAAAGTATTGTGACACTCTGCGTGAGTGTAGTCGTGTGTATGGAAAGTATTGTGACACTCTGTGTGAGTCTAGTCATGCGTGTAGAAAGTATTGTGACACTCTGTGTGAGTGTAGTCGTGTGTGTAGAAAGTATTGTGACACTCTGTGTGAGTGTAGTCGTGTGTGTGGAAAGTATTGTGACACTCTGTGTGAGTGTAGTTGTGTGTGTGGAAAGTATTGTGACACTCTGTGTGAGTGTAGTTGTGTGTGTGGAAAGTATTGTGACACTCTGTGTGAGTCTAGTCATGTGTGTAGAAAGTATTGTGACACTCTGTGTGAGTGTAGTCGTGTGTGTAGAAAGTATTGTGACACTCTGTGTGAGTGTAGTCGTGTGTGTGGAAAGTATTGTGACACTCTGTGTGAGTGTAGTTGTGTGTGTGGAAAGTATTGTGACACTCTGTGTGAGTGTAGTTGTGTGTGTGGAAAGTATTGTGACACTGTGTGAGTGTAGTCGTGTGTGTGGAAAGTATTGTGACACTCTGTGTGAGTGTAGTTGTGTGTGTGGAAAGTATTGTGACACTCTGTGTGAGTCTAGTCATGCGTGTAGAAAGTATTGTGACACTCTGTGTGAGTGTAGTTGTGTGTGTGGAAAGTATTGTGATACTCTGTGTGAGTGTAGTCGTGTGTGTGGAAAGTATTGTGACACTCTGTGTGAGTGTAGTCGTGTGTGTGGAAAGTATTGTGACACTCTGTGTGAGTCTAGTCGCGTGTGTGGAAAGTATTGTGACACTCTGTGTGAGTTTATCGTGTGTGTAGAAAGTATTGTGACACTCTGTGTGAGTGTAGTTGTGTGTGTGGAAAGTATTGTGACACTCTGTGTGAGTCTAGCTGTGTGTGTGTGGAAAGTATTTTGACATTCTGTGTGAGTCTAGTCGCGTGTGTGGAAAGTGTTGTGACACTGTGTGAGTCTAGTTGTGTGTGTGGAAAGTATTGTGACACTCTGTGTGAGTCTAGTCTTGTGTGTGGAAAGTATTGTGACACTCTGTGTGAGTCTAGTCATGTGTGTGTAAAGTATTGTGACACTCTGTGTGAGTCTAGTCATGTGTGTGTAAAGTATTGTGACACTCTGTGTGAGTCTAGTCGAGTGTGTGGAAATTATTGTAACACACTGTGTGAGTGTAGTCGTGTGTGTGAAAAGTATTGTGACACTCTGTGTGAGTCTAGTCGCGTGTGTGGAAAGTATTGTGACACTCTGTGTGAGTTTATCGTGTGTGTAGAAAGTATTGTGACACTCTGTGTGAGTGTAGTTGTGTGTGTGGAAAGTATTGTGACACTTTGTGTGAGTCTAGTCGTGTGTGAAAAGTATTGTGACACTCTGTGTGAGTGTAGTCATGTGTGTGAAAAGTATTGTGACACTCTGTGTGAATCTATTCGTGTGTGTAAAAAGTAGTGTGACACTCTGTGTGAGTCTAGTCGTGTGTGTGTAAAGTATTGTGACACTCTGTGTGAGTCTAGTCATGTGTATGGAAAGTATTGTGACACTGTGTGAGTTTATTCATGTGTGTGGAAAGTATTGTGACACTCTGTGTGAGTCTAGTCATGTGTGTGGAAAGTATTGTGACATTCTATGTGAGTCTAGTTGTGTGTGTGTAAAGTAGTGTGACACTCTGTGTGAGTCTAGTCGTGTGTGTGTAAAGTAGTGTGACACTCTGTGTGAGTCTAGTCGTGTGTGTGGAAAGTATTGTGACGCTCTGTGTGAGTCTAGTTGTGTGTGTGTGGAAAGCATTGTGACACTCTGTGTGAGTCTAGTCGCGTGTATGGAAAGTATTGTGACACTGTGTGAGTCTAGTTGTGTGTGTGGAAAGTATTGTGACACTTGTGTGAGTCTAGTCATGTGTGTGTAAAGTATTGTGACACTCTGTGTGAGTGTAGTCGCGTGTGTAGAAAGTATTGTGACACTCTGTGTGAGTCTAGTCGCGTGTGTGGAAAGTATTGTGACACTCTGTGTGAGTTTATCGTGTGTGTAGAAAGTATTGTGACACTCTGTGTGAGTGTAGTTGTGTGTGTGGAAAGTATTGTGACACTCTGTGTGAGTGTAGTTGTGTGTGTGGAAAGTATTGTGACACTCTGTGTGAGTGTAGTTGTGTGTGTGGAAAGTATTGTGACACTCTGTGGTTATTGTAAAGCTGGTGAACCTGGTTTTGCTGTTGAGTCACGTGGTGTATAATAATGTGACAATCTGCCGCTTGGTTTAACAACAAGTACCCAGCTTACAGCAACAACAGCATGTTATAATTCACTACAGTAGTTTTCAAATCTTTAATAGAAACAGACAAATCTATACAAGTGTCATCTTCCACACTCGTATTCTCCTAGCAGCTGTACTCTAGAGAGAGACAGTAACACTATTTGCAGCTGATGATAGAATATTCCACCAGATAACTGAAGAGAACCAAATACGGGTTTAACTGGTGCCGTGCTGGCACGTAAGTACTCAGGCCCAGCGAAATACTACTTTACTGTATGGCATAGAGAGTTTTCTGCCTACACGCCGTGATTTGACAAATGACATTCGTTGTACATACCACTTATTGTGGCACAGGATGATGATGGAGATGGAAATAGTTTGAATACACGGTAGTATGAGAGGAGTAAAGGTAGCCGTGACTTACCTGGGTCGTCTTACATGTGTGAAGTTGGAGTATCTTGGCATAAATTCCACCACTGGACTTGAAGCTGTTAGAATCCAACAGTTGGACAGACCACAGTCAAAGTATGGCTGAGTTATCTGCACCGGCAACATCTCGTCCGGGTCCTCGCTTCCCGGCTGCTGTGGCCCGAAAAACTTAAATTCTTCGAACGTGTCCGTTGTGAACTTTCCCGTCGTGTTGGAGTACTTGATTCCCACAGAGTAGGTGTACTTCCGCGGGGAGTCTTTGTCTGATTTTGTGTCTGGGAGCCAGAAATCTATGAAGGGGTTCATCTTGAACCTCTTGTCTGTGTAGTTCCTGCCATCACCAGCACCCAAGTCCCAGATATCGATTGTCCCATTGGTGGGTTCACGCAGAAAGTTAGTGGCCCCATCAAAATCATCAGCTCTCCAAGCTTTGGGCCCAAAAAGTGGTAACGTTCGGTTGAAGTCAAATGTCGTATACCTAGTAGAAAAAAAAACATTTGCGGCTTATATTAAGTGACACTTTTGGCTTAGACTTGTTGTTGTCCCATATAAACGTGCCTGGCTTTCACATGATATTTGTTTCGTTTCTCATTTTGGAAGTTCTGTTTAAGAGTAATCACGTGTGTCTCGCCATGTAGCAGATATTCTCTGTTCTCAGAAGCATTGTCTCTCCAAAACTAGGGCAACGTACCCGTTTCTACAGCTCCAAACCTTCGGGTTGAGAATATAGTTAAGTTTCAACTAGACCACTGGGGGCTCTCAGTGAATCGACTAAATTCAGGTCTTCTAAGCCTGCACTGAGGTGACAAGACACATGCAGGGGAGGACAGAGGTGACAAGACACATGCAGGGGAGGACAGAGGTGACAAGACACATGCAGGGGAGGACATAAGTGACAAGACACATGTAGGGGAGAAGTGAGGTGACAAGACACATGCAGGGGAGAAGTGAGGTGACAAGACACATGCAGGGGAGGACAGAGGTGACAAGACACATGCAGGGGAGAACAGAGGTGACAAGACACATGCAGGGGAAAACAGAGGTGACAAGACACATGCAAGGGGAGAAGTGAGGTGACAAGACACATGCTGGGGAGAAGTGAGGTGACAAGACACATGCAGGGGAAAACAGAGGTGACAAGACACATGCAAGGGGAGAAGTGAGGTGACAAGACACATGCAAGGGGAGAAGTGAGGTGACCAGACACATGCAGGGGAGGACAGAGGTGACAAGACACATGCAGTGGAGGACAGAGGTGACAAGACACATGCAAGGGGAGAAGTGAGGTGACAAGACACATGCAAGGGGAGAAGTGAGGTGACAAGACACATGCAAGGGGAGAAGTGAGGTGACAAGACACATGCAAGGGGAGAAGTGAGGTGACAAGACACATGCAGGGGAAAACAGAGGTGACAAGACACATGCAGGGGAGAAGTGAGGTGACAAGACACATGCAAGGGGAGAAGTGAGGTGACAAGACACATGCAAGGGAGAAGTGAGGTGACAAGACACATGGAAGGGAGAACAGAGGTGATAAGACACATGGAAGGGAGAACAGAGGTGACAAGACACACGCAGGGGAGAACAGAGGTGACAAGACACATGCAGTGGAGGACAGAGGTGACAAGACACATGGAGATGAGTACAGAGGAAACAGAAACAAGACATGAAACTCCAGAGGTGAAACTGTCGCACGAAACATCGGAAACAGACACCCGTAAGCTGGAAAAGTTTACAGAAATGTCTAAAGTAAAAATGGAGGCAATTTCCGTGTATACATGCAAAGTGTAAAGGTCACGTGCCATTTAACAACGATAACTGTGAGCAAATGAACATAAACATTACATCACTACTCTACATTGTCAGATCAGTGCACTTTTGGTCTCATTCCACCAGTCTTATTGTCAGATCAGTGCACTTTTTGTCTCATTCCACCAGTCTTATTGTCAGATCAGTGCACTTTTTGTCTCATTCCACCAGTCTTATTGTCAGATCAGTGGATTTTTTGTCTCATTCCACCAGTCTTATTGTCAGATCAGTGGATTTTTTGTCTCATTCCACCAGTCTTATTGTCAGATCAGTGCACTTTTTGTCTCATTCCATCAGTCTTATTGTCAGATCAGTGCATTTTTTGTATCATTCCACCAGTCTTATTGTCAGATCAGTGCACTTTTTGTATCATTCCACCAGTCTGACAGGAAGACAATTTTGACAGCATTTCTGTTCTTTTGCTGTGAGTTGCAGGTTCCAGTTTCTCTTCACGTATAGCATAGTACTTCCACACCAAGCATAGTACTTCCATATCAAGAATAGTACGTCCACATCAAGCATAGTACTTCCATACCAAGCATAGTACGTCCATACCAAGCATAGTACGTCCATACCAAGAATAGTACGTCCATACCAAGCATAGTACGTCCATACCAAGCATAGTACGTCCATACCAAGAATAGTACGTCCATACCAAGAATAGTACTTTCATATCAAGCATTGTACTTTCATACCAAGCATAGTACTTCCATATCAACCATAATACTTTCATACCAACCATAGTACTTCCACACGAACTATAGTACTTCCATACCAAGCATAGTACTTTCATACCAAGCATAGTACTTTCATATCAACCATAATACTTTCATACCAAGTACAGTACCTTCACATCAACTATAGTACTTTTATACCAAACATAATACCTCCATACCAAGCATAGTACTTCCATACCAACCACAGTACTTCCATAGCAAACACAGTATTTTCATATCGAGCAAAAAATTTTCAGTGAATTTCAGCATGTCTTGCCACCTCTGTCCAAAGAAATCTCCACACGATGTGCTCAACAATGGCGCAATCCTGCAGCGGAGCGTGCATGTTTATCCGACCTTCCCTTCCACTAGACAAAGAACAGAGCGCTGCGCTATGCGTGTTCGAATTCCTTATCAACCAATGAGAACGCTAGTGAGAACGAGGAGTACTGCATCAACTTTTGCTGGTCTTGGTCACGTGGTTGCCGAGGAATTTTCAAACTGCATGTGTGTGTGTGTTGTGTGTGTGTGTGGTGGCTTGTGGTGTGTTTGTGGGCATGCGCGTGTAAACTAATTGTACTTATAGGATAAATAATAAAATCAGATCCCCAACCACATATGAATACGTGGCCAGCCCAAACTTCAACATCTCTCTCTCTCTGAACCTTAAGTGCCCAGGGCACATGGGGCTTCCGCAAGGGTTTCCACAAATGCCTGTCCTTCGCCTTTTTTTCTGCTCTTGCCCAGGTGAGCCCTCTATTGCTCAACATCCTTTCTGTTGTTCTTCTCCATGCATGATCGTAAAAGGCGACCAAGGAGGGTTCAGCATAGAGCCAGCAACTCTATCTGGTAAAAAAACTATCAGACTGCTACAGAAACGGAAGCAAGGGAAAAAGCAAACGCAGGTGGAAACTTCAACATACTGATCTGGAATGTCTAGAACAGTGGATCCCAACCTTATGACACACAAGAACCACCTTTTTAAAAGAGATAAAAATTTTGAGGGTACCAGCTTGTGTGTAACATCGTAACACCAGGGACTCTTTCATTGTTTATCTACACTAGGTGGCGCTTGAGTTCACATCGATACTGCCTCTTCCTGATTATGCTACCAAGGACAGTTTGTGGTCCGCAGACTTGTATATATTTGGAAACACTGGTCTGGAAGATTGTTCTGAACATTATTCGTGAAAACATTCGAACCTCAGTAATATTTACAGCACAAGGTAATATTCACATTCTCAATACAAGCTAGTATGTGTTCTTTTCTGAAGCTTCAATAGCAAGTACATTTCTTACTGTTGAAATGTATTTAGTGTAATGTTTAGTGACACAGAAATAGTCGTTAAAAAAATTATAACTGTATATAAGCCTAAATGTATAAAGTATAAACAAAGTCACTGCAGTAAACCTGTGATAATGTTTAGTCGGTGCGTCGATGTGGTAAGAGAGATAACTCTGTTTTTTTAATAGTTCTATGTTCAGTATCTGCGCCATCTAGTGGGGAAAAGGAAGTTTTTTTTGTTCCTATTTTTCCTCTCTCTCTCTCTCTCTCTATCCTCTCCCCTGTCTCTCTCCTTCTTTCTCTCCCTCCCTCTCTGTCTCTCTATGTCTCTTGCTGTGCATGTTTATAACACACTCCTATCGACACATTGTGTGACTGGTTTGCGTGTATTTTATTCTGCTGCCATCGTGTATCCCTACCTAATATATTGAACATGATGTCACAACCAGCATGTATTCCGTCTCACATCCGTGACTGCAACAAAATGACCACTTCTTCTAGAATTAGATTTAGTTTATACGCAAACAAAACAAGCACCACACTTGGACGGAACCACCGTATAAATAAAGCATTACCAGTTGGGATACGAGCAATTGTTGTCGAAGAACAGGCCAGATCCGTTGATAAAGCCAGCACTTCCGGACACATCTGCTGCCGCGGCCATGTTGATGTACATGAAACCTGGCTGGGTCATGAAGTCCCAGGAGTTGTTAAGTCTCTGGTAGATCATGGAGTAGAAGAATGCCCGGTTCAGCGCCATGTTGTGTGCGTGAAGTAGGGCAGATCTGTCGGGATAGAAGCGTGAGGTCATAGTTCTTTGTTTTGGTTTCAAAATTTGAGTTTCACAGACTGGCACCACGTGGTGCCCTACTTATCAAGAACACATGAGCTTCACTGAGTCCAGAATGTGCAAAATTTTCTTTGCTTTTCTTCTCCTGCTGCGAACTTGGGCAAAGTCTCATAGTCATGAAGCTGATATTTATGTCACGTTCTGTTCAGTGTAATCCTGCGTGTTCCCCGCCCTGCAGGTAGGTGTCTGACCTACATGTCAGGCACCCATATATGTACAGTTCGGTCTATACAAGTATGTCAGGTACCCATATTAGTACAGCTGGGTCTGTATAAGTATGTCATGTATCCATATATATACACATATATACTTATATGTACAGTTGGATCTACATAAGTGTGTCAGGTACCCATATATGTAAAGTGCGGTCTAAACATGTATGTTAGGTACTCATATTAGTACAGCTGGGTCTATGTAAGTATGCCAGGTACCCATATATATATATATATATATATATACTTATTAGTTGGATCTACACAAGTGTGTCAGGTACCCATATATGTAAAGTGCGGTCTAAACAAGTATGTTAGGTACCCATATTAGTACAGCTGGGTCTATGTAAGTATGCCAGGTACCCATATATATACTTATTAGTTGGATCTACACAAGTGTGTCAGGTACCCATACATGTACTTATATGTACAGGTAGATCTACACAAGTGTGTCAGGAACCAATATATGTACAGCTTTGTCTATATAAGTATGTCAGGTACCCATATATGTACTTATATGTACAGATGGATCTACATAAGTATAAGTGATATTATTCTTTCGTTGCTTTTCTAATTATCTGAGCCTTCATGAGAAGATGGATCAATATTCTTACAGCAAACCACAACGCTTCCTAGATGCTACACTAGAACTGGGATTACGTCTATGTATACCTTGCATGCCAGGCTCTTGTGACACTTCATGTTTCCTAGGAGCTCTCCGTGGAAGAGAGACAGACAGTGGCAGGCTTTAGACAGTGGTAAGCTATAGACAGTGGTAAGCTATAGACAGTGGTAGGCTTTAGACAGTGGTAAGCTATAGACAGTGGTAGGCTTTAGACAGTGGTAAGCTATAGACAGTGGCAGGCTTTAGACAGTGGTAGGCTTTAGACAGTGGTAGGCTTTAGACAGTGGCAGGCTTTAGACAAGTGGCAGGCTTTAGACAGTGGCAGGCTTGTGGCAGGCCGGTGACAGATTGGACGTGTCTGTCTCCAGTGTCTGGAGAACTATGATGAAGACAAATCTTTGGTCTCGGCGGAGATGTGAAGATGTTACTCGAAATATCTCAAAGATAAAATCTGTGATTCCCATCTGGAGTAAATGTGCCTTGACATCAGCAAAATATTAAAACCAGTGATACAGAACCAGTTATTTCCCTTTGGCTGACAAGCATCGACAAGATATATAAGCAACACATGCCAACAATAACTCACCTGTTGTAAAAAATTCTTGCACTTAATAATTTGTTGTATTTTGGGACGCCTGAAACCGCATCTATAGGCAACAGAAGCTCGTCTTTAGATTTGGAGTGACAGTTCAGGCCAGAAACGTTGGAGAAGCGCTCGTTGATGAAGTCAAAGGCATCGCGCTCCATCCATGAGTAAGGACCAGATCTAACAAGATACACGCTCCAAAAGCCAACCAAGAGAAGCACGCATGCACGCCGTGTGCTCGGCATTGTTTCTGTTATATTGTCGCCACACAAATCTCTAACTTCTAATCCAGTGCACGTTTTACGAAGTCTTTGTAGATTTATTTATAAATAAACAAATCAAGGTTCAAAATCCGCCATTTTTGCTATCTGTTTCTGCCTTGTGTATTGCAATCAGTATATCGATGTTTCCTGTTGTGTTTTATAACTTCTGTGATAAGACAGATGGAAGCGTGCAACAATGTTACAACTTAATTGCTCAAGATGAGAGCCGTGTAGAGCAGACTAAGTCCTGCAAACTGGGCAAGCTCAATAAATTACTTGAGAAATGATTATAAACTTGCCCTTCTAATGTAATCCGGTGTTATATATAGTTAAGAACATCGAACATAGCAGTACACCATGTTGAAAGGTAGCGGTAACAATGCTGTATCGTAAAGACAAGTCAGTGTTCAGCGATAAACTATTGGCTAACACTTTTCACACAAAACCTCGAAGCTATGTGTGGTTGAATAAGTCAAAGTAGGAGAAGACAGCTTTTAAAAACTTGATCTTTGGTGTCTGCGTCGTATTCGTGACATTTCATTTCATGAACAATCAAAAATAAAAAAAAAAAAATAAAAAAAACCAGAAGAGCTATCACAGAAATCTGGAGATTTGTATCACCGACATGGAGATTAAAGTCGCATCGAAGACTCGACTCGTGTTCGTCTCATGATATGAATAGAAGCAACTGGGTTTGACATGTCCACCTCGTTGGCTTGACAAATATGTCAGGTACCCACATATGTACTTATATATTTCAGCGGTTCCGTTTGCGCACATGACGTCGAGATATTTAGTTTCAAGAACTGATCTGGTTAGATTTTCCTTTCGGAGCAAAAAGAAGTAAAGTTCTTGGTGACATACGATTATGATGTTTAAAAAAAAAGCATTTCTTTGGATTCACTGACTTAAGCAGAAAGGGAACTTAACACATGCTACAAACTGCACACATTGTGACATTGTTGTCACTGAATACCAACATCCAACCTCCCACGAAGTATTACAACTTCTAAGACTGTTTTTGTACTATCTATTCGGTAACCGAAACTTAATAGTCACTATTCCGGAATTTTGTCTCAGAGACTTGACTTAAAACTTGATTTAAGACTTGACTGCAGACTTAACCTGAAGACTGACTTAAAACTTGACTTGAAGTTAAAAAGTTGGTTAGAGAACACGCAGCTGCCATCAAAGATAGGACAACTGTAAGAGAATAAAAACTGAGAGTACATTTCTGTACTTTGATGGTACAACCAGACAATGACCACAAAGTGACACAGTTCACTAGGCAGACAGATAGAAAAACAGACAGGCAGACAGACAGATAAACAGACAGAGAAATATAGGAAGAAAAAGACACATCCGTGTCTGAGAACCTGATACATGGGAAAAAAAAGGTGAACAGGTCTAGACTTGTGACATGAATTACTGGAACCTTGTTGCTATCATCTTCTTGTCAGGCTTGTGTATGAGGCTGTCACTTTCACCAAATGAGAAATCACAGGGCCTTTTGGGACCAGCTTTGAGGTAATGTATATCTTCGTGTTTCTGGCAGGACTGTAAGAGAGAGAGGTTATACCAGCTTGTCAGACTTGACACGACTTCAGTTTGTAGGTTTCAGCGAAGGATCTTTTGTCTTTAGGGAAGTTAGTGTTTGCCTGTTCTGTGATTGGTGTTTCGCTCAAGCTAAGAAGATAACCTCACCCCTTCTCCCAAACATATAGTTTTGCTCACCCGGTTTTTGTATCTTTTATGGCACAAGAACATCTTTTGTTACTGTAGCTGATTATGTTATATTTGTTACAACATAGACATCTCTTGTTACTATAGCAGATTATGTTATCTCAGTCACAACATGGACATCTCTTGTTACTATAGCAGATTATGTTATCTCAGTCACAACATGGACATCTCTTGTTACTGTAGCAGATTATGTTATCTCAGTCACAACATTAAAAAAAGGTAAAGGTGACCCTGTCATGCCTTGGAGGCACATAGGGATATGATGTTAGTGCTCATATTTTCCTTGACCTGTCAGCACACTAGAGGGTGATACAGTCACAACATGGACATCTATTATTACTATAGCAGATTATGTTATCTCAGTCACAACGTGGACATCTCTTGTTACTGTAGCAGATTACATCAATCAAATATTGCCAGAACCCACTATGAGAAAACCTGCCAACAAAACAATACTTGCCGACTTCTGTGTATGCTTCACAACTGTCGTGCCAGGCGGACAGCGCACGATGTTTGTGTAGCAGGGTCTCTACCCCATCCAGCCCTTGTGACTGCTGTAAAACTGATTCATATATGTCCATTACAGACGAATGCCAGACTTGTAGAGATCTACAACCAGACATGGCCACAGGGCTTAGGGCTTGGACCTCAGACATAAGCTGTGGGGGCTGCTGGAAGGACCTGGAGAAGACTGTGGACTTTATCCTGTCGACCAGACTTCCGATTTAGCATGAGCAAGAACTTGAACGCTGAAGATGAGCACGTGCCCATGTATCCCAGTCTTGGTCTACGTCATGGCCTGTTTTTCTAGCCAAGTTCGGCACATAAGACTAGCTTGAAGATAAACCTGTCATCTGCTCTGACAATTCTGTCTAGACATACAGGACAAGAAACACAAGGCTACAGCGGAAAACAAGGCAAAGGACAGGCATTTGCGGAAAACCCTTTGGGACAGCCCCATGTGTCCTGGGCACTTAAGGTTCAGAGAAAGAGAGAGAGAGAGAGAGAGAGAGAGAGAGAGACGCAGGACAAGAAAGACAAGGCAAGTTTCATGTCAGATAAGCAGGCGTACGCGCTTAATTTCAAAATGAGCGTAGCTTATTACTTTCCTCTTACTGTTATATATTTTAGTCACAAGTCCTTGAATTGACAGAACAATCACAGTATTTTATATACCCGAAGCTGATAACTGGAACTTTGATTTGAAAGAGGCGGGGAATATAAAGAACATTGGTGATATAAGAATGTATTCACTGGATAATCACAGCAAACGAAATGAGACTACAATGCTGAAATTAAACAGTTGTTTTTTTAAAATAACTACAAACATTAAGAAACAACCAACAGTAACAGACGTTTGCATCTAGTTTTGGATGTGGCGGGGATTTATTCTCGTGAATCATGCACGATCACCAACTGAGCTGATGGCCTGCATGAAGGATCGGGTACTCTGGAGAAGCATAATAGCCAACGCCAGTCGGCACGGCACCTGATGATGATGATGAATCATGCATCAATGAAATTCTCTTTGTCTCCAGGTAGTGGGTCTGAACTTAACTTTCATTTTACAAATCTCTTGGCAGAAAAGGGTAGGCCAGTGGCCAGGGAAGATGTTTAGAATAATCTAGCAGGGAGATTGGTGCAGGCGCTTGTAGTGTCTATGCTGACCGGTACACCTGGTCTAAGGTGCTGACCTGTACACCTGGTCTAAGGTGCTGACTGGCATGTGGAAGGGGGGGGCGGGAATGTCCTGACTAAGATGAAGCCACTTTTCAAATAATGAACAAACATAAAAACTTGTCCATGAAACAAGCCTTGGAACAAAGAGGTCAGTATAAAGTCACATAAGACAAACTAAACTCTTGTGTTCATTCCAACCAGGCAAGATAAAACTGACGTATAAATGTACAAAGTTCTGCAGCAGCAGCAGACTTGGAAATAATGACAACTCAGCTGATGACAAACAATGTTTATTTGAAAGAGAAAAGATGAAAACAATAATAAATTATATCGATTCATCATTATCATAAGCAGTCATGTGACTGGGTACCATCAGAATATAATTTCTTTGTTAACAACAACAACAACAACAACAACAAATCCATCAAGACTTCATGACAATGTATTTGCACCAGCAACAAAAATAACCACTGGCAAACTAAAGTCTGGGGGCTGGTGTAGGTAGTACAGCTGTCAGTAAGATCCTTGTGGACTGCAGATGTGATACTCTACAGCCAAAATCCTGCTGTAAAATGTGTATATGATACACTAATGTTTGTTACAACTGTAAAATGTGTACCTGACACACTAATGTTGGGAAACTGTACAATGAAGAAAGAAAATGTATCCAGGCTGACAGATGCACTGATATTTTTTGGCTTAAATTGTTTATTTAGTGTCTGCTGCATCCCTTGGTACAGCAGAGAAGCAATCATTTCTACTCTGTCTGTGTGAAGAATATGTGTAGACCATCAAGTGTCTTCCAAGTTGATCTAACTGTACAAGTAGGTACATGACACTCCCAGTACTGGGGAAAACTGCCTAAAAAATAAGGAATATTTGCTTTGTGGGTGGAATACTGAAGTAGACAAGATTGTGCAAGGGACTGTCAATGCAATGCATGAAACAACACTGAGACATCAGCAGTGAGTCTCAAGATTGTGCAAGGAACTGCCAATGCATGAAACAACACTGAGACATCAGCAGTGAGTCTCAAGATTGTGCAAGGGAGTGTCAATGCATGAAACAACACTGAGACATCAGCAGTGAGTCTCAAGAATATGGAAATAAACCCAAGCTCACAGTGGCTGAGCTACAGACAAGCATTACCTTGTACATGTTACCAAAAATCTGAACAAAAACCATGCGGTAAATGTTTGCATCTCAGGACTCATACAGAAAAAAAATAAAACCAAAAAAAAAAAAAACATACAAAGTCTATTAAAGTAGATTAGTCAATATGTCTGCTCAACTTTCAGCTTCTAAACAAAATTCTGTTAATTCTGTGGCCATATTTATGAAATAAATCTTGAATGCACACACGTATTAGAACTATGGTATATCCTGTATTTATAGGTATTAGAACTATGGTAATTCCTGCGTGTCAGGTACTATAACTATGGTAAATCCTGTATTTACAGGTATTAGAACTATGGTAAATCCTATATTTATAGGTATTACAAGGGTCATACTGAAAGTCGTGAGCAAAATTTTTTTAAAAATCAGAATTTATAGATAGAGAAAATATAAATATATCACCTTAACCTTCATCATTTTCTTCACTTTTCAACATAATCTCCATTTCTCTGCACACATTTTTCCCATTGCTCTGCAAGTTTGAAAATACCTTCTCCCGGTAGAATTCTGTTCCAGCTGACCGACGGCACAGATGCACTGCTTTCTGGACATTCTCTCCTGTGGGACCCAGCGGGCACAAACTTTCTATATCCTAGGGTTTCAATCATTTCCTGTACTGCACTGTGTCCTATTCCAAGATTTACAGCAATTTCAGATACTGTGACACGTCTGTCTTCTTTAATGATGGCGTCAACCCTTTCCATGTTGCGTTCAATGGAGACAGTTCGAGGGCGACCACTGTGAGACATATCCTGGGTGCTCATGTTTCCATCTTTGAAATGTTTCACCCACCTCCTACCACTGCTAGCACCCATACACACATCTTGATAAGCAAGTTGAAGTCTTTGGTGAATTTCAGCAGCGGGAATTTCCTCTTTAATGAGGAACTCAATAACAGCACGTTGACGAAACAAAACTTCAGCACCTGCCATTTTGCTTATGCTTCGCATGGTCACATGATACATGATGACGATGTCATGTGACCCCTACATGAAGTGCAAAGGATGCAGTTAAGGTGATACATCTATATTTTCTTCACCTATAAATTCTGATACATTTATATTTTCTCTACCTATAAATTCTGATTTAAAAAAATTTTTGCTCACGACTTTCAGTATGACCCTCGTAGAACTATGGTAAATCCTGTATTTACAGGTATTAGAACTATGGTAAATGCTGTATGTCAAGCATTAGAGCTATCATAAATGCTGTATTTACAGATATTAGAACTATGGTAAATGCTGCATGTCACGCATTAGAGCTATCATAAATGCTGTATTTACAGATATTAGAACTATGGTAAATGCTGTATTTACAGGTATTAGAACTATGGTAAATTCTGTATGTGTAGATTTTAGAACTATAATAAAATGATCCAGCTCTAAATTCTACTGACACATTCATTACAAGATTAGCAATGCATTCAAAGTTTCATTTACAAAGCCATCAAAACAACCTGCACAAATAAGTCAAGAAACATACATATCTTCTCTAAAGTTTCCTCTCAAAGCTTGCATGACAGAAATCACACCACACTGATTGTGGCTGTCTCTGTGATTGTGTCTGTTACTGTCTGCCACTGTGTCTGTGATTGTGTCTCAATGTATAATGGGTACAAAGAAAACATTGTGAAGCACCTCAAGCCATGAGACTTGTAAACAAATGCTTCACAACAAACAAGAAATACTCACACAGAAGAGAAGCCATTTACAACATCACAACGAAATACTGCAGGTGTAATGCTGGGTTGGGGATGCCCGCACGTAACACTATGAGCACATATGATGCTGGGTTGGGGATGCCCGCACGTAACACTATGAACACATATGATGCTGGGTTGGGGATGCCTGCACATAACACTGTGAGCACACATGATGCACATATGATGGAGAGTGCTTGGAACATACTGACAAGAAATAAAATCACCTGTACAACATTAGTGTATGAAACACTAGGACACGGCAAGTTAGAATAAAAGTTGGGATAAAACTAAGTGAGAACACACACAATACTTGCTCCAAATGCCTAAGTTATATTCAATTCTCCAGTAAAAAAACTGCACAAAATGACAAGGAAATATTTTCCCAAAAACTAAATATTTCTAAGAGGCACAGAATTCACATGGAGGTCCATGCAGTACAGTACACTAGAGAACTATCTTCTAATGCTAAGGTTATTGGCCGCTGATTCACCTTCCTGTTGCCCTAGTTGTACTTGACATAAATGTGCTGGGGAAAACTGCCTTATATGACAGAGACTATGTCTGGCTGCAGGGTGAGGACAACTGAAATATACACTGTACACACGACTATGAGGTCAAGAAAGGAAAACAGAATATCACGGAAAGGTCAGTCTCCTGAATATAGGGCTATGACCAAGTTCACAGTCAACACAAGAACAAAATTAACACACAAAAAAAATTGGTCTCATTTTTTGCACAAATACATTAATACATGATATGTTTTACATAAATCTTGTACTCACTCACCTCATTCACAAAATGAAAGAGAAATAAATTGAAGAGCCATTTTTTTTTTTTTTAATCTTGGATGCTGGTAAAACACAGACTGTGAATAATTCATACACTGACTTGTGTTTGTTGTTAAACTAAATAAAATACGCAGAAAAACTTCACAATTGTAGTAAATAACAGATGACTACTTATCTTTCCTTGTACAAAGAAGAAATAATGTACTATTATTAGCACTGATAGATCATTTTATGTGCTCACAAACTGGCTATTTTATTTTGTTAGATCTGACAGGAGTAACACATATATGTTATATTTGACAGGAGATAACACATTACCCCTCATGTATTAACAAAAAATACATCTACTTGTCAGTACACATAAACATAAATTTTGATTAGTTGTCTGTATGAGAAAAACAATGGTGAAAGTTAGCAAAAACTGCTTGCCATACAAAGTGAAAGCAAGGAGGCAGAAGGGAAGTTAGGCTCAAAAGGTAAACTAGTCTGTTCCGTGGGATGAAAGGCAAAACATTGTCAGGTGCTCCTAGGTAGACAACATGTAGGGTTTTAGCTTGACCAGGCAGTGGAAAAACTGCTTGCTCACTTCCAATTATAAATGTTTTACAGTTCTGTCATTTTAACACCAACCACTCAAAGCTGTTAGTAAAACTTCTTGTTTCTGCGCTCATCATCCATGATGCATCTGTCAGGAATCAGAACAAAAGCATCAAAAGTGTGATCTAGTTCTTGTGGTAAGTTTTCTGGACAATGATCTGGTTAGTGTGATGTGTCTAAAATTTCCTGAAAAATACAACCTTCAGAAGAATCAAAGTCAGTTTCATGCAGACAAAAAATATAGAAGAGAAGTAATGAACAAAGGACTTCAGAAAATATCATTTAATGCACAAAAACATAACATATAAATGTAATACTTTAACAAAACAGAGGCTGATACTAAAGTGAATGTTACTGCTTTCTATCAAATAACAGCGTGCTCTGCACACAAATATCAGTCAATTAAACAAAAAAAATATGTACATATATAAAGCTAAATCATACTGAAAAATGTACATATAAAGCTATATCATACTGAAAGATGTACACATTTTTAAAGCTTGGTCACTCCATGATAAAGGAACATAAGCTCATCAAAGAACAGCAAACCTAGAAGAGAATCTACTGACTGATGAAGGAAACATGTCAAGATAGGGCAAGTTTTTCTCACAGTTTTTGCAGGTCACAGAGTACTTGTTTCCATTCTCTGAAAAGTAAATAAATTTCAGGTCTTTCAGCAGACCTCAACTGAGCTGAGACGATTGTGTCAGAGACAGCATCCTGATAATGAAGCAGACCTCAACTGAGCTGAGATGATTGTGTCAGAGACAGCATCCTGATAATGAAGCAGAGCTTACCTCAACTTAGCTGAGATGACTGTGTCAGAGACAGCATCTTGATAATGAAGCAGAGCTTACCCAACTGAACTCAGATGATTGTGTCCCAGATGATATCTTGATGATAACAAACCTTACTTAAGTTCAAATACTGCAAACTGGGAAGATTATGCCACAGAGTGAGTCTCATTAATGACAGCAAATCATAACAGATTAATACTGTACTTAATGCCACAAAGTATCCATGGAAACTAAAATATGGTGATCCTATAAAAATATGCATTAATGTTATTCTGGGGTCTGGAATGTAATGAGAATGCCAGTTTGAGAACCTCTCGAAAGTTACTGCTTATAACAACATTCACAGGGGCTGAAGATGCCAGGTAATCAGCGACCCACAGCTGACCAAGACCCTGTCCCACCTCTCCATTGGTACCCACCAGTAACAGGCCTAGCCTGGCTAACGGGGCAGGGATCGCCATAGTCCCCATGGTGGTGGAGTCTGCTGAAGAAGCATTGTACATCTGCTTTTTAGCTGTATTCCAGGACTGAAAAATTAGCTGACATAACCCGCTCCCACGCCGATACGATGCTGTGCCTCAACATCTCTACAGCATCGGCTGCAAAGAACAATAGCTCGCAGTTACAGGGAGTTCGTACAAGTGCAGGAACAACACTCACAAACTAATCTTAGGTGTGTATTCTAAGCTCTTCATGATGACCAGAATATCAAGCAGTTCAAACATGTCGACAGATCATACAACATGTCAGCATGGAGGTGAATGAGTCATATCAACCAGCCTCACATGTGAAAGTACTGGCCACAGATCATACATGTCAGCATGGAAGTGAATGAATCACATCAACCAGCCTCACATGTGAAAGTACTGGTCACAGATCATACATGTCAGCATGGAAGTGAATGAATCACATCAACCAGCCTCACATGTGAAAGTACTGGCCACAGATCATACATGTCAGCATGGAAGTGAATGAATCACATCAACCAGCCTCACATGTGAAAGTACTGGCCACAGATCATACATGTCAGCATGGAGGTGAATGAATCACACCAACCAGCCTCACATGAAGACTTGCTGTCATTTTGCTGAAGAAAATTTTGTTGTCAAAACTGATAACTAGTACAGCGGGTTTGAGAAAACTCTTTCAACGTGGAGAATGTGGGGGTGCAATGTGAAATGCAATAGAACACACTGTTTAAATGGCTGTCAGTGTGTGAAAGATACGAGATGCTCATGTGCTTGTCACATTCATAAATACAGAATGATGCTGGAAATGAGAGTGAACACAAATCTGTCTGATCTCCCAGACAACTAAACCAACACCACCAGTAATCTTCTCTCTCTCTCTCTCACTCACACACACAAACTATGTCTGACTTCCCACAATAATTAGTGTATAAGTCTACAACTATACATGAAGCCAATGCTGTAAAGCTGTGATACCAAAATGTATAAAACTAGGAAAAAAGTAGGAACAGCTTTATTACGTAACGACTACAAAGTTGTGACGTTTCGGTGTGAACTTAATCATACAAACACAAACAGGACGAAGGATTAGAGAGAGGAGATAAAGTACAGATTCACATGAATCCTTTATTAAAAAAATAAATAAAATGAATAGAGCACTTAGCTTGAAAGAATATGTAGATTTTCCTACATTCACTCAGAAATGTTAAACGAGCACTGGAAAATCTACATATTCTTTCAGGCTAGTGCTCTATTCATTTTGTTTATTTATTTTTTTAACATAGGATTCATGTGAATCTATATTTTATCTCCTCTCTCTAATCCTTTGTCTTGTATGTGTTCGTATGATTAAGCTCACACCGAAATGTCACAACTTTGTAGTCATTACATAATAAAGCTGTTCCTACTTTTTTCCTAGTTACATTTTGCCTGACTTCCCAGACAACTAAAGCAACATTGCCTTTAAACTCTCACTATCCCTGAATTCCTGGGACATAAACTGATGCTGAAACTCACATCTTTATTGTCAGTATCATTTTTCTGGTGAGCATCTACACTTTATTGTCTTGTACAACTATATCTGTACTAAATTCATCACATCAAAACTCTACATTTGTGACATTTATACTGAATCTCTTTGGTACTTGTGACATGTATATTAAATCTCTATGATATCTGTGACATGTATATTAATCTCATGAAGCCTCGTGATATTTTTGACAAGTATATTAGTCTTATGAAATCTCTATGTTATTTGTGATTTATATCTAATCCTATGAAATATTTGACAAGAATATTAATCTTATGAAATTTCTGACAAGTATATTAATCTTATGGAATCTATGATATTTGTGAGATATATATTAATTTTATGGAATCTCGATATTTGTGACATGTATATTAAATCTCTATGATATTTGTGATGTGTATATTAAATCTCTATGATATTCGTGATATGTATATTAAATCTCTATGATATTTGTGACATGTATATTAAATCTCTATGATATTTGTGACATGTATATTAAATCTCTATGATCTTTGTGACATTTATGTTAAATCTCTCTGATATTTGTGACATGTATATTAAATCTCTATGATATTTGTGACATGTATATTAATACTAACAAAGCTCTGTGACATTCACAATGTCCACATTTTTTAGCTCAAGCCATGAAATATTTGTGACATTATGACATCTGTGTTATTATATATAAATGACACGTGTACAATCAACAGAATATCCCTGACAGAAAGTGAAAAAAAAAGCACACAAGACTACAAATATGTAGATTATTTATGTACAAAATATAACAGTTGTATATGAATAAAAACGTGTTTGGTTTTTACATTCATAAATACAGAATGATGCTGGAAATGAGAGTGAACACAAATCTGTCTGATCTCCCAGACAACTAAACCAACACCACCAGTAATCTTCTCTCTCTCTCTCTCACACACAAACTATGTCTGACTTCCCACAATAATTAGTGTATAAGTCTACAACTATACATGAAGCCAATGCTGTAAAGCTGTGATACCAAAATGTATAAAACTAGGAAAAAAGTAGGAACAGCTTTATTACGTAACGACTACAAAGTTGTGACGTTTCGGTGTGAACTTAATCATACAAACACAAACAGGACGAAGGATTAGAGAGAGGAGATAAAGTACAGATTCACATGAATCCTTTATTAAAAAAATAAATAAAATGAATAGAGCACTTAGCTTGAAAGAATATGTAGATTTTCCTACATTCACTCAGAAATGTTAAATGAGCACTGGAAAATCTACATATTCTTTCAGGCTAGTGCTCTATTCATTTTGTTTATTTATTTTTTTAACATAGGATTCATGTGAATCTATATTTTATCTCCTCTCTCTAATCCTTTGTCTTGTATGTGTTCGTATGATTAAGCTCACACCGAAATGTCACAACTTTGTAGTCGTTACATAATAAAGCTGTTCCTACTTTTTTCCTAGTTTATACATTTTGCCTGACTTCCCAGACAACTAAAGCAACATTGCCTTTAAACTCTCACTATCCCTGAATTCCTGGGACATAAACTGATGCTGAAACTCACATCTTTATTGTCAGTATCATTTTTCTGGTGAGCATCTACACTTTATTGTCTTGTACAACTATATCTGTACTAAAGTCATCACATCAAAACTCTACATTTGTGACATTTATATTGAATCTCTTTGGTACTTGTGACATGTATATTAAATCTCTATGATATCTGTGACATGTATATTAATCTCATGAAGCCTCATGATATTTTTGACAAGTATATTAGTCTTATGAAATCTCTATGTTATTTGTGATTTATATCTAATCCTATGAAATATTTGACAAGAATATTAATCTTATGAAATTTCTGACAAGTATATTAATCTTATGGAATCTATGATATTTGTGAGATATATATTAATTTTATGGAATCTCGATATTTGTGACATGTATATTAAATCTCTATGATATTTGTGATGTGTATATTAAATCTCTATGATATTCGTGATATGTATATTAAATCTCTATGATATTCGTGATATGTATATTAAATCTCTATGATATTTGTGATGTGTATATTAAATCTCTATGATATTTGTGGCATGTATATTAAATCTCTATGATATTTGTGACATGTATATTAAATCTCTATGATCTTTGTGACATTTATGTTAAATCTCTATGATATTTGTGACATGTATATTAAATCTCTATGATATTTGTGACATGTATATTAAATCTCTATGATATTTGTGACATGTATATTAATACTAACAAAGCTCTGTGACATTCACAATGTCCACATTTTTTAGCTCAAGCCATGAAATACTTGTGACATTATGACATCTGTGTTATTATATATAAATGACACGTGTACAATCAACAGAATATCCCTGACAGAAAGTGAAAAAAAAAGCACACAAGACTACAAATATGTAGATTATTTATGTACAAAATATAACAGTTGTATATGAATAAAAACGTGTTTGGTTTTTACAAGTAGTAAAAATGGTTATGTATAATTTGTTCCCTGAACAGCAAGCAACTACCCAAACATACTATGCAACATTACACCAGTAACTACCAAAACATCCTATGCAGCATTACATTGGTAACTACCCAAACATCCTATGCAACATTACATTGGTAACTAACCAAACATCCTGTACAACATTATACCAGAAACTACACAAACATCCTGTGCAATGTGACACCAGCAACTCCTCAAACACTTTGTGGAACATTATACCAGCAACTTCTCAAACATTCTCTTAAATATTATACCAGCAACTCCTCAAACATTCTCTTAAATATTACACCAGCAACTCCTCAAACATTCTCTTAAGCTACACCAGCAACTCCTCAAACATTCTCTTAAACATTACACCAGCAACTCCTCAAACATTCTCTTAAACATTACACCAGCAACTCCTCAAACATTCTCTTAAGCTACACCAGCAACTCCTCAAACATTCTCTTAAACATTACACCAGCAACTCCTCAAACATTCTCTTAAACATTACACCAGCAACTCCTCAAACAATCTCTTAAACATTACACCAGCAACTGCTCAAACATTCTCTTAAACATTACACCAGCAACTCCTCAAACATTCTCTTACACCAGCAACTCCTCAAACATTCTCTTAAACATTACACCAGCAACTCCTCAAACATTCTCTTAAACATTACACCAGCAACTCCTCAAATATTCTCTTAAACATTACACCAGCAACTCCTCAAACATTCTCTTACACCAGCAACTCCTCAAACATTCTCTTAAACATTACACCAGCAACTCCTCAAACATTCTCTTAAACATTACACCAGCAACTCTTCAAACATTCTCTTAAACATTATACCAGCAACTCCTCAAACATTCTCTTAAACATTACACCAGCAACTCCTCAAACATTCTCTTAAACATTACACCAGCAACTCCTCAAATATTCTCTTAAACATTACACCAGCAACTCCTCAAACATTCTCTTACACCAGCAACTCCTCAAACATTCTCTTAAACATTACACCAGCAACTCCTCAAACATTCTCTTAAACATTACACCAGCAACTCCTCAAACATTCTCTTAAACATTATACCAGCAACTCCTCAAACATTCTTAAACATTATACCAGCAACTCCTCAAACATTCTCTTAAACATTATACCAGCAACTCCTCAAACATTCTGTGAAACATTACACCAGCAACTCCTCAAACATTCTCTTAAACATTATACCAGCATCTCCTCAAACATTCTCTTAAACATTATACCAGCAACTCCTCAAACACTGTGAAACATTATACCAGCAACTCCTCAAACACTTTGTGGAACATTATACCAGCAACTCCTCAAACATTCTCTTAAATATTATACCAGCAACTCTTCAAACATTCTCTTAAATATTATACCAGCAACTCCTCAAACATTCTCTTAAATATTATACCAGCAACTGCTCAAACATTCTCTTAAATATTACACCAGCAACTCTTCAAACATTCTCTTAAACATTACACCAGCAACTCCTCAAACAATCTCTTAAACATTACACCAGCAACTGCTCAAACATTCTCTTAAACATTACACCAGCAACTCCTCAAACATTCTCTTAAACATTACACCAGCAACTCCTCAAACATTCTTTTAAACATTATACCAGCAACTCCTCAAACATTCTTTTAAACATTATACCAGCAACACCTCACACATTCTGTGGAACATTATATCAGCAACTCCTCAAACACTGTGTGAAACATTATACCAGCAACTCCTCAAACACTGTGAAACATTATACCAGCAACTCCTCAAACACTCTGTGAAACATTATACCAGCAACTCCTCAAACATTCTGTGAAACATTATACCAGCAACTCCTCAAACACTGTGAAACATTATACCAGCAACTCCTCAAACTCTGTGAAACATTATACCAGCAACTCCTCAAACACTGTGTGAAACATTAAACCAGCAACTCCTCAAACACTGTGAAACATTATACCAGCAACTCCTCAAACACTGTGTGAAACATTATACCAGCAACTCCTCAAACACTGTGAAACATTATACCAGCAACTTCTCAAACACTGTGAAACATACCAGCAACTCCTCAAACATTCTCTTAAACATTATACCAGCAACTCCTCAAACATTCTGTGAAACATTATACCAGCAACTCCTCAAACACTGTGAAACATTATACCAGCAACTCCTCAAACACTCTGTGAAACATTACACCAGTAATCTAAAAGGAATTTAAAAAACTCTATATTTCTACATACAAATAACCTGTGTATAAATGTTGTGTTGAGCATACTGTAGTTAAATATCATCTATTTTAGATCAACAAACAAAAGCAAAATATTTCCGCTGATAAATACTGAGAGATAACGAAGACAATGTAATTTACGAATGACTCTACATGCCTATGTTGTATATCTTTTATTCAAACATCTTCTAATGTCACTCAATAATGAAAATGTGTGAACTGAATATTTTTTTATAGATCTGTGGGCTTGCCTAAAATCTTATAATATGAGGGAGAATTAAGAAAAAGCAATTTGAAAATTACATGATCACTACATTGGATAGAAGCTGACGCAAGAGAAGAAGTTTGCAAAGACTCATGGTTAGCTCAAACATGAAAGGTGCAGCACTCCGGCCTTAGTCTAGCTGAAGCCGAGATCTAATAAACATGGGTGCTCTGCTGTGGGATTGCACTTTTGTTGAACAACCAGCCGTAGCGAGGTTTCTTCTGACAGAGTGCGTGGAACCTGCTGACATTCATGTAGGATGCTGGCCTGTATGGAGACACTGTCAAACCTGCACTGTGCAGCAAGATATGAGCTAAGCCACCAGAAACAGTTCTAGGGCACCATGACAATGCACACCCTCATGTGTGACTGGAACAGGAGAGGAAATGCAACAGCTGCAGCATGAACATCTTCCTCATCTCCCTGCAGTCATGACCTGGGATCATGTGACTATCATGTCTTCAGTCCACGTAGAAAAGGCTGCAGGGGTGGCAGGTTCATCTCTGATGATGAGGTTAAGGAAGCAGGGCAGAGCAAAGAATGGAAGAAGTTGGTGGAACGTGACAAGATGTGCACCGAGCTGCTGGGGGAACCATGTGGAGAGCTGAGATAACTGTTCTGTTCATCTGCTCACAGTTACTGGTATTAAGGGGTACTTGTTAATTCTCCCTTCAGCTGCCACACTCACTTCCTTGTGACTTGCTTGGGAAGAGTTCAAAACTAGGGGACTAAAACCTCACAAACAATCCATGAAGCAAATGATGACAATATGCCTTATTATCACTCTTGTGGCATGCCTGGGAATTCAGCTTTAAAATAAATAGAATCTGTAGTTCCTTTGTAAGCTGATTAATCTATGAGGGGTACTTGTTAATTCTCCCTTCAGCTGCCACACTCACTTCCTTGTGACTTGCTTGGGAAGAGTTCAAAACTAGGGGACTAAAACCTCACAAACAATCCATGAAGCAAATGATGACAATATGCCTTATTATCACTCTTGTGGCATGCCTGGGAATTCAGCTTTAAAATAAATAGAATCTGTAGTTCCTTTGTAAGCTGATTAATCTATGGAAGTTTCCTGCATCATAGGACAAACTCACTATTTCTGTATTCTGTCAAGTCTATATGTGCATCATGGACAAGTAATTTTTTTCCATGTCACTAGCACAATCCATCCACACCTTCTTTACCCCTATCTGTAGCCCAGGCATCAACAAGGGCTCGCCACTTGTTTCACTAGCACAATCCATCCACACCTTCTTTACCCCTATCTGTAGCCCAGGCATCAACAAGGGCTCGCCACTTGTTTCACTAGCACAATCCATCCACACCTTCTTTACCCCTATCTGTAGCCCAGGCATCAACAAGGGCTCGCCACTTGTTTCACTAGCGCAAGATATAAAGAAAACAGTCATTAATCACACAATAAAAGAACAAAAACAGTCATTAATCACACAATAAAAGAACAAAAACAGTCATTAATCACATAATAAAAGAACAAAAACAGTCATTAATCACACAATAAAAGAACAAAAACAGTCATTAATCACACAATAAAAGAACAAAAACAGTCATTAATCACACAATAAAAGAACAAAAACAGTCATTAATCACACAATAAAAGAACAAAAACAGTCATTAATCACACAATAAAAGAACAAAAACAGTCATTAATCACACAATAAAAGAACAAAAACAGTCATTAATCACACAATAAAAGAACAAAAACAGTCATTAATCACACCATAAAAGAACAAACACTCCACAAACAAACAAGCAAATCACAGCAAGACTGGGCTGAAACTGGGCCCTGCAGATACAATAATGCAATAAAACACAACAGAGAAAGAAAATGTGTATTATAAGTGTAAGTGCTGTGTTAAACTTCCTTCATCTTATTAGTGTTGCATTTCTAGTGAAAAAAAACAAACAAAACCATGCTGAAAATGTTGCTTATATGCCAAGATGACCCCATCTACTTATTAATATTAATTAAGTAGTTCCCATAATTATTTTTAGAAGCTTGACCTCATTTCTTTCACTACATGGCAGCACAGTACTATCCTGAATATTATTCAGGCTTAATGCTGACATATGGGCTCAAAACCAGATCGGCTTGTATAACAAACAGGGCTGACAATTTTAGCACAGCAAACTTGGCATGTATAACAGATTTAAATGGCAAGGTTAAGATGTCCGACAAATTCTGACATGAAATTCACTGTAAAATATAACAATTAGAGGAAACGTTTCGTGATACTGGATATAAGTTCTTCATAATTCGCACAAAAACAACAAAAAAAACCAATCTATGAAATCGTATGTTAATGATTGGTATCTGGATACAGGTCATAGAATTTCTTGGATTTAATAAGAGACAATGTAACCTTTACCTTGTCTATACCCCCTAGCGACGTCATTCATACTTGTTTTTTACAACAGCTAAACCTTGCACTCAATTATAGCTTTGTTGTTTGACATAAACTTTCAGTATAAACAAAACCATTCCTCAATTATAGCTATGTTGGTTGACATAAACTTTCAGTATAAACAAATCCTCATTAGAATATCTGAAAGTCAAAATTTAGCTCAAACAAAAAATTACAAAAAGTTCAACTCAAAACCTCAAATAATGAACATATGACAAGAATCTAAACACAGATTTATCATAATCAACTTTGGTAACATAACAGTTTGTCATACGGTTCAACATAAAAATACAGCTACAGCCGCAACTTGAAACTATATTTTAGTATCATTGATAAAACTTTAGAAGTATCTTTAGCAGTGCTTCAAAATTAATGTAGCCATGCTGAATGTTCAGTCAAGGTCAAGAGCTAGTTACTGAATGTTCAGTCAAGGTCACAAGCTAGTTACTGAATGTTCAGTCAAGGTCACAAGCTCGTTACTGAATGTTCAGTCAAGGTCAAGAGCTAGTTACTGAATGTTCAGTCAAGGTCAAGAGCTAGCTATTGAATGTTCAATCAAGGTCAAGAGCTAGCTATTAAATATTCAGTCAAGGTCACAAGCTAGTTATATGCACCTGTGAAAATACAAACCTGAGAAAATAGCACAGACATAAAAATCACAAAATGTGAATTCATATTGTTTTATAGCACTGAAAAAAAAAAAACAGAAATTCATTTCACATGTTTCAAAAATTACAGTTATATAATAGTTAGGCTTTTATTATAATTTATTGTTCTAAAATGTTACATAATTATAATGTGTAACAGTGTAAGCAGTGCAATCATTAGTGAAGTGTATTCTCATCCAGAAGTAGTACACTGTACTCTGGAGAACTGCCGCTGACACTCTCCAGCTTGTACTGCAGTACAAATGGGTACCTGACACAATGGTGCTAGAAAATACTACCTCTGACAGTAGAAAATATCTGTCTGCAGGGTCAGACACACTGGACTGTACTGCACATACAACTGTCATTATATGATGTGAAAACATACCATATAGTATTCATACTATGAATATCAGGTTACACAAGACTCCACACACACACACAAAAAAAAGCTAAGTAAATATTACCATCTGCTATTAAACAGTAGCAATTTTAACATTCAGTATTATACAATGCATACCACAGTCACTCACCATATATTATTATATAACCACATATCTTTAACTTTTATAAATATTTCAGTAAAAAATGTCTCCATGATATTTAAAATACATATTGTTACTGTGATAAAATATAACATACAAATTGTACACAGGTGACACAGCTTTGTCAAAATGTGACTTGTCACTAAGATGAGTATTTTGATTTGAATGAATTTATATGAACACGTTTTTTTCCATCATTTTACACGTACAACATGAACAGTGTAAACTATATATGACATATTTTTCACATATCACAATTATGTGCTATAAAATGATAGCGTTTTAGAAATTTGTCATTTTACAACATATTGATATTTTCAATAACTTTACATTTGAAAAGAAGTGATATTTTGTCAGTAATGTCACATTTTACACTAAACTGATACCTGACAATAAAGTAACATCTCTTAAGTAACATAAATTATCTTTTTTTTTAAAACAATGAGCGATAAAGATATACTCTGTAAAGCATTTTTTATTTTACAAGAAATAAATATTTCAGACTTTAACAGTTTGCAGAAAGTTGATATCTTGCAATTATCTGACAAATGTTTGAGACAACAACATCTGAAGAGAATACTTTCATGATGGAGCTGGCAGCCTCTCAATGGATGAAAGGTTTTAAATAGTTTTCTTTCAACACATTTAAACAGCTTAATTCCTCTCTTCTGACACACTGTAATGATCTATTAGTTCTCATTTACTAACAGTCTACGTTAGTTTCCACTTCTTCTGTTTCACAGAACCTATTTATTACAGGTTCAGCCACTGAAACTATCTCTTCCTACACACCATAAACAGATAAACAATCATATGACTGAGGAAACACTCTAGCCCAGCCCAACCATCATATCTCATTATATAACAACTAATAACAACTGTGATCATTAGAGAAAAGCACTTCAAAGTAAACCCATTTGCTATCCTTCTCCAGCCTCCATCACTCATCTGTCAACATATTTATAAAGGTTAAAAGATAATCTTTAATAAGTTTGTTCTATGCTTTGAAAAATATATTTTGATTGTTAATGAAGAAGAGAACTCAACACAAAGTAATGTTGTCCAGCGTTCCCCAACTCTGGCGGCCTCTCACACAAAATTCTCGTCACTGTGGGAACACATCAGGAAAGAGTCCATAAGCTGCGGTGTGACAAGCTGCTGGTAGTCAAGGCTAGAAATCCCGTCACGGCCATACAGGGCACAGACTTTTCGTAGTGCAGCCTAAATAATAAAACACAAGAGAACCTGGTTAGAGAACTAGAGTGTGGCATGCACTAACAAGATAATAAAACACAAGAGAACCTGGTCAGAAAACTAGAGTGTGGCATGCACTAACAAGATAATAAAACACAAGATAACCTGGTCAGAAAACTGGAGTGTGGCATGCACTAGCAAGCAAACCTAATGATAATAAAACATCAATGAAAAACATGTCACTCTGTAACTTAGTGAAGTTTTTCTCATTAAATAAAATAATCCTGACTATAACAGTGATGGTATATCATGAAGATAATGATGATGATTTTATCATAGCACAATAATGTGATAATAATGTGATACTGAGATGCTACTAGACAAAGACACTGCCATTACTGGAACAACAAGAATTTATCTTATCATAAATGTGATTCTTGAAACAAGAATAATCACGATGTGGAAATGATGTACAGCATCAAAATAAACCTAACTGCTAGTCTCAGTATTTCATTTTAACGTAAGAATAACCAAATGTGGTGCTCTCAGCCAAACATCAAGTTTTACAAAACATAAACTCAAATTAACCACTCTATAAAACAATATTACAGATATGAATTACCTCTCTATTAAATAGTATTAGAAATACATTGCCTTTCTACAAAACAGCATTACAGCCTTAAGTTGTCTTTCTACAAAAAAAATGTTATAGTCATAAGTTAACTTTCTACAAACAATGCTACAACCATAAAAACCATGACTGAGATTTAGAAGTAAATTTAGAAACAACTATTATCAGCAATAAGTAAACAGCACACAAGATTATCAGCAATAAGTCAACAGAAACAACTATTACCAGCAATAAGTAAACAGCACACAAGATTATCAGCAATAAGTAAACAGAAACAACTATTATCAGCAATAAGTAAACAGCACACAAGATTATCAGCAATAAGTAAACAGAAACAACTATTATCAGCAATAAGTAAACAGCACACAAGATTATCAGCAATAAATAAACAGAAACAACTATTATCAGCAATAAGTAAACAGCACACAAGATTATCAGCAATAAGTAAACAGAAACAACTATTATCAGCAATAAGTAAACAGCACACAAGATTATCAGCAATAAGTAAACAGCAACAAAGATTATCAGTGATAATTAAACAGCACACAAGATTATCAGTGATAAGTAAACAGCAACAAACAGCAACAAAGATGATCAGTGATAAGTAAACAGAAACAAGTATTATCAGCAATAAGTAAACAGCAACAACTATTATCAGCAATAAGTAAAAGCAACAACTATTATCAGCAATAAGTAAACAGCAACAACTATTATCAGCAATAAGTAAACAGCACACAAGATTATTAGCAATAAGTAAACAGCACACAAGATTATTAGCAATAACTAAACAGCAACAACTATTATCAGTGATAAGTAAACAAAACATAAGATTATCAGTAAATAGTAAACAGAAAATCAGACTATCAGAAGTAAGTAAACAGCACTTTATATTATCAGCAATCACATAAACACAATCTCTTTTCACTAAATAAATTTCACACATCCGTACGAGACAGACTATGTGTATGATGTTGTAGAAGAAGGCAAACAAACTCACCAAGCAGGCCACTAGGACAGCATCACTATTGTTCCTGGCTTGTGAGTCTCTACACAGTTCTACAAATCTTGGAATGCCTGACAGTTAGAATGAACAATGAAGGCAAGTCAAAGAAATTCATGTCTGTTCAGTTTTGTAGCTTCTTGCTTTCTTCTCATACATTTTGATGAAATTTTTAGTCAACACATCATCATCATCATCATCATCATCATTCTTGCTTGCCCCTGGTGTTGAAATAACAGACACTGATAAGTCATTCATTTGCATGTCCCTTGTGGAACTTTGCCTCCCTAACAGCTCTCCTGTAGGCCTCTTGGTTGTAAGCAAGACGCCCTGCTGCTGATGCATCCATTTACAGATTATCAACGATGTCTTTCAGCCAACTTTGCCTTGGTCGTCCTCTCTTTTTCCCATTATGTACCCTTCCAAGACTGTCTTCTCTAAACTCTCATGACATTTAACATATCCAAAATATTCTGTTTAATCCTCTTTACTACCCAAACTTCTTCAATATTAAGTTCTTGTAGTATGGATATATTTGTTCTTTTTTGTGTCCATGATATCTGAAGAACTCTTCAATAGAATTTACATTCAAAGACATTTATGTGTTTATCAGCTGTTTTGTTAAGTGTCCAGGTCTCACAGGCTATTAGGGTTTCTTGGTATGTTTAGAGAAGGTAGTTTGCCATTGCTTTCCTTCTGGGCAGTGATTGTGCTAGTCAGTGATCATAGCCACTGTCCCTACACTGAGATCATCTGCCTGCCATCATAGAATGAGGACCATAACCAACATTATCTGTCGGCTGCTCTCCTATTCCAACCACCTCCTGTCCCCATAGCCTCACGTCATCCTGATTCGAGGGGCTATGCAGGTGATAAGTACTGCTTCAAATAAACCACTGTGATAAACAAATGAAATAAGCCACCATTATAAAAACAAATAAAGTAATCCACCTTTACAGAACCAAAACAAATATATAAGCATCACAACAATGAAAAACATGTCACTCTGTAACTTAGTGAAGTTTTTCTCATTAAATAAAATAATCCTGACTATAACAGTGATGGTATATCATGAAGATAATGATGATGATTTTATCATAGCACAATAATGTGATAATAATGTGATACTGAGATGCTACTAGACAAAGACACTGCCATTACTGGAACAACAAGAATTTATCTTATCATAAATGTGATTCTTGAAACAAGAATAATCACGATGTGGAAATGATGTACAGCATCAAAATAAACCTAACTGCTAGTCTCAGTATTTCATTTTAACGTAAGAATAACCAAATGTGGTGCTCTCAGCCAAACATCAAGTTTTACAAAACATAAACTCAAATTAACCACTCTATAAAACAATATTACAGATATGAATTACCTCTCTATTAAATAGTATTAGAAATACATTGCCTTTCTACAAAACAGCATTACAGCCTTAAGTTGTCTTTCTACAAAAAAAATGTTATAGTCATAAGTTAACTTTCTACAAACAATGCTACAACCATAAAAACCATGACTGAGATTTAGAAGTAAATTTAGAAACAACTATTATCAGCAATAAGTAAACAGCACACAAGATTATCAGCAATAAGTCAACAGAAACAACTATTATCAGCAATAAGTAAACAGCACACAAGATTATCAGCAATAAGTAAACAGAAACAACTATTATCAGCAATAAGTAAACAGCACACAAGATTATCAGCAATAAGTAACAGCAACAACTATTATCAGCAATAAGTAACAGCACACAAGATTATCAGCAATAAATAAACAGAAACAACTATTATCAGCAATAAGTAAACAGCACACAAGATTATCAGCAATAAATATACAGAAACAACTATTATCAGCAATAAGTAAACAGCACACAAGATTATCAGCAATAAGTAAACATCAACAAAGATTATCAGTGATAATTAAACAGCACACAAGATTATCAGTGATAAGTAAACAGCAACAAACATTATCAGTGATAAGTAAACAGCAACAAAGATTATCAGTGATAAGTAAACAGCAACAAAGATTATCAGTGATAAGTAAACAGAAACAACTATTATCAGCAATAAGTAAACAGCAACAACTATTATCAGCAATAAGTAAACAGCAACAACTATTATCAGCAATAAGTAAACAGCAACAACTATTATCAGCAATAAGTAAACAGCACACAAGATTATTAGCAATAAGTAAACAGAAACAACTATTATCAGCAATAAGTAAACAGCACACAAGATTATCAGCAATAAATAAACAGAAACAACTATTATCAGCAATAAGTAAACAGCACACAAGATTATCAGCAATAAGTAAACAGAAACAACTATTATCAGCAATAAGTAAACAGCACACAAGATTATCAGCAATAAGTAAACAGCAACAAAGATTATCAGTGATAATTAAACAGCACACAAGATTATCAGTGATAAGTAAACAGCAACAAACAGCAACAAAGATGATCAGTGATAAGTAAACAGAAACAACTATTATCAGCAATAAGTAAACAGCAACAACTATTATCAGCAATAAGTAAACAGCAACAACTATTATCAGCAATAAGTAAACAGCAACAACTATTATCAGCAATAAGTAAACAGCACACAAGATTATTAGCAATAAGTAAACAGCACACAAGATTATTAGCAATAACTAAACAGCAACAACTATTATCAGTGATAAGTAAACAAAACATAAGATTATCAGTAAATAGTAAACAGAAAATCAGACTATCAGAAGTAAGTAAACAGCACTTTATATTATCAGCAATCACATAAAAACAATCTCTTTTCACTAAATAAATTTCACACATCCGTACGAGACAGACTACGTGTATGATGCTGTAGAAGAAGGCAAACAAACTCACCAAGCAGGCCACTAGGACAGCATCGCTGTTGTTCCTGGCTTGTGAGTCTCGACACAGTTCTACAAATCTTGGAATGCCTGACAGTTAGAATGAACAATGAAGGCAAGTCAAAGAAATTCATGTCTGTTCAGTTTTGTAGCTTCTTGCTTTCTTCTCAAACATTTTGATGAAATTTTTAGTCAACACATCATCATCATCATCATCATCATAATCATTCTTGCTTGCCCCTGGTGTTGAAATAACAGACACTGATAAGTCATTCATTTGCATGTCCCTTTGCGGAACTTTGCCTCCCTAACAGCTCTCCTGTAGGCCTCTTGGCTGTAAGCAAGACGCCCTCCTGCTGATGCATCCATTTACAGATTATCAATGATGTCTTTCAGCCAACTTTGCCTTGGTTGTCCTCTCTTTTTCCCATTATGTACCCTTCCAAGACTGTCTTCTCTAAACTCTCATGACATTTAACATATCCAAAATATTCTGTTTAATCCTCTTTACTACCCAAACTTCTTCAATATTAAGTTCTTGTAGTATAGATATATTTGTTCTTTTTTGTGTCCATGATATCTGAAGAACTCTTCAATAGAATTTACATTCAAAGACATTTATGTGTTTCTCAGCTGTTTTGTTAAGTGTCCAGGTCTCACAGGCTATTAGGGTTTCTTGGTATGTTTAGAGAAGGTAGTTTGCCATTGCTTTCCTTCTGGGCAGTGATTGTGCTAGTCAGTGATCATAGCCACTGTCCCTACACTGAGATCATCTGCCTGCCATCATAGAATGGGGACCATAACCAACATTATCTGTCGGCTGCTCTCCTATTCCAACCACCTCCTGTCCCCATAGCCTCACGTCATCCTGATTCGAGGGGCTATGCAGGTGATAAGTACTGCTTCAAATAAACCACTGTGATAAACAAATGAAATAAGCCACCATTATAAAAACAAATAAAGTAATCCACCTTTACAGAAGCAAAACAAATATATAAGCATCACAACAATGAACAAAAGAAGTCATCATGATAACAACAAATAAAATGAAACACTGCAATAACAACATCTCTAAGTCAATTTGTAAGACAGTGTTTGTATTTAGGGACGTGAGACAGTCAAGTTTGTTAGCCTGTTGTAACAGCATGGCCAGACAGTCTTCCTAACAAAGACCATGGTTCAAGTCCCAGATAATTCTCTTTTCATTTGTTTTCCCTCCCACATTTAAAAAAGCTCCGTCCGCATTACCCCGAGCTCTAACCACACAATATCCATGCCCTGGGTCTTCAGTATGTGACAGCCTCGTTTTTTTCCTGCTTGTAAATACATTTGGAATTTATCGCAAAAAAATGAATTCAAACAACACTTCAGTTCATCCCCTTTCAACATACAACTTGTAAAGTCACAAATCAGTAGTGAAGCAGCTTTGATTTGTGTAAGTAATGATTAAGAAACAAAGATCAATCTAACTTGTGCAGAATGAAGTCTGAGTGGTCAACTATAAGTTCACTCATCTTTAATGGTGCTGGTTTGATTCCAGAGATTCCGCTACATGTAAAAATGTGTACCTGACTCCTGGAGCTGGATTGGAAAGATGGCTAGTTGTAGTACTGATTAGGCGTGTTATCTTCTATGCAGATGTTGTCAATGTATGATATGAATAGTGAAGGAGATAGTGCACAGCTTTGCAACATAATTATGAATGATTTTATGATGAATAGTTCATTACGACAAACAGAAACAATAACAACAATAACAACAACAACAACAACAATAATAATAATATAAGCACTGCTGGTGGAGAAGGTGGTAACACTTCTGACTGGAGACACCAATGATTAGAATCTGTGAACAGACTACCAGCTAGAAAACTTGATAAGCTAATTATGAATACAGAAGATGACTGGCTGCAATACTTAGGAGAGATTTTACTTGATGTAATATTGAGTACGGAAGATGTGATAAGCTACTAGACTCAGTAAAGAGTTTGGTTACAATACCCAGTGTAGAATAATCAAATAATACTCAAATGCCATACACCAGGAGTGGAATGAAATTTCTGGGTACCTTTCTGTCGAATGACACTGTATGTTAGTCTCGTATCTTGGCACAGTCGCATCAAGGCAATGGCAGCCTTCTGCTGAACTCTCTCACAAGCTGACCTTTCTGCTGTACTGGACAGCAAGCAGGGCTTATGATGCAGGAAGCTGACTAGAAGGTCAAGGCCACCATAATAGCAAATACTCTCTTGGCAGCCATTTATTGCAGCCATATTAGCCAAAATTGTTGCAACCTGCCAAATTTGTCAAGAAAATTGAGTGGATACACCTAGTTATAGGTGGTTCATCTAACCACATTTCTTTTTCAACAATGTTAGTGTGTGTAAAATATTCTAAATCATGGCATAACACATACTACAGCATCACAGTCTTTGAAGATATAGCATTTAATACAGCATCACATTCTTTGAACACATATCACATAATACAGCATCACAGTCTTTGAACACATAGCACATACTACAGTATCACAGTCTTTGAACACATAGCACATAATACAGTATCACAGTCTTTGGACACATAGCACATAATACAGTATCACAGTCTTTGAACACATAGCACATAATACAGTATCACAGTCTTTGAACACATAGCACATAATACAGTATCACAGTCTTTGAACACATAGCACATAATACAGTATCACAGTCTTTGAACACATAGCACATAATACAGTATCACAGTCTTTGAACACATAGCACATAATACAGTATCACAGTCTTTGGACACATATCACAATCTTTGGACACAAAGCACATAGTATATGTATATAATGGAAATAAATGGAATTTCCAACACATTTGATAAAATTAACATCACCGATGTATCTGGACCAACAAGCTGCAGTTAGAATAAATGGTGAAACAACAACTTGGTTTGACATAAAACAAGGGGTCTGTCAGGGGTGCATATTGTCACCTTACTTATTTAACTTGTATACTGAAAATATAATGAGGAATGTTAGAGAAGATGTAGACAAAGAATATTACGATGCAATAAACATTGGAAGTTACGAAATACCAGAGATTAGATATACTGATGACACAGTATTACTGTCTACAACACAAAAAGGAATGGAAAAACTAATTATGTTAGTCCGTAAGAACAGTGAAGACCAAAACCTCTCTCTTAATGCAAAGAAAACTACATTGATGACAAATGACAAAACAAACAAGGCAGCTAAAATATGTATCAATGAGGAAAAATTGGAAGAAGTGGAGAGTTTTGAATATCTTGGATCACTACTAACTAATAATGGAGATACAATGAGGGAAATTAAAAGGAGGATATCTGTCGCTCTTCAGAAAGTAAAACACCAAAATAATCTGTGAAGAGGAACGGACAGAACTACAAAAATAAGATTTTTAAGGGCATGCACCTTTCCCATCACAACATATGTCTGTGAGACCTGGACACTTAACAAAACAGCTGAGTAACACATAAATGACTTTGAATGTAAATGCTACAGAAGAGTTCTTCAAATATCATGGACAAAAAAAAGAACAAATATATCCATACTACAAGAACTTAATATTGAAGAAGGCTGGCTAGTAAAGAGGATTAAAGAGAGAAAATTTAAATATTTTGGACACATTAAACGCCATGATGATCTAGAGAAGACTGTCTTGGAAGGGTACATAATGGGAAAGGAAAGAGAGGAAGAGCAAGGAGAAGATGGCTGCAAGACATCGCTGATGATCTGCAAATGGATGCATCAGCAGCAGGCCCTCTTGCTCACAACCGAGAGGCCTACAGGAGTGCTGTTAGGGAGGCAATGTTCCGCAAGGGACATGCAAATGAATGAATGAATGAACACTTGAAACAACAAATGCATGTAGAGCACCAATAATTTCTCCTGTCTCATGAGGTAAAAATAACACTGGAAGCAACTTGTCTAACATGTCCTGCTTGAATCTCACATTGTGATCCCACCCCCCCCCCCCCCTTTTAAAAGTAGATTACAGCAGTGAGCAGCAAAGCACAGAACAAGTTTACATGTCACCAGCACCAGAGACGCAGAAATCTTGGAACATGCTACAATGTCCTTATCAGTGATGAGACAGAACATCTGAACACATCCAAACCAACTAAAGGGTTAAACAAACCTATAAGATTAACTTGCTTCCATCAAGAAAAGAAAGTTGTCAAAGTTATCCTTCTTTTGCAATGCTGTGTGGCACGACGGCCTTGAGCAGGAGTTCTCAGCCAGTGGGCTCCTCCCCTACAATTTTAGAATTTCTGGGCTCGGGGAAGAGACGTTCCTCACCAGCTGACAACCCTTGAGCCCTGAACAGAAAAATAATGGAAGGCATGGTTCTTGGAGAACAAAGAAGGGGAGTAGCTGCTGAGAAGATAAGGGAAGGATGTCACTGGTACTCTAAATAACACATTCACTGAAGCAGGCACCATGGCTAACAAGATGTTTTCTGATGTGTTATCAAGAAAGCAACATTCTGTACAGATCAGGTGGCATGAAGGACTGAGCAAAGTACCTGGTCTTTGGCAAAAAGTGATCGAGCCTTTCTACACATGCAGGCTCTGATGAGCAACTGCGGCGCCCTCATCTCCTGTAGCAAGCCACAAGCAGATGGATCTATGAATGTGATGTTGGCAATAGCGGCAGCTGAGAGTAGGAATGTCTCATGTCCTTCAGTTCTTTCACATAACCCTGATAATAAACATTCCATAAAGTTACTATAATCTGTGATTCGTGACAGTTACAGACTACAGGTATAAACTTTACAACAAAAAACTCACACAATGATGATGGGAAAGGCAGTGTAAACTATGAAGGTACACAGGTAAATCTTTAAAACAGAATGAAATGTAAGTAGAAAAAAAGAACTTCCATACAGAACAAAATAGTTAAGTCACAGAGCTCTGAGTTCTATAGTAAAGCTTAACTGATAAACTAGGCAGATCAACAAATAGTTAAGTCACAGAGTTCTATAGTAAAGCTTAACTGATAAACTAGGCAGATCAACAAATAGTTAAGTCACAGAGTTCTATAGTAAAGCTTAACTGATAAACTAGGCAGATCAACAAATAGTTAAGTCACAGAGTTCTATGGTAAAGCTTAACTGATAAACTAGGCAGATCAACAAATAGTTAAGTCATAGAGCTTTGAGTTCTATGGTAAAGGTTAAACTAGGCAGATCAGCAAATAGCTAAGTCACAGAGCTTTGAGTTCTATGGTAAAGGTTAAACTAGGCAGATCAGCAAATAGTTAAGTCATATAGCTTTGAGTTCTACAGTAAAGGTTAAACTAGGCAGGTCAGCAAATAGTTAGGTCACAGAGCTTTGAATTCTACAGTAAAGCTTACATATAATCTTACAGTAAAGTTCACATATAATCTAGACCGACATTATGTTAATCAGAAAATCAGAAACTAACCAAGTAATGCTGTCAAAATTGCCTGCAAGGACTTGGCAAAGCGGCACAACTGTTGATTCTGGTCAAGTACAGGGGAGGTAATCTGAGCAACCACACCTGCTGCTTCTCCTTGAACTGATTCAATCACACCTGTGTCTGTTAGTATGTCCATCAGTAAGTCAACGCCGCTCTCCTTTGGTGAGAAAAACAATAAAGGAAACATTTTTTTTGAAACAAGACAAAAAATGCTGGAAACAAGTACAACAATGATATGCAATACTTGTTCCCTATGGTTCTGGCTAAGTTATATTCCCTGTAGCTTTATCTTATCTTATATCTTTCCCATGCCGTTAAACGTCACATAGGGCTCGCAAAGTAGTTCGCCAATTTTCTTTGGCGAGTCTTTCAACCTCATCAAAGGATTTTATGCCTGTTAATTTGGCCTCTCTTAATAATGTCCTCTTCAGAGTTTCACGCGGTCTGCCTCTTTTTCTTCGGCCTGTTGTGTTCCACTTGATAGCTTGTTTTGGGATTCTCTGATCATTTCTTCTCATCAAGTGACCAACATATGTCCATCTCCTTTTCCTGATCACTCATGAGACTGGTTGTTGTTCAGTCATCTGTCTTATCTCTGCAATGTTCTTGAATTCATTCCACTTGATGAAGCTTTAGCTAACTACTTATTTCCTATCACTCTAGCTAAGCTACCTATTCCCTATGCCTTTAGCTAAACTACTTATTCCCTACAGCTACAGCTAAGCAAACATATTCCCTATGGCTCTAGCTAAACTGTTACCTTGGCTCTAGCCAAGCTACCTATTCCTATGGTTCTAGCTAATTACCTATGGCTCTAGCTAAATTACCTATGGCTCTAGCTTTATTACCTATGGCTCTAGCTAAACTGCCTATGGCTCTAGCTTTATTACCTATGGCTCTAGCTAAATTACCTATGGCTCTAGCTAAATTACTTATGGCTCTAGCTAAATTACCTATGGCTCTAGCTAAGCTACTTATGTCCCCCAGTTCATCTATACTTATTATTTTCTTTAATTCTGTATAAGCTATTCTACATCTAGCTAAGCTAAATTTCTAGCTTCAAGAACCAGCTAAGCTACATCTTCTAGCTTCAAGAACCAGCTAAGCTACATCTTCTAGCTTCAAGAACCAGCTAAACTACATCTTCTAGCTTCAAGAACCAGCTAAACTACATCTTCTAGCTTCAAGAACCAGCTAAGCTACATTTTCTAGCTTCAAGAACCAGCTAAGCTACATCTTCTATCTTCAAGAACCAGCTAAGCTACATGTTCTAATTTTGGATTAGCTACTTCTTGTTGCTAGACCACCTCTAGTTCTAGTTAAGTTACTTCTAGTACCAGCTGACATGAGACTGGCATCAAATCCCTTGATGATTAGACACTAGCTGAGAATAGAGATTCACAGCGAGACATACTGCGAGCCCTACGTGATGCATGATGGCGTGGAAAAGATGTAAGTACTAGCTAAGCCATTTCTTCTAACTTACTTACCTCAACTTCTAGATAAGCTACCATCTCCATTTAGCCATACTTTCTCTAGTTAAGTTTATTATTTATTTATGTAATCATTAATGAGTCTTCATGATTATTATGCTCACTAACAAATGCTGAATGACTGTGACTGAGTGAAAGCTGTATGATGAAGGGCATAATGTCAGACGGGCCTGCGTGCCCAATTCTTAACCCTTTGAAAATAAAGTATGTTCGTTCGTTCGTTAGAGCTAATCTACTTCCTTTAGTTAAAGCTAAAGCTAAGCTACTTCTTCTGGCTATATCTAAGCTACTTATTTTCTCCTGCTCCAGCTAAATAACATCATCTAGTTCTAGCTAAGCTACATCTTCTAGTTCTAGCTAAATAACATCATCTTGTTCTAGCTAAGCTACATCTTCTAGTTCTAGTTAAAGCTATATATTCTAGTTCTAGCTAAGCTACATATTCTAGTTCTACCTAAGCTACATCTTCTAGTTCTAGCTAAGCTACGCCTTCTAGTTCTAGCTAAGCTACATCTTCTAGTTCTAGCTAAGCTACATATTCTAGTTCTAGCTAAGCTACATATTCTAGTTCTAGCTAAGCTACATCTTCTAGTTCTACCTAAGCTACATATTCTAGTTCTAGCTAAGCTACATCTTCTAGTTCTACCTAAGCTACATCTTCTAGTTCTACCTAAGCTACGCCTTCTAGTTCTAGCTAAGCCTCATATTCTAGTTCTAGCTATGCTACATATTCTAGTTCTAGCTAAGCTACATCTTCTAGTTCTACTTAAGCTACATATTCTAGTTCTAGCTAAGCTACATCTTCTAGTTCTACCTAAGCTACATCTTCTAGTTATAGCTAAGCCTTATATTATAGTTCTAGCTATGCTACATATTCTAGTTCTAGCTAAGCTACATCTTCTAGTTCCACCTAAGCTACATATTCTAGTTCTAGCTAAGCTATATCTTCTAGTTCTACCTAAGCTACATCT
Source organism: Achatina immaculata (assembly GCA_009760885.1). NCBI lineage: Eukaryota > Metazoa > Mollusca > Gastropoda > Stylommatophora > Achatinidae > Lissachatina > Lissachatina immaculata. The sequence goes on from CM019692.1 coordinate 5,177,432, forward strand.
TATAGTTCTAGCTAAGCTACATCTTCTAGTTATGACTAAGCCTCATATTCTAGTTCTAGCTATGCTACATATTCTAGCTCTAGCTAAATTACTTACCTTCTCCAGCTCTGCAACACATTCGGGAACACAACAGATGGTAGCAAGGGCTCTAAGAGCCTTGGATCTGGTGAAAGCAACATTCTCTCTCCTACAAACTTCCACCAGCGCTCGGACTCCACCTTCCTGGTTCAAGGAGACACAAAATATCTCAAGATAATTTATTACAAAGATATTCAACTCATGGCCGGGGGACTGTATGTGGCCTGCTGAGCATATTTCAGTTATCCACAATACACAATTCAGTGATGAAAAGTTTATTTGTTTCCAATACTCATGGGACTGAGTTTTAATGTGAGTAACCTGTTTCCCTTAATGCACAGACTGCCATGCGTAGAAAGTACTCTGGTTTGCCTCATCTTGCAGAAAGATAATTTCTATTTTCAGAAGCAGTTTAAAGTGTGCAAGTCACTCTATTTCTGGCTGGACTGACCTGAGAGAGGCAGTATCTGATCTCCAATCAACAATTTTTACATCAGAGCACAGTTCACAAATGACTAAACTATTTCTTTGCCCTTAGTTTTAAAACTACTGTTTTAACTGGGATTTTGTCACTAATGACCTGAGTCTTCATACAATAAGAAAGTACCCCCATATGTCACACAGTGGATGTAAAGATAATACTCTCATATGTAACAGAGAGTAAAGATAACTGACACAAGGATGATAAGTCATACAAAGATAAGTCATACAAAGATAAGTCAGAATATCCATTATTACTATTTTCTGTAAGCTTACTTTTTCCCTTACTTACTGCTGTTAGTGAGCCACATACGACAGACTGTTCTGTTAGCTAACATGTTAAGGATCAGCATGTTCTTCATGTAAGGTTTTCTGAAAACACCAGCTTTGTGAATCAGCTTAACTCTTCCCGGGCCCAGAAAAAAAAAAACGCAGATGTTCCCGTCAGTGCCACACAAAAAGTGCTGGTCTTGATATGTATAGGGGGTATAGTTGTAAAAGTGAATGTACAAAGTATTTCCACTTTAAAAGTGTACATATTATGCATGAAAATAGTTGTAAACGTAAGAAGATTTCATAAATGAAGAGTTTTTTTATGAAAAAATTATTTTAGCTGATAACTGTGTAGTGCTTACCATCAGCGATGCCTAGATGTACAATGTTTACCATCGGCGATTTCCAGATCTACTTAAATTTTCAATCGATCTCGTTGTGTGGTGGCATTCTCACTAAAATAATGCCTGAAATAACCATCTAACTACTTCTCTAGTCCATTTAATAGGTCTAGATGTACTTGGGGTACTTTCAGGAACATGTCCTTATGCCTCTGAAATCACAATAAATACTGAAATAAAGAGTTAAGGAATACAAGAATGTTACTGTAGCCCCATTTCTTGGTATGTTTGTTTCCTGTATCATCAGTTTTCAATTTCACATAAACAGGGTACTGACCAAGCAAACAGCAACCAAATGGTAGATTAACAACCATCAAATGCTGGAAGATCAGCAACCTTCAAACACTGGGAGATCAACAACCATCAAATATTGGGAGATCAACAACCTTCAAATACTGGGAGATCAACAACCTTCAAATACTGGGAGATCAACAACCTTCAAATACTGGGAGATCAACAACCTTCAAATACTGGGAGATCAACAACCTTCAAATACTGGGAGATCAACAACCTTCAAGTACTGGGAGATCAACAAGCATCAAATACTGGGAGATCAACAAGCATCAAATACTAGGAGATCAACAACATTCAAATACTGGGAGATCAACAGCCAACTAAAAGGAGATCAACAACCAACTAAAAGGAGATCAACAACCAACTAAAAGGAGATCAACTACCAACTAAAAGGAGATCAACAGCCTTCAAATATTGGGAGATCAACAACCAACTAAAAGCAGATCAACAACCATCAAATATTGGAAGATCAACAACTGACTGATTGAAAGGAGACCAACATCCAAGTAATCAGAGGTTTATTCTCCCACATGAAGCTGTCAGATTATTCACAATGCTTTATGCTATCTCTGAGTTCTTACTTTACATTGTATATTCAAGCCCCATATTTCTAAGGGTCACTTACTCTGGCCAGTAGAAAGCACATATGTTCTCCCTCCAAGCCAAGTGTGATGATGTTATTGATAACAACATGCAGAGATGACATTCCAGTACAAGATTTCAGCATGCCCACAAGATTCTGTTCACAAAATTCAAATCACATTATTATCTGCAGTTTTAAGTAAAAAAAAAAAAAACCAGACTATTTCAATGAGTGATATTTATTAATGTCATGTAATATTTCTGTCACTGATGATCACAGTGGCTGGGTAGCTATGATATCTGTTCAGATATTTCTGTCACTGATGATCACAGTGGTTGGGTAGCTATGATATCTGTTCAGATATTTCTGTCACTGATGATCACAGTGGCTTGGTAGCTATGATATCTGTTCAGGTCAGCAGTGACAAAGTGTAGCCTACCAAGACCTTGCTTCCTCCACATCACATGATCCATGGAAAAGGTCTTGCTATGATGCCAGACAAATGCAGGAAGGACTGACGTACTTGCTGGAGCTGACAAACCTGACAATGCTGCTTGTTTGTTTCTGTTTGTCTTGAGACTATCAGAGCCAGACACCATCACTATCACTGGTAAAAAGAACAAAGAACTTGGCTCTCTACAAGGTGACAGGTGTGAATGCAGTTATCCCACAGGAGCTTGACTGCGGCTGTTGCTGTCTTTGCATTGGAAGTTTGCTCACTACTGTAGCACTCTTCACCTAACAACCTTCTTAACATACATGAGAACTGTGTGTACAAACAGAAATGTGGGAAGTTGGACAAGAACAGATAACTCCAATCCTTGAAACTGTGCAAGTCTATAAAGTCAAAGTAGGTGAACAAGTTTTGTTACCTGCACTAAATACCCAAGCGTAGAGTCCACAAGGCGACTGAATGACTGGCCCAGGAAGGTCAGCTGGTTGACCAAAGGAACCCTGTGTACCTGATTGTGTTCCGCAGCACTATGTTGTGAGAATTGACAATAAAAAAAAAGAATGACATACTGAAGCAACGAACAAACAAAACAAACATCACAACAACACAGTGTCTAATGTCACTTTACATGCTTATGTCAATGTCAAACTACAAGATAAATATTTCTAAAGAAGAATTTCCTCAAAAACTTTACTAATCTGAATCACCTTGGCTAAAGTTTTGCAACCAACTTATCTGTCTTATCCATATCAGGATCTTGTCTATAGAAAGATAAAAATAAAAGGGTCATTTACAAAAGCAGTTACAGATTTCTCTTTCCTTGAAGATAAGGATCAGAGAGCTCTCACTGACATTATAATCGGTGACATCACTTCCTGGATAATGAGAAGCTCAAAGAAGAGAGAACTCTGATAATTAAAAGTATGGGTAAGTTCTGTGCTCTGTCATTCAGATGAGTTCTCTCCCCTACTCATATCGGGTGTTTGTGATGATAAAGTAAATAAAAGCAAATACCTTGTTGTCTGCTGCACAAGTTTGGCTGATTCTCCCATTACTGTCTCCTGCTGCTGGAGAAGTAAGATATAACAGATGGATATTCTCTTTACTAGGTTCTGAATCATCCTATTATTATAATAACATGATCGTATGCTACGTGAGCACTTTATATATGTGTATAAACAAACTTTCTGGATGTTTTATGCTGAATGAAAATAGGATAACAGACTGATAAAGATAGTTGGACAACAAAGACAGTTTGACATACAAGAGCTGGCCATTCTGATCACTTACAACATATGTGATTATTGACATATCAGAAAAGAAAACACTATGTTAAGTATACAAAAGAAGAAATAATTAAAAATGGACTTGTGTGTCAAGTGTATGTATTAAGATGTCCACTCAGATTGTCAATGTCATCTTAGTGAAGACAGCTATTTTTTTATTTCAGACAACAAGTTTAACATTTTATATGAGCCTGACTTTCATGAACAGAGGCATGCAAACTTGTTATGCATTCATGAATAGAGGCATGCAAACTTGTTATGCATTCATGAATAGAGGCATGCAAACTTGTTATGCATTCATGAATAGAGGCATGCAAACTTGTTATGCATTCATGAATAGAGGCATGCAAACTTGTTATGCATTCATGAATAGAGGCATGCAAACTTGGTATGCATTCATGAATAGAGGCATGCAAACTTGTTATGCATTCATGAATAGAGGCATGCAAACTTGGTATGCATTCATGAATAGAGGCATGCAAACTTGGTATGCATTCATGAATAGAGGCATGCAAACTTGTTATGCATTCATGAATAGAGGCATGCAAACTTGGTATGCATTCATGAATAGAGGCATGCAAACTTGGTATGCATTCATGAATAGAGGCATGCAAACTTGGTATGCATTCATGAATAGAGGCATGCAAACTTGGTATGCATTCATGAATAGAGGCATGCAAACTTGGTATGCATTCATGACAAACTACACACCTTCTCACAAGCAAACTACACACCTTCTCACAAGCAAACTACACACCTTCTCACAAGCAAACTACACACCTTCTCACAAGCAAACTACACACCTTCTCACAAGCAAACTATACACCTGCTCACAAGCAAACTATACACCTGCTCACAAGCAAACTATACACCTGCTCACAAGCAAACTATACACCTGCTCACAAGCAAACTATACACCTGCTCACAATTAAACTACACACCTGCTCACAATTAAACTACACATCTGCTCACAATTAAACTACAAATCTGCTCACAATTAAACTACACACCTGCTCACAATTAAACTACACACCTGCTCACAAGCAAACTACACACCTGCTCACAATTAAACTATACACCTGCTCACAATTAAACTACACACCTGCTCACAATTAAAGTACACACCTGCTCACAAGCAAACTACACACCTGCTCACAAGCAAACTACACACCTGCTCACAAGCAAACTACACACCTGCTCACAAGCAAACTACACACCTTCTCACAAACTACACACATTCTCACAAACTAACTACACACATTCTCACAAACAAACTACACACATTCTCACAAGCAAGCTACATACTTTCTCACAAGCAAACTACACACATTCTCACAAACTAACTACACACATTCTCACAAACTAACTATACACATTCTCACAAACTAACTACACACCTTCTCACAAACTAACTACACACATTCTCACAAACTAACTACACACATTCTCACAAACTAACTACACACCTTCTCACAAACTAACTACACACCTTCTCACAAACAAACTACACATCTTCTCACAAACTAACTACACACCTTCTCACAAACAAACTACACACCTTCTCACAAACAAACTACACACCTTCTCACAAACAAACTACACACCTTCTCACAAACAAACTACACATCTTCTCACAAGCAAAACTAAAACACCTTCTCACAAGCAAAATGAGTAAAAACGAACAAAATAAATTTTTTAAAAAATAGAATAAAACAAATATAAAGAGAAGAAAACATAAGACAAATGCAATTTCTTATTGCTTATAACACTGCAATATCTCAGAGAAGAAAAAGTTGGCAATGAGAAAAGTACAGGTTGGATATTACAGCAAATAAGTTCACTTGTATATTAATCTAATGATTAGGAATGCTCAATAAAGCAAGGAATGCTATCTCACTATGACTTGTAATGGTGATGTCTGTGGAAACTTGACTAGTTAAATAATCTTCCCATGATACAACAGGAATCTATACATTTCTCACAATTTTTGAAGCCATCATCAGGCTACAGATGACATGTATCACCTGTCTCTCTCCCTCTTTTTCATTCATTTGCTCACTCATTCCTTCATACATATTTAAATGAAAAAAAAAAGGCCATATTGTAGACAGCCAGATATTCAAGTTTACATGATTGTGATAATACAAATAAGATAAAAATAAAAATCCATCAACAAAAACATATTTTCCCTACCTAATTTCCTGACAATATATCCATACTACAAGAACTTAATATTGAAGAAGGGTGGTTAGTAAAGAGGATTAAAGAGAGAAAACTTAAATATTTTGGACACATTAAATGTCATGATAATCTAGAGAAGACCATCTTGGAAGGGTACATAATGGGAAAAAGAGAGAGAGGAAGACAAAGGCGAAGATGGCTGCAAGACATCGTTGATGATCTGCAAATGGATGCATCAGCAGCAGGCCATCTTGCTCACAACCGAGATGCCTACAGGAGTGCTGTTATGGAGGCAAAGTTCTGCAAGGGACATGCAAATGAATGAATGAATGAATTTCCTGACATACAAAAAAGATGAACAATCTAACCTAACAATAAATGTGACATATCAGCAACAAAACCAACAGCTGCTCAACACAAGCAAACAATACTGATAGCCTTCAACCAAGCACTCAACATAAAACATAAAAAGGTACTTTAACAAATATTTTATGTTTGAAATATGTTTAAACACATAAAAATTTGCACTTTTGTTGTAAAAGCCTAAACATAAACATCTGGCATTTTCTGTAGGATATGTTAGGGTACATACCTCACGTATGTATGCAGGCACATTCAAAACATGGGCATTACACAGCTGGATCAACTTCCGTATGCTGCATGTCATGTCCATGGTCTGGTTGTTAAGAGCAACCCACTTGCTTGAATCATAACACCTACAAGCACCATCATCAAGAGCTTCAATACAGTCATCAAAAGCACCATCAAAAGAGAGTAAATGATCAGTCACTTGAGATGCTTCAATACAGTCATCAAAAGCACCATCAAAAGAGAGTAAATGATCAGTCACTTGAGATGCTTCAATACAGTCATCAAAAGCACCATCAAAAGAGAGTAAATGATCAATCACTTGAGATGCTTCAATACAGTCATCAAAAGCACCATCAAAAGAGAGTAAATGATCAATCACTTGAGATGCTTCAATACAGTCATCAAAAGCACCATCAAAAGAGAGTAAATGATCAATCACTTGAGATGCTTCAATACAGTCATCAAAAGCACCATCAAAAGAGAGTAAATGATCGATCACTTGAGATGCTTCAATACAGTCATCAAAAGCACCATCAAAAGAGAGTAAATGATCGATCACTTGAGATGCTTCAATACAGTCATCAAAACCACCATCAAAAGAGAGTAAATGATCAGTCACTTGAGATGCTTCAATCTATCATTCAAACAACGCTCAGAAAAATAAAAAAATATCACAACACATTTTGGGGGATTTTATCACTGTCTGCACAATTTGTTGGAGTTAAGATAATTTTCTTCTTTTGTAGCCTGAAACAAAAACTGACACTGCTTTATGGAAAACAATATTAATTTGAATATAATAAGTTACATTTTCATCATAACCTTCCCGGCCACCAGTTAGATATCTTTACACCAGGCAGAACAAAGAGAAACTTGTTCCAAATATCTGAAACCTTACAGCAGCTCTGTAAGAATTTCAGTGTAATATGTTGTGTATGTAGGATGGTGGAGGTGAGTTATATCAGTGTAATATGTTGTGTATGTAGGATGGTGGAGGTGAGTTATATCAGTGTAATATGTTGTGTATGTAGGATGGTGGAGGAGAGTTATATCAGTGTAATATGTTGTGTATGTAGGATGGTGGAGGAGAGTTATATCAGTGTAATATGTTATGTATGTAGGATGGTGGAGGAGAGTTATATCAGTGTAATATGTTGTGTATGTAGGATGGTGGAGGAGAGTTATATCAGTGTAATATGTTGTGTATGTAGGATGGTGGAGGAGAGTTATATCAGTGTAATATGTTGTGTATGTAGGATGGTGGATGAGAGTTATATCAGTGTAATATGTTGTGTATGTAGGATGGTGGATGAGAGTTATATCAGTGTAATATATTGTGTATGTAGGATGGTGGAGGAGAGTTATATCAGTGTAATATATTGTGTATGTAGGATGGTGGAGGAGAGTTATATCAGTGTAATATGTTGTGTATGTAGGATGGTGGAGGTGAGTTATATCAATGTAATATGTTGTGTATGTAGGATGGTGGAGGTGAGTTATATCAATGTAATATGTTGTGTATGTAGGATGGTGAATGAGAGTTATATCAATGTAATATGTTGTGTATGTAGGATGGTGAATGAGAGTTATATCAATGTAATATGTTGTGTATGTAGGATGGTGGAGGAGAGTTATATCAGTGTAATATATTGTGTATGTAGGATGGTGGAGGAGAGTTATATCAGTGTAATATGTTGTGTATGTAGGATGGTGGAGGAGAGTTATATCAGTGTAATATGTTGTGTATGTAGGATGGTGGAGGAGAGTTATATCAGTGTAATATATTGTGTCCCCTGTGTGGTACCCGGGATCTGCAAAGAATAGGACCACTGTACCCTACCACGCATGATCGTAAAAGGCGACTAAGGAGGGTTCAGCATAGGGAAGCAACCCTATCTGGTAAAAAAACTATCAGACTGCTACAGAAACGGAAGCAAGGGAAAAAACAAATGCATGTGGAAGGAGAAATGCTTATCAGGAAACTGAGCCCATGAAGGTTGTGGATGAAAGCCAGCCACTGGAAGTCCCCAGCCCGACTGCAGACCTCCTGGAACCCAAACACAAGATGCAAATAGGCAGCTGGAATGTAAGAACACGTAACCAGACTGGAAAACTAGCACAAACCATCAAGGAAATGCACAGATACAAACTAGACATACTAGGAATACAAGAAGCAAGATGGACAGGACAAGGCAGAAGGAAATTAACAACACAGCACACAGAAGATACAATAATATGGTCAGGTAAAGAAGATCTTCATGAAGGAGGAGTAGCATTGATTATAACAAAAGAAGCATCAAGAGCATTGCTGAAATGGACCCCAATAAATGAGAGATTATTATATGCACGGTTCAACTCAAGATTCATGAAGCTGTCTATTATAGTTTGTTATGCACCAAGAGAAGCAACTGAAGAGGAATTAAAAGATTTTTACAACAGCCTCCAAGCCACAGTAGAAACAATACCCAAGCATGATATGCTACTCATCCTGGGCGACTTCAATGCAAAAGTAGGTGAAGGAAATGAAGATAAAAGAAGAATCATGGGAAGAGAAGGAATCGGAGAAATAAATGAAAATGGAGAAAAACTGTGCAGTTTCTGTGAAGAAAACATGATGACCATCAGAGGGACAATTTTCCAACATAAAAACATCCGTAAGGTGACTTGGAGGTCACCAGATAAAACCACAGAAAACCAAATCGATCATATACTAATAAACAACAAGTGGAAACGGTCACTACAAGATGTGCAAAGCATGGAAAGGAGCAGATGTAGGAAGTGATCACAACCTTCTGGTAGCAAAAATAAAACTAAAATTAAGGAAAGCCAAAATCGAAGAACACAGAAAGATACATTATGATAAAGAAAACTGAAAGACCAGCAAACAAGAAATGAACTCTCAATAGTACTTAAGAACCGCTTCAGCGTCCTACAAGATGAAGCAGAAATGTCCATATTAGAGTTCAATAAAACACTACAGGAAACAGCAAAAGAGGTGCTGGGATATCAGAAACAGAGAAAAGAGGAATGGATAAGCAAGACCACATGGGAAAAGATAGAGCAAAGAAAAGAAATCAAGAAAAAATTACTGAACACCAAATCACAACGGATTAAAGAACATGTTTTAAGTAATTATGCACAAAAAGACAAAGAAGTGAAGGAATCATGCCGTCAAGATAAACGTCAATACTATGACAACTTAGCAGAAGCAGCAGAGAAAGCAGCATATACAAATGACATGAAAACCATATATAAAATCACAAAGCAGATGACAGGTAACTTCAACACAAGATTCATGAAGCTGTCTATTATAGTTTGTTATGCACCAAGAGAAGCAACTGAAGAGGAATTAAAAGATTTTTACAACAGCCTCCAAGCCACAGTAGAAACAATACCCAAGCATGATATGCTACTCATCCTGGGCGACTTCAATGCAAAAGTAGGTGAAGGAAATGAAGATAAAAGAAGAATCATGGGAAGAGAAGGAATCGGAGAAATAAATGAAAATGGAGAAAAACTGTGCAGTTTCTGTGAAGAAAACATGATGACCATCAGAGGGACAATTTTCCAACATAAAAACATCCGTAAGGTGACTTGGAGGTCACCAGATAAAACCACAGAAAACCAAATCGATCATATACTAATAAACAACAAGTGGAAACGGTCACTACAAGATGTGCAAAGCATGGAAAGGAGCAGATGTAGGAAGTGATCACAACCTTCTGGTAGCAAAAATAAAACTAAAATTAAGGAAAGCCAAAATCGGAGAACACAGAAAGATACATTATGATACAAGAAAACTGAAAGACCAGCAAACAAGAAATGAACTCTCAATAGTACTTAAGAACCGCTTCAGCGTCCTACAAGATGAAGCAGAAATGTCCATATTAGAGTTCAATAAAACACTACAGGAAACAGCAAAAGAGGTGCTGGGATATTGGAAACAGAGAAAAGAGGAATGGATAAGCAAGACCACATGGGAAAAGATAGAGCAAAGAAAAGAAATCAAGACAAAATTACTGAACACCAAATCACAACGGCTTAAAGAACATGTTTTAAGTAATTATGCACAAAAAGACAAAGAAGTGAAGGAATCATGCCGTCAAGATAAACGTCAATACTATGACAACTTAGCAGAAGCAGCAGAGAAAGCAGCATATACAAATGACATGAAAACCATATATAAAATCACAAAGCAGATGACAGGTAACTTCAACACAAGATGTGAAAGTGCAGTAAGGACACAAAATGGACAACTGGTCAGTGGAGAAAGAGAAAAAACTGAAAGATGGAGGGAACACTTTAACACCCTACTAAACAGAACACAAGCAGCACAAACAATAGACATACCTGAAGCAAAAACGGAACTAAACATCAATACAGGACCAATAACAATAAATGAAGTAAAGGAGGCGATAAAAAAGCTAAAATCGGACAGGGCACCAGGTGAAGATAAAGTGACTGCTGAGATGTTGAAAGCAGATGAAACAGAAACACCAAAACAACTTTGCCGGATATTACAACAAATTTGGGATTTAGAAAAAGCCCCAGAGGAGTGGAAAACTGGTCTTATAGTAAAACTACCAAAGAAGGGTGACCTCAGAGATTGTGGGAACTGGAGAGGCATTACCCTACTGCCACTCACCAGTAAAGTATTTTGCAGAATAATCATCAACAGAATTGTACCAACACTTGAGGAAAAACTTCGGAAAGAGCAGGCAGGATTTAGGAAAGGAAGATCATGCATAGACCACATATTTGTACTTAGACAAATATTAGAACAGGCAAATGAGTGGCATAGCACAACATATGCATTATTCATAGATTTTGAGAAAGCCTTTGACAGTGTCAACAGAGATGCACTGTGGAAAATCCTAAGATGGCATAGCCTCCCCCATAAAATAGTTAATGTAATCAAAGCCCTATACGAGGGTTTTCAGTGCAAAGTTATCTGTGGAGAACATACCTCCAGCAGCTTTAGGGTACAAACAGGAGTGAAACAGGGATGTGTACTATCACCAACATTATTTATCTTGGCAGTAGACTGGTTAATGAAGGAGGCAACATCAGACAAACACAGAGGATTACAATGGACCCTTGACACAGTGCTGGAGGACCTTGACTTTGCGGACGACATTTGTCTATTATCAAGCAGTCACAAAGATATGCAAGATAAAATAAACAAGCTAACTCAGAATGCAAACAACATAGGACTAAAGATCAACGTAGGAAAGACAAAGTTAATGAAGCAAAATGTAAACAACAGAAATGTACTCAGAGTAGATAACAAGTTAGTGGAGGAGGTCAACGAATTTGTATACCTTGGCAGCAGAGTAGTAGAAAATGGAGACAGCACAGAGGACATCAACAGCAGACTTACTAGAGCAAACCAGGCTTTTGCAATGCTGCAGAATATATGGAAATCAAAAAAACTAAGCATAAATATGAAAATCAGGATATTTAAGAGTAATGTTCTAAGTGTACTACTCTATGGAAGTGAATGCTGGAAAATCACCAAAACCATAGAAAACAAGTTGAATTCTTTCCAGACTAAATGTTTACGAAGAATTAGAAAAATATTTTGGCCAAACACCATAAGAAATAACATCTTATTAGCAGAAATGCAGATGAAACCACTGACAACAATTATTGAGGAAAGACGCTGGCGATGGTTGGGACATGTGCTCTGAATGACTGACAATTCACTACCAAAAATAGCACTAAGATGGACACCACAGGGGAGCAGAAGTAAGGGTAGACCAAAAGAGACATGGAGAAGAACAACGGAAAGGATGTTGAGCAATAGAGGGCTCACCTGGGCAAGAGCAGAAAAAAAGGCGAAAGACAGGCATTTGTGGAAAACCCTTGCGGAAGCCCCATGTGCCCTGGGCACTTAAGGTTCAGAGAGAGAGATTGGTTAATGAAGGAGGCAACATCAGACAAACGCAGAGGATTACAATGGACCCTTGACACAGTGCTGGAGGACCTTGACTTTGCCGACGACATTTGTCTATTATCAAGCAGTCACAAAGATATGCAAGATAAAATAAACAAGCTAACTCAGAATGCAAACAACATAGGACTAAAGATCAACATAGGAAAGACAAAGTTAATGAAGCAAAATGTTAACAACAGAAATGTACTCAGAGTAGATAGCAAGTTAGTGGAGGAGGTTAACGAATTTGTATACCTTGGCAGCAGAGTAGTAGAAAATGGAGACAGCACAGAGGACATCAACAGCAGACTTACTAGAGCAAACCAGGCTTTTGCAATGCTGCAGACTATATGGAAATAAAAAAAACAGCATAAATATGAAAATTAGGATATTTAAGAGTAATGTTCTAAGTGTACTACTCTATGGAAGTGAATGCTGGAAAATCACCAAAACCATAGAAAACAAGTTGAATTCTTTCCAGACTAAATGTTTACGAAGAATTAGAAAAATATTTTGGCCAAACACCATAAGAAATAACATCTTATTAGCAGAAATGCAGATGAAACCACTGACAACAATTATTGAGGAAAGACGCTGGCGATGGTTGGGACATGTGCTCCGAATGACTGACAACTCACTACCAAAAATAGCACTAAGATGGACACCACAGGGGAACAGAAGTAAGGGTAGACCAAAAGAGACATGGAGAAGAACAACAGAGAGGATGTTGAGCAATAGAGGGCTCACCTGGGCAAGAGCAGAAAAAAGGCGAAGGACAGGCATTTGTGGAAAACCCTTGCAGAAGCCCCATGTGCCCTGGGCACTTAAGGTTCAGAGAGAGAGAGAATATATTGTGTATGTAGGATGGTGGAGGAGAGTTATATCAGTGTAATATGCTGTGTATGTAGGATGGTGGAGGAGAATTATATCAGTGTAATATGTTGTGTATGTAGGATGGTGGAGGAGAATTATATCAGTGTAATATGCTGTGTATGTAGGATGGTGGAGGAGAATTATATCAGTGTAATATGTTGTGTATGTAGGATGGTGGAGGAGAATTATATCAGTGTAATATGTTGTGTATGTAGGATGGTGGAGGAGAGTTATATCAGTGTAATATGTTGTGTATGTAGGATGGTGGAGGAGAATTATATCAGTGTAATATGTTGTGTATGTAGGATGGTGGAGGAGAATTATATCAGTGTAATATGTTGTGTATGTAGGATGGTGGAGGAGAATTATATCAGTGTAATATGTTGTGTATGTAGGATGGTGGAGGAGAGTTATATCAGTGTAATATGTTGTGTATGTAGGATGGTGGAGGAGAGTTATATCAGTGTAATATGTTGTGTATGTAGGATGGTGGAGGAGAGTTATATCAGTGTAATATGTTGTGTATGTAGGATGGTGGAGGAGAGTTATATCAGTGTAATATGTTGTGTATGTAGGATGGTGGAGGAGAGTTATATCAGCGTAATATGTTGTGTATGTAGGATGGTGGAGGAGAATTATATCAGTGTAATATGTTGTGTATGTAGGATGGTGGAGGAGAGTTATATCAGTGTAATATGTTGTGTATGTAGGATGGTGGAGGAAAGTTGTCAGTCACTCTGTGCTGATGGAGATACTGAAGAGGAGATCAAGATATCTATGGAAGTATCCAGACAGCATGGATGATGAATCTCTATGCTGTTATATATAGATACTTACAAAACTGTAAACAAAAGTACAGAAAGTCACTGCTGTAATGATGCAGTTCAGAGATACGATACAGGGCAAAGAAACTTTCTAATTTGTCAAGGGCATTCACTTGTAAACTATGGCAAAGAGGTTGCAGTTAAAGAATAAAAGGAAACTGTTTAGAAACAACATAATATAAAACAAAACCATGAGAATCTGAAGTGACAAAAACACTTGATAATCTTCAGCGCTAGTGGTGATTATAAAAGAATTCACACTGTTAACAGCCTATATTCTAAAATATTGGATAATCTTCAGTGCTCGTGGTGATTATGAAAGAATTCACAGTGTTAACAGCCTATATTCTAAAACACTGGATAATCTTCAGAGCTATTGATGATTATAAAAGAATTCACAAACACTGTTAACAGCCTATATTCTAGAACACTGGATAATCTTCAGTTCTAGTGGTGATTATAAAAGAATTCACAAACAGTGTTAACAGTCTATATTCTAAAACACTGGATAATCTTCAGTTCTAGTGGTGATTATAAAAGAATCACAAACAATGTTAATAGTCTATATTCTAAAACACTGGATAATCTTCAGCTCTAGTGGTGATTATAAAAGAATCACAAACAATGTTAACAGCCTATATTCTAGAACACTGGATAATCTTCAGCTCTAGTGGTGATTATAAAAGAATCACAAACAATGTTAACAGTCTATATTCTAAAACACTGGATAATCTTCAGTTCTAGTGGTGATTATAAAAGAATCACAAACAATGTTAACAGTCTATATTCTAAAACACTGGATAATCTTCAGTGCTAATGGTGATTATAAAAGAATCACAAACAATGTTAACAGTCTATATTCTAAAACACTGGATAATCTTCAGTGCTAATGGTGATTATAAAAGAATTCACAGTGTTAACAGCCTGTATTCTAAAACACTCAGCAGTGTTTCTCAGAGAAATATTTTCAACATCCCAGTGACATCATATCATCGTGTAAGTTCTACCATTACAAAAACTCACCGAAACAAAGCATTAAATCCTTCAGTGATTTTGTTGGCCTCAAATTTGACACGGTCAATAGCATCTGTGGATGAAAGTGAAACAAAACAATTTGGGAACAACAAACACTTTGAACTACCATTTTCTGAATACTCCAGGACAAATAATCTATCCTTGTGTTTTAAGGTGATGGTGTCAGTATGTCCTGATGTTGATATTCTTAGTGTGAGTGATGGTGTCAGTATGTCCTGATGTTGATATTCTTAGTGTGAGTGATGGTGTCAGTATGTCCTGATGTTGATATTCTTAGTGTGAGTGATGGTGTCAGTATGTCCTGATGTTGATATTCTTAGTGTGAGTGATGGTGTCAGTATGCCCTGATGTTGATATTCTTTGTGTGAGTGATGGTGTCAGTATGTCCTGATGTTGATATTCTTAGTGTGAGTGATGGTGTCAGTATGTCCTGGTGTTGATATTCTTAGTGTGAGTGATGGTGTCAGTATGCCCTGATGTTGATATTCTTAGTGTGAGTGATGGTGTCAGTATGTCCTGATGTTGATATTCTTAGTGTGAGTGATGGTGTCAGTATGCTCATTTCATAAACATCTACAGGAAGCCAAGTGAATGCCCTCCCATTGAGCTAGAATGCTAGTCTTCTTATGCCATGTTCTTTCATAAGAAAGAACATGAGGAGTTTGTTAGAATCATGACATGTTCTAGCATAAGAATAAAACACATTAAGTTTGTTAGAATCATGACATGTTCTAGCATAAGAATAAAACACAGTAAGTTTGTTAGAATCATGACATGTTCTAGCATAAGAATAAAACACATTAAGTTTGTTAGAATCATGACATGTTCTAGCATAAGAATAAAACACAGTAAGTTTGTTAGAATCATGACATGTTCTAGAATAAGAATAAAACACATTAAGTTTGTTAGAATCATGACATGTTCTAGCATAAGAATAAAACACATTAAGTTTGTTAGAATCATGACATGTTCTAGCACAAGAATAAAACACAGTAAGTTTGTTAGAATCATGACATGTTCTAGCACAAAGAATAAAACACAGTAAGTTTGTTAGAATCATGACATGTTCTAGCACAAGGAATAAAACACAGTAAGTTTGTTAGAATCATGACATGTTCTAGCACAAGAATGAACCAAGTATAGAATGAACCAAGTATAGAGTAAATTAACAATTTCTTTCTCTGTCTTTTTCTGGAACCAGCACCTCATCAAGCCTCCATATCATCTATCAGATCTCATCAATCAGGCCATGAGACAGATCATCAATCAGGCCATAAGCCAGGTCATCAGTCAGGCCATAAACCAGGTCATCAATCAGGCCATAAGCCAGGTCATCAATCAGGCCATGAGCCAGGTCATCAATCAGGCCATAAGCCAGGTCATCAATCAGGCAATGAGCCAGGTCATCAATCAGGCCATGAGACAGGTCATCAATCAGGCCATGAGACAGATCATCAATCAGGCCGTAAACCAGGTCATCAATCAGGCCATAAGCCAGGTCATCAGTCAGGCCATAAACCAGGTCATCAATCAGGCAATGAGCCAAGTCATCAATCAGGCCATAAGCCAGGTCATCAATCAGGCCATAAGCCAGGTCATCAATCAGGCCATAAGCCAGGTCATCATCAGACCATAAGCCAGGTCATCAATCAGGCCATAAGCCAGGTCATCAATAAGATCATAAGCCAGGTCATCAATCAGGCCATAAGCCAGGTCATTAATCAGGCCATGAGCCAGGTCATCAATCAGGTCATGAGCCAGGTCATCAATCAGGCCATAAGCCAGGTCATCAATCAGGTCATGAGCCAGGTCATCAATCAGGCCATAAGCCAGGTCATCAATCAGGCCATGAGACAGGTCATCAATCAGGCCATGAGACAGATCATCAATCTGGCCATGAGACAGGTCATCAATCAGGCCATGAGACAAATCATCAATCAGGCCATGAGCCAGGTCATCAATCAGGCCATGAGACAGATCACCAATCAGGCCATGAGACAGATCACCAATCAGGCCATGAGACAGATCACCAATCAGGCTCTACTGAATCTTTCCATCCTGAAAATGGCTCAGAAACAATTAGACAACATTTTGTGGACAATGTAAAGAACAGTTTTGTTGAACAGCTTCTGATAACAAATATTTTCTGCTAATACTTGGCTGCCATAATTACCCATGGTAAAAAACAAATTACTGTGGTTTTTATGTTGCAAGTCTCCATGCACTCTATCAACTTCTATCTCCACTTTCCTGCTCAGATAATGGAACACTCCCACATAAACCATACACAGATTAAAAGAAACAAATAACAACATCTGTGAGCTGAGGTTCTGACTGTAACTATCACGGACAAGGCATACCTCTATAAATCTGGACCTGTGATGATGTCGAGTCCTGAGTTGTGTTAGGGCTGAGTGGCTTCCCCTGAAGAATGCTCATACACTCCAGCTCAGTCACCCAGCGGAGATCAGACATCCATCTAGTAACACACGGAAACTCACCAAGTTCCTCCTCGCTGTGTAAGTAACAAGAACTATTAATAATTCAAATTCACTGGTAACAATAAACCTTACCTAAAATAACTTTCATTTCTTATTTATATGTACCTCTGTTGCTAAGTAACAGGAAAAGAGTTATAAAATTCTGCACTGAGCCTACCCTACTCTACTGAAGTGAGTCATGGACAGTGAACAAAGCCAAAAATCATTGGAGGTAACAGAGATGTGGTTTCTGTGAAGAATGTTAAGACTATCATGGACAGCTAAGATGACAAACAGGAATGTCTACAAAAGCAAATGAAAAAAAAGGAACCTAATTAAACTTATAAGAAAACAGCAGCCATCATTCATTGGATGTATGATAAGAAGGGGAGGACTTGAAAACATCATAACAGCAGGAAAGATAAATGGAACAAAAGGAAGGGGAGAAAGTCAATAGAAAAAAAAACAGTCATGGACAGTCAAACATGATGGTACAATAAAAAGTCACCAACTGAGATGACTGAAAATATCAAAGATAGAGATCTCTGGAGAAGCATGACCAACAAGGCCTGCTAGCATGGCACCTGATGATGATTTGTCTCTGACAATTTATGTCAGTGCTTATCAGATTTTGGTGCTTTGTACAGAACAACAAAGAATGATTTAATGGCTAGTAAAGAGGATTAAACAAAGGAAACTTAAATATTTTGGACACATTAAACGTCATGATAATCTAGAGAAAACCGTCTTGGAAGGGTACATAATGGGAAAAGGAAAAAGAGGAAGTCCAAGGTGAAGATGGCTGCAAGACACCGTTGATGATCTGCAAATGGATGCATCAGCAGCAGGCCATCTTGCTCACAACTGAGAGGCCTACAGGAGTGCTGTTAGGGAGGCAAAGTTCTGCAAGGGACATGCAAATGAATGAATGAAAGATGGAAAGCAGGGTAAAAAAAAACAAAGCTGTCACCTGAGTGTTTGTTTGGAGCCCCTCCTTGTTTCCCGGGATGGCTTAACTTTCCCAAGATGTAGATAATCAGGCACCCTCAGTGTGGGGCCACTCATTGTGTCTGTAGTCTGGCAGTAAACCAATTCACTGACCTGTACTCTTGCAGCAATCTTCAAAATCTTGGGCCCTGATCATTTTTTATTTTTGTCTGTTCCTGATTTAGGTATTTCTGTTTGAAAACCTGAAATACAGTAAGTGAATGAAAGTATTACAAATTCTGATGATATTACAAACTCTCATGACGGTAGTACAAGTACATTATGATGAAGGTATTACATTTTGTGATGAAGGTGTAAGCTGTGATGAAGGTATACTAAGTTATAATGAAAGGATTATAAGTTCTGATAAAGGAAATACAAGTTGTGATAAGTATGTGAATGTGATCAGTATTATCCATACTGATTACAAGTTAATTTGCAAGTGCAGTTTGTGTCTGAACCAATGTCAGGCTAACAAATTACAGCTAGCCAAGACCCTGTCTCATACTGCTTACGATAAGAAAACTATTTAAACAGTCTAGTGGCTGATGTAGGGATCACAGTTTGACGTTGTGGCGGAGCATTACAACAGAGCTGGGCGGGCATCAATCCATCCTTAAGTTCGATATCATCACCTTCATTCGTCATCATTAATATCACCGTGCAACACAGCGAACCGCTCCATCAAAGAGTATTTGCAGCAGCAATAAATTATTTTAAATGCGTCTCTTCCATTCCCCGGAAGATATTCACGTCTGTCCGTTCTATAACTGGCGATCTCCCACGACAATAAAACATTCTATTTTAAAATTTATGCTCAGAAATGTGGTCTATTGAAGAAACGAAAATCTACAAACCAGACACAAAAATCGAAGAAAAGACATAAAAAAATCTACAAACCAGAGACAAGAAATGATCAAACACCGTTATCGAGATCTACTCGCCTACAAATCGTCTGCTATAGCTACGAAGTGGAAATCCCCGTGCGGGCGTAAATGAAATAAAACGTCAAATCTCGACACTGAAGCAATTACATGCAGCATGTAGGAATGTTTGTCTGGTGATTTAATGCACAAGGATGATAATTAGGCCTGTTAGACAGCAGCACAGCTCAAAGATTATGCCTAGTCTTCGTTCGGCTTTCCCAAAATCCTCAATTATAGGCCTTCCATTGCTCATCGATTCAATTTGTTCGGAGCATTTTCTATTCGTTTTATTGTTGCGTATCGGAGTCGATCTTACTCGGTGATAAATTATTTAGTTTATTATGTGAACAGTTTGGACCATTTCCAGCTATGTTTATATTTTAAAAGCTACATAAAGATTATGCGCCTCCTATGACAGAAAATCATATGATTTTTTTCAGTTTGAGAAGAAAAAAGAAGCCTAAACGCAATGTTGAGTGCAACAATAGTTCAGTAACAGTAAATCTATGATTATGAAAGTCTCCAATTTTATTGATTAACTGTTACAAAAAGTTTGCAAAGCTTACTTTTTTTTTTTAACAGAGAAAAGACTTTAATCAGAGCTCAGACCCTTCCACTGGATCCCATGGGTGTAAATGAGACGGAATCTGTTATAGATCATGAGATAATGGCAACCATTGACTCGTTGATCTTTGCTTGACAGTGGAGAATTTTGTTAATACACACTATTCGGTTGCAAAATAAATATTTATTTTACTTTTTTTAAAACGCACAGTGGCCTCAGACTTTCACGTATAAAGTTACTCATCTTTATCTTTTATTTGCAACAAAATTGTTCTGTTTTGCAAAGCACTAACAGTCTGTTTGCAAAAAATGTTTTGTAAGATGTTTTAATATTTTTGGAATATTTTTTTATGTTACGGTTTTACTTTCCTGTACCCAGTCACATTTTCACCATTTTATATCTAGACAGACAGACGGGCAGATGTCGCACAGTCCAGCGTGTAATGACCGTATAAACTGAATAGTCATCATAGATAAGATGACCACAGCATAGAAGTCAGCCTTTAACAAAACTTTTCTTCCTAATAAAATCAGCTGACAGAGTGAGCAGAGACTGAATGAGGGCGCCATCTGCAGGCTTACACAGATTAGCTTCATTATGTATTATCTTTATTGTTACAAGTAATTTATTGTCAGGAGTTTAGCCTTTACTTTACGCTCACTTATTCTTTACTTTACCCTCACTTATTCTTTACTTTACGCTCACTTATTCTTTACTTTATGCTCACCTATTCTTTACTTTACACTCACTTATTCTTTACTTTACCCTCACTTATTCTTTACTTTACCCTCACTTATTCTTTACTCTATGCCCACTTATTCTTTACTTTACCCCCATTTTTTCTTTACTTTTTACCCTCACTTATTTTTTACTTTACCCTCACTTATTCTTTACTTTACACTCACTTATTCTACCCTCACTTATTCTTTACTTTACGCTTACTTATTCTTTGCCCTTATCATTATCATGTGCCGTGCCAACTGGCGTTGGCTATTATGCTTCTCAAGAGTAAACGATCCTTATGCGTGCCATCAGCTCAGTTGGTGATCTCCTCTCACACCATCCCGTCAGACTGTCCAGTATCATTTCTCTTGGTCTTCCTCTTGATCTTCTTCCTTCCATTTTTTTCTGTTGTTATAATATTTTCAATGCCCCCTCTTCTCATTGCATGTCCTATGAAAGTACATTGTCTCTCTCTTATTTTCTGACAAGACTTTTGTCTCTCCAGCTCTTCCCATACATTCTTCATTAGTTATTTTTGTTGTCCAGGGAATTCGCAACATTCTTCTAATAAACCACATTTCTGCTGTTTCCAAAGATTTTTGTGCAGACCTGTCTATTGTCCATGATTCACTTCCATATAACAAGATAGGTTCAATGTAGCATTTTAGGACTCATTTTCTAACATTCACTGATAAGGACGTGTTGCATAATATTACAATCCTCAGATCTTTGATGTCTATATTGATGTCTTCAAGCATTTTAATAATTTTATTATGTTTCACCTTGTCAAATGCCTTGGTGTAATCAATGAAGCATAAGTAGAGATCTTTCTGTACTTCTAAAGCTCTTTCTGTTAGTGTTCGTAAAGCATAAATGGCATTGTGTGTTCCCTTTCCTTCAACAAACCCAAACTGTTCATCTGCTATTTCCATTTTATCTTTTTCCTTGTTCTTCTCATAATGATTCTCAGAAGTAGCTTTGTTATGTGACATGAGAGGCTGATAGTTTGGTGGTCATCACATTCCTTTGCATTTGTTCTTTACTCTACGCTCACTTATTCTTTACTCTATGCCCACTTATTCTTTACTTTACCCCCATTTTTTCTTTACTTTTTACCCTCACTTATTTTTTACTTTACCCTCACTTATTCTTTACTTTACACTCACTTATTCTACCCTCACTTATTCTTTACTTTACGCTTACTTATTCTTTGCCCTTATCATTATCATGTGCCGTGCCAACTGGCGTTGGCTATTATGCTTCTCAAGAGTAAACGATCCTTATGCGTGCCATCAGCTCAGTTGGTGATCTCCTCTCACACCATCCCGTCAGACTGTCCAGTATCATTTCTCTTGGTCTTCCTCTTGATCTTCTTCCTTCCATTTTTTTCTGTTGTTATAATATTTTCAATGCCCCCTCTTCTCATTGCATGTCCTATGAAAGTACATTGTCTCTCTCTTATTTTCTGACAAGACTTTTTGTCTCTCCAGCTCTTCCCATACATTCTTCATTAGTTATTTTTGTTGTCCAGGGAATTCGCAACATTCTTCTAATAAACCACATTTCTGCTGTTTCCAAAGATTTTTGTGCAGACCTGTCTATTGTCCATGATTCACTTCCATATAACAAGATAGGTTCAATGTAGCATTTTAGGACTCATTTTCTAACATTCACTGATAAGGACGTGTTGCATAATATTACAATCCTCAGATCTTTGATGTCTATATTGATGTCTTCAAGCATTTTAATAATTTTATTATGTTTCACCTTGTCAAATGCCTTGGTGTAATCAATGAAGCATAAGTAGAGATCTTTCTGTACTTCTAAAGCTCTTTCTGTTAGTGTTCGTAAAGCATAAATGGCATTGTGTGTTCCCTTTCCTTCAACAAACCCAAACTGTTCATCTGCTATTTCCATTTTATCTTTTTCCTTGTTCTTCTCATAATGATTCTCAGAAGTAGCTTTGTTATGTGACATGAGAGGCTGATAGTTTGGTGGTCATCACATTCCTTTGCATTTGTTCTTTACTCTACGCTCACTTATTCTTTACTCTACACTCACTTATTCTTTACTTTACACTCATTTATTCTTTACTTTACACTCATTTATTCTTTACTCTACACTCATTTATTCTTTCTTACACCTTCACTTATTCTTTACTTTACACTCATTTATTCTTTACTTTACGCTCACTTATTCTTTACTTTATGCTCACTTATTCTTTACTTATGCTCACTTATTCTTTATTATACCCTCACTTATTCTTTACTTTACTCTCACTTATTCTTTATTATACTCTCACTTATTCTTTATTATATCCTCACTTATTCTTTACTTTACACTCACTTATTTTTTACTTTTTACCCTCACTTATTCTTTACTTTACACTCACTTATTCTACCCTCACTTATTCTTTACTTTACGCTTACTTATTCTTTGCCCTTATCATTATCATGTGCCGTGCCAACTGGCGTTGGCTATTATGCTTCTCAAGAGTAAACGATCCTTATGCGTGCCATCAGCTCAGTTGGTGATCTCCTCTCACACCATCCCGTCAGACTGTCCAGTATCATTTCTCTTGGTCTTCCTCTTGATCTTCTTCCTTCTATTTTTCCTGTTGTTATAATATTTTCAATGCCCCCTCTTCTCATTGCATGTCCTATGAAAGTACATTGTCTCTCTTATTTTCTGACAAGACTTTTTGTCTCTCCAGCTCTTCCCATACATTCTTCATTAGTTATTTTTGTTGTCCAGGGAATTTGCAACATTCTTCTAATAAACCACATTTCTGCTGCTTCCAATGATTTTTGTGCAGACCTGTCTATTGTCCATGATTCACTTCCATATAACAAGATAGGTTCAATGTAGCATTTTAGGACTAATTTTCTAACATTCACTGATAAGGACGTGTTGCATAATATTACAATCCTCAGATCTTTGATGTCTATATTGATGTCTTCAAGCATTTTAATAATTTTATTATGTTTCACCTTGTCAAATGCCTTGGTGTAATCAATGAAGCATAAGTAGAGATCTTTCTGTACTTCTAAAGCTCTTTCTGTTAGTGTTCGTAAAGCATAAATGGCATTGTGTGTTCCCTTTCCTTCAACAAACCCAAACTGTTCATCTGCTATTTCCATTTTTATCTTTTTCCTTGTTCTTCTCATAATGATTCTCAGAAGTAGCTTTGTTATGTGACATGAGAGGCTGATAGTTTGGTGGTCATCACATTCCTTTGCATTTGTTCTTTACTCTACGCTCACTTATTCTTTACTCTACACTCACTTATTCTTTACTTTACACTCATTTATTCTTTACTTTACACTCATTTATTCTTTACTCTACACTCATTTATTCTTTCTTACACCTTCACTTATTCTTTACTTTACACTCATTTATTCTTTACTTTACGCTCACTTATTCTTTACTTTATGCTCACTTATTCTTTATTATACTCTCACTTATTCTTTATTATACCCTCACTTATTCTTTACTTTACTCTCACTTATTCTTTATTATACTCTCACTTATTCTTTATTATATCCTCACTTATTCTTTACTTTACACTCACTTATTTTTTACTTTACCCTCACTTATTCTTTACTTTACACTCACTTATTCTACCCTCACTTATTCTTTACTTTACACTCACTTATTCTTTATTCTACCCTCACTTATTCTTTACTTTACGCCCACTTATTCTTTATTATACCCTCACTTATTCTTTACTCTATGCTCACTTATTTTTACTCTACGCTCACTTACTCTTTACACTACACTCACTTATTCTTTACTTTACACTCACTTATTCTTTACTCTATGATGACTTGTTCTTTATTATACCCTCACTTATTCTTTACTTTACACTCACTTATTCTTTACTTTACACTCACTTATTCTTTATTATATCCTCACTTATTCTTTACTTTACACTCACTTATTCTTTACTTTACACTCACTTATTCTTTACTTTACACTCACTTATTCTTTACTTTACGCTCACTTATTCTTTACTTTACGCTCACTTATTCTTTACTTTACGCTCACTTATTCTTTACTTTACACTCACTTATTCTTTACTTTACGTCCAGTTATTCTTTATTATACCCTCACTTATTCTTTACTCTACATTCACTTATTCTTTACTCTACACTCATTATTCTTTACTCTACGCCCACTTATTCTTTACTTTACGCCCATTTATTCCTTTCTCTACGCTCATTTATTCTTTACTCTACGCTGACTTGTTCTTTATTATACCCTCACTTATTCTTTACTCTACGCTGGCTTGTTCTTTATTATACCCTCACTTATTCTTTATTATACCCTCACTTATTCTTTACTTTACACTCACTTATTCTTTACTTTACGCCCAGTTATTCTTTATTATATCCTCACTTATTCCTTATTATACCCTCACTTACTCTTTACTCTATGCTCACTTATTTTTACTCTACACTCACTTACTCTTTACTCTACACTCACTTATTCTTTACTTTACACTCACTTATTCTTTACTCTACGATGACTTGTTCTTTATTATACCCTCACTTATTCTTTACTTTACCCTCACTTATTCTTTACTTTACACTCACTTATTCTTTACTTTACACTCACTTATTCTTTATTATATCCTCACTTATTCTTTACTTTACGCTCACTTATTCTTTACTTTACGCCCAGTTATTCTTTATTATACCCTCACTTATTCTTTACTTTACACTCACTTATTCTTTACTTTACACTCACTTATTCTTTACTTTACACTCACTTATTCTTTACTTTACACTCACTTATTCTTTACTTTACACTCACTTATTCTTTACTTTACACTCACTTATTCTTTATTATACCCTCACTTATTCTTTACTTTACACTCACTTATTCTTTACTTTACACTCACTTATTCTTTATTATACCCTCACTTATTCTTTACTCTACACTCACTTATTCTTTACTCTACACTCACTTATTCTTTATTATACCCTCACTTATTCTTTACTTTACACTCACTTATTCTTTACTTTACACTCACTTATTCTTTATTATACCCTCACTTATTCTTTACTCTACACTCACTTATTTTTTACTCTACACTCACTTATTCTTTACTCTACACTCACTTATTTTTTACTCTACACTCACTTATTCTTTACTCTACACTCACTTATTCTTTACTCTACACTCACTTATTCTTTACTCTACACTCACTTATTCTTTACTCTACACTCACTTATTCTTTACTCTACACTCACTTATTTTTTACTCTACACTCACTTATTCTTTACTCTACACTCACTTATTTTTACTCTACACTCACTATTCTTTACTCTACACTCACTTATTCTTTACTCTACACTCACTTATTCTTTACTCTACACTCACTTATTCTTTACTCTACACTCACTTATTTTTTACTCTACACTCACTTATTCTTTACTCTACACTCACTTATTTTTTACTCTACACTCACTTATTCTTTACTCTACGCTGACTTGTTCTTTATTATACCCTCACTTATTCTTTACTCTACGCTGGCTTGTTCTTTATTATACCCTCACTTATTCTTTACTCTACGCCCACTTATTCTTTACTCTACGCCCACTTATTCTTTACTCTACGCTGGCTTGTTCTTTATTATACCCTCACTTATTCTTTACTCTACGCTGGCTTGTTCTTTATTATACCCTCACTTATTCTTTACTCTACGCCCACTTATTCTTTACTCTACACTCACTTATTCTTTACTCTACGCTGGCTTGTTCTTTATTATACCCTCACTTATTCTTTACTCTACGCTGGCTTGTTCTTTATTATACCCTCACTTATTCTTTACTCTACACTCACTTATTCTTTACTCTACGCCCACTTATTCTTTACTCTACGCCCACTTATTCTTTACTCTACGCCCACTTATTCTTTACTTTACGCCCATTTATTCCTTTCTCTACGCTCATTTATTCTTTACTCTACGCTGGCTTGTTCTTTATTATACCCTCACTTATTCTTTACTCTACGCCCACTTATTCTTTACTCTACGCCCACTTATTCTTTGCTCTACGCCCACTTATTCTTTACTCTACGCTCACTTATTCTTTACTCTACGCCCACTTATTCTTTACTCTACGCTCACTTATTCTTTACTCTACGCTCACTTATTCTTTACTCTACGCCCACTTATTCTTTACTCTACGCTCACTTATTCTTTACTCTACGCTCACTTATTCTTTACTCTACGCTCACTTATTCTTTACTCTACGCTCACTTATTCTTTACTCTACGCTCACTTATTCCTTACTCTACGCTCACTTATTCTTTACTCTACGCTCACTTATTCCTTACTCTACGCCCACTTATTCCTTACTCTACGCTCACTTATTCTTTACTCTACGCTCACTTATTCTTTACTCTACGCTCACTTATTCTTTACTCTACGCCCACTTATTCTTTACTCTACGCTCACTTATTCTTTACTCTACGCTCACTTATTCCTTACTCTACGCTCACTTATTCTTTACTCTACACTCACTTATTCTTTACTTTACACTCACTTATTCTTTACTTTACACTCACTTATTCTTTACTTTACACTCATTTATTCTTTACTTTACGCTCACTTATTCTTTACTTTATGCTCACTTACTTATTATTTTATGCTCACTTATTCTTTATTATACCCTCACTTATTCTTTACTTTACTCTCACTTATTCTTTATTATACTCTCACTTATTCTTTATTATATCCTCACTTATTCTTTACTTTACACTCACTTATTCTTTATTCTACCCTCACTTATTCTTTACTTTACGCCCACTTATTCTTTATTATACCCTCACTTATTCTTTACTCTATGCTCACTTATTTTTACTCTACGCTCACTTACTCTTTACACTACACTCACTTATTCTTTACTTTACACTCACTTATTCTTTACTCTATGATGACTTGTTCTTTATTATACCCTCACTTATTCTTTACTTTACACTCACTTATTCTTTATTATATCCTCACTTATTCTTTACTTTACACTCACTTATTCTTTATTATATCCTCACTTATTCTTTACTTTACGCTCACTTATTCTTTATTATATCCTCACTTATTCTTTACTTTACACTCACTTATTCTTTATTATATCCTCACTTATTCTTTACTTTACGCTCACTTATTCTTTACTTTACGTCCAGTTATTCTTTATTATACCCTCACTTATTCTTTACTCTACATTCACTTATTCTTTACTCTACACTCACTTATTCTTTACTCTACGCCCACTTATTCTTTACTTTACGCCCATTTATTCCTTTCTCTACGCTCATTTATTCTTTACTCTACGCTGGCTTGTTCTTTATTATACCCTCACTTATTCTTTACTCTACGCCCACTTATTCTTTACTCTACGCCCACTTATTCTTTACTCTACGCCCACTTATTCTTTGCTTTACGCCCATTTATTCCTTACTCTACGCTCACTTATTCTTTACTCTACGCTCACTTATTCTTTACTCTACGCTCACTTATTCCTTACTCTACGCTCACTTATTCCTTACTCTACGCTCACTTATTCCTTACTCTACGCTCACTTATTCTTTACTCTACGCTCACTTATTCCTTACTCTACGCTCACTTATTCTTTACTCTACGCTCACTTATTCTTTACTCTACGCTCACTTATTCTTTACTTTATGCTCACTTATTCTTTACTTTACGCTCACTTATTCTTTACTTTACGCTCACTTATTCTTTACTTTACGCTCACTTATTCTTTACTTTAAGCTCACTTATTCTTTACTTTATGCTCACTTATTCTTTACTTTACGCTCACTTATTCTTTACTTTATGCTCACTTATTCTTTACTTTACGCTCACTTATTCTTTACTTTACACTCACTTATTCTTTACTCTACGCTCACTTATTCTTTACTTTATGCTCACTTATTCTTTACTCCTAGATACGTTCCTTTCTTGTTACTCTGATTTCAGTAATGGTTTCTTTCCACCCATTAGTTATCAGAACAATATCAGCTGGATACTTCAGTCAGCAAATGTCTGTTTTAAAGCACTACATACAAAAACCAAGAAATAAAAACACGAAAAACAGATTGTAAATTAATTATTTAGCTCTTTTGGTATCCTTTTTGTAAGAAAGACGAACAAAAAGTAGGGTGAACTATGTCTCGCCAATCTCCCATCTTAAATCAGTCTTTCTAAGTCTCTGCTCTAGGTATCATTATACAATCTTGGAACCCAATGTCAACCAGCCACCCTTAGTACTTCAAAGTTCTTTTATTCATGCTAAGCATAAACAATATCTAGTTCTCACAATCATAAATAACATAAATCAGTATTTTTCAAATAAAAACTTTTAATTTATAAACATTAACATATCACAGTGTTTTCAACAAAATAATATGGCGCTTCAACAAGGGATAGGCCTGCTTGCTTTGTTCCGGCGTGCTTTCTCGTCATCTAAGGTTGTACATGGCGTTCTGTTTCATATGATAGGTCTTACTTTACACACAGAATATAGCAACGAGACAATTCGTGGTTTCATCAGAATTTATACTTAAGCTTTTGTTCGTTTAACTGCTAGCTGTATCCGTGAATAAGTGTTTTCCACTTGGCTCATGAATGTCAGTCATGAGACTTTATAGTCAATCAATGGGAGACTTCAACAAACGTAATCAGTTCCTGACAGTCATGATTTATCATCGTGAGGTCTGCAGGAGAGCTGTTAGGGAGGCAAAGTTCCGCAAGGGACATGCAAATGAATGAGTAGTGCTTAGGTCAATGACCGTCACTATACACTACAACCATAGGATGATGCGTCTAACTATATAAACATGCTAGGATGATACAACTAACTACATAAACATGCTAGGATGATACAACTCCTGCGTGCCCAATTCTTTACCCTTGAAAAATAAAGATTATTCATTCATTCATTCATTCATTCAACTAACTACATAAACATGCTAGGATGATGCGTCTAACTATGTAATACTAGGATGCGTCTAACTACAATAAACATGATAGGATGATGCGTCAAACTACATAAACATACTAGGATGGCGCGTCTAACTACATAAACATGCTAGATATCTTAATTTCCTATATCTGAAATGTATAAGCATCCTAATCGCCAGACCTCATAGGACATTAGTTGGCAAGTGCTTCTAACATACACTAGAGCACTAGAGCACTAGAGCAGTCTTTTCCGAAGTGGGCGATAAGTGCCCCCCCCCCCCCCCCCCCACGGAAAATGAAAAATATAATCTAAATAATTTATAAATAAATGGCATCTATCACAAATATATTTAAAACGTCTTTCGTAAAATTGGATTACATTACATTTATGTTTACAAATAAAAGTCATTGAAGGTAAAAACTGGCCATAGATCTATATAGAACCGAATACAGAAATGTAAACTGAACAGACAGCCAAAGACGTCCACGTTCTGTGCATGACAGGATCACATAAAAAAATCATGGAATTTCTTTGCTGCGAAGCAATAACTGTCGCTTGCTAACTTCAACTTTATAAACACAAGCCTATACCCAAAAACACTTTTCTGAGAAGAGAAAATAGAGAAACTATCGATAATTTAGACAACGTAATAAAACAGCAGGAACAGAACCAATTGTCAAAACCGGAAATTTCAGTAACAAAGTGGGAATGTAACCGGAAGAGTCAGTCAGTCAGTCAGTCAATCAGTCATTTGCATGTCCCTTGCGGAACTTTGCCTCCCTAACAGCTCTCCTGTAGGCCTCCGCTTGTAAACAAGATGGCCTGCTGCTGATGCATCCATTTGCAGATTATCAACGATGTCTTGCAGCCATCTTCTCCTTGGTCTTCCTCTCTTTCTTTTTCCCATTATGTACCCAACCAAGACGGCCTTCTCTAAATTTTCATGACGTTTAAGTTTTCTCTATTTAATCTTCAAACAACAACATGAAAGGTCAGATAGGAACCAGAAGATTAAGTAACTATAAAATTGTCTTTTTGGTAAGCAGAAAGACAGACAACTCTACATCGTTGTGGTTAGAAAAAAATAACTATTTGTGGGTCATTAAAGTTAACACACAATTAATAGCGATATTTGGTTTAAACTCATGTAAGAAGTCTGTACATACAAGCAAGCCCAGACAAGGAGAAATGAACGCGGAGAGATTTATTTTCTTACATATGCATACAAAGCTATGTCCCGTGACATCTGCATGCGGCGGGGATGTGAAGTGTTATTGCCTTCACAGGTTTAGCCCAATAAAGATTTTGAGGTAGGGATGCCAGCACCTGCCCTAACTGCCCTTGTTTTCCCAGGGAGACCCCAGGCACCTATTTTTGGAGACTGGGCTGACACAGTTGCCGGTCGATCCCAAAAGATTAGGAAATATAAACTAAATATAAACTAAATTCATTCATTCATTCATTCATTCCTTTGCTTGTCCCTTGCGGAACTTTGCCTCCCAAACAGCACTCCTGTAGGCCTCTCGGTTGTGAGCAAGATGGCCTGCTGCTGCTGCATCCATTTCCAGATCATCAACGATGTCTTGCAGCCATCTTCGTTTCGGTCTTCCTCTTTTTCTTTTTCCCATTATGTATCCTTCCAATACGGTCTTCTCTAAAGTATCATGACGTTTAATGTGGCCAAAATATTTAAGTTTTCTCTCTTTAATCCTCTTTACTAGCCAGCCTTCTTCAATATTAAGCTCTTGTAGTATAGATATATTTGTTCTTTTTTGTGTCCACGATATTTGGAGAACTCTTCTATAGCATTTACATTCAAAGGCATTTATGTGCTTCTCAGCTGTTTTGTTAAGTGTCCAGGTCTCACAGGCATATGTTGCGATGGGAAAGATGCATGCCCTTAAAAATCTTATTTTTGTGGTTCTGTCTGCTCCTCTCCACAGATTCTTATTTGTTTTACTTTATGAAGAGCAATAGATGTCCTCCTTTTAATTTCCCTCATTGTATCTCCATTATTAGTTAGTAGTGATCCAAGATATTCAAAACTCTCCACTTCTTCCAGTTTTTCCTCACTGATACATATTTCAGTTGCCTTGTCTGTTTTGTCAGTTGTCATCACTTTAGTTTTCTTTGCATTAAGATAGAGGTTCTGCTCTTCGCTGTTCTTGCGGAC
The DNA here is from genome assembly GCA_009760885.1 of Achatina immaculata. Lineage (NCBI taxonomy): Eukaryota > Metazoa > Mollusca > Gastropoda > Stylommatophora > Achatinidae > Lissachatina > Lissachatina immaculata. Next base: position 5,209,543 of record CM019692.1, read on the forward strand.
TGACATAATTAGTTTTTCCATTCCTTCTTGTGTTGTGGACAGCAATACTGTGTCATCAGCATATCTAATCTCTGGTATTTCATAACCTCCAACTGTTATGGCATCGTAATATTCTTTGTCTACATCTTCTCTAACATTCCTCATTATATTTTCAGTATACAAGTTAAATAAGTAGGGTGACAATATGCACCCCTGACGGACCCCTTGTTTTATGTCAAACCAAGTTGTTGTTTCACCATTTATTCTTACTGCTGCTTGTTGGTCTAAATACAGCAGTGATGTTAATTGTATCAAATGTGTTGGAAATCCCATTTTTTCCATTATTTCCCAAAGTTTCTGGTGTTGTACACAATCAAATGCCTTTGAGTAGTCTATAAAGGATAAATATAGATTCACATTAAACTCCCTGCATTTCTCTATTATTAATCTTAGATTGAATATATGATCTCTTGATCCTCTTCCTTGCCTGAAGCCAGCTTGGACCATATTGACTTCTTCTTCTATTTTCTTTCGAAGTCTACCCATTATGATTTTTAACAGAATTTTACTGGCATGACTAATCAGGGCAACAGTTCTGTAGTTGGTGCATAATTTCAGGTTACCCTTTTTTGGCAGTGGTATGAATACAGTTCTTTTCCATTCTTTTGGCCAAATACCTGAATGCCATATCTTTTTACATAGTGCATGATAGATTGTTGCACACTCCTTTCCTCCTGCTTTAATAAATTCAGCGGTTATCTCATCACATCCTGGTGATTTACCATTTTTCAGACTCTTTATTGCCCATAAAACTTCTTCCATTGTCGGCTCGGGTTCTTTCTCCTCCAATAATAATTCACACTGTTGATTTCTGCTTCCACAGTCGGTTGTTTCATACATTCTTTTGCAATATTCCTTCCATCTTTCCAAAATTTCCTCTGTCTCTGTCAGGGTATTCCCCATCTCATCACAAATTACATTTAGCTTAGGTGTATAAACTAAATATAAACTAAAAATACGTGTGTGCTGAAAGGAAAAAAAGATAAACAAAGACAGATTCAATATGAAATTAAAAACAGATACAAAACGTTAACAAATGTCAAAATATCATTTCAAGATAGAAATCATATAAGAGAAACATCAAGACAGAAACGATATAAGAGAAACATCAGGATAGAAATGATATATGAGAAACATCGAAGACGCATTTCCCAAGTGCCCAAAGCATGAATACAAAAACGAATGATATAGAAACAGTTGATTACAAAAGATAACTTGGAGTTGATGGAAAAAGAAGTAATGTCAAAGAAAGACAAAAAGATCAATGAAGAGATGGCCGAAGAAGTAATGACCAGAGATGGCAGAAGAAGTAATGATCAGAGATGGCAGAAGAAGTAATGATCAGAGATGGCAGAAGAAGTAATGATCAGAGATGGCAGAAGAAGTAATGATCAGAGATGGCAGAAGAAGTAATGATCAGAGATGGCAGAAGAAGTAATGACCAGAGATGGCAGAAGAAGTAATGATCAAAGATGGCAGAAGAAGTAATGATCAGAGATGGCAGAAGAAGTAATGATCAAAGATGGCAGAAGAAGTAATGATCAGAGATGGCAGAAGAAGTAATGATCAAAGATGGCAGAAGAAGTAATGATCAAAGATGGCAGAAGAAGTAATGATCAGAGATGGCAGAAGAAGTAATGATCAAAGATGGCAGAAGAAGTAATGATCAGAGATGGCCGAAGAAGTAATGATCAGAGATGGCAGAAGAAGTAATGATCAGAGATGGCAGAAGAAGTAATGATCAAAGATGGCAGAAGAAGTAATGATCAGAGATGGCAGAAGAAGTAATGATCAGAGATGGCAGAAGAAGTAATGATCAAAGATGGCAGAAGAAGTAATGATCAGAGATGGCAGAAGAAGTAATGATCAGAGATGGCCGAAGAAGTAATGATCAGAGATGCTAGAAGTAATGAAAAGATGCGGCTGACACAGTTTCTCGATGGCAAGGATTTTCGTAAAAATCTACAAGATCTTTGTAAGAAAAGTGTTAGCAGCATCAGAAAACATAAGAGATAAGCAAAGTGTTAGCACAGCGACAGAAAACCTAAGAGACAGGCAAAGTGTTAGCACAGTAACAGAAAACAGAAGAGATAAGCAAAGTGTTAGCACAGCGACAGAAAACAGAAGAGACAGGCAAAGTGTTAGCACAGCGACAGAAAACAGAAGAGACAGGCAAAGTGTTAGCACAGCGACAGAAAACAGAAGAGACAGGCAAAGTGTTAGCACAGCGACAGAAAACAGAAGAGACAGGCAAAGTGTTAGCACAGCGACAGAAAACAGAAGAGACAGGCAAAGTGTTAGCACAGTAACAGAAAACAGAAGAGATAAGCAAAGTGTTAGCACAGCGACACAAAACAGAAGAGATAAGCAAAGTGTTAGCACAGCGACACAAAACAGAAGAGATAAGAAAAGTGTTAGCACAGCGACAGAAAACAGAAGAGATAAGCAAAGTGTTAGCACAGCGACAGATTGATTGATTGATTGATCTTTATTTCAAAAGGGTTAAGAATTGGGCACGCAGCCCCATCTGACATTCTGCCCTTTATCATACATCTTTCACTCTATTCCAGACATTCTACAAATATGCTGTTCATATAACAAATATAACTAACATTGAAGCTGGGAGACATAACATAAAATATAACATTCACGTTTCGCTCTTAAACATCCACTCAGTACAGAAATAACTACATACATTATAAATGACTATCTACCAAACAAAATTTTCAGGACTATTCAGAAAACAATTAATTGTATTCGGTGTCTGTAAGAGCAGTTTAAGATAACTTTTAAGTTTTATAATTCATGGAGGCATGTAGTCGACATCGAATAGATATTGGGAAAGTTTGTAGTAGTAGGAAGGAGTATAATTTATTTTTTTATACAGGATGGGAGGGTATTCCAAAGATGAGCAGCAGAATAACTAAAGCTTTTCTTGTAAAGAAAACCTAAGAGATAAGCAAAGTGTTAGCATAGCAAAAGAAAACAGAAGAAGGCCAAATTTATAATGTAGCAAAACATGAAGAGCGGACAGAAAACCTAAGAGAACAACATAATGAACAAAACAAAATAGTGATTTATCAACATTACGAAAGAAACTATGCAAAACTCAAGTTAGAAATGGAGTGATTAGAGAAGGAGACATGAGGGCCAGGCACAATCAGAAATAATATAATCATCATGGGTTTAAAAAAAAAAGTACCATAATCAACATGATTTTTGACAAAAAGTAAGTAATCTCCTTATTCTGATGGGTGACATTCCATAACTATCACAACTATCCAACCATCACATCTATCAACCATCACATGTATCGAAATCAGCTTCCACTGCACTGCTAAAGAAAGCTGAGACAATAGAATGTGATTAACTTTGTATATTCGGCCTAATGAGCAACATCACACACACATACACACAATTTTGAAAGATCAAAGACAAAGGCTGTACAGAAACAATACGGTATTTTAAAGAGAAAAATCATTCAAGTTATTTGTATATTGTACTTCATGTATACCATATAAACTTCAGACAAAATGATTTATTATGAGAATATATAACTGCTTGAAAAAAAACGACATGTGCGCTGTAAAGCAATGTGAGAATTGTTAATAACATGTTGAAATCTATACTAGTAAATACAGACATGCATGAATACCAAGGAATAAAACGACAGGTACAGCAAATGTGACTTTTTTCATGTGACCCCTTTGATCTTTACAGATAAAAGACGAGAGACACTACAATTTTCAATAGGAATGAAATTACGAGGTCATAATATTAGTAACCTGAATGATGACACAATTCTGTCAGCTGAAAGTGAAAGCTGTTTGTAAAAGTTAGTGAACAAAGTTAATAAAGAGAGGAATAAAAGATGATAAAAGCTAGCACCAGCAAGATTTCGGCGGAAGTGACATCAGAGTAAGAATTTTGAGAGCAGTAGCCAGGGGAAGGCACTGAGAAAAGTAAATTGACTTCTACCAGAACCGCAATCACAACAGATGGCACAGTACCAGGATACTTGGAGCCATAATGGTGAAAATACTAAAAGCTTTTCATTAACTGATGAAGACTGAACAAATAAGAGGAAATCTTTAAAAGTGAGAAAGGAGTTTTAAAATGCTCAGATCACATCAGTGCCATAGGTGTAGGCGATCATCTCCCTACATCTCGCTGTATTTTCCGTGTCTTGAATCAGTTCAGTTGTTGTTCTCACACCAAACCATGCAGTCAGGCCGTCTAGGTATGACTGACTGTCTTCTTCTTCTCACACCAAACCAATCAGTCAGGTCATCTAGGTATATCTTCTTCTTCTTCTTCTCACACCAAACCAATCAGTCAGGTCATCTAGGTATATCTTCTTCTTCTTCTTCTCACACCAAACCAATCAGTCAGGTCATCTAGGTATATCTTCTTCTTCTTCTTCTCACACCAAACCAATCAGTCAGGTCATCTAGGTATATCTTCTTCTTCTTCTTCTCACACCAAACCATGCAATCAGGCCATCAAGGTATGAGTGTCTTCTGCGCCCTCTCTGTCTTTCGCCATTTACCTTTCCAGCCATGACCAATTTTTCCAGACCTTCAAGTCCAATTTTATTTTCCGAGAAACTTTGTCTTTTTATTATGTATGGCACCAGTTTAGGATATTCTTTTGCCTGCTGCAATGCTTCTTCATTTGTCTTTTGTACTGATTAAAATGATACATAAACAATAAACGAACAGATAAACGAGAAACAAGAAGCAAGATAGGTGTGGTTTTAGATAAAGACAAGAAAATATTATCTGTACTATTTGAAAAATCAATAAAGAAGTTTTAAGAGAGACGTTGTAAGGCAGTGAGAACAAATGAAATGTATAAAGAAGAGACAATCAAAAAGTCACTGAACATAGCAAAAGGAGACAGTAGTTAAATTACCTGACAATCACTGGAAAGCTTAAAGGAAAATGATAGAGGCTGAAATCAAGGAGGAAAACATCTACTGTCGCGTGGGCAAGGAAGAGGAAACGAATAGAAACAGCAAGAACTGAATCAAAGAGGCGTCATTACCAAGACTTTACGGTGCTGCACTTCATGGCTGAATGATTGAATGACTGAATGGACGCACTCAGAGTGAGAAAGACAGACAACACAACAAACGAACGAACAAACGAGCAAAATGTATTTTTAATAAAACTGGGCCACGCAGGCCGTCTAACTTCCTCACTTTTCTCTCTCAGATAGAAAGAGGGGGAGAGAGAGAGAGAGAGAGAGAGAGAGAGAGAGAGAGATGAAAAATTTGAGGGATTACATTTTAATCTCAAATCTAATTTGCTGCTGTTTATGTGAATTATTTCGAATATATAATGATATCCCGAGCCAAACCATACTTACTAAAAAAAATTCCCTTTGAACATGATAATGCCCTTATGAATACATCAACACACAGCGAGGAACAGCTATGGCGTAAGCAAGAACCATGTTCAATTAGAGTTAAATCAGTGTAGTTTATCAACAGCTGTTGAGAACTTCAAATGATTTTTAGAATATCACAGCTGGCATGGGTTTTCTGCCTCCTCATTTGTTATACTTGACTGTCGACACAGGACCTTCTCTCTGCCCTGTTGTCTCCTCATTTGCTATACTTGACTGTCGACGAAGGACCTTTTCTCTGCCCTGGAGTCTCCTCATTTGCTATACTTGACTGTCGACGAAGGACCTTCTCTCTGCCCTGTTGTCTCCTCATTTGCTATACTTGACTGTCGATGTAGGACCCTTTCTCTGCCCTGGAGTCTCCTCATTTGCTATACGTGACTGTCGACGTTGGACCTTCTTTCTGCCCTGGCTGATGCTGCATCTGAGGATACAACCCGCTTGGGTTCAGTGTTGCTGTCAATTCGTGTGACATTTCCATTAGTTGTGGTGGGTCTTGTGACATTTCCATGAGTTGTGGTGGGTCTTGTGACATTTCCATTAGTTGTGGGTCTTGTGAGATTTCCATTAGTTGTGGTGGGTCTTGTGACATTTCTATTAGCTGTGGTGGGTCTTGTGACATTTCCATTACCTGTGGTGGGTCTACGCTGGGAGTTATGACCATCATCTCTCTCAGTATTGTTCACGTAATTCATTGGACCATCTCGTTCGTGAACGGCTGCTCTGTATCTGTCCATGTCTCGTCTGTCTGCTCTCCTCTCCCTCCAACGCCACACAAAAAAAGCCAGAACTGTGGCAAGAATCACTGCGACACCTACTGCAGGCACTGCAATAGCCGCAACTGGGACTGGCGAGTGGCTGGTGCAGCTGTCTGTTGCTGCATAAGAAATAAGATGAGAATCTAGTCACAGGCTGGAAGATGTGCACAACAAATCTAGATGTCTATTGTTACTTATAAAAGGCGAAGATGAGAAGTCTGTGGAAAATCGACAGACGAAGGGAAAGGCAACCGGATAGATACCTCCAGAAAGACAGACAGTAAGTCTCACAGACATAGAATCATACAGACAGGAAAACAGAGATAGAGACATGCATACAGACATAAAGAGAAACCAAAAGATAGACAGACAAACAATTTTACAGACGAACAATTACGCAGAAAGACAGGCAGACAGAGCAGACAAGCGCAGACAACTTATTTCGAAAGGATGAAGAACTCAGAACCCAGGCCCCTCTAACTTTCTAGTATTTAAACAATCAAATACACGAACAGACAGACACATACAGACAGACAGATACCTCCGTCCTGACGTGACACAGTAAACATCAAACTGTTCTCGTCAAAATCTTCGTTGCTGTAGCCGAGAATGTAAGTTCTGAAACCAGTTTTATCGACCTGCACGAGGTTTACCTCAATGAGACCTTCACCTGGACCAGTTTCTGTGTAATTTACAAAGTAAAGGTTTTCTGGGACTAGTCTGTATGTGTTGATGTTACAAGGGTCTCGTGTGGACAAGGTGAAGGCTGTTGGCGGAGGGTAGCCAATCACAGCGAAGGTAATATTTTGTGCTGCTTGTGAAGACGTGACCAGGATGGTGGATCCGTTTTGAGTGGGATCCTTTAACATTTGAGGACCTAGGACAGAAAAATCACTTGATATGAATACCAAAGAAGAAAAGGAATGATACAAGTGACACATTTCAGAGAGAAAGAGAGAAAGAAAGAAAGAAAGAAAGAGAGAGAGAGAGAGAGAAAGAGAGAGAGATTGATTGATTGATTGATTGATCTTTATTTCAAAAGGTTTAAGAATTGGGCACGCAGGCCCGTCTGACATTCTGCCCTTTATCATACATCTTTCACTCTATTCCAGACATTCTACAAATATGCTGTTCATATAACAAATATAACTAACATTGAATCTGAGAGACATAAAATAAAATATAACATTTACGTTTCGCTCTTAAACATTCACTCAGTACAGAAGTAACTACATACATTATAAATGACTATCTACTAAACAAAATTTTCAAGACTATTCAGAAAACAATTAATTGTATTCGGTGTCTGTAAGAGCAGCTTAAGATAACTTTTAAGTTTTATAATTCATGGATGCATGTAGTCGACATCAAATAGATATTGGGAAAGCTTGTAGTTGTAGGAAGGAGTATAATTTATATTTTTTATATAGGATGGGAGGGTATTCCAAAGATGAGCAGCAGAATAACTAAAGCTTTTCTTGTAAAGATCAAGTCTAGGTTTTGGAAGACATATGTTGTTCAAGCGTTGGCTGCACTTTGGGCTAAATTTAAACAGGTTCTATAGATAAGGCGGGGCATGCCGTGAAAGAATTTTATGTACTAACTTGGCTTTGTTGAAGAGGAACCTGTTCCTAAGAGGTAGTATTTTGATACGTTTGTGATGAGTAGTTGTTTGTGCTTGATCTTTGTCACTAATAATTTTTTATAAATAGGAAACTACGAGGCTTTGGTATAGTAAAGTAAGAGAACAAATTTTGTATGATTAGACCTCGAAAAAATCATAGACAAAGCACTTTAGTGAGACGTGAGAGAAAGAAAAATCACAAGAGAATCCCAGGTAATTCTCTTGTGATTTTTCTTTCTCTCACGTCTCACTAAAGTGCTTTGTCTATGATTTTTTCGAAGTCTAATCATACAAAATTTGTTCTCTTGTCACTAATAAGCTTTACTGCTCGCTTTTGGAGAGAGCAAAGCCTCTTTATATTTGACATTGAGCAACCATCCCAAACTGTTGAGCAGTAGTCTAAATGTGTTTGTATATGAGCTATGTAGTATGTCTTCCTAGTGTCTTGATCTATGAAGTGCTTAATTTTAGCTAATTGGTATACTTTTTGTGCGATGAGTTTTGTTAGACATTGCACATGAGAGTTCCAGGTCAGATGTTGGTCAATAATAAGACCTAGTGTTTTGTGCTCGCTAACGTTTTCTATCTGTGATGTTTCTGTACAGAGCCGAAGTGTTGTTTTTGTTGCGTTTTGTAGTTTCTGTCTTGTTGTTATGAGCATTGATTTTGTTTTATCGGTGTTTATAATCATGCCATTATTTTTGCTCCATCCAATTAAATTGTATAACTCGACCTGAAGAGTTGATTCTAGATTAACACAATCGTAGTCACTGGTGTAGACTGTGCAATCATCGGCAAAAAGGTCACAAGAAGAGTGTTTAAGATGAAGTGGAAGATCATTGATATAGATAGCAAAGAGCAACGGGCCTAGAATAGAACCTTGCGGAACACCAGTGTCAACTTTAGCAGAATTTGATAGAGAATTGTTGAAGAATACTACCTGTTGTCTGTCTGAAAGAAACGATGCAATTAATTTTATTAGGTCAGGGTGCAGTCTATAAGTCTTTATTTTTCTTACAAGAATATCGTGGTCAATCATATCAAATGCCTTTTTAAAGTCGACAAAGATGGCACCACATAGTCTGTCGTCATTTATGTTTACTAACCAGTTTTCTGTCATTTTGGTAAGAGCTGTGTGGCAGGAATGATTGGGTCTAAAGCCTGACTGACTGTCTATGAGTAAATTGTTCTCTTGCATGTGTCGTAGAGTTATTTTGTGTATGTGTTTTTCGAGTGGTTTTGATAATGATGATAATATGGATATTGGTCTATAGTTGGTAAGATTGTTAGATGAGCCAGATTTAAAGCGAGGATACACCTTAGCAGTTTTAAAAGCCTCAGGAAAATAACATTTTGCAATGCACTGGTTGTAAATATATGTTAGTGTATATGAAATGACAGGTGCAGCATAACGTAAGATCTTATTACTAATATCATCAAGCCCAGCTGTATTGTTGTTTTTTAAGGTTAAGAGATAACTGTGAACTTCACTGACTGTTAAGAATGGAATGTGTAACTGTTTAAAATCACTACATCTGCTGTCCAGGAATGTTTGTAGTTCATGTAAGTCGCATACAGGAGCTGATATTGATGATTTAAGAACGTTGATTTCTTCTCTGAAATGTGTACTGATATGTGCGCTAGTGTATGCACGATTGATGGCTTGAGAATCAAATTCTTTTCTTTTATTTGATAGGGTATTTATGGCTTTCCAAATTGATTTACTGTCTGATTTATTCTGTATTAGATTCCTGAAGTAATTTTTTTTCTCTTGTCTTATTAAGTATTGAACTTTGTTTCTGAGTGAACGGTAGGTCATAAAGTCCTTGATTTTGTGTGCCCGATCACGTTCTCTCATGAATTGTAGTATTTCAGGTGTTATCCAAGGTGACTTCGTCTAGTGTTTTACTCTCATCTCTTTCATGGGGACATGTTTGTCTAATATATCTCTGAAGATCTTTAGCCAATATTCTATTGCCTCATCAGGGTCAGTTAGTTGGTACACGTGTGTAAGTGAAGATTCTTGCAAATCATTAAGGAATAATTCTAGGTTAAATTTTCTGAAGCTCCTAAATTTCATACTGATGTGATTGTGTTTAGGAAGTTTATACCCCTTTCTTGTCCACGTACAGCAGACTGGGTAATGATCGCTTAACGAAGTATGAGGGATGTTACATTCAATGATGTTTTCTGGTTGGGCTACATATATGATCTAATAATGTGGATGATACTTCTGTTACTCTGGTAAGTTTGGTGACAATTTGGCAAAGATTATAGGATAATATAATATTGCTCCAAGTTAGATGTGATTGTGTTAGATCTATGTTGAAATCTCCAAGAATGATAATATCTTTGAACCTAAAGGTTGAAACCTCATCCATCATAGTCGTGAAGTGATCGTACCACAGAGATGATGCATTTGGATTACGGTACAAAAGTCCAATAATTAATGGACTCTGGTTTGGCATTTTAACTTCCACCCAAATACACTCTACCTCTGATTATTCGAGGTCTTCTCTACGACTAAACTGGATAGTTGTGGAGACATACATTACTAGACCTGTTTCTAGTTTCCTGGTTGGGTCACGCCGGATCAGGATAGTTGTGGAGACATACATTACTAGACCTGTTTCTAGTTTCCTGGTTGGGTCACGCCGGATCAGGATAGTTGTGGAGACATACATTACTAGACCTGTTTCTAGTTTCCTGGTTGGGTCACGCCGGATCAGGTTAAAACCGTTAATTCTAATATCTTCATCGGTTATGTTCCTATTTAAACGGCTTTCAGAGAAGCCAAAAATGTGGAAATTTTGATGTAATATGTGTGTTACTTCAGGAATTTTACCTAATAGGTGATATACATTCAGATGGCCTAATCGAAGTCCTTCCTTATGTAACCATTTTTCGGTAGGTGGGGTCATTTTATTTTCCTGTCTCCTGTTACTGGTTTGAAAATAATTCCTATTATGATACTTAATACTGAGGTAAATAAACTTTTAAATACTACACAGAGACACACTCTGTATATTAAACTTTCAACTGGTACACAACTCACTAGCTGAAATAATTGGAAGCTGAAAGAGAGACGCGTCTAACTACTGAATAATTAAACGCTGAAATATGTGAATTCACTAACAAGTTGAGTAATTAAGTATATAGTTCTCACACACACACACACACAGATACAACTCACAAACTGCAACGACCTATAGAAAGTTGACAAGAATTAGAAAAATAGATACAAAAGAAGGGGCAAGAAATAAAATGCAATAATAAAATGTAAAAATTCTAAATAAACGTAAGAATGAAGATATCAGTCACTATGTCTTGCTGAGTAATAATTCTTTTTCGACATTGCGGGTTGAAGGTTACAGTTTGTGATGGATTACGATGATACTGCCATCAGTTTAAGGCATGTGGTGTCTGTAAGGTACCATGCCATGTGAATTATGCAGAGATAACATATAGGCATGACTCAAGGCTGCAGGGCTAAATTGCAACAAATACTGCAGCTCCAGATTTCTTTGAGGATGTTGCATGGAACGTGCTTGTGTGTTGAGCTCTTCCAATGAGCTGTGCGACGGAGGAAGAATCCTGACGTTGTTGACGCTCGTATCAGCTCGTCTGACCGTCTGAGGCTGACGTGAGGGTAGGGGTGGAAACATTGTGTCATAGTCGGTGGTTTGCTGTGGAACAGGTGGTGCAGATTTGGGGGTCCCTTTGGTTTTAGTGCTCGGAGTAGAGCTGGCTTTATGGGGTTTTTTGTTGGACGTGGTGTTGTTTGTGGACATCCACTGTACTACGTCTTTCTGTAGTGTACGTTCTGGAAACTTTAGATTTTTAGCAAGGATACTGGTACCAAGTTTTGATGTATGTATGTGGTCCCTGTACATCCGTTTCTTCGGGGCACCAGAGGCTGAGATGAAGAACACAGTGTGGTCTATGAAGACAATGTTGTTAACACGACAGTATGACTGAAGTGCCTTGTTGTTGATGTCTACCAGGCGGCGTCCAGGACCGGAGCAGGGTGGAATGATGGAAGATAGGAAGATTGCTGCAGTCAGATACTTTTCCTTGATGGCGGAAGTCAAAGCCTGCATGTCGGAACGTCTGATGTTCTGGCCATTCATGCTGTCATTTATGCCAACATGTACGGAGATTTTCCTCACGCCCTGGTCTGTATTAAAACTTCTCAGTGTTTGCGTTATTTTCGCAATACCAGCTCCCGGTACTGCAACTACTGAGACAATGTCTTCGTCTGCTATGGACATCCGCTCGCCATACACGCCCTTTAGCAGAGAATCCCTAATTACTAAATGTGGTGTACTGTCCCTGATTTTGTGAATGGGAATTTGCTGCGTATTTCGTTCACGTTGTTTTTGGTTAGTTCGTGACTGGAGGTGGGATGCGTTGTTTGACTGAGATGATTGTTGCCTCCTGTCTGTCTGCTGAGTATCTGGTACAGAGCTTTGTTGTAGAGCGTCGAATCTGTTGGTGATCTTGACCTCGATGGGGTACTCGTATTTTGTGATATGCTGGTCTTGCTCACCTGGTAAAGATTCACTGACTTCATTCTGTTTTTGTTGGTTGTTTTTCTTGTGAAGTTTGTTTACACCGGCTGGCGACGATGGCTGAGCCTTTGATTTCATGTTGAGATTAGTTTGACTAGCAGCCACTGACTGACTGTGACTACCAGTTTCTGTCTGGATGTTTTTCTGTAGTTTTCTACTACTGCGGTTTTCGCTGTTGATTGATTCAATGGACAGCTTCAGCTTGGTATTTTCTTCTCTCAGCTGTTCAACCTCTTTTTTGATGTTATCATTCTCCTCACTGAGTGACTTTACAACTTCGGACTTCATGTCACTGATGAGTATTTTCACGAAGTCTTTAATAACTTCTGTGAAGTCATGGCCACAGAGACAAGTAGGTAGTTTTGTTCCTGTACCAACAGCTTGATGAGAACTAACAGTCTCACTAAGTCTTGGTACATTGCTCTCCAAAGATTTTTCGGAGTTTGGTTCCATTATTACATCATTTCCGCTAGAACTGTTAGCTGGGTTTTCTTTATGAGTAAAGGTGTCTGAAGACAGTGGAGGTTTCTCAGTAGAAGCTGTTGCTCCTTGTTCTCCAGCAGTATCTGTGATTATTGGTTCTTCTATGTGCCTCTAAGGCATGACAGGGTTACCTTTACTTTTTTTACTTTACTGTAGCAATTGTTGGTGGTAATTCATGTTTGCTGGAGGTTTCTTTGATGGTGATAATAACAGCATTTTCTGGCACAGACTCTTCTGCTGTCATGATTTCTATTATATCGTCGACTATGTCAATAGTCTTCTTTATAGTACTTGCAAAACTTTCGGCCATGTTTGTAAGTGATGTGTTTAGTTCACCTGAGTTATCTTCTAGAGGGAGCTGACTGGCCATCACTTCCTTGACTGTGTTTATGTCTCCTTCTTGCAGCTCCACAAACTGTTTTGTTAGCCAGGATTCAACGGCCTCGGCGTCACCTTGTACCATCACTTTGTTCTTGGTGTGGTAAAGATGAACTGTGAGGACTGGTGTTTTTAATGATGTCCTCAACATTAGCGCCTAGCTTGTCATATCTCTCCTCTCTTTCTGCTTGATAGATCTTCCTAAGGGCTTGCCTCAGGGACTCGTATTGAAGTGTGTTGTGGCATGTCACAACGACACATTGTCCCTCGTTGGTGTATTTTATTGTTAAGCCTGGTGGGTTACTGCATTTCTTTAGCTTTGTCCCCACGGCTTTGTGTTTGTTTAGGCTATAGTTCTTTGTTGTGGTAGACCGGAGACCATCCCGCCGGCTGGGCTTGTTCGTCACCTCACAGATTAAACCTTCTGTCCCGCATTCTATCATTGTTACATAATGTCCAGATTAAGCAAACAAAACATTCTGGCTGACACTGGGCAGACCGCGTGGCTTATCGAAAAATGGTGGTGAAAACTGGAGACTACTATGATCTTAGAGAAAGAATGTCTTACCGCAATTTTATGAAATAACTCCACAAATTCACATATTTTGAATAATTTTCATAACCCAATGAAAACACAATTTCTTCAGAAATCCAACAATATAAGTATCATTGTCCAAGTATTTGAAATAATACACAAAATAACTGACAAATCAGGAGCGAGAAATTACACGTCCTATCTCGAACAACGTCGAGAGAGAGAGAGAGAGAGAGAGAGCAGTTTTAAATGTCTGAGTGTTTTTGTAAACTGATAGTTTCAATTTTATTTTTAGGCTTCAGAACAATCAATGAACTCTTGACTTTTTTCTTTTATTCATTGCTTGAATTTCTTGACAAATTTTTGGTCAGTACGTCTGTGTTTTTACTTTTTAGAAGAGGAGATGATAAAATCAGAGACGTAGAAGAAACAAGTAGTAGATTAATTACCTAAGATAATAGACACTTCAGTTGTGTTTACAGATCGTAATTTAGGTGAATAATTGAACAGCAAATGACACTGAAACTTACACAGTACACTGATATTTATCAACATCTCCGTCACTCCGACATTGTTAGTGGCTCTGCAGATATAAAGGCCCCTGTCCTCACAGTTCATGTCAATCTGAGCAGACAGGGACAACAAGCCCACGCTTGAAAACCGTCTTCTAGGAGTTAAAATGGCAACTTTTGGCTCCGGATTGCCCTCAGTCCTGCACTCAAAGTCAACCGTTCTTGATCTTGTAATATTGAAACTGTCTGAGTTCCCGTTGGCTGTAAAGCTGGTAATTTTTGGCGTGACTAGTAGACAGACCAAAAAAAAATTATTTTCGTAAATAATAAGTGATGTGAATTTCATGGCATAAACTTCCATTAATCAAGACTTCGATTAAAAAGAACATCAATGCTGAAAGCGTGAATACTCGCTGTATATAATCATTCCCAAGAAGAATATTTATAAGTATCAGTTTGTAGGAAAGTAATTAATAAATATATATATATATATATATATATATAAATAATATATAGACAATATGGCGAAAGAGGCAGAAAAAGCAGCAAAAACAGGAGACAGCAAAACTTTATATAACATACAAAAGAGGCTAACAGGTACTATTACATCTAAAGAAAGACCAATACTTAGCAAAACTGGAACACTATTAACATCAAATAAAGACCAAAAGCAAAGATGGGCTGAACACTTCCAAGAAATACTCAATCGACCACACCCAAAAGAATTGTTAAACCTTGAAACTGACTTACCAGCCCCACAACTAAATGTCAATCTAGATGAAATTGAATTGCATGAAATTGAAACAGCAGTGAATTTAATGGCTAACAACAAAGCTGCAGGTGAAGATGAAATAACAGCCGAGATGCTAAAAGCTATCAATAGTGACAACATGAGACAACTACAGAGAATGTTTAACAAGATTTGGAAAGAAGAAAAGGTCCCTTCTAATTGGAAGAAGGGAATCATTGTGAAAATACCAAAAAAAGGGCAACCTTAGTGACTGTAACAACTGGAGAGGAGTAACCTTAATATCAGTTGTGTCAAAAGTATTTTGCAAGGTCATTTTGAATAGACTCAAAGATATAGTGGATACTGCAATGAGAGAAGAACAAGCAGGATTTCGAAAAGGGAGAAGCTGTCTCGACCAGATCTTTACTCTCAGAATAATACTTGAAGAACATATTGAAAAGCAGAAACCATTAATACTGAATTTCATAGATTTTAAGAAGGCATTTGATAGCATACACAGAGATTCATTATGGAGAATTTTATGTCTATATGGAATACCATCTAAAATTGTCAACATCATTAAGGACTTATACAATGGATATGGTTGTGCAGTCAAGACAGAAGAAGGGATGAGTGAATGGTTCCAGATTGAAACAGGCGTGAAACAAGGATGTATACTGTCTCCTTTACTTTTTGGGATTACAATAGACTTCATAATGAAAAAATGCTGCACAGGTAACACAGGTATTGACTGGGTACATGGGACCCAACTAGAAGACCTTGATTTTGCTGATGACATAACTCTTATCAGTAATAATGTGAATTCCATGCAAGAAAAAACAGATAGCCTATCTTCACTGGCTAGCAAAATAGGACTTGAAATTAACAAGGACAAAACAAAAATAATGAAAATTCCCATCAATCAAAATGGAAAAATACACATAGAAGGGACAGATATTGAAGAAGTCAATCAATTTGCATACCTTGGCAGCTACATAGACCAGGATGGTGACACTAGAAAGGAAGTTAGGATCAGAATTGCAAAAGCAGCATCAATCTTCAAGAATCTTGAGAACATATGGAATTCAAAAGTTATAAGCACAAAAACCAAGTTAAGACTATTCAATTCAAATGTAATATCCACCCTCATTTATGCATGCGAAAGCTGGAAAACAACTAAAGAAATAGAAAAGAAATTAGACTCTTTTGAAAACAAATGCCTAAGGAAAATACTCGGCATCAAGTGGAATGAATTCAAGAATAATGCAGAGATAAGACAGATGACTGAACAACAACCAGTCTCACGGGTGATCAGGAAAAGGAGATGGACATATGTTGGTCACTTGATGAGAAGAAATGAGCAGAGAATCCCAAAACAAGCTATCAAGTGGAACACAACAGGCCGAAGAAAAAGGGGCAGACCGCGTGAAACTCTGAAGAGAACATTATTAAGAGAGGCCAAGTTAACAGGCATAAAATCCTTTGATGAGGTTGAAAGACTCGCCGAAGACAGGAAAAATTGGCGAACTACTTTGCGAGCCCTATGTGACGTCTAACGGCACGGGAAGGATATAAGATATAAGATATAAGAATTAAGGCTGTTGATCACGACTAATCGATCTTTGTGTTATTCATTAATTTGCATGTCCCTTGCGGAACTTTGCCTCCCTAACAGCTCTCCTGTAGGCCTCTCGGTTGTGAGCAAGATGGCCTGCTGCTGATGCATCCATTTGCAGAACATCAACGATGTCTTGCAGCCATTATCGCCTTGGTCTTCCTCTCTTTTTTTTCCCATTATGTACCCTTCCAAGACGGTCTTCTCTAAATTATCATGGCGTTTACTGTGTCCAAAATATTTAAGTTTTCTTTGTTTAATCATCCTTACTAGCCAAACTTCTTCAATATTAAGTTCTTGTAGTATGGATATATTTGTTATTTTTTGTGTCCATGATATTTGAAGAACTCTTCTGTAGCATTTATATTCAAAAGCATTTAAGTGTTTCTCAGCTGTTTTGTTAAGTGTCCAGGTCTCACAGCCATATGTTGCGATTGGAAAGATGCATGCCCTTAAAAATCTTATTTTTGTAGTTCTGTATGTTCCTCTCCACAGATTCTTTTGTTGTTTTACTTTCTGAACAGCGATAGATGTCCTCATTTCCCTCATTGTATCTCCATTATTAGTTAGTAGTGATCCAATTTTTTTCTCACTGATGTATATTTCTAGCTGCCTTATTTCTTTTGTCAGTTGTTATCAATTTAGTTTTCTTCGCATTAAGATAGATGTTTTGCTCTTCACTATTCTTACGGACTGACAAATTTAGCTTTTCCATTCCTTTTTGTGTTGTGGACAGTGTTACTGTCATCAGCATATCTAATCTCTGGTATTTCATAACCTCCAATTGTTATGGCGTCGTAATATTCTTTGTCTACATCTTCTCTAACATTCCTCATTATATTTTCAGTATACAAGTTAAATAAGTAGGGTGACAATATGCACCCCTGACGGACCCCCTGTTTTATGTCAAACCAAGTTGTTGTTTCACCATTTATTCTTACTGCTGCTTGTTGGTCTAGATACACCAGTAATGTTAACTGTATCAAATGTGTTTAAAATCCCATTTTTTCCATTATTTCCCAAAGTTTCTGGTGTTGTACACAATCAAATGCCTTTGAGTAGTCTATAAAAGATAAACATAGATTCACATTAAACTCTCTGCATTTCTCTATTATTAATCTTATATTGAATATATGATCTCTTGATCCTCTTCCTTGCCAGAAACCAGCTTGAACTATATTGACTTCTTCTTCTATTTTCTTACGAAGTCTACTCGTTATGATTTTTAACAGAATTTTACTGGTATGACTAATCAGGGCAACAGTTCTGTAGTTTGTGCATAATTTCAGGTTACCCTTTTTTGGCAGTTCTTTTTCATTCATTTGGCCAAATACCTGAATGCCATATCTTTTTACATAGTGCATGATAGATTGTTGCACATTCCTTTCCTCCTGCTTTAATAAGTTCAGCTATTATCTCATCACATCCTGGTGATTTACCATTTTTCAGATTCTTTATTGCCCATAAAACTTCTATTGTCGGCTCAGGTTCTTTCTCCTCCAATAATAATTCACACTGTTGATTTCTGCTTTCACAGTCGGTTGCTTCATAATTCCTTTGCAGTATTCCTTCCATCTTTCTAGAATTTCCTCTGTCTCTGTCAAAGTCTTCCCCATCTTGTCACAAATTACATTTAGCTTAGGTGTGACATTTCTCATCATTGTCTTCATTTCTTTCAACATTTGGCTATCTTTGTGTAAGAATAGAAAATTCTTAGTGTCCACGAAATAACACTTTTAGCTGCGTAGTAGGAATAGACAATTTCGGGGGAGGGGTTCATAGTACATAAGGTTTAAACAGACTAAGATTCTTCAGTCATGGATCGGATGCTGACATGACGGGCACGGTTCAGCGCGGAGAATGGCGAGCTCGTGAGTGAAAGAATGTTGTTATTTCGTGGACACTAGGAATTTTCCATTCTTAGACAAAGGTCCATTAGTCACTGGAACGTGATCAACAGCATTGGCCTAGAATAATATTTTTTGTCATTGAACTGTCTACATGACCAGAATATCATACATCTTTTACATAATCTATCGCAAGAACTTTCTTGAACCATGCTCTAAATTATAATTATATTATGGACTTCTGATTAAAAATCGTTAACGCACAAGATTCACACGTTAAACATTTCTACGATTAAATGTTGTTAAATAGTTAACGGAGTACCTAACCGTGTTAATCAGATACCGCGGGTGCTATGAATCTTGAAACACTGTAAGCAAAGTATTTGAGTTCAAGCATCTGTGTGGCAGATTCTTATCTACAATGACAATACTGTACATAGAAAAGTTACTGAATGTCAGGAATCTCATAGTTTGTGAGCGGCCCGGTAGACAGGTTACTGGTAGAATCTTCTCAAAGGTACAGATATGACACCTTCGCGCTGTTTGTACACAGGTCAGTGCGCGACACACGCCGAGGGTGCCCTAATGTCTGAAGATTAGTTATTCAGGTCAGATATCATAAGCACGGGCTAAATCTAAGATGTAGCTATCAAGAGCGCTGTTAGTGTGAGAAATAGCTGATGAAGAGTTGGTCTAAGCGTTGTTTACATCGCTGTGTTGGACTGAGCAAAGACTGTATGAACGGCTGAATGAGTGTCTATTATAGGAATGATATATCGGATATGTTATAACAGGTTCTGATCTCTATTTTGTTTCAGAGCAAATAAAATAGAATCAAAAGTGGAAACAAAAACGAATTTAAATGGAAAGTTTATTTTTAAAACTAGTTATACTGTAATGTTCAGAGGCTGCAATAAAGAGTTTAAATATCATCTAGCAATTTGTCCTTGAATTATCACCTGCGATTAAAGCATTCGTTTATCACTATGAGCCATTGATATCGCCACAGGGTCCTCTAACTTTGGTTCTACTCGCTGCTAAAGTGGCTGCACCTCAAGAGATAGAAAGACCAATGAATCAATGGAAATACAAAAATATGACTAAAGTCATCAGAAGACTGGTTGCTGAGAATAGTCGATACAGCAATAAAGTCATGAGAAGACTGGTTGTTGCGAATAGTCGACTAATTAACATTGTCACTTATGTGGGTTTACATGAGCTCACCAGTGTTGCTAGTGCACGTTCATCAGTCTTATATTTTGCCTTCCAGGTCGTTAACAGTTGACTGCCAGTTTGTACTAGTAAGAAAGAAAGAGAGAAAGAGAGAGAGAGAGAGAGAGAGAGAGAGAGAGAGAGAGAGAGAGAGAGAGAGAGGGGGGAGAAAGAGAGAGAAAATCAGGTAAGTTATGGGAGAAGTTGAGTTTGTTGCTTTAAACTCTTCCCGTGCCATTGGTCACTGTAGCGACCCTTCCGGTTTTCCGATTTGTGCCAATGGTCGGTATAGCGACTCTTGGTTTGTTTCAATAAAACAACCGGTGTAACATTTAGATTGTACATATTTCGTCCACGTTTCCGGTGATACTTTTAAAAATGGTGAAAAAGTCCTTAGATACGAGCGATGCCGAGCGAGAAAAAGGAAGTGAAACATGGAAAATGTTCAATTTTTGATGATGTAGACAGGGGTATGGACATGGCCTATGACCACCTCACTACTCTTGAATGTATTCCAAGTAGATCTAGACATATTAGACGACTGGAGAAGTAGTTAGACATTAATTTAATGAGAATGCAACATAGAACCACAATACGAGATCGACAAGTAGATCTAGACATCTCAGATGGTAAGTAGTGTAGATCTAGACCTAGCCGATGGTGCACAGGGCACAATCATTGTCTAAAAACACCACATTACTTCTTTTTTTCCTAAAAAAAAACTCTGCATTTATGAAATTTTCATACATTTAGTTATATTTTGAAACATAATAAGTACACGGAAGTACATGGAAATACTGTTTTCCATTCAGTTTTACAACTAAACCCCCTATACAGATCAAGACCCGCGCTTTTATTCTGGCACCCAACTGAACGTCAGGGTTTCGTCCTGTGGCATGGGAAGTTAACATGTGAAGAGTGATCGTCCTTGGCTAATGACAACTACCTTGGGATTACTTCTCATTTTGTTGGGAAAAGGTGGATTTTTCAGTCTGATGTACTCTGCGTAAATATATTAAAGAACATCAGTGGTGAGATAAAGGGGTAGTTTACGAGAAAGTGATAATCTTTGGCGCGGACAATGTCCATAATGTGACAGCTGCTTTTGGAATACTGTCATTTCAGAACATGCCCTGTTTAGTATTCAGCTGTGTGTAAAGAAAGCAGTTGTAGTGTCAAAAGTCTCTGCGCTAACTGCCGCAAAGTTGTATGACACATTAAACATAGTTCTGCAAACAGCGTTGACTTGGAAACCCGTCAGTTACAACTGTACCAGCGACATGAGGTGTTAATTCAAATCTTTCCAACATGTTGATATCCATCCCTGGAGATGATCGCATGTTGATATCCCTCCCTGGAGATGATCGCATGTTGATATCCCTCCCTGGAGATGATCACATGTTGATATCCGTCACTGGAGATGATCACATGTTGATATCCATCCCTGGAGATGATAACATGTTGATATCCATCCCTGGAGATGATCACATGTTGATATCCATCCTTGGAGATGATCACATGATGATATCCATCCCTGGAGATGATCAAACGACTGCTTAAAAACAAAGAAACTGCTGACAACCTTAACGCAGACAGGCCAGAAACAGCCTCACTCTAACAACAGCCTGGGAGAACAACAGACTGGGAGAACAACAGATTAGGAGAAGAACAGACTGGTAGAACAACGGACAGAGAGCAAAAGACTATGAGAACAACAGACTGGGAAAATAATAGACTAGGAGAACAGACAGAGAACAACAGACTAGGAGAACAACAGACTGAGAGAAAAACAGACTAGAAGAACAACAGAATAGGAGAACAACAGGCTGAGAGAACAGACTAGGAGAACAACAGACTAGGAGAACAACAGACTAGAAGAACAACAGACTGGGAGAACAACAGACTAGAAGAACAACAGACTAGAAGAACAACAGACTAGAAGAACAACAGACTAGAAGAACAACAGACTAGGAGAACAACAGGCTGGGAGAACAACAGACTGAGAAAAAAACAGACTAGAAGAACAACAGACTAGGAGAACAACAGACTGGGAGAACAGACTAGGAGAACAACAGACTAGGAGAACAACAGACTAGAAGAACAACAGACTAGAAGAACAACAGACTAGAAGAACAACAGACTAGGAGAACAACAGGCTGGGAGAACAACAGACTAGAAGAACAACAGACTAGAAGAACAACAGACTGGGAGAACAACAGACTAGAAGAACAACAGACTAGAAGAACAACAGACTAGGAGAACAACAGGGTGAGAGAACAACATACTGAGAGAACAACATACTGGTAGAACAACGGACAGAGAACAACAGACTATGAGAACAACAGATTGAGAAAATAATAGACTAGGAGAACAGATAGAGAACAACAGACTAGGAGAACAACAGACTGAGAGAAAAACAGACTAGAAGAACAACAGACTAGGAGAACAACAGGTTGGGAGAACAGAATAGAAGAACAACTGACTGAGAGAACAACAGACTAGGAGAACAACAGACTAGGTGAACAACAGACTAGGAGAACAACAGACTGAGAGAACAACAGACTAGGAGAACAACAGACTAGGAGAACAACAGACTAGGAGAACAACAGATTTGGAGAACAGACTAGGAGAACAACAGACTAGGAGAACAACAGACTTGGAGAACAACAGACTAGGAGAACAACAGACTTGGAGAAACTGCTACAAGTATAAAAGGTTCGAGCCCTGAGGCTACGCTACAGAATTCATGGGAATAAGGGAAGTGGGCGGTACGTTTCCTGTTTATCTAGAAGTCGGAATAGCAGCATCTGGTGATGGGCCTGCTAGCATCGTACGTTTCTAGAATGACAGCATCTGATGACGGCCTGTTAGCATCGTACGTTTCTAGAATGACAGTATCTGATGACTGCCTCCTAGCATCGTACGTTTCTAGACTGACAGCATCTGATGACGGCCTCCTAGCATCGTATGTTTCTAGAATGACAGCATTTGATGACGGCCTCCTAGCATCGTACGTTTCTTGAATGACAGTATCTGATGACTGCCTCCTAGCATCCTACGTTTCTAGAATGGCAATATCTGATGACGGCTTGCTAGCATCTTACGTTTCTAGAATGACAGCATTTGATAACGGCCTCCTAGCATCGTATGTTTCTAGAATGACAGTATCTGATGAGGGCCAGGTAGCATCGTATGTTTCTAGAATGACAGTATCTGATGACGGCCTGCTAGCATCGTATGTTTCTAGAATGACAGCATCTGATGACGGCCTCCTAGCATCGTATGTTTCTAGAATGACAGTATCTGGTGATGGCCTCCTAGTATCGTATGTTTCTAGAATGACAGTATCCGATGATGGCCTGCTAGCATCGTATGTTTCTAGAATGACAGCATCTGATGACGGCCTCCTAGCATCGTGTGTTTCTAGAATGACATCATCTGATGACGGCCAGCTAGCATCGTATGTTTCTAGAATGACAGTATCTGATGACGGCCTCCTAGCATCGTATGTTTCTAGAATGACAGCATCTGATGACGGCCAGCTAGCATCGTATGTTTCTAGAATGACAGTATCTGATGACAGCCAGCTAGCATCGTATGTTTCTAGAATGGCAGTATCTGATGACGGCCTCCTAGCATCGTATGTTTCTAGAATGACAGCATGTGATGACGGCCAGCTAGCATCGTATGTTTCTAGAATATGTTTCTGACTGATCTCGAACGAGACAAACTGAACCTCAGTCTCTCATTATTGAGAACTGCGACTGCACGAGACCCTCGTCTCAAAAGTCTGAAATGCCCGGGAAAGGACACAAGAAACGAGGTTTGGCAAGAGCTGCAGGTTCTTCTCGAAAATTCTGACCAACTTAATAATAATCAACACACACCAGAAAAACCACCATGAAAGAACGTGTGAGCGTACGAACTGTCACTAGACTCTGGAGATAAGATACTGACACCTCTCTCCTCCTCCTCCACCTCCTCCATCTTACTGTGTAGATAAGTCACTGACATCTCTCTCCTCCTCCTCCACTTCCTCCATCAGACTCTGGAGATAAGCCACTAACACCTCTCTTCTCCTTCTCCACCTTCTCCACCAGACTCTGGAGATAAGCCACTGACATCTCTCTCCTCCTCCTCCTCCTCCTCCAGACTCTGGAGATAAGCCACTGACACCTCTCTCCTCCTTCTCCTCCTCCTCTTCCACCAGACTCTGGAAATAAGCCACTGACACTTCTCTCCTCCTTCTCCATCTCCTCCACCAGACTCTGGAGATAAGCCACTGACACCTCTCTCCTTCTCCACCTCCTCCACCAGACTCTGGAGATAAGCCACTGACACCTCTCTTCTCCTTCTCCACCTCCTCCACCAGACTCTGGAGATAAGCCACTGACGTTTCTCTCCTCCTCCTCCTCCTCCTCTTCCTCCACAAGACTCTGGAAGTAAGCAACTAACACCTCTCTCCTCCTCCTCCTCCTCCTCTCCCTCCTCCTCCACAAGACTCTGGAGATAAGCCACTGACATTTCTCTCCTCCTCCTCCTCTTCCACAAGACTCTGGAGATAAGCCACTGACATCTCTCTCCTCCTTCTCCTCCTCCTCTTCCACCAGACTCTGGAAATAAGCCACTGACACTCTCTCCTCCTTCTCCATCTCCTCCACCAGACTCTGGAGATAAGCCACTGACACCTCTCTCTCCTTCTCCACCTCCTCCACCAGACTCTGGAGATAAGCCACTGACACCTCTCTTCTCCTTCTCCACCTCCTCCACCAGACTCTGGAGATAAGCCACTGACGTTTCTCTCCTCCTCCTCCTCCTCCTCTTCCTCCACAAGACTCTGGAGGTAAGCAACTAACACCTCTCTCCTCCTCCTCCTCCTCTCCCTCCTCCTCCACAAGACTCTGGAGATAAGCCACTGACATTTCTCTCCTCCTCCTCCTCCTCCACAAGACTCTGGAGATAAGCCACTGACATCTCTCTCCTCCTCCTCCTCTTCCACAAGACTCTGGAGATAAGCCACTAACATCTCTCTCCTCCTCCTCCTCCTCCACAAGACTCTGGAGATAAGCCAATGACATCTCTCCTCCTCCTCCTCCACAAGACTCTGGAGATAAGCCACTAACACCTCTCTCTTCCTTCTCCTCCTCCTCCTCCTCCTCCTCCTCCTCCTCCTCCTCCACCAGACTCTGGAGATAAGCCACTGACACTTCTCTCCTCCTTCTCCATCTCCTCCACCAGACTCTGGAGATAAGCCACTGACACCTCTCTCCTCCTTCTCCACCTCCTCCACCAGACTCTGGAGATAAGCCACTGACACCTCTCTCCTCCTTCTCCACCTCCTCCACAAGACTCTGGAGATAAGCCACTAACACCTCTCTCCTCCTCCTCCTCCTCCTCTACAAGACTCTGGAGATAAGCCACTGACATCTCTCTCCTCCTCCTCCTCCACCAGACTCTGGAGATAAGCCACTGACATCTCTCCTCCTCCTCCTTCTCCTCCACCAGACTCTGGAGATAAGCCACTAACACCTCTCTCTTCCTTCTCCTCCTCCTCCTCCTCTTCCACCAGACTCTGGAGATAAGCCACTGACATCTCTCTCCTGCTCCTCTTCCTCCACAGGACTCTGGAGATAAGCCACTGACACCTCTCTCCTCCTCCTCCTCCTCCACCAGACTCTAGAGATAAGCCACTAACACCTCTCTCCTCCTTCTCCACCTCCTCCACGAAATCAGTTGTTGAGCGATACAGAACTGATCAACAAACTGACATTGAACTGAATCCACTACACTGGCGCGACAGAGGACATATCTAGTTCTGGCTAACTTAGCTAGAAAATACTTAGCATTTTCAGCCGCTACTGTTCCTTGTTAATGGCTGTTTTCTGTATCTAGACATGATGCTAATAAAAAAAAAAGGATCGCCCTTGAATCGACCAAAATAAACTGATCTGCTTACGCAAGTGGCTGAATAAATAATATAATTTAATAGTTCGAAAATTAATTAATTCTCATTTCTGTATAACGACAGCCTGATATACTGTGGTGTGATTAAGAAACCGTTACTGTTAGATGCTGACTGATTAGTGTTTCGTTGTTCATTGAATTGTTTGTGTTACACTAAACTATTATTAAACTATCTACAACTATGATGCAGAAGTTAGGGCAATTATTGCTGCAGTTGAAAAACTATCCGACTCCAGAATTGATACATGCCCCGTAGTAATTCTCACAGATGCAAGATCAGTACTGGAAGCTCTTCAGTGCAACAAACTACCAGACCTTAGGGATGCCATGTCAAAAATTGGCTTACAACACAGAGTCACCTTGCAGTGGATTCCTTCCCACTGTGGGATACCAGGCAGTGAGAAAGCTGACCATCTGGCCAAAGAGGGCACGAAATGGAGCAACCAGACATACCAATCACCTATAATCAGAAGAAAAGCATGATTAAAAACCTACAGGAAGCCACAAACACCACCACATGATGACTATCACATGCTAAACAGAAAGGAACAAGTCACCATCTTCCGTCTCCGAACAGGACACAGCCGACTCCGAAGTCACATGTATACAAAGTTTAAGGTTGGTACTACTAATCTATGTACATGTGCCCAGGTGCCCCAAACTGTGGAACATATCCTCCAAAACTACACCAACTATGAGACACTGAGAAATAATTACTGGCCCCGTGAAACCACTAAAGAAGATAAACTCTGCAGTTCCATACATGAATTACAAAAAACAGTGAAATTTATCCAAGAGACAGGACTGCAGGTATAGACAGACAATGCGAACGAAGAAAAAGAAGAAGATTAAACTATCTGGAATAATTTAATATGTGCAAGCAAGTGGTTACTATGACCGTTTTATATTAGAAAGTATCAGTAAGCAGTTTGTGTTTTGTAGAACAATATAAATACATTTATTTATTTATTTGGGTCATCGTCTGTGGAATGCGGTGTCCAGAGCAAGAGAAACTTCCTGATCGTTTCCTTTAGTGATTTTGTTCATCAGGTTTTTCGTATGTGCTCATTTTAAGAAAAGGTTAAGAAAACAGTTATAGAAAACAGTTATAGAAAGCAATTATAGAAAACAATTACAGAAAACAGTTGCAGAAAACAGTTATAGAAAAAAGGTGGCGACAGAGAAGATCCGCGTATTCTCCAACAGTTTTTAGTTCAAGGCGATGTCTGTTTTTTTTTTTTCACTATTAATTATAAATCTTTGGTTAAGAGTATGGGAGAGACTAGAATCTTCTCGTGTTGATGGTTTAAAATGGCAATTTGGCAACACTTCGAGTTTATATTTTTAGAAACGACGCTTTCTGTTTTAGAAGTTGGTAGATTTGATTTGTTTTAGAATTTGCCGGGCACCATTTCGTTGTCGTAAGTAGTGGGAGTGGCGCTGGATGTGGTTTAGAGTGCTAGCCTGCAATAACGACACTGTCATAAATACTGCTATAATTCACTCCTTAACTTCTTCTACCTGGATACGGATATTATAATGAATTTGATACTTACACTGAACATTTAAAGTAACATTTGTCGTTTTTGTGTAACAATCAGTCACGTGGGAGACTTGACAGACACAAACTTCACCGTTCAAATCTCGCGAGATTTCCGAAGTGTGCGTCACCACGTGACCAGTACCAGACAATGTCAAGTTACCACACTGGATTGTTACATTCTGGACACCGGGATATCCACCATCCACACGACAAGTTATGTTGTTCTTTCCCTCAGTAACTGTTGTTGAGTTGCTGAAACCATTTATCATCAGCACTGGAGCAAAATTTGTTTGTTCTGTGTCAGATGAGAATAAAAGTGTGAGAACATTATCAAGAAATATGACACGAACAAATTAAACATAAAATAGTCTGTAGGAAAAAAAAGTCGAAGCTGTTGATATCTAATGATGTTTTGATGTATAAAAACAAAATATTTGGAGCCACAATGTCAGGGGTTAGAAACTTCAGTAATTTGCTAAATATGTTAAATTTATACAGGAGCAGTACTTTATGTGGCACATCATTTTTCAGTCTTTGTGTTCTCCTTACTCGCTCTACCTTACCATTCTCCTTATTCGCTGAGAGTCTTCCAACTCGCTCTACCTCATCGTTCTCCTTATTCGCTGAGAGTAATCCAACTCGCTCTACCTCATCGTTCTCCTTATTCGCTGAGAGTAATCCAACTCGCTCTACCTCATCGTTCTCCTTATTCGCTGAGAGTAATCCAACTCGCTCTACCTCACCGCATTAAAAATAATAAGTTCCACTGGGTGACCCTGTACGAGCGCAGCATCGCCTTAGGGAAAATGATTACCACGATTTAACAGATGCAAATGCTAGGACACCAAGTTTTTGCGGCAGAAACGTTGTTTGCTGATGTTGTGGTCGAAAATGCGAGTGTAACATTGGCAGAGTCAGCCATGAGAGGAACTTCTCGGCAAGATGATGTTTGGTAAACTCCACAACTGATATCTGTCTGCTCCTGAGCATCTCCTTATACGCATAAACATACATGAATATACACACATATCCGAAAAGTTCCCAAGCAATTTATGTAACATCTACGGTTAAAAATGTCACAAGCTAAAACTTATGCCTATTCGCGAGTAACGAGAGCTGTCATTGCCTTGCGACTCGATGTGAACATGTTGTGTTTCGTTTTGTGTCGGTTGGCATGAAAGCGAAACGAAACATAGTTCCGGTTAAAGTTTTGAGTTATTAGTTTGCGAGTGAGATTCTTCATTCACTCGGGAATATGGCATAGGTGATGTAGAGAGCACGCTCTTGTTTTTTTTTTCTGCGTGGAAGTGTTCATCCGGTGTTTTCAGTTAATTCTGCGCTGTCGTAAGAAAGATTGTCTAGCAATGATCTCCGCCCGTGCCTCCGTAGTTAAGTGTTTTTGTTATACGTGTAAGTTATAAGTCATTAGTCATAAATTAAGTTGTTAAGAAATGTTTAAGAAGAAGATGGGTTAAAAGTAACATATTGTTACAGACCTGAATTTGGGTTTAAAAAACGTGATTTGTCTATAGTGATGTGCTCGTGTATGTTGCTGCACAGTTGTGTTGTAATATGTGTTGGTCCGTGAGTACTGGATCATTTTTTAATTCATCGATAATCATCAATTGTTAATTCACCTGAAGCTTGTGATACTTATTTTCCATGCTATTCATTTTTTATGTTGGATGTCACGTGTTCACTTGGAGCTGTGTGTTTATGCTTCGATATCATGTGTTCACTTGGAGCTGTGTGTTTATGTTCGATATCATGTGTTCACTTGGAGCTGTGTGTTTATGCTTCGATATCATGTGTTCACTTGGAGCTGTGTGTTTATGCTTCGATATCATGTGTTCACTTGGAGCTGTGTGTTTATGTTCGATATCATGTGTTCACTTGGAGCTGTGTGTTTATGTTCGATATCATGTGTTCACTTGGAGCTGTGTGTTTATGTTCGATATCATGTGTTCACTTGGAGCTGTGTGTTTATGTTCGGTATCATGTGTTCACTTGGAGCTGTGTGTTTATGTTCGATATCATGTGTTCACTTGGAGCTGTGTGTTTATGCTTCGTGATTTATCATTATATCTTAGAAATAAGTGTGTCCGTGATGTTTTTGTTTGTTTGTTTGTTTGGTTATGAATTTGTTTTGCTTTCGTTTGGCGGAATTGAAACTGATATAAACGTCGTGAGTTTCTACTCTAGATTTTATTCCATTGGTTGTGTTTTGTTGTGTGAAATTTAGAATTGTTCAGCTCAAGCAAAGATTTACATTAAGTAACCACCACAAGTACGATAGTACGTTATAACTTGGATAAGAAACGGAAAAGACAAGTATAAACCCCTTCCTTTCAGTTTATCACAACAAATATAATTTCTTACACACAAGTTTTACATCGACCCGCCAATCTATTTCACTGTTACCATTTGACCTCTGATCTACGCTGACCTTTGATCTTACCTCTAGTAAACCTTCTGACCAATTAGATGCTTTCTTTATGTTCCCAGGGTCTCGCGTGGACAAGGTGAAGGCTGTCGGAGGAGGATAACCAATCACAGCGAATGTAACATTTTGTGCATCCACAAAAGATGATACCAAAATGGTGGATCCGTTTTGATGGAAGTCCTTTAACGTTTGAGGACCTAGGACACACAAAAAAAAAAAACAAAAAAAACAACACATCACTTGATTATGAAATTTAACAACTGAGAGGTTTTGTGGTCTGTGAAATGTGATAGTTTCATTGTAAATGTAAGTGGTTTGTTGAAGTCTAAAATTTAAAAAAGGAGGTTATTTTTTCCAAGAAAATGAGACACATCTTGTGCAACAGATCCATATCAATGGAAACAAGATTCCGAGTACTTAAATGTTACATCGAGCCAATTCTGTATTATGGGTGTGAAGCATGGTCCATGAATAAGAGATTACAGCGAGAAATGAAGGCCATGGAAATGTGGTTCATAAGAAGGATGTTGAAGGTACCATGGACAGCTAAGAAAATTAACAAAGAAGTCTTGATAGAGAGGCTGATTTAAAGGCAAATTACAGCAAAGATCAGAGGCAGACAAGGGAGATTTCTAGGACATTTTCTGAGGAAAATTGGAACACACTGTGGCAACTGGAAAAATTGAGGGAAGAAGAGACAGAGGAAGACAGAGAGAGAAGTTACTGGATGGGCTGTCAGTGTGGCTAGGAAGAAAGTCACAGGCGGATCTCATAATCAAGTCTAAAGACAGGCAATTGTGGAGAGAATTGATCGCTTACGTCACGCGGCACGGCATTTGATTGATTGATTTTTTCAAGGCAATTCATGAATTACAGTTTTTTTTCTGTCTTTTATTGATTACTTGAATTCCTTGTCAAATTTTTAGTCAGTGTGTCTGTTCTTGTAGACCAAGAAATGATAAAATCAGAGAAGTAGAAGAAGCGAAAAAGTAGAATAATTAAATAAAATATTAGACACTTCAGCTATATTTACAATGTTTCTCATCATAATTTAGATGAATAATTGAACAGCAAATGACACTGAAACTTACACAGTACATTGATATTTATCAACATCTCCGTCACTCCGACATTGTTAGTGGCTCTGCAGATATAAAGGCCGCTGTCCTCACAGTTCATGTCAATCTGAGCAGACAGGGACAACAAGCCCACGCTTGAAAACCGTCTTCTAGGAGTTAAAATGGCAACTTTTGGCTCCGGATTGCCCCCAGCAGTACATGCAAAATCAACAGATCTTGATCTTGTAATATTGAAACTGTATGAGTTACCGTTTGCTGTAAAACTGCTAATCTTTGGCTTGTCTAGTAGAGAATAAAAATAATCAAATTCTTCATACGTCACCAGCAATATGAATTTGATAGTATAATATTTATTAATGAAAACTCGAAAAAAAACTGAGTAACCCAGACGTCTGAAATATGAATGTTCTATATGAACAAAAACACAAATCAGTCGTCATAGATTTGTAAAACTTTTGGTGCAAGTTTACATTTACAACTCTTGGTAGGAATATATTTTCTCAGGATGGTTACAGACCAACAATCCTTGGCGATGTACTCTCGTAATCGAGGTCAACCTAGCTCCCCCATCATGACCTCCAACCTAGCTCCCCCATCATGACCTCCAACCTAGCTCCCCCATCATGACCTCCAACCTAGCTCCCCCATCATGACCTCCAACCTAGCTCCCCCATCATGACCTCCAACCTAGCTCCCCCATCATGACCTCCAACCTAGCTCCCCCATCATAACCTCCAACCTAGCTCCCCCATCATGACCTCCAACCTAGCTCCCCCATCATGACCTCCAACCTAGCTCCCCCATCATGACCTCCAACCTAGCTCCCCCATCATGACCTCCAACCTAGCTCCCCCATCATAACCTCCAACCTAGCTCCCCCATCATGACCTCCAACCTAGCTCCCCCATCATGACCTCCAACCTAGCTCCCCCATCATGACCTCCAACCTAGCTCCCCCATCATGACCTCCAACCTAGCTCCCCCATCATGACCTCCAACCTAGCTCCCCCATCATGACCTCCAACCTAGCTCCCCCATCATGACCTCCAACCTAGGCCCCCCTCCTTGGTATATTGTATGCTAATTATGCGTAAATCCTGAGCATTTAATCAATAAACAATACATTGACATGCAGTACAAATCACCAAGTCTGAAATTAAGGACACATTTTAATCTCACTATACGCCACAACAACATATATAACTGACATTGACATCAACATGACATCAAAGCAGGTGTCAATATAATGGTAATTAAGCATCGTATCATATCATAATGACTTCTCAGGCTGCATTATTGAAATCCTGATGGACCTTGGGTCCTAGGATCTCTTGACCCTACACGTAGCCTACACTACGAATCTAACATGCAATGACACTTATTACACGCAGCTACCACTGCCATGACATACCTCTATATAACCGCGTTGCTGCAGCACAAAATCAGTCTACATGAAAGCACAGTAACGAATCAAACATGTTGCCCATCCAATATACT
The DNA here is from genome assembly GCA_009760885.1 of Achatina immaculata. NCBI lineage: Eukaryota > Metazoa > Mollusca > Gastropoda > Stylommatophora > Achatinidae > Lissachatina > Lissachatina immaculata. The sequence continues at coordinate 5,241,782 of CM019692.1, forward strand.
GATAAATCACACTGAAAATCTTGTCCATATTTATACGTAAATACAGAAACCTACATTACAGCTTACTGCACAACTACATAATCTACACCACATGAGGTGGGCACGGGCAGAATACAGCCAACGATCACCATAGTACACAGGAATTTACAGCACATCCACAAGCACAATTAAACAAGACACCGGCCATTGCCTCTATCTACACTGATCCAAGCCAATGTTTCAATATATATATATATATATATATATATATATATATATATATATATCCCCTTGAAACCGACTACCAATAACGTGGACGATGACGCTTCGGTCAAGGTCGTACACCTCTCGATCTAAGCGTGCATCGTCCACCGATTCTCCTCCAGTGCAGGTCAGACATACATGCATATATGGCGAGGCTGTTGTATAAAACTATTCTTTCATCACAGGAAGTGTAGAAGTAGAACATGTTGTATGTTGTTTTGCATTTCTATATCTCCGCTTGTGATATTGTAATATCTACATCTATACTTGTGACATTTTTTGTAATATCTACATCTATACTTGTCATATCGTAATATCTACATCTATATATGTGACATTGTGATATCTACACATATACTTGTGACGATGTCATGGCTACTGTCATTTTTATACTGACATTCAGACTTATGTGTTTTGTGTCTGCAGATGCCTATAAATTCTATTGAAATTGCAGTTATGAAAATAACAACAACAACAACTCACGCTGAACATTTAAAGTAATATTTGTCGTTTTTGTGTAACAATCAGTCACGTGAGAGGCCTGACAGACACAGACTCCACCGTTCAAATCTCGCGAGATTTCTGGAGAGTACGACACCACATTGCCAGGAGCTGAGAATGTCAGGTTGCCACATTGGACTGTAACATTGTGGACACCAGGATATCCACCATCCACACGACAAGTTATGTTGTTCTTTCCCTCAGTAACTGTTGCTGGTGAGTTGCTGTCGCCATTTATCATCAGCGCCGGGGCAGAGCTTGGGGGCTCTGTGACAGTGTGGAAAAAATATGCAAATATTATTTCAAATACTGAGGGAAAATGGCGTGGAATAAACAGGACATAAAAATGAAGGTTTTTTTTTTTAAACTTCTGTCTATAAAATGTTAATCTTATCTACTCTCTCATGACATTTCCGATTGTTCATTGGCTCCCTCAAGATTCATTATGTGAAGGTAATTTCATAAATATTACTCTAACTAAAACCATACGAATAATGATAATAATAATAATAATAATTTTAGAAAAGTGAGGAAATAGCCCCCCCCTGCCATTTTGTCAACACCATTGTTAGCCCCACTGACCCCTTGGAACCGATATCAACAACTTTGAGAAGCCCTGGTAGACGGGAATAGTTCTATATGCATCACAATATTTCCATACACTCTCTCAAAAGTGCAGTGGCAAGTGGAAGATCACGGGTTCAATCCCGGGACCGGGGAAAAAAAAAGGCAACAACTCACAAGACCTCTGGGAGTCATGACCCAGAGGGGTCCACCCCCCTTAGAGTGTCAGGAGTTTAAAGGGCCGAAACACTTGTCTGAGGGGGGGGGTACTTCCTCTGATGATCTGAAGGAGTTGTGTTGTTGTTCCGCTCTCTACGGTAGAGAGTTTCCTGCATATATATATATATATATATATATATATATATATATATATATCCCCTTGAAACCGACTACCAATAACGTGGACGATGACGCTTCGGTCAAGGTCGTACACCTCTCGATCTAAGCGTGCATCGTCCACCGATTCTCCTCCAGTGCAGGTCAGACATACATGCATATATGGCGAGGCTGTTGTATAAAACTATTCTTTCATCACAGGAAGTGTAGAAGTAGAACATGTTGTATGTTGTTTTGCATTTCTATATCTCCGCTTGTGATATTGTAATATCTACATCTATACTTGTGACATTTTTTGTAATATCTACATCTATACTTGTCATATCGTAATATCTACATCTATATATGTGACATTGTGATATCTACACATATACTTGTGACGATGTCATGGCTACTGTCATTTTTATACTGACATTCAGACTTATGTGTTTTGTGTCTGCAGATGCCTATAAATTCTATTGAAATTGCAGTTATGAAAATAACAACAACAACAACTCACGCTGAACATTTAAAGTAATATTTGTCGTTTTTGTGTAACAATCAGTCACGTGAGAGGCCTGACAGACACAGACTCCACCGTTCAAATCTCGCGAGATTTCTGGAGAGTACGACACCACATTGCCAGGAGCTGAGAATGTCAGGTTGCCACATTGGACTGTAACATTGTGGACACCAGGATATCCACCATCCACACGACAAGTTATGTTGTTCTTTCCCTCAGTAACTGTTGCTGGTGAGTTGCTGTCGCCATTTATCATCAGCGCCGGGGCAGAGCTTGGGGGCTCTGTGACAGTGTGGAAAAAATATGCAAATATTATTTCAAATACTGAGGGAAAATGGCGTGGAATAAACAGGACATAAAAATGAAGGTTTTTTTTTTTAAACTTCTGTCTATAAAATGTTAATCTTATCTACTCTCTCATGACATTTCCGATTGTTCATTGGCTCCCTCAAGATTCATTATGTGAAGGTAATTTCATAAATATTACTCTAACTAAAACCATACGAATAATGATAATAATAATAATAATAATTTTAGAAAAGTGAGGAAATAGCCCCCCCCTGCCATTTTGTCAACACCATTGTTAGCCCCACTGACCCCTTGGAACCGATATCAACAACTTTGAGAAGCCCTGGTAGACGGGAATAGTTCTATATGCATCACAATATTTCCATACACTCTCTCAAAAGTGCAGTGGCAAGTGGAAGATCACGGGTTCAATCCCGGGACCGGGGAAAAAAAAAGGCAACAACTCACAAGACCTCTGGGAGTCATGACCCAGAGGGGTCCACCCCCCTTAGAGTGTCAGGAGTTTAAAGGGCCGAAACACTTGTCTGAGGGGGGGGGGGGGTACTTCCTCTGATGATCTGAAGGAGTTGTGTTGTTGTTCCGCTCTCTACGGTAGAGAGTTTCCTGCATATATATATATATAGTATTTATTTCTTTTATATTTAATATTTCGATACACTCTTTCAGTACCGAACAGACAGACCTACAAAAATCAGATTTTTAAAGGCATGCATCTTTCCCATAACAAAACAGCTGGGAAACACATAAATGCCTTTGAATGTAAATGCTACAGAAGAGTTCTTCAAATATCATGGACACAAAAAAGAAAGAATATATCCATACTACAAGAACTTTATATTGAAGAAGGTTGGCTGGTAAAGAGGATAAAAGTGAGAAAGTTAAATATTTTGGACAATTTAAATGTCATGATAATTTAGAGAAGACTCTCTTGGAAGGGTACATAATGGGAAAAAGAAAGAGAGGAAGACCAAGGCGAAGATGGCTGCAAGTCATCGTTGATAATCTGAAAATAGATGCATCAGCAGCAGGCCATCTTGCTCACAACCGAGAGGTCTACAAATGACTGACTTATTCTCAGTACCACGTAGTCAGCATGCACATTGCTCCCTTTTACTTTAACAAGAATTCTCTTGCACAAACCAGTAGCTGTCATAACTCTCACTGAAAATAGTTCTTGCTGCAAGAAGGTAGTTCCAGCGCAGCCACCAGTATATATCATTCTATGTGGGGCGACCAGAGCATAACTTTGCTTACCCAGAGCAGTCACGATGATATGTGTGGGTACCTAGAGCAGTCACGATGATATGTATGGGTACCTAGAGCAGTCACGATGATATGTGTGGGTACCTAGAGCAGTCACGATGATATGTGTGGGTACCTAGAGCAGTCACGATGATATGTATGGGTACCTAGAACAGTCACGATGATATGTGTGGGTACCTAGAGCAGCCACGATGATATGTGTGGGTACCTAGAGCAGTCACGATGATATGTGTGGGTACCTAGAGCAGTCACGATGATATGTGTGGGTACCTAGAGCAGTCACGATGATATGTGGGTACCTAGAGCAGCCACGATGATATGTGTGGGTACCTAGAGCAGTCACGATGATATGTGTGGGTACCTAGAGCAGTCACGATGATATGTGTGGGTACCTAGAGCAGTCACGATGATATGTATGGGTACCTAGAGCAGTCACGATGATATGTGTGGGTACCTAGAGCAGTCACGATGATATGTGTGGGTACCTAGAACAGTCACGATGATATGTGTGGGTACCTAGAGCAGTCACGATGATATGTATGGGTACCTAGAGCAGTCACGATGATATGTATGGGTACCTAGAGCAGTCACGATGATATGTATGGGTACCTAGAGCAGTCACGATGATATGTATGGGTACCTAGAGCAGTCACGATGATATGTATGGGTACCTAGAGCAGTCACGATGATATGTATGGGTACCTAGAGCAGTCACGATGATATGTGTGGGGTGGGTTTCTAAAATTTATTTCTGGGTAGAAAAACCTCTGATCTCACGACGATTCCAACTATTATTCCCGACTTTAGCAACCATGTATTTCTTTAATCTGCCTTTATTATCAGCGCCCATCTTGTCATTGCCATAAAATTGCTACTAATACCGTCGGAGTGTTTCTCTCAAATTTTCAATCCTTTTTGACCTACTTTCTACATAACAGTAATAATAAACTATAATAAATATGCCAATAGTAACAGTGATAACACTAATAATAATACTAATTTTGATACTATCCAAAGAACAAAGTGGAAGCAAGCGGTTGGCTGAGAAATGAGGTAAAGGAAGAATGACAAAAGGGTACCATATGGTAAAGAATATAGCGTTATGTCATAGATGACCTCAGTGTGAAGAGCTCAGTTTCGTTTTGGTTACGGCCGATCAGAATTAGACTGACCGCTTCACGGGGCAACAGGTGTTGCTTAAATAAAGGGGCTTGTTTTGTCCAACGAGTCAGTGTTCTGTGTAGAGAGGTATGGCCGGGGTTGTGATGTCCTGTGCTGGAATGTATTCGTAGAGATTGTTCGTGATGGGTTCTTGATGTAAGTCTACCCCGTGCCATCCGTAGTTTGTTCCAGGATCGTATATACTGAATTCCTATCCTGGGATATATATCTATCGTCCGTGGTAGGAATTCAGTACACACACACACACATATATAAATATATATCCCGGAGTAGGAAATCACTATATATCTAGTGGGGCAGTTCTGGGAAAGAGCATAAAGAAAAGCCAGGTCATGTTCTGACTGTTGTACTAAAGAATCGGGAGACTAATATCATTACCTGATGACCTAATTTCTCTTTTTAGGGATACAAGTAAGGAATTAGTGAATAAATAGACACGCCACAGTAACAGACATAAAGTGAAGTAATACAATTGTTCATTAAAACATAAACATATAACAATCTTTTACATCAGCCTCCTCCCATGGGATACTAAAGAAAAGCCGGCCAGATGTTGCAGATGGTGAGAAGACGATGTGGGGGGAGGGTGAAGGAAGGTTCAGAACACTCAGAGGGCTAAACTGCTCGCTTAGGAAGCCAGCCAGCCAGCCAGCCAGCCAGCCAGCCAGCCAGCCAGCCAGCCAGCCAGCCAGCCAGCCAGCCACGCACGCGCACACACACAAGAGAAGAAGAGAACGAACGAACGAACGACCGAAAGAACACACTTTATTTTCAAAGGGGAATTGGGCACGCAGGCCCGTCTGACATTCTGCCCTTCATCATACAGCTTTCACTCAGTCACAGTCATGAGAGAGAGAGAGAGAGAGAGAGAGAGAGAGAGAGAGAGAGCAAGGGAAAAAATCAAACAAGAAAGATAAACCAAACAAACCCAAGATCTCCATAACTGTCGTGGTCGTCGCCGACATTTCACTGAAAAGGGAGTTTCTGGCCACACATTTGACCAGAGAAGCGCCGCTGTTGGAGACTGTGATCTCCCTTCGTGTGTTTTCAAGAACGAGTGTGTTATTGACGTAGACACTTAGCCAGAAGGAAGGGCTGTAACCGGCTACTTTACAATTTATTGTTACATTTATGGTCTTTGCTGAACAAAGGTTGTAGGTAATGTTGTCCAGCACCACAGAGTCTGGTCCATCTGAAGGCGACAGAAAGGACATTATATTAATTGTTGGCTATGACTTGTTAAAACCTAACTCAAATTGCTAGCACAACAGGATTAAAGATAAACGTAGGGAAGACAAAGTTAATGAAGCAAAATGTGAACAACAGAAATGTACTCAGAGTAGATAACAAGTTAGTGGAGGAGGTCAACGAATTTGTATACCTTGGCAGCAGAGTAGTAGAAATGGAGACAGCGCAGAGGACATCAACAGCAGACTTACTAGAGCAAATCAGGCTTTTGCAATGCTGCAGACTATATGGAAATAAAAAAAAACTGAACATGAATACGAAAATCAGGATATTTAAAAGTAATATTCTTCTTCTTCTTCGTTCGCTTCTCCCACCAAGACCGCCCCGTGATCCTACTGAATTTACTCCCGTGGTCCTCATAGGTCCCGTGGTCAAATTTTCAATCCTTTTTGACCTACTTTCTACATAACAGTAATAATAAACTATAATAAATATGCCAATAGTAACAGTGATAACACTAATAATAATACTAATTTTGATACTATCCAAAGAACAAAGTGGAAGCAAGCGGTTGGCTGAGAAATGAGGTAAAGGAAGAATGACAAAAGGGTACCATATGGTAAAGAATATAGCGTTATGTCATAGATGACCTCAGTGTGAAGAGCTCAGTTTCGTTTTGGTTACGGCCGATCAGAATTAGACTGACCGCTTCACGGGGCAACAGGTGTTGCTTAAATAAAGGGGCTTGTTTTGTCCAACGAGTCAGTGTTCTGTGTAGAGAGGTATGGCCGGGGTTGTGATGTCCTGTGCTGGAATGTATTCGTAGAGATTGTTCGTGATGGGTTCTTGATGTAAGTCTACCCCGTGCCATCCGTAGTTTGTTCCAGTATCGTATATACTGAATTCCTATCCTGGGATATATATCTATCGTCCGTGGTAGGAATTCAGTACACACACACACACATATATAAATATATATCCCGGAGTAGGAAATCACTATATATCTAGTGGGGCAGTTCTGGGAAAGAGCATAAAGAAAAGCCAGGTCATGTTCTGACTGTTGTACTAAAGAATCGGGAGACTAATATCATTACCTGATGACCTAATTTCTCTTTTTAGGGATACAAGTAAGGAATTAGTGAATAAATAGACACGCCACAGTAACAGACATAAAGTGAAGTAATACAATTGTTCATTAAAACATAAACATATAACAATCTTTTACATCAGCCTCCTCCCATGGGATACTAAAGAAAAGCCGGCCAGATGTTGCAGATGGTGAGAAGACGATGTGGGGGGAGGGTGAAGGAAGGTTCAGAACACTCAGAGGGCTAAACTGCTCGCTTAGGAAGCCAGCCAGCCAGCCAGCCAGCCAGCCAGCCAGCCAGCCAGCCAGCCAGCCAGCCAGCCAGCCAGCCACGCACGCGCACACACACAAGAGAAGAAGAGAACGAACGAACGAACGACCGAAAGAACACACTTTATTTTCAAAGGGGAATTGGGCACGCAGGCCCGTCTGACATTCTGCCCTTCATCATACAGCTTTCACTCAGTCACAGTCATGAGAGAGAGAGAGAGAGAGAGAGAGAGAGAGAGAGCAAGGGAAAAAATCAAACAAGAAAGATAAACCAAACAAACCCAAGATCTCCATAACTGTCGTGGTCGTCGCCGACATTTCACTGAAAAGGGAGTTTCTGGCCACACATTTGACCAGAGAAGCGCCGCTGTTGGAGACTGTGATCTCCCTTCGTGTGTTTTCAAGAACGAGTGTGTTATTGACGTAGACACTTAGCCAGAAGGAAGGGCTGTAACCGGCTACTTTACAATTTATTGTTACATTTATGGTCTTTGCTGAACAAAGGTTGTAGGTAATGTTGTCCAGCACCACAGAGTCTGGTCCATCTGAAGGCGACAGAAAGGACATTATATTAATTGTTGGCTATGACTTGTTAAAACCTAACTCAAATTGCTAGCACAACAGGATTAAAGATAAACGTAGGGAAGACAAAGTTAATGAAGCAAAATGTGAACAACAGAAATGTACTCAGAGTAGATAACAAGTTAGTGGAGGAGGTCAACGAATTTGTATACCTTGGCAGCAGAGTAGTAGAAATGGAGACAGCGCAGAGGACATCAACAGCAGACTTACTAGAGCAAATCAGGCTTTTGCAATGCTGCAGACTATATGGAAATAAAAAAAAAACTGAACATGAATACGAAAATCAGGATATTTAAAAGTAATATTCTTCTTCTTCTTCGTTCGCTTCTCCCACCAAGACCGCCCCGTGATCCTACTGAATTTACTCCCGTGGTCCTCATAGGTCCCGTGGTCCCCCTGTGGTCCCCGAAAGGATCACACGAGATCCACGAGAGGACCACAAGAGATTCAGAATATCGCAGGGCTTGAGCCTGTATTCTTGGTGGGTCTCAGAAGCGGGATTGCGTGACACCGTGGATTTCGTTGCACCAGTTTAATCTAGAGTTGAACTTTCTCACCGGAAATCCTCGACGTGTGTTGGATATCAGTATATCCCCGCTGGGTGAGAGGTGGTTGCCCATCTAGCCTAGAGTTGGACTTTCTCACTGGAAAACCTCAACGTGATTAGAATACGCATGCATCCCCGCCGGGTGAGAGGTGGTTGCCTATCTAGACTGCACTGGTCCAGTGTCTCCGACTTCAGCATTTTGTGGTCTTGGGAGCTACCCGTCCTAGTTGTGACCAGGACGGAACTTTTGTCCAGGAGGATGAATCCTCGCCACTAGTAAGTTTCACCCGTGGGTTGAGCCGGTTTAGGTACATTATCCCATTATGGGCGTCTTTAGGACGTGACCGACCTCTAGAGCGGAGGTACCGTGACATGAGCAGCCATCAAGCTTCATCCCTGGTTTAAGCCGATTTAGGCATATTTCACCAGTATGGGTGGATATCGGAAGCGGCCGGTCTCTAGAGCAGAGGTGCTATGGTATGAGTAGCTCTTGCCGCGAGACCACTGGACATACCGACTAAGTTTCATTTTATCCTTTCCATCACCTTTTCACATCGGCGCCGCACGGCAACCCTAATTTCATTTTCGCATTTTCTTCATTGGCCAGGAGGAGTTTCGTTTCACGCACGGCATCCGAAGAATCTCGCCAGCAGTGTCTTAACCTCTGGGTTAAGCCGGTTCAGGCAATTTGCCCTGTATGAATGCACACAGGGTTTTGAATTAATAAACGCACTCTTTGCACTAAGGTCGGAGCCTGATTTTCAAGTAATAAAAGCGCTCTTTCCAGGAGGGTCGGAGCTTGCTAAGCATGTGTTAGCTCAAGAATTGCCAAAGTTATCCAAGTAGGATCGTCTCATCTAAGGAACCTCGACTGCTTTAATGAGCCATTCACAGTTTCACCGTGAAACAGTGTGAACGTAGACAACCATGGCTTAATCTTTGAGACAAGCATATGATTACTAGCAGGATCAACCAGATAGCTTTCTTCACCGAACCTTAGTCGGATATCTGCCGACAGACAGACGCAGGGCAAGGGAGACAGCACTCTGCTCAGAGAGGATCCCTTTCGACCCCGGCGGCGTTTCATTTCCTTTAACCACCAGCGCCAGAGGCCGGCTCTCTCCACTCTAACGAACGAGAAGAAAGCCTGGCACCGACAACCAACGCAAATTACATACTGCAGACCCGATAGTCTTTGCGAGAGATGGGCCAATTTCGAGACCATCGGTCGACAACACCGTAGTACACTACAGATGTGTTAGCACGAACCTGGCTGGCTAGCCGTTTATAGGCTTCGCTCGACGGACAAACCACTCGCTTCTGCATCGAAACATCTTAATTCTCGCTGTCCGGGAAGGGAGTGAAAACCTTTCTCCCCACGCACGGAACTCGAGAGCGCCAAAAGAAAGTAATGTTCTAAGTGTACTGCTCTATGAAGTGAGTGCTGGAAAATCACCAAAACCGTAGAAAAAACAAGTTGAATTCTTTCCAGACTAAATGTTTACGAAGAATTAGACAAATATTTTGGCCAAACACCATAAGAAATACCATCTTGTTGGCAGAAATGCAGATGAAGCCACTGACAGCAATTATTGAGGAAAGATGCTCTGGATGACTGACGACTCACTATCAAAAATAGCACTAAGATTGGCACTACAGGGGAAGAGAAGGGTAGACCAAAAGAGACATGGAGAATAACAACAGAGAGGATGTTGAGCAATAGAGGGCTCACCTGGGCAAGAGCGAAGAAAAGGCAACAGACAGGCGTTTGTGGAAAACTCTCGCGGAATCCCCATGTGCATTGGGCATTTAAGGTTCATAGATAGATAGATAGATAGATAGATAGATAGATAGATAGATAGATAGATAGATAGATAGATAGATAGATAGATAGATAGATAGATAGATAGATAGATAGATAGATAGATATGATTTGTTAAAAACGACAGAACAAGATATGAAAATCATGCTTTTTAAAACTAAAATTTGCAATTTGTGCTTAATTCAAGTTATAAAAGAAAATTGCTCTATGTGAAACTGATCTTGCAGACTATTTCATGCAGTGAAAATTCTACTGCACCAAGTTCTTCATGCAGGTCATAGGTCATTGAAGAAAATATAAACAAGAATTCTGTCAAGAAAAGAGAGTCATTGAAAAAAAAAAGAAAGGCAAGTGAAAGAAGACTAGTGAGAATACTAGAAAGTGCAGGACAGTTCTGTAAAAAGCACTTAATTAATTCATATTCTGTGACTTTAGTCACTTTTAAGATTAAAAAAAAATGTCCTTTGGTGAGGAAATCGTTAAAGTGAACGTTATGAAAATCTGTGTGACAAAAAATTATATAGACGGGCGGTCCACAAAAGTGGCTTTCAGTGCAACATGTTACTTCATTTGATGAGTTTGATTGATGTTTTCCGAGTGTGCTTGGAGTATTCTGGAATGTGCATGTAGTGTTTTTGTGATACGCATGGATTGTAAACAAACATGTTGAAGGTATTTCTCGTTAACCAATTATCTTTAACCAATTATCCTTCTTTACGTGCATGTAGTGTTTTTGTGATACGCATGGATTGTAAACAAACATGTTGAAGGTATTTCTCGTTACCCAATTATCTTTAAGTCTCTATCGATGAAAATTTACAGTTATTAATATGCAAATATTTTGAAATGTTTTAACCATCTAATTTCAATTGTACTTCACGCAACACAAATTTGAAAAAAAATGTTCCCAATCTTAACATTTCACAAAGTACAGTTTTATTTTTACACTTTCTTAATAATAAACATTGTCTTTTGGATACAGAAAATATCTCTTCATAGTGACCAGAATGTTTATATGTCTTTTAAAAAATAATTTTTGTACACCCCAGCTCCATCCTCCTATCATCTCAACACTTAGCACATTCCCACAACATCCTCCTATCATCTCAGCACTCAATACATCTTCACTCTATCCTCCTATCATCTCAACACTCAGTACATCTTCACTCTATCCTCCTATCATCTCAACACTCAATACATCTTCACTCTATCCTCCTATCATCTTAACACTCAGTACATCTTCACTCTATCCTCCTATCATCTCAACACTCAGTACATCTTCACTCTATCCTCCTATCATCTCAACACTCAGTACATCTTCACTCCATCCTCCTATCATCTCAACACTCAGTACATCTTCACTCTATCCTCCTATCATCTCAACACTCAGTACATCTTCACTCCATCCTCCTATCATCTCAACACTCAGTACATCTTCACTCTATCCTCCTATCATCTCAACACTCAGTACATCTTTACTCCATCCTCCTATCATCTCAACACTCAGTACATCTTCACTCTATCCTCCTATCATCTCAACACTCAGTACATCTTCACTCTATCCTCCTATCATCTCAACACTCAATACATCTTCACTCTATTCTCCTATCATCTCAACACTCAGTACATCTTCACTCTATCCTCCTATCATCTCAACACTCAATACATCTTCACTCTATCCTCCTATCATCTTAACACTCAGTACATCTTCACTCTATCCTCCTATCATCTCAACACTCAGTACATCTCACTCTATCCTCCATCATCTCAACACTCAGTACATCTTCACTCCATCCTCCTATCATCTCAACACTCAGTACATCTTCACTCTATCCTCCTATCATCTCAACACTCAGTACATCTTCACTCCATCCTCCTATCATCTCAACACTCAGTACATCTTCACTCTATCCTCCTATCATCTCAACACTCAGTACATCTTTACTCCATCCTCCTATCATCTCAACACTCAGTACATCTTCACTCTATCCTCCTATCATCTCAACACTCAGTACATCTTCACTCTATCCTCCTATCATCTCAACACTCAATACATCTTCACTCTATTCTCCTATCATCTCAACACTCAGTACATCTTCACTCTATCCTCCTATCATCTCAACACTCAATACATCTTCACTCTATTCTCCTATCATCTCAACACTCAATACATCTTCACTCTATTCTCCTATCATCTCAACACTCAATACATCTTCACTCTATCCTCCTATCATCTCAACACTCAATACATCTTCACTCTATTCTCCTATCATCTCAACACTCAATACATCTTCACTCTATTCTCCTATCATCTCAACACTCAATACATCTTCACTCTATCCTCCTATCATCTCAACACTCAGTACATCTCGACGCCATCCTAAAATACGATTTCTTTGATGTTGAGCCTTGAACACACACAGACACATGCAGACACACACACACACACACACACACACACACACACATATATATATATATATATATATATATAATTGTGTTAAATCTCTTATTTACGTATTGTACAACTGAAAACACAAGCACAAATAAACAAGAGCTTACATGCTATGTAGGCTGTGAACGACCCGCCATAAAGTTCTGAGTTCGTATTTTGACTGTAACAACAGTGGGTCTGGTTGTTAACTGCAAATAACAGATTCACATAATAATAATAATAATAATATCAGGAAGAATTGAACAGATTAGAGCAATAGACCATGGGCCCCCATTTCCAGTCTGAAAACAGCTGTGGAGCTCCTTCCTAGTCTGAAAACAGCTGTGGAGCTCCTTCCTAGTCTGAAAACAGCTGTGGAGCTCCTTCTTAGTCTGAAAACAGCTGTGGAGCTCCTTCCTAGTCTGAAAACAGCTGTGGAGCTCCTTCCTAGTCTGAAAACAGCTGTGGAGCTCCTTCCTAGTCTGAAAACAGCTGTGGAGCTCCTTCCTAGTCTGAAAACAGCTGTGGAGCTCCTTCCTAGTCTGAAAACAGCTGTGGAGCTCCTTCCTAGTCTGAAAACAGCTGTGGAGCTCCTTCCTAGTCTGAAAACAGCTGTGGAGCTCCTTCCTAGTCTGAAAACAGCTGTGGAGCTCCTTCCTAGTCTGAAAACAGCTGTGGAGCTCCTTCCTAGTCTGAAAACAGCTGTGGAGCTCCTTCCTAGTCTGAAAACAGCTGTGGAGCTCCTTCCTAGTCTGAAAACAGCTGTGCACTTCCTTCCTAGTCTGAAAACAGCTGTGGAGCTCCTTCCTAGTCTGAAAACAGCTGTGCACTTCCTTCCTAGTCTGAAAACAGCTGTGGAGCTCCTTCCCAGTCTGAAAACAGCTGTGGAGCTCCTTCCTAGTCTGAAAACAGCTGTGGACCACTGTTCCCTCTAAGCTGCGCGGCTGCATGGTAAAACACCAAACAAAAAAAAAATCACACCGCGCACAAAAGTTCTGGAGCCGAGCAGAAAAAAAAGAAACTGTTACTTTTATTTTCCAGTTTCCAGACGTTACTCCGTGCTATAATTGCAATCAAGGAAAATGCAATGATGTTACGCGTTTTTCCTTTACTGTTTCAAAATGACTTTCGGATCGGATGGTCTTTTATCGTGTAGTTTCGGTAATACTGTAGCAGAATTGTGATGAAGCGAGTGGGAATACAGAGAATAGAGAGTAGTTAAAATAAACGGGCATATGAATTTCCACTGCGTCGTGGAAAAGGAGAATGTCCATTGAGCTGCTAAGGAATGCAAATTGATCTTGGTACCAGACGTCGTGACCACCAACATTAGAACGGTCCTGTTTTTTTTTTTTTAAATACCAATAGATTTACTATCGCTGTGGGAACGTGCAAAATTGTGTGTAACTCAAGTATGTGTACTTGCAGTGCTCAAACTGGTACTGACAAAAACTCCTGCATCCTGTGACCTTTACTTTTCAAGTATAAATTTAAGTGGCTAGAGGTTTTAATGAGAATGCCACCTTTAAAATTGAAATAACCCATAATTAGATGGCCAGACAGCAAATTTTGGGATTGGGATATTAGATCTGCCCTGGTATCACTTTAATTTAATCTTCTACTGTATAGTAAACTGAAATCTTTTACTTGCTTCTCAAATACGGTGGGATTATGTTTCAATGAACCCATAGTAAGTCGAATATGATAGGATAAACAACTATGTAAATAAATAACTACTGTCACTAAATAAGTAAACAAAGAACTCATCATTGCAATTAACTAAATACTGGTAACTGAAAACTACAGCAGGTTTATCCTGTTCTTAAATGTCCAGGCCTTTACCGTGGGTAACACGTTACTACGGACACTTGCACGCACAATATTTTTTGCACAGGAGCTGAACATTTTGCACACAAATCGCAAACCTTTAGAGGGAACATTTCTGTGGACCCCCATTACCAGTCTGAGAACATATGTGGATCCCTATTTCCAGCCTGAGAAAAATGTGGACCCCCATTTCCAGTCTGAGAACATATGTGGACACCCATTTCCAGTCTGAGAACAACTGTGGACCCCCATTTCCAGTCTGAGAACATATGTGGACACCCATTTCCAGTCTGAGAACAACTGTGGACCCCCATTTCCAGTCTGAGAACAACTGTGGACCCCCATTTCCAGTCTGAGAACAACTGTGGACCCCCATTTCCAGTCTGAGAACATATGTGGACCCCCATTTCCAATCTGAGAACAACTGTGGACCCCCATTTCCAGTCTGGGAACAACTGTGGACCCCCATTTCCAGTCTGAGAACATATGTGGACCCCCATTTCCAGTCTGAGAACGTATGTGGACCCCTATGTCAAGTCTGAGAACAATTGTGGACACCTAATTAAAAATGACATAAGAAATAAAACCGAGGTGATGCTAGGGTTTTTTTAAAATTTACTCGAACTAATCTATTTTCTAGTCGGTGTCCGTGGACCCCAAAAATTTTTCCATGGACCTTTGAGGGCCCCTGAACCCTAAGTTAAGGCCCGCTCAATTAGAGTGAGGTTTCATTACCATAGATTCCTTCGAAAGAGCCGAGAAATCCATCCATCCATCCATCCATCCATCCATCCATCCATCCATCCATCCACCTCAAATAGACCTACTGCTTCGTGTAAAATTCATGGCTAGAACTGATCGAGTAGACCCACTCGGCGCCCTCTGTTCGACAATGGAGCCATACTTCCAGTAAATCTCAGTTACTCCATTGTCCTCATCTTGACAAACACATTCCCCTGTAGTCCCGTCTTTCACGTAAGTTCTACTTTCATAGCTACGCACGTACATACCAGAAGGGCATGTACCATATATCAGTGGCGACTGTATGGCTGTGGAGAGAAAACAGTAACAAAGTGTTATCACATGTATAAAAAAACTATCAGAGATACCTATATTCGTGCTCATACTGATATCTGCGACTAACTGCCGACATTAATTACTAGCATAAACAGATATTGCTAACTTCTACTGTGTTTTAATTACAAATATTTTCCAGGAAACTTTCTTCTGTAAAGAATAGAACAGCACAACTGCTTCAAATCATCAGGGATGGTTGCTCCATGTCAAACATGAAAAGACTTTACTCACTTCAAAAACGAGCAGTAAAACGTATAGAAGACAAACATGCAGCACGTATTACAAATAAAGACAAACATCTTGATATTCTACCCCTCAAGAAGAGATTTCTTTTCAACAAGGCCAAGTTAATTCATAAACTTCTATCGCACAATGCTCCACCCTGTCTGTGGTCATTGTTCAAATCCAACCCAGTCTCACAGTCAACGCTTAAGCAATTGTATTCTCCCAAAACCAAGGCTTGACATGTTTAAAAAAAAAACCTTCTCTTACTGAGCTGCCTACCTTTGGAATGCCCTACCAATTCAGGTAAAACTTATAAGTAATATTCATTCTTATAACTTTAAACTTTGTCAACATCTGTTTGATATGGACTACATGCCTCCATAAGGATAGTCTAAAGTAGTTTAAAGTATGGCTTGAGTGTTGTAAATTTTTTAAAAATACTATTTTTCTATAAATTTGTTAGTTTTGAATGAATGTAAGAATGCAAGTTTATTTCATGTTGTTGCATAAATCAGAGTGTAGAGTGTATGGACATGAGATAAGTTTATTATTTATTTATGTAATCATTTAATTGTGTCTTTATGATTATTATGCTCATTAACAAAAGCTGAATGACTGTGACTGAGTGAAAGCTGTATGATGAAGGGCAGAGATTGACTGTGACTGAGTGAAAGCTGTATGATGAAGGGCAGAGATTGACTGTGCTGAGTGAAAGCTGTATGATGAAGGGCAGAGAATGACTGTGACTGAGTGAAAGCTGTATGATGAAGGGCAGAGATTGACTGTGACTGAGTGAAAGCTGTATGATGAAGGGCAGAGAATGACTGTGAATGAGTGAAAGCTGTATGATGAAGGGCAGAGATTGACTGTGACTGAGAGAAAGCTGTATGATGAAGGGCAGAGAATGACTGTGACTGAGTGAAAGCTGTATGATGAAGGGCAGAGATTGACTGTGACTGAGTGAAAGCTGTGTGATGAAGGGCAGAGATTGACTGTGACTGAGTGAAAGCTGTATGATGAAGGGCAGAATGTCAGACGGGGCTGCGTGCCCTTTGAAAACAAAGTATGTTCGTTCATTCGTTCATCAGAGGAAGTATCTTACCCCAACCCACCCCTGACAAGTGTTCTGGCCCTATTAAACTCCGGACACTCTAAGGGAGTGCCCCCCTCCCAGGTCATGACACCAGTTTACACTGTTTATGCCTCATCTTCACATCATCATCATGTGCCACTATAATTTGCGGTAAAAACAAGGAACGTTAAACTTAGAACCTACAAATGTTGAAATATGTATACTTCTTCTTGTGCAGTACGCCATCTTAGTGACATGTAGGAAGAGAAGCCAGAGACTACTGGATGATTGTTGCTATGGTAACATTCATATGATCAAGAAAACTTACCACTGTGGAAGATGAGACTTAGAACTGCACACAACGCGAGAGCTTTCATTGCTGTGTTCAGGAATTCGATGTTGCCGGTCCAGGAATCTTATCACTCTAAGCTGAGTCCCTTATAAATGAGTGGATACTGGATGAGAAGACAAAGAAGCAACATTGTAATTCAGTCAGTGCTGCAGTAACGTAGTAAACATTACACGCTGGACAGTTCAATTTGTTCGTATATAAAGTTAGACAATCCATTTTACCTCCACACAGAATAATTTCATTCTTACCCCCCCATTCCAAGCTCTCCCGCGTCTATTACAGAGCATACCACAAATGTTAATAGACTGTACAACAAATACGATATCATGGAGTGGAAAAGATTTCCTGGCAGAAAACAGATTCGGATATCTTGTATCTACACTTACTTCCACCTTCTCTCTAGAACAAGAAATAAGTACACTGAGGTTCTGCAGCGTGCCCGGCTTCTATCAATGATGATAACACTAAGCAGACAATTTAAAATGTTGTGAAATGAAGCAAGAACGGGTGATAGCCGCTATCTATCTATCTATCTATCTATCTATCTATCTATCTATCTATCTATCTATCTATCTATCTATCTATCTATCTATCTATCTATCTGTCTGCCTGTCTGCTTGTCTGTCTGTCTTAGTGACATAGATGGCCTATCATAAAATAGTTTAATTTAGATGTCAGATTTTGATATGAACAGATGAAATATTTTCCTTTTTTTTGTTTGAACGATTTTCAAAGAAAATTGACATCTACGCTGTATGACAATGTTATCGGAATTTTTTTTCAAACCCCGTTTCAATTTTATCTGCTGTAGCCTAGAGCGATTAGAAATCTGACATACCAGTTCAGCTCGGGCGAAATTTGTGACACCTGAATCAACCCAGTCGCTAAAAATGGGTACTCCGGTACCCGGGAGTTCCCCCAGGTAACACTGTGCAGGTGCCACAGAACCTGCTAAATTCCTGAAGATAAGAAACGGGGAAAAACCTCAGACACGCACTGGCTTCTGTGTTGGGGGGAATGCTGTCGTCACTTCTCAGAAACGCATATTACATCATGTGATAATATCACATCACGTGATCCTTTCTTGCAGTGATTTCCAAGCGGTACACGACTTCATGGTTTAGTAAACTCTCTACTGTAGAGAGCTGAACAACAACACAACTCCTTCAGATCATCAGAGGAAGTACCTCCCCCCCCCCCCCCCCCGGGACAAGTGTTTCGGCCCTATTAAACTCCTTTTTATTCGTCATAGAAGTATGCCAGTTCTATTTCAAGTTTCCGGAACTAGTTAGGAATTCCCAGGTTGGTGGAGTAACCTTTGACCTTAATGTCATAAAGTCATGAGGAGTGTCACCAGGAACAGGAAAGGGAAAAAAAATTCATTTATTCAGTCATTTGCATGTCCTTGCGGAACTTTGCCTCCCTAACAGCACTCCAATAGGCCTCTCGGTTGTGAGCAAGATGGCCTGCTGTTGATGCATCCATTTGCAGATCATCAACGATATCTTGTAACAATCTTCACCTTGGTCTTCCTCTCTTTCTTTTCTTCCATTATGTACCCTTCCAGGACGGTCTTCTCTAGATTATCATGACATTTAATGTGTTAAAAATATTTAAGTTTTCTTTGTTTAATCCTCTTTACTAGCCAGCCTTCTTCAATATTAAGTTTTTGTAGTATGGATATTTGTGTTCTTTTTTTTGTGTCCATGGTATCTGAAGAACTCTTCCGTAGCATTTACATTCAAAGGCATTTATGTGTTTCTCAGCTGTTTTGTTAAGTGTCCAGGTCTCACCGGCATATGTTGCGATGGGAAAGATGTATGCCCTTAAAAATCTTATTTTTGTAGTTCTGTCTGTTCCTCTCCACAGATTCTTTAGTTGTTTTACTTTCTGAAGAGCGATAGATGTCCTCCTTTTAATTTCCCTCATTGTATCTCCATTATTAGTTAGTAGTGATCCAAGATATTCAAAGCTCCCCACTTCTTCCAATTTTTCCTCATTATTTGTTTTTTCAGTTTTCTTCACATTAGTTTTCGTTCCATTAAGATAGATGTTTTGCTCTTCACTGTTAATACTGACTGACATAATTAGAAGGAAACAATTACAGGTTTATTTATAATGTTTAATTTAAATTAAATTTCGCCCACGGTACAACGTGAGAAATTAGTATATGCTCCTAGACTGTCAAGTTTATGCAAGACAGAAAAATTGTGCTGAAAGCTTTCTCTATACATTTTCCATGTGTATAAAGAGTACCTGGTGGAAAATATCAGAGACATTCTGAATATCGTGAGAAGTTTGACTCTCATTATTGACTCTGTGTTATTGTACTGAGGGGTGGGGCTGTGTAGGAGGAGGGAGAGATGAGTTGGGAATGGGAAAGAAGGATACTGTTGTATTCTGGTCTGCGTGTGTAAGGTCAAGGCCAGAGTTTGAGATTCTCGTCTGCGTGTGTCAGGTCAAGGCCAGAGTTTGAGATTCTGGTCTGCGTGTGTAAGGTCAAGGCCAGAGTTTGAGATTCTCGTCTGCGTGTGTCAGGTCAAGGCCAGAGTTTGAGAAATTATTGTGTTGTAAGTTGCTGTAGCTGTTGGAGTGTGTTGTTTAAGAACGCGCAGGTGGAGAAAGATGTTGTGCTTGATCAGGCGTGAATGTTCTGATGGTGGGCTTTGCAAAGTCGTGCTATACTTGACCCAAGGTCAAACTAACAAGAGAGTTAATGGTGGGCTTCTGTTAGGTCTTAATTTTGTTGTTTAAAGAATGATTTCTTTGTTTGATCTAATGATTTATTAAAAATCAAAGCTAAGTAAAAGACTTTGGTAGCTCTGTCTTCTCAAAGACAATGTGTACAGCATCTAATGTAGACTAAAGTAGACAAAGAGACTAGAATGTAGACAGTATTCTAATGTAGACTAAAGTAGACAAAGAGATTAGAATGTTGACAGTATTCTAATGTAGACTAAAGTAGACGAAGAGATTAGAATGTAGAGAGTATTCTAATGTAGACTAAAGTAGACAAAGAGACTAGAATGTAGAGAGTATTCTAATGTAGACTAAAGTAGACAAAGAGATTAGAATGTAGAGAGTATTCTAATGTAGACTAAAGTAGACAAAAAATTAGAATGTAGAGAGTATTATAATGTAGACTAACGTAGACAAAAGGATTAGAATATAGAGAGTATTCTAATGTAGACTAAAGTAGACAAAGAGGTTAGAATGTAGAGAGTATTCTAATGTAGACTAAAGTAGACACAAAATTAGAATGTAGAGAGTATTCTAATGTAGACTAAAGTAGACAAGAAAATTAGAATGTAGAGAGTATTCTAATGTAGACTAAAGTAGACAAAAAATATAATGTAGAAAGTAAGTCAGATAAATAATCTCGATGGTCAACCAGAAGATTCTCAGTGTTTGGTTACAAGATAGTGGAGCCTGTTAAGAAGAGAACGTCACTTTTCTGTTTGACTCATTTTGTCAGTAGGTTAATGTTAGTGATTTTTGTATACTCATATAGCGTGAGATATGAATGAAAATGTCCGGATAGCTGGTGCCTGTTCTGAACATCTTGATAATACTGGAGTAAAATGTCCGGACAGCTGGCGCCTGTTCTGAACATCTTGATACTAGAGAGTAAAATGTCCGGACAGCTGGCGCCTGTTCTGAACATCTTGATAATACTATGGAGTAAAATGTCCGGACAGCTGGCACCTGTTCTGAAAATCTTGATAATACTATGGAGTAAAATGTCCGGACAGCTGGCGCCTGTTCTGAAAATCTTGATAATACTATGGAGTAAAATGTCCGGACAGCTGGCACCTGTTCTGAACATCTGGATACTAGAGAGTAAAATGTCCGGACAGCTGGCGCCTGTTCTGAACATCTTGATACTAGAGAGTAAAATGTCTGGACAGCTGGCACCTGTTCTGAACATCTTGATAATACTATGGAGTAAAATGTCCGGACAGCTGGCGCCTGTTCTGAACATCTTGATAATACTATGGAGTAAAATGTCCGGACAGCTGGCGCCTGTTCTGAAAATCTTGATACTAGAGAGTAAAATGTCCGGACACCTGGCGCCCGTTCTGAAAATCTTGATAATACTATGGAGT
Source organism: Achatina immaculata (assembly GCA_009760885.1). NCBI lineage: Eukaryota > Metazoa > Mollusca > Gastropoda > Stylommatophora > Achatinidae > Lissachatina > Lissachatina immaculata. Next base: position 5,263,271 of record CM019692.1, read on the forward strand.
AAAATATCCGGACAGCTGGCGCCTGTTCTGAACATCTTGATAATACTATGGAGTAAAATGTCCGGACAGCTGGCGCCTGTTCTGAAAATCTTGATAATACTATGGAGTAAAATGTCCGGACAGCTGGCGCCTGTTCTGAACATCTTGATAATACTATGGAGTAAAATGTCCGGACAGCTGGCGCCTGTTCTGAAAATCTTGATACTAGAGAGTAAAATGTCCGGACAGCTGGCGCCTGTTCTGAAAATCTTGATACTAGAGAGTAAAATGTCCGGACAGCTGGCGCCTGTTCTGAAAATCTTGATAATACTATGGAGTAAAATATCCGGACAGCTGGCGCCTGTTCTAAACATCTTGATAATACTATGGAGTAAAATGTCCGGACAGCTGGCGACTGTTCTGAACATTTTGATAATACTATGGAGTAAAATGTCCGGACAGCTGGCGCCTGTTCTGAAAATCTTGATACTAGAGAGTAAAATGTCTGGACAGCTGGCACCTGTTCTGAACATTTTGATAATACTATGGAGTAAAATGTCCGGACAGCTGGCGCCTGTTCTGAACATTTTGATAATACTATGGAGTAAAATGTCCGGACAGCTGGCGCCTGTTCTGAAAATCTTGATACTAGAGAGTAAAATATCCGGACAGCTGGCGCCTGTTCTGAAAATCTTGATAATACTATGGAGTAAAATATCCGGACAGCTGGCGCCTGTTCTGAACATCTTGATAATACTATGGAGTAAAATGTCCGGACAGCTGGCGCCTGTTCTGAAAATCTTGATAATACTATGGAGTAAAATGTCCGGACAGCTGGCGCCTGTTCTGAAAATCTTGATAATACTATGGAGTAAAATGTCCGGACAGCTGGCGCCTGTACTGAAAATCTTGATACTAGAGAGTAAAATGTCCGGACAGCTGGCGCCTGTTCTGAAAATCTTGATAATACTATAGAGTAAAATATCCGGACAGCTGGCGCCTGTTCTAAACATCTTGATAATACTATGGAGTAAAATGTCCGGACAGCTGGCGCCTGTTCTGAAAATCTTGATACTAGAGAGTAAAATGTCCGGACAGCTGGCGCCTGTTCTGAAAATCTTGATACTAGAGAGTAAAATGTCCGGACAGCTGGCGCCTGTTCTGAAAATCTTGATAATACTATAGAGTAAAATATCCGGACAGCTGGCGCCTGTTCTAAACATCTTGATAATACTATGGAGTAAAATGTCCGGACAGCTGGCGCCTGTTCTGAAAATCTTGATAATACTATGGAGTAAAATGTCCGGACAGCTGGCGCCTGTTCTGAACATTTTGATAATACTATGGAGTAAAATGTCCGGACAGCTGGCGCCTGTTCTAAACATCTTGATAATACTATGGAGTAAAATGTCCGGACAGCTGGCGCCTGTTCTGAACATTTTGATAATACTATGGAGTAAAATGTCCGGACAGCTGGCGCCTGTTCTGAAAATCTTGATAATACTATGGAGTAAAATGTCCGGACAGCTGGCGCCTGTTCTGAACATCTTGATAATACTATGGAGTAAAATGTCCGGACAGCTGGCGCCTGTTCTGAAAATCTTGATACTAGAGAGTAAAATGTCCGGACAGCTGGCGCCTGTTCTGAAAATCTTGATACTAGAGAGTAAAATGTCCGGACAGCTGGCGCCTGTTCTGAAAATCTTGATAATACTATGGAGTAAAATATCCGGACAGCTGGCGCCTGTTCTAAACATCTTGATAATACTATGGAGTAAAATGTCCGGACAGCTGGCGACTGTTCTGAACATTTTGATAATACTATGGAGTAAAATGTCCGGACAGCTGGCGCCTGTTCTGAAAATCTTGATACTAGAGAGTAAAATGTCTGGACAGCTGGCACCTGTTCTGAACATCTTGATAATACTATGGAGTAAAATGTCCGGACAGCTGGCGCCTGTTCTGAACATTTTGATAATACTATGGAGTAAAATGTCCGGACAGCTGGCGCCTGTTCTGAAAATCTTGATACTAGAGAGTAAAATATCCGGACAGCTGGCGCCTGTTCTGAAAATCTTGATAATACTATGGAGTAAAATATCCGGACAGCTGGCGCCTGTTCTGAACATCTTGATAATACTATGGAGTAAAATGTCCGGACAGCTGGCGCCTGTTCTGAAAATCTTGATAATACTATGGAGTAAAATGTCCGGACAGCTGGCGCCTGTTCTGAAAATCTTGATAATACTATGGAGTAAAATGTCCGGACAGCTGGCGCCTGTACTGAAAATCTTGATACTAGAGAGTAAAATGTCCGGACAGCTGGCGCCTGTTCTGAAAATCTTGATAATACTATAGAGTAAAATATCCGGACAGCTGGCGCCTGTTCTAAACATCTTGATAATACTATGGAGTAAAATGTCCGGACAGCTGGCGCCTGTTCTGAAAATCTTGATACTAGAGAGTAAAATGTCCGGACAGCTGGCGCCTGTTCTGAAAATCTTGATACTAGAGAGTAAAATGTCCGGACAGCTGGCGCCTGTTCTGAAAATCTTGATAATACTATAGAGTAAAATATCCGGACAGCTGGCGCCTGTTCTAAACATCTTGATAATACTATGGAGTAAAATGTCCGGACAGCTGGCGCCTGTTCTGAAAATCTTGATAATACTATGGAGTAAAATGTCCGGACAGCTGGCGCCTGTTCTGAACATTTTGATAATACTATGGAGTAAAATGTCCGGACAGCTGGCGCCTGTTCTAAACATCTTGATAATACTATGGAGTAAAATGTCCGGACAGCTGGCGCCTGTTCTGAACATTTTGATAATACTATGGAGTAAAATGTCCGGACAGCTGGCGCCTGTTCTGAAAATCTTGATAATACTATGGAGTAAAATGTCCGGACAGCTGGCGCCTGTTCTGAACATCTTGATAATACTATGGAGTAAAATGTCCGGACAGCTGGCGCCTGTTCTGAAAATCTTGATACTAGAGAGTAAAATGTCCGGACAGCTGGCGCCTGTTCTGAAAATCTTGATAACTATGGAGTAAAATATCCGGACAGCTGGCGCCTGTTCTGAACATCTTGATAATACTATGGAGTAAAATGTCCGGACAGCTGGCGCCTGTTCTGAAAATCTTGATAATACTATGGAGTAAAATGTCCGGACAGCTGGCGCCTGTTCTGAACATTTTGATAATACTATGGAGTAAAATGTCCGGACAGCTGGCGCCTGTTCTGAAAATCTTGATACTAGAGAGTAAAATGTCCGGACAGCTGGCGCCTGTTCTGAAAATCTTGATAATACTATGGAGTAAAATGTCCGGACAGCTGGCGCCTGTTCTGAAAATCTTGATAATACTATGGAGTAAAATGTCCGGACATCTGGTTTAAATATTAAAGGTAGATAGAGGCGTATGGTGTAGTTTTCAAAGTGGCAGAGGGAGTGAGTAAAGTGAAAAAAAAACGAATAGAAAGTATGAGAATGTATAAATGAAAAACATACAACATCCAATATTTCGGCGTGAGCCTTTTTCGAGGATTACATGCACAACAAAAACAAATACAAATAACTAAGGGAAGAACTTATCTTAATATAGCCTCCTCCAGAAGCAGGAAACAGAAATGCGTGTCTTAGAAGATGCATAGGGACCACGCTTGCCACAAAAAGGATACGCCGATAGGGCCAATCGTAAAGAATAGGTGGAGAGAGAGGAGGAAAACAAGTGGTAGTAAGGGGGGGGGAAAGGCAATAGAAACATGATAGGAGAAGGTGTGGGGGGAGGGGAAGCGGAGAGATAATGAATGAAGAACATAAACACCTGCAGGGAGAAAATGTGAAACTGGTGAATATGACAAGACCCTATAAACACCAATATGTCGCCAGAGAAGAAAAGAGGGTGGCGGAAGGGAGGGGTAGCTAGGAGAAAGAAGGCAGAGTAAAAAAAATGGAGGGGAGTGGAAAACTAAAGAAGTTACAGAAAACTGAAGACATTGTTAATACCAGCTGGGTGGAGACAGCCAGTCTGGAAAATAAGGCGCTGTTCTAGGACCCTCCGAGATCGTACATCAGCAGAACAAGAGCGGATCGCAGAAATGTCCTGTTTTCCCCTGTGGTTGCTAAGGCAAAAATGTTTAGCCACAGGTGTCCAGGCCCTCTTAGAAATATCATTAAGATGCTGGCGAAATCGATCTCCTAGGCGTAAGCCAGTCTCCCATACGTACTTCATACCGCAACGTTTGCACATAATAGCATAAATAACATTGCGTGAAGTACAGGCGAAACCCTCCTGAACTGATAACGTGGACTTAGGGAAGGAGATCTGGCTAGCCTCCACAACAAACGGACAAGTGTTGCATCTACGGCGTCTCTCGCCCTCAATATCCGACTCTGGTCAACAACCACCATTTTCGTGACACGATCAACGAACTCATCCACAAGACTGGTCTTTCTCCCTCGGCTACTCATCTTCACATCCGTGACAGCTGCTTAGGGAAGCCATCCTTTTATCTACTCCCTAAGATTCACAAACCAGGCAACCCAGGAAGGCCCATAGTGTTAGCTTGTTCCTGCCCTACGGAACAAATCTCTGACTTTCTTGACAGCATCTTTCAACCTCTGGTCACTAGTCTGCCCACTTATCTTAAGGACACCAATCATGCTCTCATTCCTTTTGAGACCCTTACACTCCAGCCTGGTCACACCTACCGTATCTTCACCCTTGATGTAGTGTCCTTATACACATCCATCCCGCATGATCAGGGACTTCAGGCCGTCAAGTTCTTTCTGAACAAAAGACGCAATCCCTCTGTTTCTACGTTTACTATTCTGCGCCTTACACGACTTGTCCTCCAACTCAATTCTTTTGAACTCAGTGGCCTTTACTTTGACCAGATTAGTGGTGTAGCCATGGGTACCAAGATGGGCCCCAACTACGTGTGTCTGTTCACGGGCCACTTCGAACACAAGGTTCTGAGAGCCTTTAAGTGCCCATTTCCCGCCTTCTATAGACACTACATAGATGACGGAATTGGGGTCACATCAATGCCAGAGGAAGATCTTGACAACTTTATTAGTTTTGTTAAAGAGTACAATTGTGTCATTTCTTTCAACTCCCATGTCTCTGCTACTTCCGCTAATTTTCTTGACATTGCCGTCACTATCGGCCCTTCCGGGCTTACTACTTCTATCCACTATAAACCTACAGACTCTCACAGCTACCTCCTGTACTCTTCCTCACATCCCAGATCGTGTAAGGACTCTATTCCGTTTTCCCCAGCTTCTTAGGTTGCGACGTCTGTGTAATGAAGATTTGGATTTCCAGGATCAAGGCCATAAAATGCTAGATTTCTTCCATCAACGCGGCTATCCAGAACATATTCTCTCGTCATCTTGGAACCGCATCAGCCATATATCGCGGCAACAAGCCCTCACTCCTAAACCGCACTGTAGCTCGGACAGAGTGAAACAAGTACTCACGTACCACCCTCATAGCTTGGCAGTTAAGAACATACTGTTTCGCCATCTCCATCTCCTCCATACCGAGCCTGAGGCACGTGAACTTTTTGGGGAACCCCCATTGATGGCGTACAGACGGGACAAGAACCTCAGGGACCTTTTAATTCGTAGTCACCTTAAGACAGATGACACTTTTTATGGTACCAGACGTCGTGGACTCCGGAGATGCAACACTTGCCCGTTTGTTGTCGAGGCTAGCCAGATCTCCTTCCCTAAGTCCACGTTATCAGTTCAGGAGGGTTTCACCTGAAACATGATAGGAGAAGGTGTGGGGGGAGGGGAAGCGGAGAGATAATGAATGAAGAACATAAACACCTGCAGGGAGAAAATGTGAAACTGGTGAATATGACAAGACCCTATAAACACCAATATGTCGCCAGAGAAGAAAAGAGGGTGGCGGAAGGGAGGGGTAGCTAGGAGAAAGAAGGCAGAGTAAAAAAAAATGGAGGGGAGTGGAAAACTAAAGAAGTTACAGAAAACTGAAGACATTGTTAATACCAGCTGGGTGGAGACAGCCAGTCTGGAAAATAAGGCGCTGTTCTAGGACCCTCCGAGATCGTACATCAGCAGAACAAGAGCGGATCGCAGAAATGTCCTGTTTTCCCCTGTGGTTGCTAAGGCAAAAATGTTTAGCCACAGGTGTCCAGGCCCTCTTAGAAATATCATTAAGATGCTGGCGAAATCGATCTCCTAGGCGTAAGCCAGTCTCCCATACGTACTTCATACCGCAACGTTTGCACATAATAGCATAAATAACATTGCGTGAAGTACAGGCGAAACCCTCCTGAACTGATAACGTGGACTTAGGGAAGGAGATCTGGCTAGCCTCCACAACAAACGGACAAGTGTTGCATCTACGGCGTCTCTCGCCCTCAAGATCCGACTCTGGTCAACAACCACCATTTTCGTGACACGATCAACGAACTCATCCACAAGACTGGTCTTTCTCCCTCGGCTACTCATCTTCACATCCGTGACAGCTGCTTAGGGAAGCCATCCTTTTATCTACTCCCTAAGATTCACAAACCAGGCAACCCAGGAAGGCCCATAGTGTTAGCTTGTTCCTGCCCTACGGAACAAATCTCTGACTTTCTTGACAGCATCTTTCAACCTCTGGTCACTAGTTTGCCCACTTATCTTAAGGACACCAATCATGCTCTCATTCCTTTTGAGACCCTTACACTCCAGCCTGGTCACACCTACCGTATCTTCACCCTTGATGTAGTGTCCTTATACACATCCATCCCGCATGATCAGGGACTTCAGGCCGTCAAGTTCTTTCTGAACAAAAGACGCAATCCCTCTGTTTCTACGTTTACTATTCTGCGCCTTACACGACTTGTCCTCCAACTCAATTCTTTTGAACTCAGTGGCCTTTACTTTGACCAGATTAGTGGTGTAGCCATGGGTACCAAGATGGGCCCCAACTACGTGTGTCTGTTCACGGGCCACTTCGAACACAAGGTTCTGAGAGCCTTTAAGTGCCCATTTCCCGCCTTCTATAGACACTACATAGATGACGGAATTGGGGTCACATCAATGCCAGAGGAAGATCTTGACAACTTTATTAGTTTTGTTAAAGAGTACAATTGTGTCATTTCTTTCAACTCCCATGTCTCTGCTACTTCCGCTAATTTTCTTGACATTGCCGTCACTATCGGCCCTTCCGGGCTTACTACTTCTATCCACTATAAACCTACAGACTCTCACAGCTACCTCCTGTACTCTTCCTCACATCCCAGATCGTGTAAGGACTCTATTCCGTTTTCCCCAGCTTCTTAGGTTGCGACGTCTGTGTAATGAAGATTTGGATTTCCAGGATCAAGGCCATAAAATGCTAGATTTCTTCCATCAACGCGGCTATCCAGAACATATTCTCTCGTCATCTTGGAACCGCATCAGCCATATATCGCGGCAACAAGCCCTCACTCCTAAACCGCACTGTAGCTCGGACAGAGTGAAACAAGTACTCACGTACCACCCTCATAGCTTGGCAGTTAAGAACATACTGTTTCGCCATCTCCATCTCCTCCATACCGAGCCTGAGGCACGTGAACTTTTTGGGGAACCCCCATTGATGGCGTACAGACGGGACAAGAACCTCAGGGACCTTTTAATTCGTAGTCACCTTAAGACAGATGACACTTTTTATGGTACCAGACGTCGTGGACTCCGGAGATGCAACACTTGCCCGTTTGTTGTCGAGGCTAGCCAGATCTCCTTCCCTAAGTCCACGTTATCAGTTCAGGAGGGTTTCACCTCTACTTCACGCAATGTTATTTATGCTATTATGTGCAAACGTTGCGGTATGAAGTACTCCTCTCTCTCCACTTCTTCTTTACGATTGGCTCTATCGGCGTATCCTTTGCGTGGCCCGCGTGGTCCCTATGCATCATATTAAGACACGCATTTCTGTTTCCTACTTCTGGAGGAGGCCATATTAAGATAAGTTCTTCCTTTAGTTATTTGTTTTTGTTTCGTTGTGCACGTAATCCTCGGTAAAGGCTCACGCCGAAGTATCGGATGTTGTATATTTTTCATCTATACATTCGTATACATTCTATTCGTTTTTTCTCACTTTACTCACTCCATCTGCCACTTTGTAAAACTACACCATACACCTCTATCTGCCTTTATTATTTAAAGCAGTTTTACTGCAGTCGCCATCCCTTTTATCTGTTAATTACCGCAGTATCATATGCCGCTAATTACCGCATTATCCTGTGCTGTTAATTACTGAAGTATCCTATGCTGTTAATTACCGCAGTATACTATGCTGTTAATTACCGCAGTATACTATGCTGTTAATTACCGCAGTATCCTATGCTGTTAATTACCGCGGCAAAGGATAATGTAGCCTGTATTATTCCTCTTAACAGCGCTGTCTTCGTCTCTATTGTATTTTTGAAACCATTAAAACTGAAACAGACGATGAGAAAAAGGAAATGGAAATTAATAGAAGAGTAAGATTCCCAAATGATAATTCAGCAAAATGAACAAAAAATTGTTTATGTCGGAATTTATAATACAGCTCTGAAGCTGAGTGTTATTAAATGTTATATACACTCCACACTGTTCTATGTATATTTCACATTGTTCTATGTATACTTTACACTGTTTTGTGTATACCTCATACTGATCTATATATACTTCACACTGTTCTATGTATACTTCACACTCATCATCATCATCATCATCATTATCATCATCATCACCATCAGGTGCGTGCCGACTGGCGTTGGCTATTATACTTCTCCAGAGTACACGATCCTTCATGCAAGCCATCAGCTCAGTTGGTGATCTCCTCTCACATTGTTCTATGTATAATTCAAACTGTTCTATGTATTCTTCACGCTGTTCTATATATACTTCAAAGTTCTATTTGGTTTAGAAGCATGGGCATTAAATAAGAACATGAACAAGAAAGTGGAGGCTCTAGAAGTGTGAGTGTGAGGATACAGAAGAATAGGTCGAATTACGAGTAGTTTGACAGAGCAGAAAACAAACAAAGAACTAACAAATCTACTCATTGAAGGAATAAATAATGCAGATCATAAGATTTAGACAATCATAATATGTCGGCCATATCGGTAACTAAATACAACAAAGAAAGAGTATTAGACAGGAAAGTAGGAGAGAAAAGAGCAAGAAAGTCGACACTAACACAGATCGGTGGACAACATAATGAGGTGGACAACATAATGAGGTGGACAACATAATGAGGTGGTCAACATAATGAGGTGGATAACATAATGAAGTGGACTGGATTCAGCATGGCTGGATGCACAAGCTAGAGCTCGTTGAAGATGAAAGAATGATTCTTATCACAACATACCTTTCTCGTGTCACCTCCAAGAAGAGTCAGTCACTAGACTTGAACCACAGAAAACCGCGAGAATGGACAACTTTCTTCCAGGACAGTTGATGTCAGCAATGCCAAATAATGACGGAAAACACACAACAATTCTAAACAGTTTCTATGTCTCCCATCTGATGTTCCAAATACGCCAAAACACGATATCACGTTAAAATGTAGTTCTGATAAAAGGAAATATATCAATAATTTATCCTTCGTGTCCAACATGTGGTCTATTTTAACATCCTGATTTTACCCAGGTAACTGAAGTTTTTTGTTTTTTTTTTCACGTAATTTTACCCAATCTGTCATGGTATACTATCACTTTCTTGATATTCTTTCAAAAATCAAGTTAGATTAGGTCTTTCGTTGTCGTTTGTTATAGAGTAGATCTTTCCTTGTCGTTTACTATAGATCTTTCGTTGTCACTTGTTACATCATAGTTAAAAATAATAATGTCCGGTTCCCTTTCTGTCACCGACTTATCAAAAAAAAAACCAAAAAACCAAAGTTAGAGAAAACTTGGCTCGTCCAAGTTATAGAACTTCATAAACTGAAGTACTTACTGCATGAAGCGGTCTTTATATCGCAGATAATGGGGGGGGGGGGGGGGGAAGTTGTTTTGGAAGAACTAGGTCCTACTTGCAACGGTTCATTAAAAATTCGAAAATTAATAGTGTAGGGAGCAGGGGTAGCTTTTTAAAAAAATATTACAATCGTTTCCTTCCTGCACATATAAGAGTCATAAATATATGTTTTATATGAGAGATGTACAAGGTTTTTGTTTGTGTAGAGATGACGACGGTCAACCCGTCCCTTGTCATGCATGATATCAAGCTACTCTTGTTATAACACACGTTACCCTTTTCATTCTACCATAAGGTACATGGTTATACCGTGTAAGGTGGGCGTTCTTTTTTCACGTGGTCTAGGGTTATTGCTACGTCTCAGCTCTTGTATAACAACGCAACAATGTCAACAACAGTGTTAGCAACAGTATCAGCAAATGTGTCGGCAAAAGTATCGACAGCAGTCAAATATCTTTATATAGCTACCCCCACCAACACCGCCACAAGTTAATAAAACTGTATGTGAGATATGTGAAGAGATGAAATATATTTGTTAAACTGCACTAAGATGCAACACTATACGTATATGTATTCTTCTGCTGTGTCACTTGGTCAGACTGTTAAAATAGTTCTGTCCAAGTTCTCTAACTTCTATATTTTCACGTGTCCAAGATCTCCAACTTCTGTATTTTCATATGTCTAAGTTCTCTAATTTCTGTCTTTTCACATTGCTAGGTTCTCTGTCGTTTCCCGATAAGTCCAATAAATATTGAGACTTTTTGTTACGATTTTAACAAGTTTTTGTTTGCTTCTTTGTTTCTTCTTTCTGCCACTTCTTCCAGGACTTTTTCTATTTTTTTTCCTGGCGGGTCAGAATATTGCTGCATCTTTCGCTGTAACCACTTCACTATTGTATGAAATCTGTACTTATTCAAGCTTGTGACTATATATATATATATATATAACAATGTACATGTGTGAATTATATATTTCTGACTAATAGAAGACGTTCTTGATTAATACCGACTTTATCTTCACACACATCCAGATTTCTGTTGTTTCGATTAGGTTTCACAAACATTGCCACTTCTATAATCAGACGAAGTCCGATGATGTTCTCTACATATTCCATTTACTTCTGACAAATAAGATACTCGACTTAGGATTCCCAACATCTCTTATACTAAGATGCAATATGACATAATCTTCGTTAGTTTCGTCGTTGAAGCACATCAGTATCAAACCATCATACTCTACATGCAGCATTTCTCAATGTTCTCCTATTTCACAATATTCTACACCTTTGATAAGAGGAGAATTCTAAACTCTGTACTATATTCCATCTGCAACACGTGGTCAATCAGTTACACGACTAAATCACTGTACTCGAAGTTTCAAAGTCATAAATATTCATATCACTTGAATCACTTGAAACACATCTTCAGTCTGTCCTAAGACTACTTCTTCAAAACTGTTTTTCCTGAGTATCTATTTCTCTAAATGTCCATCTATTCCAACTGTCGTTACCTACGTCTTCTTTCTCTCTCGTGTCTTCTCTGGCTTGTGTTCTCCTTCTGCTGTTCTTCTCTGATTGTCTGTCCTTCTCTCTTCGAGCTCCCTCCTCTGTCTCTTCTTCTTCCTCGTTCCCCCGTCTTTTTTTCGTCCTTCTGTTCCCGTCTCCTGTTTCCTTTTTATCTTCAAGCCCAGCTTGATGGATTAACCAGTAAGTATTTTGGCTCCACCCTTCGCTGTAACCACTTCACTATTGTATGAAATCTGTACTTATTCAAGCTTGTGACTATATATATATATATATATATATATATATAAAACAATGTACATGTGTGAATTATATATTTCTGACTAATAGAAGACGTTCTTGATTAATACCGACTTTATCTTCACACACATCCAGATTTCTGTTGTTTCGATTAGGTTTCACAAACATTGCCACTTCTATAATCAGACGAAGTCCGATGATGTTCTCTACATATTCCATTTACTTCTGACAAATAAGATACTCGACTTAGGATTCCCAACATCTCTTATACTAAGATGCAATATGACATAATCTTCGTTAGTTTCGTCGTTGAAGCACATCAGTATCAAACCATCATACTCTACATGCAGCATTTCTCAATGTTCTCCTATTTCACAATATTCTACACATTTGATAAGAGGAGAATTCTAAACTCTGTACTATATTCCATCTGCAACACGTGGTCAATCAGTTACACGACTAAATCACTGTACTCGAAGTTTCAAAGTCATAAATATTCATATCACTTGAATCACTTGAAACACATCTTCAGTCTGTCCTAAGACTACTTCTTCAAAACTGTTTTTCCTGAGTATCTATTTCTCTAAATGTCCATCTATTCCAACTGTCGTTACCTACGTCTTCTTTCTCTCTCGTGTCTTCTCTGGCTTGTGTTCTCCTTCTGCTGTTCTTCTCTGATTGTCTGTCCTTCTCTCTTCGGGCTCCCTCCTCTGTCTCTTCTTCTTCCTCGTTCCCCCGTCTTTTTTTCGTCCTTCTGTTCCCGTCTCCTGTTTCCTTTTTATCTTCAAGCCCAGCTTGATGGATTAACCAGTAAGTATTTTGGCTCCACCCTTCAGATGTCCACTGGTTCCCAAGAGCGTTCTGATTGTCCGTCATTCAAACTGTCCCGTTACTTATATGTCGTAAGTCAATTGTCCAATAGGCCACGCCTCTATACATTTAATTGGTCAGCTGGCCAAGTTGGTCACTTCTTTATTTAAAAACCGTGTGCATTCGCGTCACAACGCGCGTCACCTAACAGGTGTCAAGTGTCAACTCCGTCTATACAATTGTTATTTACATAAGTCATTATCTTGCTATTTCGTGTCGGAGGTTTTATTGTGTCCTCGATTTTCATTTTGTCTGCCTTTTCTATTTGTCTTTTCTATTTTGTTTACTCGTGTCAACGTCCAGTCATTGCTTTGTTATCACTGGACCATCCTACTTTCTGGCGTCCTTCTTTTGTCTTTTCTACATGTCAGCGTCACTGTTCACTTTTGTCCGCGTCTTGTTCTAGTATCATGGAAGCTCTTACCTTTCTCTTCCTTTCCACTTCATTTTTCTCTGTCGCTATTCGATGTTACTGTTTTC